>CM066050.1:102994367-103719603 GCA_033557465.1 Ichthyophis bannanicus | reverse complement strand
GGGTGGTGGTTCCAAATGTGGAACCCTGCATCGTGTAACCATAGTTTGGGTTGTTCTTCCCTAGGTGCATAACTTTGCACTTGTCCACATTAAATTTCATCTGCCATTTTGATGCCCAGTCTTCCAATTTATCAAGATGCTCTTGCAATTTTCCACAATCCTCTTGGGTTTTAACAACGTTAAATAGTTTTGTGTCATCTGCAACCACTTACTTTCCAGAAATGGGTCAATCTGATGCATAGCATAGCTCAAGCAGAAATAACTTGCCCCAACACCAGTGGCCTAATGGTTGGGGCAAGTTACCTCAGGCTGAAGGGCCAGCAGTTCAAATCCTGCTATAGAACAGCAACCTTGGGCCAGAAGGGCTGAGGTTTCCAGTCCTACAAGTCCTTGTGGCCTTGGGCAAACCACTTAACCCTCTGTTGTCTCAGGTACAAACAAAAACATAGATTGTGAGCCCTTCAGTATATGAATGTACACCGCTTTGATTTGAAGAAAAGCGGTATATAAGCCCAGCTAAATATATAAAATGCCTCCATGGTCCAGATACAAGTGGCTTTGGAATCAGTTTCAGTTGAAATTACCTAGAGGGAGGATATGAAGGCTTGGGATAGTGATTAGGACTTAACAGAACTTTATTTGCATTTTGTAACTTTGCTCTTTGGAGTTTCTTTATTATGTTAAGCACAGTGTTGAGCTATTTTTGTGTTGAAATCCTATCCTAAGTTTGTATGTACTTGGAGTGGTAAATAAATAAAATATATATTAAAAAAAAAGGAAACCTTAATGCAGTGCTGGAATGTGTTAATAAGTGCTGCATTGCAGTTTGAGGGCTACTGTTGCCGCTGCAGGCACTGGGGGGGGGGGGTGGGCAGGATGGAGGGTCTGCCTAGGGCACCTCCCATCCTTGTACCAGCCCTGGGTACATTTTCGTTGATCCCTCTCAATTGGAGTGTTTCCTTATCAGTAGGGAGCACTGAGGAGTAAATAGGTCACTCCTCATTTGATTTCATTTTGTTTCTGCTTTTGCCTAGTGGCTTGTAATAGGGTTTATAATGTTAGCACAGCTACTCTCTTTTCTTTATTTTTGTTTTCTTCTTTTTCCTAAGAGTCTGACTCTCTCCATTAAAGTGGACTATTGGCTGTGTTTTCTTTGATTGGAGGCGTTTCTTATATGTATGGTTTAAAGTTTTGCCATTTACATTTCCTGTACCATTGTTTGTAATGGAACGTACTAAAAAAAGAGAGATTTAAAAAAAAAAAAACCACCACCAGAACAGCTGTACTTTGCTGCTTCCAATGATAGAATTTGCATACAATTCAGAACATTTATCAACCAAAACATTGTCCTTTTTGGTGAAAAAATGCTTACACCCTTATTTTCAGTCTGGTGAAATCCAAGATTCTAGCATTCCAGCAGCTTAAGCTGGGCCAAGGACCTGAACAAGCAGTATGTACAAGTGCTACCGGAATTGTGAAGGACAAAAAAAGCCCAGAGGTTTGCAGACAACAGACACCAAGAGAATCCTCAGTTTGTTATTGGGAACAAGTTATGGGGTTTCTTCCCAGCATTTGAAAAATCATTCACCTTCTGGTAAATTCAACAAAATGTTTATGGGGTCCAGAAGCAAGTGCATCCGTAGTGTACCAAATACAGCCTACGGTGAATCAGCATCTTCCACCTCTGCTGCGAATGACTGCCAGGGAATAAGCTGGAATTCATTTTTCAGCAAATCCCAGATTCCACGTACCTCCAAGACTGGACTAGAAGTGTCACAGCCTGAAAGACAGCAGTTGGGAGCCCATTGGCCAGATTCCATCAAGGGCACCCAGAGAAATCAGGTCCTAAAGCCCCAGTGGGGACCAACAGGAACGGAAATATTGTGAGGTCTGCTATGATTTGAACCTGAGCACCAAAGGCTGATGACTTCCAGCTGGAGATGCTTCCTGGAAGAAACAATCTGGGAAATATAACCATGGTACAGCAGAGATCTTCCCAATAGAGCAGCTCATTGGACCAGAAAGAGGTTTGTGTTTGGAACCACCCTTCCTGCTACAAACAGTTCTTAGTGGGTCTGACCCATTTTAACTGCTACTCAGCTCCTCACTGTAGAGAGTTCTGCCATAATTCTCCTGCTCTACACATGATTCTTACTATATCCTGTCCTGAAGCCTAGCCTCTTCCCTATGCTCCTTGCCTAGGGTGGCCCTCACAGGAATTGAGTATAGTCTGTTGATCCTGCAAATCCATGAATATCCTGCAAATCCATGCAAGGTTCCACATTAGGAACCACCATCCAGGAAAAAGATTTAGGCGTCATTGTGGATACCTTGTTAAAACCCTCGGCCCAGTGTGCAGCGGCGGCCAAGAGAGCAAATAGAATGCTAGGTATGATAAGGAAAGGAATGGAAAATAAAACAAAAGATATTATAATGCCTCTATATCGTTCCATGGTGAGACCGCACCTTGAATATTGTGTGCAATTCTGGTCGCCGTATCTTAAAAAGGATATAGCGATTTTAGAAAAGGTTCAGAGAAGAGCCACCAAAATGGTAAAGGGGATGGAAGGCTACTCCTATGAAGAAAGGCTAAAAAGGTTGGGGCTCTTTAGCCTGGAGAAGAGACGGCTGAGGGGAGATATGACAGAAGTCTATAAATTAATGAACGGAGTGGAACGGGTAAACGTAGATCGATTGTTTACCTTATCAGAATATGGAAAGACTAGGGGACATGCAATGAAGCTACAGGGTAAACTATTTAAGACTAATAAAAGAAAATATTTTTTCACTCAACGTGTAATCAAACTCTGGAATTTGTTACTGGAGGATGTAGTAAAGGCTGTTAGTGTAGCTGGGTTTAAAAAAGGTTTGGACAAGTTCCTGGAGGAAAGGTCCATAAACCATTATTAAGAAGGGACCCAGGATATCAATGCTTGAACCAGTACAAGCATTGTGGAACCTGTGTCCCTTGGGGAAACTGCTAGGTACGTATGACCTAGATTGGCCACTGTTGGAAACAGAATGCTGGGCTTGATGGACCTTGGTCTGACCCAGTATGGCATATCTTATGTTCTTATGTTCTTAATATAAGTATCCAGATGTCCCCTGCACATACAAAAGGCTGTAAAGCCTGTTGACTTTCAGGAAATCGAAAAAAGAGTCAAATGACGAAAACAGGAAACAGATGAGCACTGGCAAGTTAAATGCAAGGCATTGATAAGACAGGCAAAGAGAGAATTTGAGAAGAAACTTGCTGTGGATGCAAAAACACGTTAATAAACACTTTTTTAAGTACATTCATAGCAAAAAACCTGTGAGAGAGTCAGTTGGACCATTAGATGAAAGAGGGGTAAAAGGGGCAGTAAGAGGGGACAAAGCTATAGCGGAGAGACTGAATGAATTCCTTGCTTTGGTCTTTACTGAGGAAGATGTAGAGATGTTACCCATAACTGAAGTGGTATTTAAAGGTGATGCTGCAGAAGAATTGAAAGAAATATTGCTACACCGGGAAGATGTATTACAACTATTTGATAAACTGAAGAGTAGCAAATCACCTGAACTGGATGGTATACATCCAAGGGTGTTGAAAGAACTGAAATATGAGATTGCAGACCTGCTATTAGTAATCTGTAAACTATCACTAAAATCATCTGTAATACCTGAAGATTGGAGGATGGCCAATGTAACGCCAATTTTTAAAAAGGGTTCCAGGGGTGATCCGGGAAACTACAGACCGCTCAGCCTGACATCAGTACTGGGAAAATGGTAGAAACCATCATAAAGAACAAAATTAATGAACATGTAGATAGTCATGGCTTAATGGGAGATAGCCAACATGGCTTTAGACAAGGAAGATCTTGTCTTACTAATCTGATATGTTTTTTTGAAGGTATGAATAAACAGGTAGACAAAGGTGAGTCAGTTGATATAGTGTATCTAGACTTTCAGAAAGCCTCTGACAAGGTCCCTCATCAGAGACCTTTGGCAAAACTAAAAGGTCATGGGATAGGAGGCAGTGTACTATTGTGGATCAAGAACTGGTTAAAAGATAGAAAGCAGAGGGTAGGACTAAATGGCCAATTTTCCCAATTGAAAAATGTGAATAGTGGAGTACCCCAGAGATCTGTGCTAGGTCCGCTGCTTTTTGACATATTCATAAATGACCTGGGAAAGGGAATAACGAGTGAGGTTATCAAATTTGCAGATGACACAAAACTATTTAAAGTTATTAAAACCCATGAGGATTGTGAAAAATTGCAAGAGGATTTTCATAAATTGGAAGACTGGGCATCCAAATGGCAGATGAAATTTAATGTGGACAAGTGCAAAGTTATCCACATAGGAAAGAAAAACCCAAACTATGGTTACATGATGCAAGGTTACACATTAGGAACCACAACCCAGGAAAAAGATTTAGGCGTCATCATGGATAACATGTTAAAATCCTCTACCCAGTATGCAGCGGTGACCAAACGAGCAAATAGAATGCTAGGTATCATAAGGAAAGGAATAGAAAACAAAACAAAACAAAGGATATAATAATGCCTCTGTATCGTTCCATGGTGCAACCGCACCTTGAGTATTGTGTACAATTCTGGTCGCCGTATCTTAAAAAGGATATAGCGTTATTAGAAAAGGTACAGAGAAGAGCCACCAAAATGGTATAGGGGATGGAAGGATACCCCTATGAAGAGAGGCTATAAAGGTTAGGGCTCTTTAACATGGAAAAGAGACGGCTGAGGGGAGATATGATAGAGGTCTATAAATTAATTAATTTTATTTATTTATTTATTTGTTGTGCTTTTCTATACCGCACCTTCCAGAGATCAGGGGCGGTTTACATAAAACTTAACATGTTACAAAGACTATTTGTAGCTTTACATTATAACATTTAACCTTGAACATTATAACTTTATATATTATAACATTTGGCCTTGCACGTTATAACTTTATACAATATACATTTGGCCTTGTACAATATAAATTTATGCATTATAACATTTGAACCTTTTTCCTTGTAACTTTATACATTATAAGATTTGAGCTTTTTCTTGTGAGTTTCTGCATTTTGACATTTGACTTCTTTCCTTCTGGCTTTATACGTTAGCACAGTGTGGTCTTTTTACAGTATAGCATCTGTGCTATATGCAGTCTTTATTCCAGTTGGGGTTACGTGGGTGCATGGTTTGTCTGTGGGTTTGGGTAGGGTTGGGTTGGGTTGTGTTTTGTGTTCCATAATGTTCTAGAAATAGGTATGTTTTTAGGGCTTTTTTGAATTGTTGTAGGTCTTTAGTTGTGCGCCTTGATAGGGGTAGGGTGTTCCATAGTGAAGGTGCTGTGTATATGAAGGCCCTTGAGCTTGTGACCTGTTTTGTTTTCCTGATTGTGTTGGGGGTTACAAGTGAGTGGAGGGCGTTTTCTCTTCTGGTTCTTGATTGTGTGTGGGTTTGTATGAGGGTTGTGAGTATGGATGGGGCGATATTGTTGATGAGCTTAAAGGTTGTCATGATTATTTTGAATTTTATTCTACTCATTATTGGGAGCCAATGGAGATTAGCTAATATGGGTGTGATGTGGTCAGTTAGCGGTGCTTTACAGATAATCCTGGGTGTGATTTTTTTGCGTTCTTTGGAGGACATGGAGGTTTTTAGCAAGTAGACCCTGTAACAGACTGTTACAGTAGTCGAAGTGTGGGGTGACAATTGAATGGACCACTGTTCGGAAGTAGTTTTCTTCTAAGAATGGGCGTATATGTTGGATTGTCTTTAGTTTGTAAAATATTGTTTTTGCTGTTTGCCTTAGGTGGGGGAGCATGCTGAGGGTTTGATCCAGGATGATGCCAAGATATTTGACTTCATTTTTGATTGGGAGGGTGATGGAGTTTAGGGTGATGTTTTTGGGGAGTGTGTGGCTTTGGCTTTTAGTGATATACATGGCTTCCGTCTTTTTGAAATTAATATTGAGATTGTTAGATTGTAGCCATGCTTCTGTTTCACTAATGCAGTTGGAAATGTTGAATGAAGGATTATCTGTGTGTATGGGGATGGATAACATAATATCATCCGTGTAGATATAGTAGTTTATATTGAACTTTTTGAATATGTCCGTAACTGGCTGTAGGTAAAGGTTAAATAAGAGGGCCGAGAGGGCGGACCCTTGGGGGATATCTTGGCCTTGTGGGAATGTGACTGGTGTCTCGTTTCCTAGTTGGATGCTTAGTCTGCAGTTTGAAATGTATGATTTAAACCACTGGAGAACTGTACCACCTACTCCGATTTGTGCTAATCTGGAGATAAGGGTGTGGTGATTGATGTTATCAAAAGCTGCAGTGATGTCTATGAAGATTAGGAGGAATACGGATTTTGTGTTATCTAGGCCTCGGATGAGGTAGTCAAGTAGTGATATAAGCAATGTTTTGACTCCGTGATATGGTCGGAAGTCGAATTGCTGGGCATCTAATGGGGCGATGGTGTCTATGTGATCTTGGAGCTGCATTTGGGTGATCTTTTCAATGATTTTGGCAACAAATGGGATGCTCGCTATTGGTCTATATGAGCTGGGGTCACTCCTGCTGAGTGTACTTTTTTTTAGTATCGGACGTATGGAGGATATCTTCAGTTCTGCGGGCATAACGCCTTGTTGCAGTGATTGGTTTACTATTTGAATTAAGGATATAGCGTTATTAGAAAAGGTACAGAGAAGAGCCACCAAAATGGTAAAGGGGAAGGAAGGATACCCCTATGAAGAGAGGCTATAAAGGTTAGGGTTCTTTAACCTGGAAAAGAGACGGCTAAGGGGAGATATGATAGAAGTCTATAAATTAATGAATGGAGTGGAAGGGGTAAACGTAGATCGATTGTTTATGTTATCAGAATATACGAGGGTTGCTCAGAAAGTAAAGCCCCACGTGTTTTGTTTTGTTTTGTTTTTTTAGATTTTTTATTTATGCAAATTTTACAATACAAACAAGTAACAACTTGTACAGCAAAGGACATTAAGCCCTCAAGTCCACAACAAAGGCAAGTATGGGTCACAAAACACAGGAAAATTATCAACTAGCAATTACAAAAGGAAAAGAACAGACAAGAGTACCTTAACCATAACTGTAAGTAGACCCCCTAATCCGGAGGTCTACCGGGGGATAAAGAGGGAGGCGGAACTACCAAATCACCCTGTTTAGAGTTTATAAAGGAGGCTAGCTGGGAAGGTTCAAAGAAAATATATCTGTGTCCAGATAACTTCACTAAACATTTACAGGGAAATCTCAAAAAAAACAAACCCCCCAACTGAACAACCCCAGAACGATACATAAGAAACTGCTTCCTTCTCTTCTGAGTTGCTCTCGAGACATCTGGAAACATCCTAATATGCGAATCCAAAAATTCTTTTCCAGTAGACCTAAAAAAAAGCCTCAGAAGCCAGTCCCTGTCCACCTCTAAGGCGAAGGTCACCAAAAGTGTAGCAGTCATCCCAACAGCAGTAGGGGACCGTTCCAAAAAAGCAGAAAGATCCAAACTATCCGCAGACATCACAAGGTGATTTCCTTCACCCTTAGCACCAACCTTAGAGGTCGGAAGGTAGAAAGCTTTGGAAATAGGAGGAATTGCATCTGCCGATACCTTAAGTACAGTAGAAAGAAACTGCTTGAATAGTTCCAGAGCCGAGACCAATGGAACCTTAGGAAAATTCAAAACCTGTAGGTTACGGCTTTTTGCAGCATTTTCAAGAAACTCCAGCCTCCTTTGTACTACCGCCAAATCTTTTATCAAGTTATGGGAAACATCTTTAATCTGCCCTAAGGACCCCTCAAAGGAGGCCACTTTAGCATTCATCTCAGTCTGAGTAGATTGGTAAACTTGTAACTGTTGCCCAAAAAACTGAAACTGTTGCTGAATAGATTGGAGCTGTGCTGTTATAGTGAGGTGCATGGCTGAAAAAGCTTCCCATAAAGAATCAATAGTAACAGTTTTTGGTTTTTCCAGAAGAGAACTTTGGACAATCAGCATTTGCGGGGTAACAGCCGCCAGTCCCGAGAAAGGTTCCTCAGAAGAGAGACAAGGCAAAGAGGCCCGATCCTCCACAACCCCCTTCACACCAGACGACGCTTCCGGAGTTACCTGCCCGGCTGGACTACCTTCCACGCCGGGAGAATATTGTTGAGGCTGCTCAGTAGGGCACAGCAAACCTCCACCAGACCCAACTGAGTCCTCAGACCGGATCTCACCTTCCGGTTGCGCTGGTGGAACACGGGACTCCGGGCTCAACGATGCCTCAAGTCTCACGGCATCCCGGGACCCTCCGTCCGCCACAAGAGCGCCTAGCGAGGACTCTGGAGTCGCGGCACTCTTCTCAGCGGGCACCACGAAAGAATCCATGGGGCCGCGAAGTGTCGGCTTATCAGCTCCCGCGTCCTCCGTTGTTGCCAGCTTAGCCTTGCGTTTTCTGCCCTTATGCGGCATCAAATAAGCTCCACAAAACCCAGAAGAAAAAAGGTACAGGAAACGCTGACAATTTCCAAAAGCACGGAGCTCACCAACACACGTCCGTTACCGTCGCCATCTTGGCCCAGAGCCATGTTTTTTCTCAGTCCAGAGTGAAGATAGAGGTGTGAAATTGAAAGGGTAGTAACTTGGAACTTCAAAGGACACGTGTGTAATTTTACAGTCGTCTGACAAATAGCGAGGCGGTAGTGATCCTTCAAATGGCGTCTGTGAGTGACACATAGTACAAACAACGAGCTGTAATTGAATTCTTGGTGGAGGAGAAAGAAAGCGTGAGAAACATTCACAAATGGTTGCGTACTGTGTATGGAAGTTCTGCGGTAGATAGGAGCACCATTGGACGATGGGTGAAGAGAGTAAAGGCTTCAGGAAGTGGTAAAACAGAACTGGAAGATCGGCTGCGGTCTGGGCGTCCTGCCTCAGCCTCCAGTCTAGATCGGCGCATAAAGAGTCGGGAATTGTCCGTACAGCTTTCTGTCAGTAGAGGTAGTGCAATGGCAATTATTGACTCTTTGGGATATTCAAAGGTGTGTGCAAGATGGGTTCTGAGAAGTCTCACAACCGAACACAAATGCCAAAGGAAAGACATCTGCTCTGATTTGTTGGAGCGTTTTGAAGCTGAGGGGGAGGCCTTCATCCCAAAGAGTCAATAATTGCTATTGCACTACCTCTACTGACGGAAAACTGTATGGACAATTCCCGACTCGTGATGCGCCGATCCGCACGAATAATGTCATCAGCGTGCTGCAACTTATTTGGACTGGTGGCTGAGGCAGGACGCCCAGACCGCAGCCGATCTTCCAGTTCCATTTTACCACTTCCTGAAGCCTTTACTCTCTTCACCCATCGTCCAACGGTGCTCCTATCTACTGCAGAACTTCCATACACAGTACACAACCATTTGTGAATGTTTCTCACACTTTCTTTCTCCTCCACCAAGAATTCAATTACAGCTCGTTGTTTGTACTATGTGTCACTCACAGACGCCATTTGAAGGATCACTACCGCCTCGCTATTTGTCAGACAACTGTAAAATTACACACGTGTCCTTTGAAGTTCCAAGTTACTACCCTTTCAATTTCACACCTCTATCTTCATTCTGGACCAAGAAAAAACATGTGGGGCATTACTTTCTGAGCAACCCTCGTAGAAAGACTAGGGGACATGCAATGAAGCTACAGGGTAAACTATTTAAGACTAATAAGAAAAAATATTTTTTTCACTCCATGTGTAATCAAACTCTGGAATTTGTTACCGGAGGATGTAGTAAAAGCTGTTAGTGTAGCTGGGTTTAAAAAAGGTTTGGACAAGTTCCTGGAGGAAAGGTCCATAAAGCATTATTAAAAAGGACCCAGGCTATCACTGCTTGACCCAATACAAGCATTGAGGAACCTGTGTCTTTTGGGGAGACTGCTAGGTAACTTTTGACCTAGATTGGCCACTGTTGGAAACAGGATACTGGGCTTGATGGACCTTGGTCTGACCCAGTATGGCATATCTTATGTTCTTATGTTCTAAATAATGAAAGGTGCCATAAAGATGTTGAAAAGGATAAGTGCCCATGTGGGGCCCTGACAAATACCACAAATTAGTGGGAGGAAAAACTGTGGTTCCAATGTGCTACAAGTGATACTTCTTTAGGAAAAGATCGAAACCAGGTTAACACTGTATCTTCAACTTCCAGATCCAGCAACCTGCTCCAAAGCAAAGAATAATCTACTAATTCAAAAGCAGCTGTCCGTTCTAATGAAATGAGAAGGACTTCTACCTTTATCACGGCTCATCCGAAGCACATTTGTTATCCCTATAAGGGTAGTCTCTGTAGAATGTCAGCTGGAAGTCTGTGTCGGAGAGGGCTGAAGCAGCAACAAGTAAAAGACTGAAACCGCGGTGCAACACAGAGCCTTAAGGTAAGCACTGCATCATGGTTTCATAACCATTGCCACCACTGCAGGTCCCCCCCCCCCCCCCCAGAGGCCCATGCGCTAGGTGGCCTAATGGTAGCACCGGCCCTGCATGCATACTTTGAACTGTGGACACTTTAGGTGATTATCAAAGCCAAGATTTCCCCTGGTAACATTTTATTTAACAACATTTATAAGTCACCAATCCAAAGAATTTGGTGCCTTACGGTACAATATGTGCAATAAAAATGAACAAATAAACCTCAATACAATGGATAAACATCAAGAAACAGAAATAATGAATAAAAAACTAAAAATGCTATTTTGCCTGTGGAAAGGCTTTGATTACTGCCCTCTAAAAGATAATTTTATAAAGTCTTGCATAATTAACATGTATTTTTATATGTATATTTCATATCTATCTTATAAAGTTAAGTATGTGCATACTTTATCAAATACTAGCATGAATTACCAAAAACATGCATTAATTTAAACTGTGATCACTTACACCAGTCCTAGGGCTGGGGTAAAACCCTATGCCGAAATTTGTAAGGAAGACATAAATTATAGTATTTTATAATTTACCTGCATGACTTTCTGCTCCACTCCTGTGCAGACTCACAATAAAAGTACATGCAATCAGACGCATGTTCATGTACTTACAGAACTGCAACTGTATCATTTATGCAGATATAATAAATACCTAGATTTTTATGCATTGTTCACATGTAAATCTAGGCAGCCTATTATAAAATTACCCCCTAATTGTCTAAATTATAAAAATAGGAAGAAGTGACATTTCCAAGATTTATTAAAAGAATTTGTTTTCAAAGGGCCTTCTTACAGCTAAAGCCTAGATCTTTGACTTTAGGCATGGTATCCTTAGAAATGTTGTATTAAATATCTGAGTAAGGATTATGTGTTTATGGATTCCTCTCAATTACAGGCATTCATTGTGGCCCACGAAAGGGCTAATACTAGAGATGGTGATATAGGCTCTCCTGAATCATGAAAACTCTGCTGGGGATGATAATCTGGGAAAATAAATAAAGGGATGTATGTAATTGTCCTAAGTGGCCTGTTTTTGTTTTTCTGATTATATTGTTTTTGCTTAAGGGCTGCTTTCCCATTTGTTTTAGTGTTGAGGGGTGAATACTGATGTTTATTGTACTTTATTTTTGTTTTTTCCCTCCTTATTTGTAGTTGCTTCAGATATTGAAGAACTTTGTATTCTGTTTTGTTTGGATTTGAAGCAAAACCCAATAAATTTATAAATCCTAAAAGAATTTGCTGAACTTCCATTATGAAGAAACCCATCAAAATGGTTTACAGATAACGATGATCAATACAAAGAACAGCAGCTAAGAAAGAAAGCAAAAATCAAGTTAAAAAACAAACAAACATGAAAGTTAAAATAAAAAGTGTCAGATGCCTATGGGCATAGGAAGTTCCAGAGGTCAAGGCTCAGTGAAATCAGAAAAAAGGCCTTCTCAAAGAAAAAAGGGTTTTAATCCCTTTTTAAAATTTTAACAAAGATGATTCTTGTCATAAGTAAAGCAGAAAGGTGACCAGCGTGTATACTGCCATCAGATGCGCAATGAAGCCTGTGATCATCCGAGGATACATGCATGGGTATATGGAATTGTGATTAGATAAATATGAAGGATGACCTGAGTGAAGCGTACAATGTGTAAGAAACAACATTTTTAACAGCGTGCTAAGTATGCCAGTTTTGTGATGCCAAGAGAGGAGAAACATGATCGAACTTATGAGCTCCTAGCAAAGTTTAACAGAAGTATTTTCAAGAAGTTTTAATCTATAAGAAGAATCCCCAGAAGACTCTTCTATAGAGCATTACACTAGCTGATCTTTCAAATTAAAAAAGAATAGATAAGAATATTCAAATCTTCGAAAGATGCAGCAACCTCATAGTAAGGATTCTTTGTGGAGCCATGAAGGAAGATTATTTCATTTATCAATATTTATCTCCCGCCCATCACCTTGTTACTAGGCAAGTTACAGTAGTGGTGAGTAAATTATTGGAAACGCTGCTGAAAGAGAAAATAGCGAGGTTTCTGGAGTCCAGCGGATTACCGGATGAGAGGCAGCATGGATTCACCCGAGGCAGGTCTTATCAGACAAATCTGATTGGTTTCTTTAACTGGGTGACCAGAGATTGGACCAAGGGAGAGCCCTAGATGTGGTGTATTTAGATTTCAGTAAAGCCTTTGACACCGTTCCGTACAGACGACTTATAAACAAACTGAGCACCATAGGGATGGACCCTAAAATCACTACTTGGGTTAGAAATTGGTTAAGTGGGAGGCGTCAAAGGGTACAGGTAAATGGAACTCAGAAGAGAAGGAGGTTACCAGAGGAGTGCAGCTGGGATCTGTCTTTGGTCCAATTCTTTTTAACATCTTTGTTAGTGATATTGCGAAAGGGCTTTCGGGTAAGATTTGCCTCTTTGTGGATGATACCAAAATCTTCAATAGAGTAGACACCCAGGAAGGTGTAGATAACATGAAGAAGGATTTAGTTAAACTTGAAGAATGGTCTAGAATTTGTCAGCTGAGATTTAATGCTAAAAAATGCAAGGTCATGCTTTTGGGCTGCAAAAATCCAAGGAAGCGCTACATTGTAGGGGGTGAAGTACTTTTGTCCACTAAAGAAGAGCGGGACCTGGACATGATTGTATCTGATTATCTTAAAGTAGCTAAACAGGTAGAAAAGGTGATGGCGAAAGGTAGAAGGATGCTTGGGTGCATAGGGAGAGGAATGGCCAGCAGAAGAAAGGAGGTGATAGTGCCTCTGTATAAGTCTTTGGTGCGACCTCATTTGGAGTATAGTGTGCAATTCTGGAGACCGCACCTTCAAAATGATATAAACAGGTTGGAGTTGGTGCAGAGGGCGGCTACTAAAATGGTTAGTGGCCTTCATTGTAACGCATATGAGGACTGACTTAAGTATCTTAATATGTATACCTTAGAGGAAAGGTGGGATAGAGGAGATATGATTGAGACGTTTAAATATCTCTGTGGCATAAATGCACAGGAGGAGAGTCTCTTTCAATTGAAAGCAAGCTCTGCTGCAAGGGAACATAGGGTGAGGGTGAAAGGGGATAGACTCAAGAGTAATATGTGGAAATATTTCTTTACAGAAAAAAAATGGTGGATCTGTTGAATAATCTGTTGAATAGTCTCCCAGTGGAGGTGGTAGAGATAAGGACAGTATCTGAAGTCAAAAAAGCATGGGGCAGTACTTCGGGAAGGAGGGGGGGGGGTAGAGCAGCGGGTCAGGGGATGGGTGGGGGGGGCAGTCCCCCTTTTTCTTGCTTTCCCCTCTCTTCATATTTTGCATATAGGGCGCGGCTCGGGTGAAGAACACACCCCGAGCCTGCCCCAGTGAGGCATGCTGGTATTTGTGATATTTTAGAGGGGGGGGGTACCCAGTTTCTATTTGGTTCCTATTTCTGGGTCCTCCAAGGGGTCGGAGGCTCAGCTAGAGGGGAGGGGGGTTTATGTAGGTTACTGTTACTGTTAATGTGACTATTGCTTAGAATGTACACACAAACGAAAAATGTAAAAGGGTATCGAGGGCTATTGGTTTTGGTTCCTTGCTCATGATATGTGTTTGTGCATTGCTTTTGACTTGTATGGACCAGAGTGTTGTTTCTTTAATAAACAAATTTAAAAAAAAAAAAAAAAGCATGGGGCAAATACAGAGGATCTCTGAAGGAAAAGAGGGGACTGTTGTAGTGGTTGATATGGAAGGGCAGACTAGATAGGCCATGTGGTCTTTTTCTGCCATCATGTTTCTATGTTTCTATAACATAAAATAATCGAGCATTACGGCGATAGCACATAATAGTGCCCGACAGCCCCTGTACTAATACCGGACCCCCATCCTTTATCACGCATGTACATAACAATGTAATGTAGCTCATGCTGTAAATAGCCCACAACGAATCAACGCCAACTTACACACACACACACACACTGTATAACACTGCATGATAACACAAATGTCAATATAATTAGATTGGTTGCTGTGTACACCGCCTTGATTAAAGGAGAAGGCGGGATATAAGTCCTTTTAAATAAAATAAATAAATAATAAAATATAAAATCTATCCATCAATAACAATTCCATCACATTTTCAGCCAGAAGAAAACAAACTGTTTTTTAAAAAAAACTTTCCTAAAACCCAAGTAGCTGCACATTTGTCGAACAGTCAAAGGAATTGTACTCCACATAGTGAGGTCCATAGTTGAAAAGGATGGTCCCTGCACTCCAGCTCTCCAGACAAAAGTAACAGGCAGAACTTGAAGAAGTTCCTGTTGGTTAGATCAAAGAACCCAGGGTGGGACATATGGAATTAACATATCATTAAGTAGTATGGAAAGTCAGATATAAGACAAAGGTCTTACTAATGACAGTATGGATAATGTGTGGCTTAAGCGACAACATAAACAGCAAGTTCCAAAGGAAGATGTACAAGAACTCTGCTTTGCTGCAGAAGTGTAACCCCCAGCCCATGAGCATGTCTTCCAGAAATGGGGAGCTAAAATCCTTCTTCTGCTTGATTAGCGAAGACCTGATAGGAGTTGTACATGGTGAGGTCAGGGAATGCATGGCTGACTCTGCCTCTGATGCAGCAAGTGATATGAGCCGAGACAGGTTTTATAGGAAATGAGGTGAGACATGATTTCAGAATTGTGGCACAATATTGTTGATCTCAGCATCAGATGGAGAAAGCAGAGCAGTGGGTGGAGGCCCAGGAGGAGGAGGAGGTGGTGGTGGTGGTGGTGGTGGTGGTGCAGGTCTGTACATGAACGGATAAAAATGAAGAGGCATGAAGCAAAGATTTTATAAGTTGTTTAGACATACAGTAGAAAACTCAGGCATAGCACTGAGATTTACTAGGGAGCACTATGCTAATGCTGAAAAGGTGGCACAAAGTATTTCAATTAATTTTGCAATAAAAGGACACACTAACAATGAACCAGAAGAGATCTTGATCAAGTGTGCACATAGACCTGCAGAAAGCTAATCACCATGGGGGCTGTGTGATCTGCTTGCTCCACTTTTCCTTTTAAGGCAAAAATACTGACTTTGTTGAAAGCACTTGATGATCTTGCATTGGATGGCATAAAATTGAAGTCTATGGTGATTTATCTATCACCCTTCAAAAGCCCCGAGAGTTCAGGGAAGTCACACAATGTTACGGAAGGGCTCTGTACATTACCAATTGTATCCCTTTGGGCTGTGGTTTGCAAAGGATGGCTTATAACCTGAGTCAAATAATGGAAGAAGCTTGGTGGGCTCTTCAGGAGGTGGGACCGATTAAAGAAAAAGTGCAGAAGGCTCCTTCAGTTGGACTGTCTCAGATTCCACAGCCCAAATTGCAGAGGCTGTAACTATCTGATATGGGAGTTTCAGATTTGGTACTTACTTGGTTTAAGTCATTTCAGACTGATAGGTGTCAATATGCAGTAGTGGGAAACATGATCTCTAATCCTAGACTGTTGAAATACGGCATTCCACAAGGGGCTTTGTTATCACCTCTTCTTTTTAACATCTATATCAAACCTGTAATTGGCACAATTTCCACCAAGAGGTTTGGGTACATTCTTACATTGATGATGCCTTTGACCTCCCTCCCCGCCCTGTGACTCTCCCTCTACTCTCACCTATTCTCTCCTCCCTCCTTTTAACCTCTTCTTGATTATATGACTGACTTTCTCCTTTCCTATCAATTTTGTAGTTCCTTTCATTTTCTCAATTTATATTTTTGCTGTAAACCGTCCTGATGTTATGAAGGCGCAGTATATAATGCAATGTATTTTAAAGATAAAGATATTCAACTTTATATCCCCTTGGGCGCAGGTCGAGCCTCTGGAATTACCAGATTGGTGTCTTGTTTGGACATGATTAAACAATGGATGGTACAGAATAAGTTGCAAATTAATCCTTCAAAATTTGAAGTATTGTGGATTCATTGTAATAACTCCTCCCCTACCCCAAAGTTGTTTTGGGAGGGAGTAGATCTTGTGGTCTTTTTCTGTTGTCACTTCTCTGTTTCTATGACAGTATCTGAATTCAAAAAAGCATGGGACAAACACAGAGGATTTCTAAAGGAAAAAAGGGGACTGTTGTAGTTGTTGATATGGAAGGACTGACTAAATAGGCCATGTGGTCTTTTTCTGATGTCATTTTTCTGTTTCTATGACAGATCTTCAGATTAAGAGGCAGGTTCATAGTTTGGGAGTTTGGGTTTTTAAATATTTTTATGGTCAGCTTCCAACTTATGTTGTACTTACTTTGCAGTCTCAATGAGATTGTTTGCTAGTGGTTCCCCTCTTGCAAACATTTTCATCTTGAATGTGTATGTCATAATGCTTATTCATGCTTTCTGCCATTACTGTGGAATGGAATACCAAAACTTTACTGTTCTATGGACAATCTGTTATATTTTCGGAAGCCGACAAAAGCATAACTTTTTTCCTGAGACATGATGGACATTGTAGGATTTTGGAAATCAATTGTCCTGGGGTTTTTTCCATTTTTTTAATTTTATGAAGAATAGATATTGTGGTTATGATGAGGTATTGTCAGTCTGTGCTATGTAATTTGTAACCTGCCCTGAGCAGTTTGAGAGGACAGGATAAAAATCAAATGAATACTGTCTTTTTTAAACTTCTGAAATTACTGAATGTTACCTAGACTGGTCATTTTAAAATCTATGGGGAAAAGGTGCCTAAGCAGAGAGGACCCCTGCCCCTCCCCTCCCAGCCCTTCCTTGCCCTGCCCAGGTGTCCCAGATTTGCTCTCTAAAATCTGATAACCCAGGGCTTTTTTTGAGATGGTATGGTGTATCAGCACCTTTTTCATTGCCTACTAAAATTAACCCATGGTCCTTATGTACCAATGAAAGGTGGCAGCATATACGCACGGCTCTTCTTTCTAGGAAAAATGCCCTGGGTAACCCTATGCTTTGACCTCATCCTCTGGCAATAAATGCCACAGCCTGCTTGTTGCTGTCCTGTCCTGATCTGTTGCTTCTGTTTCCTGCCTGCATCTGTAACATCGTTTTCAAGCAAACACGCTCCCTTTCAGAGGCAGAAACAAGTACTTGCTTGTCTCAGTTCCGCACTGTACTTATTGTATTGGCAACAGACCAGCTCTTCCTGCACGTTCTGATTCACTGCTCTGTGTCCAGGTCTCAGCCCTCCCAATGCTGACGTTAAAAACAAGCATAGCCCCATGCTACATAAAAAGGTTTTAGTGCACAAAAACTATAAGTTAAAAAGCCTAATAAAACAGTGAGGGCTCAATATCCAAAAAAGCTGAGCTCCTATTTTAAGTTCCTAAATTTGAGCCCTATTTGCAGCCACACTTAGGAAACTAAGTTTTAAGCTGAAAAATTCATCCTAATTTAGAAGCTTAAAATGTATGCTCCTTAATTTAGGCCTGCTATTCATTTGCCTAGTTTTGAGCCTAATTTAGGTACCTAGTGCTGCAAATCAATGCTATGCTCCTAACTTCTTTTCCCCGCCTTAAATTCACCCAAGTTGCCACTCACTGTTTATGCTCCTAGCTTTAGGAGTTTAGTGAAGCTTTAAAAACATATTTAGGAACTCAGCCCTAGTAAATTTTTAAAGAGGCCAATTTAGAAATATAACTCTCAACATTAACAACACAAATCCTTTAAATATTTTGACCCTGAGCTATTTTAAGGAACTTTTTATGCAAACAAAATATTGCTACCAGTGCAGAAAAAAGAGCTAAAACTTCAGTATTAAAAGCCTCCTGATTTTAACACTGAATTTTACTTCAGGCTTTGAGGTAAAATACAGTTTTAACTTCCATTTATATCTATTCAAAACTAAAAGTTAAAAAAACTACCCACCAACCAGGGATTCCAAGTTAGGGACGCCTGGACCCAGAGCATCAAGTGAGGAACTCCTCGGCTCAAGACCAGGACCCAGAGCTTCTGTGAAGTTGCTGCAAAATAAGTATGCCCTTACAACCTTGCAAAGTGACCGCTATCCATCGGAGCCTTGAGTAAGAGACAGCCTGGCCTCAGGGCATTGGATATAAGGGATCCCATTTTAGCATACTTTTTCCAATTAATGCAGATTTTCAACTACCATATCATTAATTTCTTACACTGATACTAGACTAGAGCTACATTTCATTGTGGTGCATAAGAGATCTTATCACATTGGCTCCTTAATTACTAAAGGCTGAGGCAACAAGAAAATGCCATGTGTGCAGACAAAAGGGAAGAGAGTATAGTAACATAGTAAATGACGGCAGATAAAGACCAGTATGGTCCATCCAGTCTGCCCAGTAAGATGGCAAGAGTAGGTGCACCTGCCGCTCCGTGCAGACCACCCCTCACCATGTCTTTGTTTAGGGATGAACCCACCGCTCCGTGCAGGACACCCCTGTTTGCTGAGAATTTAGATAGTTAAGTTTATTTTGATTTTATCCTGTTGCTATAAAGGGATCCACTGTGTCTGTCCCATGCCATTTTGAAATCTGTCACTGTATTTGCCACCACCACTTCCATTGGGAGGGCATTCCAAGCATCCACCACCCTTTCAGTGAAAAGGTATTTCCTGACATGGCCTTTCAATTTACCCCCTTGCAGCTTCATGTTATGCCCTCTAGTTTTACAGCTTCCCCGTCTTTGGAAGAGGTTTGTTTCTTCATTATTTCTCTTTAAGTATTTAAAGGTCTGAATCATATCTCCCCTATCCCTCCTCTCCTCCAGAGTGTACATATTTAGATCTTCAAGTCTCTTCTCATAAGGCTTCTGATGCAGGCTCCAAATCATTTTGGTTGCCTTCCTCTGAACAGTTTCCAGTCTTTTTACATCCTTTGCAAGGTATGGTCTGCAAAACTGAACACAGTATTCCAAGTGAGGCCTCACCAGTGACTTATACAGTAGCATTAGTACCTCTTCCTTTCTGCTGGTAATTCCTCTTTGTATGCAGTCCAACATCCTCCTGGCTTTTACCACTGCCTTGTCGCACTGTTTTGCCACCTTGAGATCCTCAGAAAATCATCACACCAAGGTCCTTCTCCTGGTCCATGCACACCAACCTCTCGCCCCCTATTGTGTACATTTCCCTTGGATTTCTACTTCCCAAGTGCATGACACTGCACTTCTTTGCATTAAATGTTAACTGCCAAGCATTTGACCATTCTTCCAGCTTTTGTAGATCTTTCCTCATGTTATCCACTCCCTCAGGGGACTCCACTCTGTTGCAAATTTTCGTGTCATCTGCAAAAAGACAGACTTTTCCATTCAGTCCTTCAGCAATATCACACACAAATACATTGAACAGTGCTGGGCCCAGGACAGAACCCTGGGGCACCCCACTAATCACCCTCCTTTCATCCGAGTGAGCTCCATTTACCATCACCTTATGTCGTCTGTCTGTCAGTCAACCAATTTCTGATCCAGTTTACCACCTTGGGACCCATCCCCAAACTACTGAGTTTATTGATAAGCCTCCAATGAGGAACAGTATCAAAGGCTTTTCTGAAATCCAGGTAGATCACATCCATTGCATGCCCCTGATCTAGTTCTCTGGTCACCCAGTCAAAGAACTCAATCAGATTTGTCTGGCAAGATCCTCCTTTGGTAAAACCATGTTGCCTCGAATCATGCAACCTGTTGGTTTTGAGAAAGTCCACTATTCGCTCTTTCAGGAGCGCCTCCATTACTTTTTCTGCCACCGAGGTAAGGCTCACGGGCCTGTAGTTTGTCACTTCTTCCCTGTCACCACTTTTGTGAAGAGGTACCACATCAGCCCTTCTCCAGTCCTGAGGAACTTCTCCTGTTTCCAAGGATCTGTTGAAAACATCCTTTAACAGCCCTGGAAGAACCTCTCTGAGCGCTTTCAGTATCAGAATGGTTAAGGATTTGGATTTTTGCCACACAACCTAAAGAGTGAGCCTTTATGCAAGCAAATTAACAGGGGAAAGGACAAGATAGAAAGGGATCTAGCTATAGATTCTCTTCCAACAACCTAGAAACTGGTTTTAGATTTTTTTGGTTGTACTTTCTACTATGTTCAAGAGAAATTCTTTATTACCAAGTATTTGCTTGGCACTGTAAAACAGCAGCTGCCTTTAACATGCTACTAAAATGCTCAAGTCTATTGACCTTTACAGAGAAACCCAGAGCCAACAGTAAGAAAGTGCTATTTACGCGAGTATGCAGTTCAACCCTGGGGGGAATTTTATTTTTTGGGAGGGGGGTATTTTGTTTTTGCTTCTCTGTTAGCAAATAAGTCTTTTATGTTGTTCAACATGCACTCTTGCCAAAAATGACACCAATAACACTAGACAACAAATAGTTTGCTTCTTGAACACTTTTGGGTGTATCTTATGGATTTTGGGTTGCTGATCATGAAAATCACCTTGAAATTTTCCTATCACGCACCATTTTTTTGCAATCACCTATTTTTGTGATTTCCTCTCATATTTTAAGTCTACTCATATGTTGCCTAGAAAGTAAGCTGTTTTGTTTAGTCCAAGCATGCCTGAGCATGCACTCAGTGCAGGCTCACAATGTGCAATGGAAATGTTACTGCTCAGGAATGAGAGGGCATGGATGCTGGCAGTACAGGCTATAAGAGCAGCTTTCATACATAGATGCTATGCATGACATTGATATCAGTTTGTGTACTTAACAATAGCATTTACATGTAAGCTTCTTGTCTAAACGATGATTCTTAAAAGCAGAAATGTCTCATCTATGTCGCAACAGCTGCGATACATTCTGTTACATTTGTAGTGAGTATACTCTTAAGCCTCAAAAACGCAGCATGATTGCACCCATTAAGAATGAGTATGAGCTCTGTTTTGGTGGTAAAGTTGGTGGTCAAAACAAATCCTGGGCTCCTCACATTTGCTGTGCAACATGTGCTGTCCACCTCAGAGCTTGGCTCAGAGGTACTTGGAAGTCAATGCTGTTTGCAGTCCTGATGATATGGTGAGAACAGAAGGATCACATGATGGACTGTTACCTCTGTCTGACCAATGTATCTGGCTTATCTGCTAAAAAAAAGAAATCTATTGAATACCCCAGTCTGCCTTCAGCCATGAGATCAGTGCCGCATGACAATATGCCAGTACCGAAGTCACCAAAGACATTGAGCCTAGATGAGGCAAAGATGCCACAATACACAAGCCAGATGTGGAAAATGACATGGATCCAGATTTTGAACAGTTTATGTCCAATGTGCCTTATCCGATAACACAGTCAGAATTGAATGACCTGGTGAGGGATTTAAGTTTGTCAAAAACAAAAACTGGAACATCTGTGGTGATCTAAAAGTAGTGGCACTGCTACTAGGAATGCAGCTATACCAAGTATACCAAATACAGTTGTTTTATTTGCGAATGGGATTCTCATGCTAGAGAGATTACATTAAAAAGAACTGGCTACTCTGTAAGCGTTTGGTTCCAGGATAGAGAAAAAATGTGGCACATGAACCACTTGTCAACACAAGATAGATATTTTTGTCTCCTCTTCATATAAAACTGAAACTGATGAAAAACATCATGAAAGTGATGAACAAGGAAGGTAAAGGATTTCAATATTTGAGATAGATGTTTCCAAGAATAACTGAAACCAAGATTAAGGAAGGCATTTTTGTGGATCCACAAAGTCAGACACGTCATCAATGATAAGGACTTTGAGGATCTGCTAGTGGGGCCTGAGAAAATCGCATGGAAGGCATTCAGGGATGTTGTTGAGAATTTTGCTGGCAATTACAGGGAACCAAACTACGTCCAGCTGGTTGACAACATGCTTCAAGCATACAAAACCACGAAGTGCTTAGTCACTGAAGACTCATTTTCTGCATTCACACTTGGACTTCTTCCCTGCTAATCTTGGTGCAGTCAGCGACAAACATGATGAAAGGTTTCACCAGGACATTGCGACATTGGAACCCATCAATGCTGGCCGCTATTGTTGGACACTGAGATGAGAAGCATCAGATGCTGAATACAAATGAAAATCAGAAGCAAAACATTTTTAGCTCAGCTGAACTAGTGCAATATGTCAGCAAGATAAAATGCAATACATCAAGACTTATCCCACTAAAACAAGGTCTTCCTCAAGGATCAGCATTCTCAGCTCTCCTCTTCAACCTTTACTTACAGCCAGTATGCAAAATACTACATGAACATAACATACACTACCACCTATACGCAGGCGACCTAATGATATACTCCACCCTAGACATAAAGAAACCAGACTACTCCGCCATCTCATCCTGCATGTCAGCAGTCACAGAATGGTTAATACCACACAATCTGGAAATCAACTACAAAAAATCGGAAGCCCTCATAATCACGAAGGACCCCACATTTAACCCCCCAGACAATTTACCAATAGAAAACAGATCAATTCCGGTAAAGAGCAAGGTAAAATACTTAGGAATATACTTTGATCAGAGACTCAATTTCCAGTCTCACATCAAGCAAGACAACCACCAAAGTGTATTACAAAATAAAGTTTCTGCAAACCTTTGACCATTACTCGATCAGAACCACTTCCGCTCCGTATATCAGGCGCTAATCACACCACACCTCGATTATTGCAATCTAATTCTTCATGGCTTACCCAAATGTGCAACCCAGGCCTTACAACTGGCCCAAAACGCAGCAGCCTGACTAATCACAAGAATTAATAAACAGACCCATATCACCCCCCATACTTGAATCTCTCCATTGGCTCCCCATCAGTTCACAAATAAAATATAAGGCTATAATGATGGCATTCAAAATACTACACAATCAGTCTGCTGGCTGCTTAAAAAACCTAATCAGAAGAGTCCCAGACAACAGATCAAGGAGGACAGAGCACCAAACCTTCTTTGAAACCACTACGATATCTACAGGCATCTCCCAGAATGCACTCCACAGAGTGTTCGAACTCTACATCCCATCACTATGGAACTCTCTTCCACACCACCTGAGAGCAACCACAGATGTTGCAGACTTCAGAAAACTCTTGAAAACCCATCTATTTACTGAACACTTCAATATCATACAAGTCAAGTAATTGTATCGACTATCACAACAGATGGACCATTGACAATCTCCAAACATCCGCAGAGCTCAAACACCCATGTAAATAGTTAAATAGTTAATTGTAAACACTGTTAACTACTTTTGTAAATAGTTCTGAAGAAAAGTTTCATGTAAACAAAGTTTATGTTCACTGTAAACCGCTTTGAGAATCTGAAAGGCAGTATATAAAAAAATGTTAAATAAATAAATTGTGCGATTAAACATGCTAAATTCAGTCAAAATTTAATTTCAGGTTTTTCCATATTCCTACGTGATACAGTCAATCTTAAATTATATTTGTGTTTAACTTGAAGCTGTCTATCACTATCACCAAAAATTTTTCAGGAAGCAAAACCTTTGAACAAATTTGTTGTCCAGTGTAATTGAGGCTGGTGCAGGGATTTGAAGAGCCCTAGGCAGGCCCTCCATCCTGTGGCCCCCCCCCCCATCCACTGCTGCCACCCCTCTCTGGGGCTAGCAGCAGCAGGAGCAATGGCTCGGAAACCTCAATGCAGCGCTTACCTAAATGCTCCAGCACTGTCTCATGTTTTCTGTCTTCTACTATCTACCACTTCTGTCCCGCTCAAATGCAGACTTCCAATTTATGCAAACTGGAAGTCTGCATTGGAGGGGACAGAAACTGTGATGCAGCACCAGATTTCTGAGCCATTGAAACCAGAGGGCCAGTACTCTAGGCAATCGCCAGTGCCGTCCCTACCAACACGGTCACCTGATTAATACTACTATACAGTAGCACAGTAGATGACAGAAATAAGATTAAGAGCATTCTATCTGTATGCCCCCACCCAGGGCCGGCCCGTCTATTGAGCGAGAATGTTTTTTGCACGGGGCCCCGCGTTTCAGGGGGCCCCGCGCAAAGAACATTCCACTTTAAAAGTAGAATTTAAAAAAAAAAAAAGCTGGCTGCTGCCGCTGCCGCGGCGGTAGCAGCAATATCGCATGTCCCGCGGGGCCCCCCCCCCCCCGGCAGATCCCTTCCTGCTTGCCTGCCTGCTTCAGTCAGTTCTTCTCCGCTTCGGCTTTCAGAGCCGCGAAGGGAGAGCTTCTCCCTCACGACTCTGTTAAGCTCGCCAGGGCAGATGGGAAATTTCCCATAAGCCCCAGCGGGCTTAACAGAGTCACGAGGGAGAAGCTCTCCCTTCGCGGTTCTAAGCCGAAGCGGAGAAGAACTGACTGAAGCAGGCAGGCAAGCAGGAAGGGATCTGCCGGGGGGGGCCCCGCGGGACATGCGATATTGCTGCTACCGCCGCGGCAGCGGCCAGCTTTTTTTTAAAGTTTTAATTTTCCCGGGGGGGGGGGGAGTAGGACTTGATGTGGGGGGGGGAGTAGGACTTGAGGTGGGCTGATGTGGTTAGGACTGTGATGTGCTGTGGGCTGATGGGGGGGGTTAGGACTGGAAATGGGCTGATGGGGGGGTTAGGACTTGAGGTGGGCTGATGGGGTTAGGACTGTGATGTGCTGTGGGCTGATGGAGGGGTTAGGACTGGAAATGGGCTGAGGGGGGGGGGTTAGGACTTGAGGCGGGCTTATGGGGTTAGGACTGTGATGTGCTGTGGGCTGATGGGGGGTTAGGACTGGTAATGGGCTATGGGGGGCTAGGACTGGAAATGGGCTGATGGGGGTTAGGACTTGAGGTGGGCTGATGGGGTTAGGACTGGTAATGTGCTATGGGCTGATGGGGGCTTAGGACTGGTAATGTGCTGTGGACTGATGGGGGGGTTACGACTGGAACTGAGCTCTGTGGGGCAAACGAATGAACTACAGAAGAGCGCCTTAGGACGGTGAATGTGCTGTGGGCTGATGGGGGGGTTTGGACGGGTAATGGGCTATGGGGGGGGCTAGCACTGGAAATGAGCTGATGGGGGGGTTAGGACTTGAGGTGGGCTGATGGGGTTAGTACGGGGACTTTGCGATGCGCTGAGGGGGGGTTAGGGCTGGTAATGGTTTGGGGGGGTTGCTAGGACTGGAAATGGGCTGAGTGGAAGGGGAGGTTTGAACTGCAAATAGCTGATGGGGAGGGGGCCTTGGAATGGAAATGGGCTGAGTGGAAGGGGGACTTGATCTGCAAATAGCTGATGGGGAGGGGGCTTGGAATGGAAATGGGCTGTGAGAGGAGGGAGCTAGGACTGGAAATGGGCTGAGTGGGGGGGGCTAGGACAGGAAATGGGCTAATGGAGGGGCTAGGATAGGACTGAAAATGGGCTGTTGGTGGGAGCTAAGATTGGAAATGGGCTGTGGTGGGGGGGCTTGCATTGAAATGGACTCATGGAGGGGCTAGAACTGGAAGTAGGCTCATAGGTGGCTTGGATTGAAATGGGCTGAGTGGAGGGGAGCTAGGATTTGACATGGGCTGATGATGGGGCTAGAAAAGGACTAGAAATGGGCTGATGGGGGGCTGGGATTGGAAATGACTGATGGAGGGACTCAGATAGGACTGGAAATGGATGGGAAGCTAGGACTGGAAATGGGCTGGGGGGCTAGGACTGGAATGGGGCTGATGCGGGGACTAGAAGGGAGCGGATGCTGGGTGGGGCTGGAACTAGAAGGGAGCTGATTTTGGGGGAGGATTAGAATGGGATGGGGCTGGGAGAGTGAAATGGAACGGGGAAAAATATTTTGTGTGGGAGGGAAGAAAAATCTACAATTGGCCGGGTATTAGGAGAGTATGTGGGGATTGAGGATGGAGGGGTAAAATTTGAGTGGATGAAATAGGAATGAGGAAAGAGCAAAAGGAGAAAGATTAGTATGTTAAAGCAGATGTAGAGAGAGAATGGAAAAAAAACTAGAAGAAAGGACAGATGGACAGCAGATGATGGAGAGTTAACAGAAGACACAAAGAAACCAGAAGAAAGTGGCTGGAGCAATTGCAACTGAAAAAAAAAATGCACAAAAGGTAGAAAAATATCTCTTTATTTTGAATTTATTAACTGGAATATGTCAGCTCTGGGAAATGTGCATCATTAATGTCTATGCTTTGTTTAGTACAAGAGGAAATTAATTTATAGTTGTATTTCTACAGTGTTGCTGTACATTCTAAGTTGGCTTTTGGGGTTCCCATTTTAATTATTATCTTCCTGTTTCTAAATTGTGATTTCTTGTTTGGTGATGGTCTATATTCTGCATGTGTAACTGAGCTGAGGTATTCTGTTTATGTAATTCCTATTTGACATTGCCACTTGTTCTCTTTCCCCAGTAGGTCATGTATTGTTATTCTCTGAAATGTATTGGTTTAATATTTGCAGTGTTGCCTTTTGATAGGTAGGGTCTGGTGCTTTGTGAGTCCTGGTAGTGCTGTTATGATACGGCGGGTTTGCTATGGGTTCTAAATGACCAACAGACTTAGAGAAACATTCACACATACATATTTTTATTGGAACTCACACCTTGAAGAACAATCCTTCTCGTGGCGTGCTGTTCCCTTTTATTCTTTATAGGGACGCAACCCTAGCATGCATTCAAAGGGGATATCTACCCCTCAACATCAACCAGTTAACATTCTTTCATTCAGGAAAAACCCTCTTAGAAGCCACTTATCTGAACGGAGACTTTCCACAGTTCATAGGCAACTCGGCGTCTTCCCCAGCTCATAGATAGACTCAACGTCCACTCCTGATGGTAAATGGAGAAGTCCCTTTATCAGCCGCCGATACCGGGTAAAACCCAACACCTCCAAATCAATGTAACCAACAGGGAAGGTCATCCTTTATGACTTCTGAGACTTATTCAAGTAGCAACCATACGAGAGTCTCCCCTCATTTTCTGTCATTTTCAGACTCTCGTATGGTTGCTACTTGAATAGAGTCTATCTATGAGCTGGGGAAGACGCCGAGTTGCCTATGAACTGTGGAAAGTCTCCGTTCAGATAAGTGGCTTCTAAGAGGGTTTTTCCTGAATGAAAGAATGTTAACTGGTTGATGTTGAGGGATAGATATCCCCTTTGAACGCATGTTAGGGTTGCGTCCCTATATAAAGAATAAAAGGGAACAGCACGCCACGAGAAGGATTGTCCTTCAAAGTGTGAGTTCCAACAAAAATATGTATGTGTGAATGTTTCTCTAAGTCTGTTGGTTATATATGTTGGAGACATACGAGATTCAGGATTTAGAATGGGTTCTAAATGGGCAGTGTTTGTAGTAGTTCCTAATGTGCCTGACGGTTGGCACTGGATTATAGTAATGTAGAAATCTTTTAGTCTTTCTTTATCCATACACTCATTAAGAGGCATGTTTACTAAAAGTTAGTGTATGGTAACATTATGCAAATATTTATGCAAATGAGGCCCCTTATGCAAATGAGGCCCCGCACCGAGTCTCTGCACATGGCCCCGCACCCCCCTTGGGCCGCCCCTGCCCCCACCCTCTGGAATTCACTAACCCCCAGCAATTTGAGATATCAAGTCATCCACAGACTTGCTCAAGACCCATCTTTCCCTGAAGCACTTCGGCAATGGACATACAACAATTACAAATCAGGACAACCTCATGCTAACAAACACATCTTCCCCCATCCCATCCCCATGAAACCCCTACATTCCCTCACCCCTCAACCCTACTCCCCACTGTACAGAGTTCTCTCGAATGTAGTGAGCTTTAGATATGGCTCATTGTTTTCTGTTCTCACTCTCACTGTAAAAGGTTCTTGATGCATTTTGTAACCTGTTCTTTGTAAAAACTCCTTTCTATGTAAATCGTTTTGACTTGTAGAAAAATGATATAGCAAAATTTGTTAAATAAATAAAGAACCAATTAGCCAACCCAGTCTGGCCATTTATACTATCTTCAACATGGCTTCTACACTGTGTATAACACTGTCCTCTCCATTTTCTCAGCTTGTAACCTTGGGGTCACCTTTGACTCTTTTTTCTTCACGCATAATCAAACTGACAGCTAAAACCTGTCAGTTCTTTACAACATCAGCAAAATTCATCTCTTCCTTTCTTAACATACTACTAAGACCCTTATCCATGCTCTCGTCATCTCTCATTTAGACTACTGCAACCTGCTCCTTGCTGGTCTCCCATTGAATCATCTCTCTAACATTCAGTCTGTTCAAAGCTTCACAGCTAATCTTCTGCTAATGTCACTATGCTCATATAACCCCTCTTCTCCATTTACTTCATTGACTGTCTATCTATTTTTGCATACAATTTAAAGTTCTCCTTCTGACCTACAAATTAATTCATTCTGCCAGAAGTGGAGGAGTGGCCTAGTGGTTGGGGCAAGGTACTTCAGGTCGGGGGTTCAAATCCCACTAGACTCACTAGAGGACAGCAACCTTGGGCCGGAAGGACTGGGGTTTCTAGTCCCACAGGTGCTCCTTGTGGTCTTGTGCAAGTCACTTAACCCTCCATAGCCCATGTTCCCTGTAAAATAGTTATCTCCAAGTTATAATGCCCTGTTCAATGTAATTTCAGTTTGTTCAATGTAAACCGCACTGATGCAGAATAGCGCGGTATATAAGAGAATGTAAATAATAAATAAAAATAAATAAACTCCCCATTACCTCTCCTCTCTTATCTCTCACTACACTCCTCCTCAGGAACTCCACTTATCAGGCAAATTATTTTTATCTGTGCCTCTTTTCTACTGCCAACTCCAAACTTCATTAGTTCCATCTTGCTGTACTATATGCCTGTAATAGACTATCTGAGTCAGTACATCTGTAGACCTATTCAAATCCAGGCTGAAGCCCCACTTCTGAGGCTGTTATTTAACTCTGTGTGTTTGTTTTAATCATTTCCCTGAAAGAACTATGCTAGTCCTCGGTTTATGTTTGTCTGTCTTGAATGGAGTATAATCTCTGTGGAGTAGGATTGTCTTATATGCCTTGCAGTACTAAATGAATAAGTAGCACCGAGGACTAGACAAAGCTAAGCTTTCAGATTTTACTATTGCCTGTTTTTATTTTAATTTAAATTTCAGCTTGGGCTATAAGTTTAGGATTATTCAGACTGCCTATATTCCTTGCACAGCCTTTAAATCAGATATCTGAGTGTGCCCTCAGTTCATATAAGGTCTACTGGCCAGGTACACTTAAGCAAAAATAACACAACATTGGAAACAGCCAAACCTTTAACCCACACATAAATGGCAAGTGGGAAAAGGCATGTAGAATGAAATCCATGTAAAATACGGGCAAGCCAGTCAACAAATGCTGGAAAACAATGAGAACAAATGCTAGAAGCCCAGCCAACAAAGTTCCTGACCTGGAAGCCCTAATGGTGGAAATGGATTTGGCCATTGCGGCCCTTACAGAACATGGTTTAACGAGTCGCATGAATGGGATAAAGCCATAGCTGGCTATAATCTATTTAGAAGAGATAGAGAGGGTAGAAAAGGAGGAGTAGCCCTATATGTCAAAAGCAATATTAAAGCTGCTGAAATGTAGGGGACGTGGGGAAAAGAAAAAGCGCTGCGGATTATGTTGGAAAGAGGAGATGGCACTGCCATCCATACTGGTGTAGTCTAAAGGCCTCCAACTCAAACCAAAGAAATAGATAGCAAATTGATTATTGATATTGCAAAGATAGCCATGAAGGGGGAAGTGTTCATATTGGGTGACTTTAATTTACCTGATGTGGACTGGAGGATTCCTTCTGCAAATCTGCAAAGAAGTAAAAAAAAATTGTGGATGCCAACCAAAATGCATTACTTAGACAAATGGTGATGGAACCAACCAGGGAAGGCTCAATATTGAAGTAAGTACTCACCAAAGGAGATAGCGTGTTGAATATCCGAGTGGCTGCCCATGTGTGCAGCAGCGACCAGCACATGGTGTGGTTTGAGATTAAAGCCAAGGCAGAGTACAATCACAGCAAGCTCAAAGTCCTAGTCTTCAGAAATACTGACTTCAATAAAATGGCTAAGTACTTGAAGGAGGAGTTGGCAGGGTGGGAGGCGATAAGGGAAGTGGAATTACAATGGGCTAAACTAAAGGAGGCAATAAAAGGGGCAAAAGATACATATGTATGGAAAGTAAATAAAAACGAGGAAAAGAAAACCTATTTGGTTCTCCAAAGAAGTGGCTGCACAAATAAAGGCAAAAAACACAGCTTTTCACAAAATTCAGAAGTTCTCAAACAGAGGAACACAGAAAAGAATAGAGGATCAAACTAAAAGAGACAAAAAGAGAAATAAGGATAGCAAAATCAAAGACAGAAGAAAAGATGGCAAAATATGTGAAGTGTGGCGACAAAACGTTTTTCAGTTATATTCGGGAGAAGAGGAAAATCAGAGATGGAATTGCAGGACTCAAAAGTGACAAGAACGGATTTGTGGAAAGTGACATTGAAAAAGTGAACATGCTAAACAAATACTTCTGCTCTGTTTTTATTAAAGAAAATCATGGAGAAGGACCACCTGTGATTGGCAAATATACAAATGGGAATGGAGTAGATACCACACCATTCACAGAAGATGTTGTGTTAGAACAGCTTGCAAAACTGAAGGTGGACAAGGCCATGAGACCGGATGGGATACATCCCAGGATACCAAAAAGGCTCAGAGAGGTTCTTGCAGGACTATTAAAGAATGTTTTTAATAGATCCTTGGAGACAGGAGATTCCACAGGACTGGAGAAGTGCTGATGTGGTACCTCTTCACAAAAGTGGTAATAGGGAAGAGGTGACAAACTACAGGCCAGTAAGCCTTACCTCGGTGGTGGGAAAAGTAATGGAGGCGCTCCTGAAAGTATGAATAATGGACTTTCTCGAAACCAACAGGTTGCATGACTCAAGATAACATGGTTTTACCAAAGGACGATCTTGCCAAACAAATCTGATTGAGTTCTTTGACTGGGTGCCCAGAAAACTAGATCAAGGGCATGCGATGGATGTGATCTACTTAGATTTCAGCAAAGCCTTTCATACTGTTCCTCATAGGAGGCTTATCAATAAACTCAACAGCTTGAGGATGGGTCCCAAGGTGGTTTACTGGATCAGAAATTGGTTGACTGACAAACGACAGAAGGTGATGGTAAATGGAACTCACTCGTATGAAAGGAAGGTGATTAATGGTGTGCCCCAGGGTTCGGTCCTGGGGCTAGTACTGTTCAATGTATTTGTGAGTGATATCGCTGCTAGGTATGTATGACCTAGATTGGCCACTGTTGGAAACAGAATACTGGGCTTGATGGACCTTGGTCTGACCCAGTATGGCATATCTTATGTTCTTATGTTCTTATGACTGAATGGAAAAGTCTGTCTTTTTTCAGAGAACACCAACATTTGCAATAGAGTGGACTCCCCTGAGGGAGTGGAGAACATGAGGAAAGATCTACAAAAGCTGGAAGAATGGTCTAATGCTGGCAGATAAGATTTAATGTGAAGAAGTGCAGTGTCATGCACTTGGGAAGCAGAAATCCAAGGGAATTGTATGTGATAGGGGGCAAGAGGTTGGTGTGCACGGACCAGGAGAAGGACGGAATGATTGTTTCTCAAGGTGGCAAAACAGTGTGACAAAGCGGTAGCAAAAGCCAGAATGATGCTGGGTTACATACAGAGAGGAATTGCCAGCATAAAGGAAGGTGAAAGGGTGAATAATAAGCAGTAGGTTGAAGACATCCCGCATGCATGGCGTCTTTTTGAAAGATTTGATGTTAAAGAAAAACCTTTGGTGTTGAAGACGTGTGCAGCATATGAAAGCTTCTAAAGGTATGGGAGGATTATGTGTATTTAATTAGATCGAGCGGATTTTAACATTTTTAATGTGTTTTACGTGGGATGAAGAGTTACACAGGGTTTTGATACTTCTTTCATCTATCTATAGTGAGAAAGCCCCCTGAAGAAACTCAACACTTGAGTGAAACACCTTGGGATGGCGCCAACAGACGGCATTGGGGAACACTAAGGGGTATGTTTACTAAACCGGGCTAACGTTTAACCCGGGCTATCTGCAACTAGGTCCCATTGAATAATATGGAACCTAGTGGCAGATAGCCCGGGTTAACAGTTAGCCCGGTTTAGTAAACATACCCCTAATAAGCTAAGTGTGGATTAAAACTAAGTTTGATTGCGGTAACTGTGGAGATATATAGAAAAAAATTTATTGCCAGAAAACAGTCATTGATGCTATTAGGCACCATTAGATACATAGTATCATTGTTTGAGTACCGACCAGTCTGAGACGGTTTCCGAGCATTCTATAAACTTTAGACCACAGTGCAGCCTGATTCATCACGTTCAACAACAGTGTTGTAAATAGAGTAAATGATACTATTTTATACAGCATAAAGGAAGAGGCACTAATGCCACTGTACAAGTCGCTGGTGAGGCCTCACTTGGAATTTGGTGTTCAGTTTTGGAGACCGTATCTCGCAAAGGATATAAAAAGACTGGAAAGGGTTCAGAGGAAGGCAGCCAAAATGATCTGGAGCCTGCATCAGCAGACATATGAGAAGAGACTTGAAGACCTAAATATGTACACTCTGGAGGAGAGGAGGGACAGGGGAGATATGATTCAGACCTTTAAATACTTAAATAGTATTACTGAACAAACAAACCTCTTCCAAAGATGGGGAAACTGTAAAATTAGAGGGCATAACATGAAGCTGCAAGGGGATAAACTGAGAGGCAATGTCAGGAAATACTTTTTCACTGAAAGGGTGGTGGATGCTTGGAATGCCCTCCCGATGGAAGTGGTGGGGTCAAAGACAGTGACGGAATTCAAAATGGCTTGGGACAGACACTGTGGATCCCTTTATAGCAACAGGATAAAATCAAAATAAACATAACTAACTATTTCAACAAATAGGGGTGACCTAAACGGAGCGGTGAGTTCACCCCTAAAACAAAGGCAAGCGGAGGGGTGACCTGTCTTGCTGCCTTGCTGGGCAGACTAGATGGATCATACTGGTCTTTATCTGCCATCATATACTATGTTATGTAGAAATTCCCATATCTGAATCAACACTTTGGCCCCTATATCTTTTTCCACCTTTTCAACCCGGTTCCCACCACAGCCCTCTACTGTATGTATCTGTCCCAAAGATACCAATACTGCTTTAAAATATAACCCAACCCCCTACCAGGAGAGTGTGGATAAATACCATCAGACTCTTACAATAGAATAGATGTAATGCAAGTGTAGGCAGGGTAGCTGAGGGAGGAGTCTGTTTCTCTCTCTCTGGTGAGGGAAGAATAGAAAATCAATAATCTTGTCTAATCTTCCTCCACCGTGAAGTAAAGAGCAGCATAAGAGGAAAATAAATTCTAAAAAGAGGATTGGATATAGGACCCTCTGCCAGGGTGATGTTACATAAGTTGCATGATATAGGAATATAGTTACATAATCACGCTCCCAATCCAAAGAGTAGTTACAGATTAAATTTATTATTGCTAAACAAGTTATTAACTACTAATTAACAGTTTCCAATTAGTTACAACTAACAGAAATGAATTGAGAATCCTAGGATTCTTTCACTAGAACACTCCAAACCTATTGCAACTAACATTTAAGGACAATGCTTCTCTATTACTGTTTCACAAGTCTTTGCACACAGAAGGGTTTTTTTTTTCACAGAAACCACCTTTTAACAGGCAAGTATTCCATTAAATCAAAGTACTCTCTATTTTTTTAAAGAAATTCAGTGTCATGAGCTCACAATTTTTTCCTCAGTCCAGGTGTTGGTGCACATGTGCCTCACGTGTCCTCGTCACTCTTGCATCGGGGCCCAGTGAATTCAGTGACTGCAGACTCCTCAGGGTCCAATTCAGTTCTTCAGCTCCCAGATTCAGTGAAGCTCTCTCCAGGATTTCAGTTCCTACTCCCTATCTTTACCAAAATCAATACATCAAAACCCTATCTGGGTGGGGGCCTCAGCAGCCTGGAAGGTATTTAAGATCAGAGTGTTTAGAACCAGACACAGTCCCTAACTAGATGGAAATAAAATATAATTAAAATTCCCTATCTGTTTCTCTTACCCTGACACTCACACTCACTCTCCTGAGTATTCTAACAATTCACCATTTCTGGAAGGAAATCCTTATTCTTAATATTTTCCTTCCAGCTGCTATTTGGTAAGTGCAGTCTGACAAAAGCACTTATTTTTAAATTCAAAGCTGCTGAGAATCACACAGCAGTACCACCCAGTTAGCTCATCAACATTCCCTTTACTTCTGGCATCCGCCTAGTCAGAGCTCAAACAGGATTCTAAACTTAGTTTTATTCAGAAAATATTCCTCCACTTTCCTGGATGTGAGCTTTGATTAAGTTCTTATTATAAAAAGTACACAGCAAATTATAAAAAGTAATCAACAAATCCCAAAAAGCATGGAGGGCCTCTTCTATTTCTCTCCAACTTAGTTATTCAGGTTTTCTAAGCAATTTTCTCCTAGGCTACAGTGTCAAGATTGTCCCCAGAAAAAAAAAAGTTAATCCTCTTTTTTTTTGTCCAGGATCAGCAATTTTTAAAGCACATAGAGTCTTTTTCTATTTATTTAAAGTCTCTTTTATATTTAAAGTCTCTTTTATACCGCGCTATTCAGCATCAGCGCGGTTTACAATAAACAGTGAACATACACATTTCCAATAGTACTTTGTGTTTACATATGAACAGGATAATCAACTTGGCTAACAGGGTAACTATGTACAACCATAAAATATACAATATATACAATTTGTAGGCTGATCATGTGTTTGTGTGGTTTTAGACAGTAGTGATTTGGGTGGATTCGGCAAATGGTGCTGAGTTTCTATTAGGTTCAGGGTAATGTATGAGGAAGAGGTAGTGTTTCACGGCCTTCCTGAATTGGAATATGTCTGGGATTGATCTAATGTTGTGAGGGAGGTTATTCCAGATCACTGGTGCATAAAGATTGAAAGTCCTGCTGGCTGTTGACTTGGAGCATTTAGTTATAGATCTTGGGACTATCAAGGTGTTTTGAGCTACTGACCTTCTGTCTCTGTTGTGGGGTGTCATCTGGATTAGCTCAGTTAGTGAAGTTGACGAGAGACCTTTGGTGGCTTTAAAGGTGAGCAGCAAGGTCTTGAATGTAATTCTACCTTGAATCGGGAGCCAGTGGAGTTGTTTCATTATAGGTGTGACATGGTCTTTCCTGGATGCTCCGTGCAGTACTCTTGCTGCGGTGTTCATTGCCATTTGCAGTGGGTTTAGGGTGGTTTGGGGGAGACCTTGAAGTATTGCATTTGCATAATCGAAATGCGGGATAATTAGTGCTTGATAGATAGTCCTGAAATCATCTGGCTCCAGCAGAGATCTTAGGTATCTAAGGGATCTAATTTTATGATATACTGCCCTTACAGTGTTACTTATATGAGCTTGCATATTTAGGTTCTGGTCTAGTGTGATGCCGAGGTATCTGATCGCGGATTTGGTCTGGAGGTCTGCTTCCTTCACTTTCAGTACTGTTGGGGCAGTGAAGTTACGGTTTCTTGTAATGAACATCACCTCCGTCTTCTTGTGTTGAATCCGGAGGTTTTGGGATTGTAGCCAATTGGATATTTCGTTTATGCAGCATGTTATTGGTTCGAGGTCTGGGTTATCTGTTGCAAAAGGCGTGTATAATAGCACATCATCTGCGTATATCATGCAGTTAATGTTGAAAGACCGGATCAGGTTGCAGAGAGGTTGCATGTATATATTGAATAGTAAGGCGGAGAGGGAGGATCCTTGTGGGACACCTTGGTTTTGGTGGAATGGTTCTGATGATGTGTTTCTGGATCTCACCTGCTGCCATCTGTCCGAGAGGTAGGACCTGCACCACTCGAGTGCTTTACCGGAGATTCCTTTTTCTTTGAGGCGTTCTAGGAGGCGTTCGTGGCTAACGGAATCAAATGCTGCCGCGATGTCAAGGAAGACAAGGATAAAGCCTTGGCGGGTATTGTCGATGCCTGATATTATGTTGCTGAAGAGTGTGGTGAGAAGGGTCTCGACCCCGTGAGATTCTCTAAATCCATGCTGGCATGGATCCAGTGGTGCATTGGAATCAATGTGATCTTGTATTTGTCTCTGAACTATCTTTTCCATTATTTTTGCAAGCAATGGTATGCTTGCTATGGGTCTGTAGGATTCTGGTTTCTGTTGGTCGAGTTTGTTGTTTTTTAGTAGAGGTCTTATTGAAGTTTGTTTGAGGGTGCGTGGGAAATCACCTGTTGTGAACGATTGTTGAATAAGTCTGGATATGATTGGACTGAGGTCAGTCCGGAGTTCCTTGACCCAGAAAGCTGGGCATGGATCAGATTGCGCTGTGGACGTATTGATGGCTGCTATGGTGTCTTCGATGCATCGTTTGGATGGAGTTGAGAAGGTAGTGAGTGGTGTTTGATTGTAGGGCTGAAGGATGATGCTGGACGCTGGGTTGTTGTTTATCTGATAAAGTTTCGTTTGTAGATAATCCGCATATGTTTGAGGATGGATTCCATTTGTTTGTTCTGATGCAGGTTCTGTTGTAAGTTGCTTAACGAGGGCAAACAGGTCACGAGGTTTGTTGAGGGATCTTTTTAAAGTGTCGGCGTGGTAACGTCTCATGGTTTCAGTCACTGCGGTACGGTGCGCTGTGAGTTGTAAATTGTATGCCTTTTGGTCTGCTTCTGAGCGTGAGCGGCGCCAGCGTCTCTCAAGTTTTCTTAGTGTCGCAAGTGAGGCTTTCAACTCAGTAGAGTACCATGCTGCTGTGTGTTGTTTCGCTTGAGGTTTGTTTTTTGCTGGGCGAACAGCTATTGAACTGAATATTTCGTTCCAGTTGGAGACTAGTTCATCAGGGTTGTGTGCTGGTGAGTTCATTAGTGGGAATGCTGATTTCAGGATTAGGTCTTTGTTGAATGGTTGGAATCTTCTCGGCGGATTGTTGGACTGACCGATTGCTGTGCTTTCATCTTTTTGGACATGGCTTGGCTGAGGAATTTGGAATAGGATTAATGAGTGATCTGTCCATGGGACAGCGGTGATTGATATATCAGGGATGGTTGTTTCTCTGGAGGTTGGGTCTGTTGAGAATATTAGATCTAGCATGCCTCCTTTTATATGGGTAGGTTCCTTGATTAATTGGCTATATCCTAGATCTTTCATGGCTTCGAGGAACGCCTTTGAGTGAGAGTCTTGCAGGGAGGGGAGGTTGAAGTCTCCTAGTACCCAGCTTGTTGTATGTGGGCTCTGGGAGTTTGCGGCTGCATCTATTATTGTTGTTAGTGCATCTGCATCAGATGATGGTGCTCTGTAGAGTAGATAGATGGAGGAACACTTGTTCTCTATCGAGATTGTATCTAGGAGCGGTGAGCTGGTTGCATCTTTTATGTTGAATTGAAGATCAGATCTGGTGATGGCGAGGACGCCGCCTCCTCTTTTGGCTGCTCTATGACATGTATGGATAGAGAAGTTAGCAGGCAGGAGCTGATTGAGTATCACGTTGTCATCACAGGAAAGCCATGTCTCGGTGATCAGTAGTAGGTCAAGGTTATGTAGTGATATCATATCTGAGATTACCGGCCATTTTTTACGTACAGATCTTGCATTTACAAGGGCACATTTCATGATTCGAGGGAGGGGGTTCTCTTCTTGTTTCTTCTTCTTGTTGTGCTGTAATGATACCTGCAGGAGGTGGTGGTGGTGAATTTGGGAGGTTTCCTGTGATTGATAGAATGGGGTATCTGGCCATCTCTTTCTATAACTGTGGATAGTTGGTATGTGGTTGTTGTTAGTGTATAGGCAAGTGACATTGCTTAAGCCTGTAGCAAGGAGGTAGAGGGCAATCGAGATGATGCAGGGTAGGGCCATTTTGTGTGCTTTGTTGCTGTGTAGATCTGGGCTGGGAGGTTGGTTGGTGGTGGTGGGTAGGTATGTTGTCTGGTTGTGATAGATTGCTCTATCTTTGGTTCAGTCGTGGAGGGCTGCAGTTTGTGGTGGGCTCTCGATCTATCAGGAAATACTGGAGCTTACATATTACATTTTAAATCATAGGATAAAGATACGTCCGGATTTTAAGTTGCTTGTACACAGTCTGTTAGTGATGGTTACCGTGGTTGCTGATGGCAGATAAAGGCTGGTAAACTTAGATAACTGCAAATTACACAGGTATATTGAGCCAAAGTTAACTGGGACTGGCTGGTTACATAGATTAAACAACCTACCTTAGAGGTAATTGTAAATAGGAGGTTAAACTGGTAAAATCTGTAAGAATAAGACTAGTAGCAGGTTACACAAGTATCAATTATCTGAGCTAACTAGGTCTAGTAGGTTATATAGATATGCTACATACATCATAGGACAAGTATAGATGATATGTTAATCTGGCAGTATCAGGATATATGTATGAGCAATATATTCTTGGGGTTTACAGTAAATGGTACTTCTGTTTGGGTTGTCCAGTCCGCTGTTTCTAAGACAGCTACAGTGTAGGGTAGGTACTATGCTTAGAGTGCATTGATTTTACTTGCGTTTTCGCTGTCTGGTGTTCTGGGTTCGTTCCTTGCTGGTCTTCGGGTCTGGTGGTTGGAGAATGGCCTCCGTCACTGGCCTCCGCCTAAGGGCCACGCCAAAGGGCCCTCTGGCGAGGCCCTCAGGCGCGGGCCCGCCAGGTGCGGGCGCGCCCAATGGCGCGAAGATTTAAAGTGTTGCACAGCCCCGACTGGGCTGTGTGCAGCGGATGGCCCCTCCTGCCGCTGGTGGCTCGATCCCCGGGAAGGGGAGAGTTGCTGGTGGTGGTGGGGGCCGAAGAGGAGCGGCGCCCGATGGCGCGAAGATTTAAAGTGTTGCACAGCCCCGACTGGGCTGTGTGCAGCGGATGGCCCCTCCTGCCGCTGGTGGCTCGATCCCCGGGAAGGGGAGAGTTGCTGGTGGTGGTGGGGGCCGAAGAGGAGCGGCGCCCGATGGCGCGAAGATTTAAAGTGTTGCACAGCCCCGACTGGGCTGTGTGCAGCGGATGGCCCCTCCTGCCGCTGGTGGCTCGATCCCCGGGAAGGGGAGAGTTGCTGGTGGTGGTGGGGGCCGAAGAGGAGCGGCGCCCGATGGCGCGAAGATTTAAAGTGTTGCACAGCCCCGACTGGGCTGTGTGCAGCGGATGGCCCCTCCTGCCGCTGGTGGCTCGATCCCCGGGAAGGGGAGAGTTGCTGGTGGTGGTGGGGGCCGAAGAGGAGCGGCGCCCGATGGCGCGAAGATTTAAAGTGTTGCACAGCCCCGACTGGGCTGTGTGCAGCGGATGGCCCCTCCTGCCGCTGGTGGCTCGATCCCCGGGAAGGGGAGAGTTGCTGGTGGTGGTGGGGGCCGAAGAGGAGCGGCGCCCGATGGCGCGAAGATTTAAAGTGTTGCACAGCCCCGACTGGGCTGTGTGCAGCGGATGGCCCCTCCTGCCGCTGGTGGCTCGATCCCCGGGAAGGGGAGAGTTGCTGGTGGTGGTGGGGGCCGAAGAGGAGCGGCGCCCGATGGCGCGAAGATTTAAAGTGTTGCACAGCCCCGACTGGGCTGTGTGCAGCGGATGGCCCCTCCTGCCGCTGGTGGCTCGATCCCCGGGAAGGGGAGAGTTGCTGGTGGTGGTGGGGGCCGAAGAGGAGCGGCGCCCAATGGCGCGAAGATTTAAAGTGTTGCACAGCCCCGACTGGGCTGTGTGCAGCGGGTGGCCCCTCCTGCCGCTGGTGGCTCGATCCCCGGGAAGGGGAGAGTTGCTGGTGGTGGTGGGGGCCGAAGAGGAGCGGCGCCCGATGGCGCGAAGATTTAAAGTGTTGCACAGCCCCGACTGGGCTGTGTGCAGCGGATGGCCCCTCCTGCCGCTGGTGGCTCGATCCCCGGGAAGGGGAGAGTTGCTGGTGGTGGTGGGGGCCGAAGACTCCTGTTTAAAATTCACAAGAGTTTCAGATTTTCCAAGAATTAATCAAATCCAAATATTCCCACAAATTCTCTCAAGGCTAAACCCATCTCCAATGCTCAGTTAAATCAGGATGAGTAGGATTACTTTCCAGGCAGCAGTTCCTGTAACAGGCAGTTTTAACCCCAGCTTTTCTCACCAAAGTCAAACTAAAGGCGTTGGACCGTGCGAGGCAAAAGAAACATCTGCTCCTTGCCATATAGCTGGTAACTCTGTTTGAAGGTATGACTATGTTAGTTAATTGTACTGTAATGTATGTATTGTCATTCCCTGTGCTATGTAGTCTCACTTCCAACCACTTTGATGTAATGATAAGGTGGTGCATGTCCTCCTTGCCTTTGTATGACCTTTGTAGTATGTTGTGAATCGCTTTGATTGAAGGAAAAGGCGGTATACAAAACATGTCAAATAAATAAATAAATAAAGACAGCCAGTATCTTCTCAACTATTTTCCTCTCTACATCAGTACTTTAAAACTTCAGAGCAGGCTACACAGCCTTACCTTTACACTTATGTTCTCCTGCCCCACACTGCTGCCTCTGTTACACTTCTCTCTCTCTTCAGCTTCTGTAGTTTCTCTTTTTCAGAAAGGTTGCACACTCCTGAGATCCCTGTACTTCCCCTACCTAAACATTACAGCTCAGGAGTCTGCAAAACTTCCCTGAAGCCAAAAGTAAAACAAACCCATCTGCCACAGATAAGGCTGGACAGCACTTCCCCAGCCTAGCAAGACAAAAATGTATTTTATCTTTAACCCTCAGGTTACAATAATACCAGTTTCCATCACTTCTACTCCTAGACCACTCTAGGCATCCAACAGCCTCACCAACCAAGAGTCGTCTCCTCACATGCCATCTGGGCCTAATATAGTAAATGAAGATGACGGCACAGAAGGGCTGATTGGCAAAATCCTGGCTATTTTTGTCATGCTCTGTTAAAGATATAACCCAGTTGTTGGTCATAGATGTTTGAGCATCTGTAGATTATCACATCTAGCCCAGTGCTGGTTTTTATCATTTACTATTACAAGTCCCAGCCTACAACCAATGTTTCACTATCAAACTTAATAATCTGAACAGCAGGGGCTTCCGGTCCAGATGGCAACCTGAGAGGACGCGAGAAGTAGTGCTCCCTCCTAATCCCGCACAGCTAGGGACACACTGCATAAAAACCGACACTGTGGAATTGTTTTTTTTTATTAAAAGTGCCAAAATCACTAAAGCCTAAACCCACAAAGACAATTAAAGAAATGTATGCAGCAAGAGCCAAAGCGGTGGGAAAGAGTACAGAAACTGCTTCATAGCTGCAGAGGGAAGCCCTGCTTATCCGCTAAAGCGTTCCTTCGGGAGGTAGTGAGATGCTTTTGACGGTGTTACAGGAGATCTGCGTGTCTGAAATTGTGGACAAAATGCTTAACAAAGTAGAAGAGAAGTTTGCAGCTATAGGAGAGCGACAAACCAAGCGGAGGGCAGGATTGGGCAAGCGGAGGACTCTCAGCAAGCACTTTCCGAGGATGTTGGCAACCTTAAAAAGCAAATGACAGGGTTCCATGAGAAACTAGAGGACTATGAAAATCGCGACAGGAGATCTAACATACAAATATTTGGTGTTCCAGAAGGAGTCGAGGGCCAAGATCCCTTTAACTTTGTGCAAGGTCTACTGAGGGCCTGTTTTCCAGGCTCCTATGCTCCCGTGGAGTCTGAGCTAGAGAGAACCCATAGGGAGCTTCGTCCGCAACCAGAAAGTAATGCCCACCTCAGGGTCTTTATCACCAAATTATTATGATTTCAAGATAGAGAATTTATTATTTGCGCTGCAAGGAAAATGGGACATATAGAACATAGCAATTGGAAAATTATGGTGTTTCCAGATCTAGCGACAGACTGTTCACCAGTGATGAGAGCTCCTGAAATGCAGTGGCCTGTTGACTACCAGAGATTTAAACCAGCTATCTGGCATCTGACTAAATTAAGTTTTGTTGACAATGGTATCTGGAGATTTTTTACTATCCCAGAAGCGGTACATAAATTTCCAGCCATGCTCCCGCCAAATCAGAACACTGGAACTGGCAAAAATGGGATCTCACCGAACAAGGGGACTATGCCCAGCCGGACGTTGCCTTCGGGAAGCAACTTGAACAGACAACCGGTGCTGATTGAAGAACCAGTGTCAACTGTGTCACCGACACAAAAGGACATACAAAAGGGCTTGATGAAGGAGAAAAAGACACAAGAAGTAACTGATCAGCATTACCGGCGGAGCTCTTGGTTACTGAGCAGAGCTGAGCAGAAGGCAGCAGTGGCTGGCATTGCCGCTGTGGGTCTACACATGTACGGCTTTTCAAAGGCCATAACTGAAGCAAAACACTGGCAGGATAATCTGGCATTGAGCTTGATTGCTCTGCCTTTCAGTGCCTCAATGGGGAGGTTGATTTAGGGGTTTAATGACTGTTTGCCTGTAAGTTTTAATTTGGATATACATTATAGGGAGAGTGCTTGGCGATGGGTGTGTTGAGGGGGAGGAGAGTGGGGTTTGAGCCTGTTGTTCAGGAAAGGGAAGGAGGGGATGCAGTGGGCGATATTTGCTGTATTCACTGCATGATTTCTGGGAGGAAGTCAATAAGACAAAAAGGGAGAGGTGTTTGGGGAGAGGAGAGAGGGGTATTAAAGAGACATGTTCAGTTTTCTTTTTGGTTCTGTTTATGTTGCTACCATTGCTCAGTGGAGACTGTTAGATGTGAACAACAGGGTGTTGGTGTGAGTGCTGAGGGATAACCTGGAGTCCAATTGGAGATCAAGCTGAATGGGGGGAGGGGTTTAAAATTGCCTCCCTTAATATTAGGGGGATCAATCACCCCTGTAGAACCTAGACCTGTTGCTCCTCTCCAGAGTGGATATAGCATTGCTACAAGAAACCCATTTAACAGAGTTTGAACATAAGAAGCTCCAAGCCAGAGGATATGAACAAATGTTTTGTTCGGCAACGAGGGGTGGTAATATTAATACATAAGAGGGTACCTTGGGTTAGCTATGCTACTGGGGGGAGTTATACAGGGGCAAATGGTGTGGGTCACAGGGAGAATTGAACAACTTGTATGCCCCAAATGGGCCTAAGGGCTCCTTTTTTCAGAAAGGAGTAGAGGGCAATTAGGTGATAGCGGGAGATCTAAATTGTGTCCTGGGAGTGGCTGATCGATCTAACTATGTGAGGAAATTGCAGAGAAGGGAGGGGAGAGAACTAAGGCAATGTATATAAAGCACTGGGAATTCATAGATCTTTGGTGGGCAAAGAACAGGGGCAGTAAAGAGTACACTTGCTATACCCCCTGAACTGACACCTAATCCCAGTTAGACTACATTTTGACTTCCAAAGCAAGTGCTGAGAGGTTTGATAAGGTGAAGATTCATCCAACTGAATTATTGGATTATGGGATGGTAGAATATTGTTGGTGTCGGGCATGCCAAGGGTGAAGTCTGATTGGTCAGGATGGTCGTAAAATGGTCTGATGTTAAAGAAGGAACCGTGATAACTAAGCTCTGGCAATGGTGGAATCAGTATTTGCTCACTAATGACAATTGGGAGGTATCGAATGGGTTGTTGTGAGATGGCAGGAAAACCTTTCTGAGGGGTTTATTGATCCAATGGGCATCCCAGGCAAAGAGAGAAAAAGAGAGGAAAAAGACACAGTTATTGAATCAGTTAAGTTTGCTCCAGCAAGAGCATTGACGACAACTTCTTTTTCTTTAATCCCTAGCTGGCATTTGGAGAGAAGGCTATCCTCTCAGCCAATACGCTGCTATAGGTTCCACTGGATTCCATGTGTTGCTCACAATACACTTCCAACCTTGGCGATCAGTGGCAACATTTCTGGCCTCATTGGTGGTCAGTCGTTGGTTCCTTAGGTCTTCCTCGATGTGTTCGAGCCACGTTTTCTTTGGTGCTGCTCATTGAACCTTCCAGTGGACAAGTCGCTCTTGCCAGAGGAGTCTGTATGGCAAGAGCATTGTAGGAGTGGAAAGCAGGACACTCTATGGGCACCAGTGGGAGTCAGGCAACAGCTCCATGCACTTGAGAGTGAACAGGTGGCCCACCTCCCAAACCTTACAAAGCAACATTATATAGAACAGGGAAACAAGACAGGGAAATTTCTAGCCTGCAGTTGACAAAGCAAAGAGCCTCATGGCTTATAGTGGAGCTTAAGGGAAGAGAAGGAGAGTGGATCTGTTCCACTAAGAGGATTTGTGACGAGTTTAAGGCTTTCTTTAAGGAGTTATACACATTTAAATGCTCTGCGTCAGGGATTGCAATGAGAGACTATTTGGACTTGCCCTTCCTAGCTTGGGGGAGGAAGAAGCACCCAGATTAGGATGCCCAGTTAGTGCACTTGAAGTGCAGGCAGCCAATAGGTCTCTTCCCAAAGGGAAAGCTATGAAAGGAGATGGGTACCCAGCAGAATTTTATCAATGCTTTTGTGAGGAGCACTCCCCGCTTTGAGCGAGGATCTTTTCCGGAACACTGCGGGAAGAACCTCTTCCAGAATCGATGGCTCGAACTCACTGCCAACTAACCTCCGCACAGAAGAATCCTATCCAAAGTTCCGTTCTCTCTTAAAAACTCACCTATTTTCTCTAGCTTTCCCCCCCTGAACTTTCCTCTCCTTGTCCTTTCTCTATTGCTTTGCAGATTTTCTTTTGCTTTTGTCTCTTTCCTTTTTCTACTGGCTATTGTAATTTCCTTTCCTTTCCTTTCTAATGTTTAATTTTATTGCTTGTAAACCGCTCCGATGTTATGGGGAGCGGTATATTAAATGTGTTTAAACAATAAACAATAATGTAATCATATTACACAAGGAGGGTAAGCCCCCAAATCTCTGTAGTAGTTACAGATCAATTGTCCTGATCAATAGTGATGCAAAAGTGTTTGCTAAAGTGCTCAGCAAGTGCATAGAAAATATCCTCCTGAGATTGATTCATCCAGATCAGACGGGATTCATAAAAGGGTGCCTGATCTCAGATAATGTTAGGAGAGCAGTGAATCTGTTGCAGATTATCAAAGAGCGTGAGAACCCTGCCTTGTATGTGGCCCTAGGTGCGGAAAAGGCCTTCGACCGCGTGGAGCGGGGCTTCCTTTTTGAGATGCTTAAAAATTTTAATTTGGGAGAAGGTTTCATACACGGGTATTCAGGCACTTTATATCAAGGTCGCTCCGCTAGGATTTTAGTAAATGCATATTGCTCAGAGGCACTTGGATTGCAGAGAGCCACAAGATAGGGTTGCCCGCTCTCCCCATGCTTTCTGCAATGGTTATTGAAGCCTTTGCTGCTCGGGTGAGAAACAACCCGTACATCCAACTCATTGTGGTGAGTAAACAGGAGCACAAAATACTTTTGTATATGGATGGCATCCCTATGTTCCTGTCCAGACCACAGAAGTCTCTACTGCAATTGCTGGACAAAATGCAGAGGTTCTCGCTAGTGTCTGGATTTAAGGTGAAGCTTTAAATCTTGGTGGTCTATCACGGGAACGTTTCCCCAACTTCATCTTTCACTGGGCAGATCAGAAATTTTGGTATCTGGGGGTTCACATAGGAAGAGACCCATATGATCTTTTTCATTTTAATTATTCCCCATTGGCTTCTCAATTGGAGAGTGACCTCCATAGATGGATGGACAAGTGGCTTCTCTGAAGATGAATATCATCCCAAAATTTAATTTTTTGTTCTCCCAGTTGCCCGTTACCCTACAAGGAGGTTACCTTCAGAAATGGAAGAAACGGCTCCTTAGATTTGTATGGGGGGCAGACAAGCCCATATAGGGGCTAATCATCTTTCTAGGATAAAGGAGAAGTTGGGGTCAAATTTCCAATTTTGTGGTTTTAATACTGAGCAGCCATACTGCAGGCACTGAAAGTTCATCAAGATTGACTGGCTGAAGCCTTGTGGGTAGATGTTGAACAGCAGGTGCTCTTCCCCTACTCAGTTTTTGAGAGGTTAGGTAGTGAGGAGCAGGCCTGGGAAAGAGAATCAGAAGGGGTGAAGTTGAAGTCACATCCCTTCTTGGGGTCGTTACAATGAGAAGGGCATCATTGTCGAAGAGTAGGTCTACTCAAGACTTCATTGTCTAAATGGTCATTTGTACAAGATTATTTGCCTTTTTTTCAGCCCGAAGTTTGCTCCTCTGTTGTGTGATTTACACAAGAAGGGGATTACTAGATTTTCTGAGTTGATGAGCAGGTGGAAATGCCTAGTACAAGGAGAGTTAGAAGAGTGGCTGGAGAGGAGGGTCCCCTTTTACCAGTATTTCCAACTGCACTTCTTTTTGCAGCTTCAGGGAGTAGCAACCCAATTAACAAGGAAAACCACTTGGTTGAAAGATATGTTATTAAAGGAGGATACTAAGACAAGCCTCACCTCTAGGTTATATGGGGGTCTACTAGAGGATGGGCATAAGACATATCTTACTCACATACTGAGGTGGCATGAGTGGCGGGGGTCAACCTTGACAGAAACAGAGTAGGTGAGGACACACGTGGAGGTGTATAAATGGATTTTGCTCACTGCCTGGCGCCTGACCCAATTGCAACCCTTGCACTGTACATACCTGACCCCCTTGCTATTACAAAGGATAGCACAGAGAGAGGAAGGAGATTGTTGGAGGGGCTGTAAGGGGTACTGATCTCAAGACTTTTTGAAAACACCTAAAAACACATCTATTCGAGGAACATTTCAACAGAGCCGCATAAACCCCCTCCCTCCCTCAGAAAGAACCAAACATGATAGATATCATTACTGATGTCCATTGTCTGAAATGTATATACTTAAAGAACCCCCCCCCCCGGGTTATAGTCTGAAATGTATATAGTTAAAGACCCCTCTGGGTCTTGATCACATGCTGCATAATTAATATAATTTCATGACACTGTTACAATGTACTTGCATTTGTTCTATACAGACTGCCTTGACCCAGTGAAAGGCGGTATATAAATATAGCTAAATAAAAAGATAAATAAATAAAATTTGCAGATATTGGGATGGGATTGTGGTGGAAGTGGGTAGAGTGGTATGTAGGTCCATGGATCCCAGCCGTATAGAGTTCCTGTTAGGGTTGGGGAGTGTGGCGACAGGGAACGAGCAAGAAGTTCTGTAGTGTGCCAAATTGCTGCTAATGGCCCAGGTAGTTGTGGCCTGGAAATGGAAAGCTCCGGGGGGGGGGGCCGCAGATAGAGGATTATTGGTGGAGGAAGGTGGGTGAGGCAAGGACGTTTAATAAAATTATCTCAGACCTGCAGGGAAGGCAGGGGTACTCAGAGAAGGGGTGGAAAAAGTGGGAACTTTGGTGCAAGGAGAAAGGCAAGGAGGGTAACAGGGGATGATCAAGGTACATCCGGCCAGAACACTGAAGGTTGAATGTTGGACTCCACTGGACAAACATGTTTAAGTTGTTTGGAATGTTTTAGTATTGGTTTGTACTGAGATGACCTACATGTCTTTATTTATTTATTTATTTATCTATTTCTTCTATACTGCCCCTTCCAGAGATCAGGGGCGGTTTACATGGAACAAGTAAACATTTGTATACTGCTGTATACATTACATGGAACAGAGATTTCTAACTTTATACAGAATAACAGTGCATTAAACTGTCGGAACTATTTACATTTTGTATACTTTTATAAATTCCTGTGTTATAATATTGAGCAGAATTTTCTAACTTTTTATAGGTAGTGAGGCGAGGAACTACCGAAACTATTACAATGATTATTTACCAAAAGGTTATATACAATGAATTACAGGGTGAAGCATTCGTTAGTCATGTGTGAGTGGTGCAATTTATTTCCTTTTTTTTTTTTTATTCGTGTGTTTTTTGGGGTGTCTGTGGTGGGTGTCTGTGTGTGGTTGGTTGAGTGAGATTTTAGGGCTTTGTGTTTGTGGGTCTGGGGATGCTGTGTGGATGGAGTTGGGGGTAGGGGATTTCAAAGTGTTTGGAGAATAGGTATGTTTTGAGTTCCTTCCTAAATTGGGTGAGGTCTTTTATGATACGAAGGTCTATTGGGAGGTCATTCCAGAGCATGGGGGCAGAGAATGTGAAGGCCCTGGTGCTGGTGGATTTTTTTAGTCTTCTTGAATGATTTTGGTATTTCAAGTGAGTGTGCTGCATTTAGTCTGCGAGCTCTTGATTCAGATGGTGCGTGTAATAGTGTGGTTAGATATGAGGGGGCGATGTCGTTCAGGAGCTTGAATGTGGTTAGGAGAATTTTGTATCTGATTCTGCTGTTTATAGGGAGCCAATGCAGTTCTAGCATTATAGGGGTTACATGGTCTGCTAGGTGGGCTTTAGTGACTACTTTTGCACAGATGTTCTGGGCTCTTTGAAGTAGGTATGTACCTTTTTGTGGTAGGCCAATTAGGAGACTATTACAATAGTCAAAGTGGGGGGTGATGAGTGTGTTAACAACTGATCTAAAGTCATGGGTGTCAAGAAGGGGCCTTAGGTGTTGTATGGTTTTGAGTTTGTAGAATATGGTTTTGACTGTCTGTTTTATGTGTGGTAGCATGGTGAGTGTATGGTCAATTATTACACCTAGGTATTTTACCTCTTTTTTGACAGGTATAGTCGTATTGTTGATTGAGATTGATGTTGGGTAAGTGTCCTCAGTCACGGGTGATCTTGTTACGAACATTGCTTCGGTTTTTTTGAGGTTGATGCTGAGGTAGTTAGTTTCCATCCAAGAGGTGGCCTCAGCCATGCATTCGGATAGGGAATCGTAGGTAGGGTTTTTGGTGGGGGAGAGCAAGCATGATGTCGTCAGCATAGATAAAGTGACTAATCCTGTGTTTTCTGAATATTTTTGTAATGGGTTGGAGGTACAGGTCGAAAAGGAGGGCAGAAAGGGCAGATCCCTGGGGTATTCCTTGTCCTTGGGGGAAGGTTTCTGATACTTCCTGGTCTATTTGAACACGTATTAGTCTGTGTGTGATGTAAGACTAACGTTGAGAGGCTAACGTTGAGAGGCTGAATGTTATGGAATGATCACGGTTAAGTCTGGGTGCGGGGTGAGTCCGAAGGGATGAGAATGGAGATATGGGGATGGTGCTCAGAGGATTGATAGGTGTCATGAAATTTATGGGAAGTTGCCTTTGTAGATACTGAATACGTGCTTCTACCTGGAACTTTGATTGTGGACAAATTATAGTGGACTGTACTTCTTCACTGGAATGAAAGATAATAAAAAAATAATAATAATCTGAACAGCTACCAAACATATCAAAACTGTTGTCTGATTATCTAGCAATAGTCCGACAAAAATATTATATTGCTTGAAGGCTGATGGTGGATTTTGAACGGGTCTCTTAGAAATAGATTATCCCTACACAGATCCATTGCACGACTGGATATGAATTAGGTTTGTAATATTAGCTACCCTGTAAGATTCTCCAACTTGCTTGGAATTTTGACACATAGTAGCAAAGTAAGTGATAAAGCTATTCTACTGCTGTTGGATGTATAATGATGGTCATGCAGTGCAGGTTACCCCAACTTTCTTGAAAGTTGTATATATTTTTGAAAGCCGCAGTACCCAGGAGTACACTACTCTATATACTACCAAAATGGAGCATAGGTGTAAACAGCTGATTTGCAAGCTTCTTTTCATGTATTAAAATGAGATGCTGAGCTCATCACTATAAAAAGCATGTCACTTGTAAGGAAGTAGAGATTGGGTTTTTTTCTATTTTGCGTGTTATTTATTACATTTTTCTCATAACATTACATAACAAAACTGTAATACCAAAACTGAATCATTGAGTGTATCCTCAAAGAATTTTTTTAATATCATTTAAGAACATAAGAACTGCCTTACTGGGTCAGACCAAGGTCCATCAAGCCCAGTATCCTGTTTCCAACAGCGGCCAACCAGGCCCATAAGAACTAGCAGGTTCCCAAAGACACATACAGGTTCCACAATGCTTATCCCGGGGCAAGCAGACGACTTCCCGGGATCTCTTTCATAATGATATATGGACCTTTCCAGGGGAGTGTTGCCTGCAGTTTCACACGCTGTGGAGAGTGAGAACAGCTAGTGCTGGAGAGAGCCGGCCCGTGCGGGGCAGTTACTGCTGACGTAATTTTGAGGCTCCATAAAGGATCTGTGCACGGAGCTGTTTCTTGGGGGTGTTGCCTGCAGTTTCACACGCTGCGGAGAGTGGAGAGTGAGATCAGCTGGTGCTGGAGAGAGCCGGCCCATGTGGGGCAGTCACTGCTAACGTCATTTTGAAGCTCCTTAATATATCTAGAGTGCTTTACAGTGTTTAGCTGTCGGCACTTGTTGGGGCATTTTCTAAGAGGTGTTTTCCAAGGGGGATGTATGCCCCTTGTGAGCCCCTTAGGAGCACATCGGGAGCATTTACAGATCTGTGAAGTGGCGATGCCCGGCGGTAAAAGGAAAAAGAAAACTCTCGTGGCTGTGTCTGCTGGTGGCCCTATGGACAAGCATGTACTATCTACACCGGTCTTAACACCACCAGGTACTGTTCCTTTTGACTCCTCACTGGAGGGGCCGAGTCTTAGCTCTCCTGAGCGTACCCCTCCTCTTCCTCCTGGTTTTTTGGAATTGTCTGCTGTGCCTCAGTCCGGTGTTCTGAATTCACAGAAGGAAGTTGTGCTCCCCAAAATGGTTCTTTGGTCGGAGCCCTCCATTCCTCCTGGTGACTCACAAGTCTCCTCCATTTCTCTTCTGGATATTTGGCAAGTAGTTAATCGTAGTGAACAGATTCTTGCTGAGACTGTTCCCTCTTTATGTCAATTTACTAGGGACACTGTTATTAAATTTCAGAATCTTGATAGTCAGATTGGAACTTTGTATTCATCTATTTTGAGTATAGATACGTAGGTTAAATCGTTTTCATTATTCCAGTCTGCTACCATGAAAGAAAGTTCTATTATGTGTCAATAATTTGAGAATTTAGAGAATATGGCTAGGTCTAAGAATTTGAGTGTTTTAAATTTTCCTGCTAGTAGCTTATTATCTCCATCAAAACTGTTTAGGAAATATTTATGGAAAATCATTATTATTATTATTACCAACATTTTAAACAGTAACAGTTCTCTTCAAGTCAAATCAAGCATCTTTTCTTTACACAACATACTCAATACTTCATTTTCAACTCACTCAATACAGCACTTTCAACTCAGTTTCGGCAACATCACCACCCCCCCCCCCTTCCCTCCCTCCTCGTCCCCCCTCCCTCCCTCCTTGCAGGATTACACACCTTATACCTTCATTTCTACGAAGAGTAGCCTACCCAGTTCCCTCCTCTCCGTGCCCCCACCATTCGATTCCTACCCTATCTCACCCAGTCTCTAGAACTGGAGCCCAGATCTCCCCAAACTTGTCCATCCACTTTGCGCCCAGTAAACGCGCTGTGCAGCGTTCCATAACCAGTAAGAGCTGCATTTGGCGCTCCCACTCTTGTACACTAGGTTCCGTGGACGCTACCCAGTGCCCCAAAATCACTTGCTTGGCTACCAGAAAGCCTTTCTCACAAAGCTAACGCTTACCCCCTTCTACAAATGCCTTGTCCTCATAGGATCCAAAGAGACACCATTCAGGAGCCATCCTCACTGGTTGGCCTATCCAACCACTAAGTTTCCTGCTAACCTCTAACCAAAATCTTTGGATAGATGAGCACAACCAAAATTTATGCACCAGTGTACCCTTTTCCACTCCACACAGTTGACACACATCTGTGGATGATATTCCTGCCTGGGCTGCCCATACATCATGTACATACCCTCGCCACAAAAACTTATATTGTACTTCCTGCATCTGCACTGATTCCGACAATGTTGTAATTTGCTGGAATGCTTTGCGTAACCGCTCCACCATTCCTTCCGTTATCTGATCGGCCCTCCACCTCCTCTCTAACAGCTCCAATCCTTTCATGTCCTCCCCTCCATTTAGCTCTTCCCGCAGTCTACAGATCGTAATTTTCTCCTCAAGGGCTCTAAAGAAATCTACCATGCCTCTGATCTCCCAGCAGAGACCCCTGGTTTCTGTGTGTCACAAGCTCTGCACATAATGTTTCACCTGCAGGTAAAAGTAAAAGTCCTGCATTCGCAGTTGATATCGCCCCCGCAGGGACTGATAAGAGTCCAACTCTGCCGTGTGCTCCATCCTCAGATGGCCCACATACTCTATTCCGCTGCGCGCCCACTGCTTGGCTACTATCCCCTGCTGTCCTGGCATGAAATCACCATTCCCCCTCAAAGGGAGAAAATCAGAGCATCTCCAATCGAGTCCCCTATAATGACATAACAACCTCCACGCCTGGCGAACCGCCCCTAGGTACCCCGAGTGCCTCCACCCCCCTGGCAATTCTCTACTGGGTTTATACTTCCAATACATTCTATGAAAAGGCTCTGATACGTAGTCGATCAACTCAATCGGGATTACTTCTGCTGTCCCCGTCACTAAGTCTCATAAAGGTCTCAGTAGACTGCTCAAATTATACTCCTGCAAAGACACCAGGCCCACCCCCCCTTCTCGCACGGGTCTTAATAGGGTCGTGAATGCAATTCGCGCTTTCTTCCCCTTCCACAAAAATTTAGATAAATGCCGCTCCAGATTCTTTAAATCTTTTCTTAGTAGCCATATAGGGGCATTCCTTAGCAGATATATCCACCTCGGTATCTCGACCATTTTGAAAAGGGCTATCCTCCCTTTTAAGTGAAATGGGCAACTCTCTCCATTTCTTCAGCCTGTCTATTGTTCTAGACAACATTGGATCTACATTTACGGCATACAGCTCGCTTAGTTCCTCGGGAATCTGTATACCTAGATAGCGGACGGATCCTTTGGCCCACACTAACGAGAAAGTACCCTCCCATCTTCCTCTGACTTTCCCACCTATGTCTAGTCCCACCGACTTTGCCCTATTTATCCTTAAACCAGAAAATTCTCCAAACTGCTCAATCACAGATAAGGCAAGTTCTAAGGAGCTCTGCGGGTTCATCAAACATAATAACAAATCGTCCGCAAAAGCGCTAACTTTCACTCCCCCCTTCAGCCACTCAATCCCCTTGATTCCCTCTGTGCACATTAATACTCTCAACATAGGTTCCATCTGCAATACAAACAACAATGGCGATAGTGGACAGCCCTGCCGCGTCCCTCTACGTAATTCGAAAGACTCCGAACGCTGACCCCCTGTTACTATAAAAGCCAAAGGCGCCATATAGAGTGCCTGTATCCAGCTCAGAACCGCCCCCTCAAGCCCAAACCGCCTAAGCACTTCAAACATATAGGCCCAGGACACCCTATCAAAAGCCTTCTCTGCATCCAGGCTTACTAAGAGCAGAGGCTCCTCTCTCTGCACACATATCTCTGCCCCCAGAAGGACCTTACTGATATTGTAAAAGGCCTTCCTGCCTTTGACGAAGCCGGTTTGACATGGGCTTATCAGCTTCGGGAGAATCACCTGCAACCTTTTTGCTAACACCCCTGCTAGCACTTTCATATCATAATTGATTAAAGAAATCGGCCTATACGAGGCTGGGTCCTCTGGATCTTTCCCAGCCTTATGAATCACTGTGATCGAGGCTGTCCTCATATCCCTGGGGAATCCCCCCTCACTCAACACTTCACTATATACTGCAGCTAGGGTTGGGACCACTTTCAATTCTAACATTTTGTAGAATTCTACTCCATACCCATCTGGGCCTGGGGTCTTGTGTGGCTTCCCCTCCCTAATTACCTTCTGGATTGCCACCCCTTCTATCGGTCTATTTAATTCCTCGAGTTCTGCCCTCGAAATCTGCGGAAGCACTGCCTTATCCAAAAATGCTGTCTCCCTCCCTTTATCCTCCGATTCCAGTGTATACAGCTCTTCATGAAACTGCCGGAAGACCTCCACTACTCTCCCGGCGTCTGATTGCCTGACCCCTGTTTTATCTCGAACAGTTGTTACCACCTTAGACCCTCCCGCCTCTTTCACCAAATGAGCTAGCAAGCTGCCAGTTTTATTTCCATATCTGAAGAATTGATGCCGATAATATTGCATGCTGTATACCGCTCGCTCTTGTAGTATCCCATTAAGCCTCCGCTGAACCTCAAGATAGTCCTGAACATATTCCTTCCTACGCACCCCCATAGACAGCTGCTTTAACCGCTGCATCTCCTGCGTCAATTTCAATACTGCTTTATTTATTCTCCGCTTTTCCTTCGCGACATATGCAATGATGTATACCCTCTCATTACCGCCTTCCCAGCCTCCCAGCACAGCGTTGCCAACCGTGCACTAGACTCATTAAATTGCAGATACTCCTCCCACTTTTGCTCTAAGTACTGCTGAAAGTCTTTGTTCTGCCACATCTGTCTAGGAAAGGCCCATCGAGACTCCCCCTATCTCTCCCCCTCCAATCCATTCTCACCATAGCGTGGTCAGAGATCAATATAGGCTCAGTTTCGGAGCTTACCACTCTACCAAACTCTCTCTCCACTACTAGAATGTAATCAATTCTGGACCAAGTGTGGTGCACTTTAGACAGATGTGTGAAGTCCTTTTCCCCTCCATGTAATGTTCAACAGGTGTCCACTAATCCCCCTGTCTGGCATAGATAACTCACTCCTCTCCTGCTCCAGCCTCCTTTCTCCTTCACACTGGATCTGTCCAGTTCAGGGTCATGAGGGCAATTGAAATCTCCCGTCACAATTATTGGTATCCGCGGAGCATTCCCCACCTTCTGACTTATCTGTTGGAAGAACTGGTGATCATAAACATTAGGGGCATATATATTTCCTAGAAAGAATTCCTCCCCATTCAGCTTTAGATGTACAAACAAATACCTTCCCGAGGGGTCCAACTCTTCCCTCAACACCTCCACTCGAATCTCCTTGTTAATCAAAATTGCCACCCTTCTTCTCCGGCTTCCCGAAGAAGCCGCAAGCACTTGCCCCACCCAGCCCTTTTTAAGTTTGGAATGCTCCTTCGCACTGAGATGCGTTTCCTGCAGTAGCTCAATTTGGACCTTACCTTTCCACAAGGCCTGCAGTATCTTTGTCCTCTTTACTGGGGAATTTATCCCTCCAACATTCCAAGTTATGAATCTCATATCCTGTCTCATTTGTTCCCACCATCAGAGGATGACACAATGCGTTTTCCCCATTTTCCTGCCCAGGGTCGCCCAGCCTCAACCCCCAGCCCGGCATCTGCGAAAAGTAGGCTGTGCCTTCGCTTCGTGGTGCAATATTGCCCTTCCTGTCCCCTTTCATGACTAATTCCTGCAAACCCCTTCTTAACCTTTCGTCCCGTTAGTGCTTTGATCCCTCCCCTCCCCTCCCCCACCCCCTCCTCCCCCTCCCCCTCTCCCCCCACCCCCTCCCCCCTCCTATCCCTTCTTCCCCCCCTCCCCTCCCCAGGTAAAAAGCCCTCAATCCCACCTTCAGCCATCTTGGCTGAACCTCTCGTCCCTATCGTGCACTACGGGGCCGCCTCGACCCCTCTTTAGTGATACATCATGTTAGGTCTACCCCTCCCAGGGTGCCCCCAAAGTGGCTCCCTTACTCAATGCCTCAAATAGCAATTATCCATTGGATGGCACTATTCTCCCGTTTTTGTAACACTTTACCCCCCCACAGGCGTAAGGTCTCCACTCCATCAGAATAGCAAGAGAGCAGCACAGAAAACAGAACAGAATCGAAATACACTGAACAAGATACAATAAACAAGATAAAATCAACCAGAACCAGTTCAATTAACATACGTTAACATAGTGCGAATATTTATCTCCCCACACATTCACAAACCTCACTGGTCCCGCAGAAGTCCTCGTCTTTCTCTGGCCCAGGTCTCACCTCAGCTCCACTTCTACTTCCAAAATAGCTCTCAGTTCTTAAGATTCAGGGCACAAATCCGCTTTCCCGGCTTGTTCCAGTGCAATCTTGTCCAAGTCTGCTAGAAATGCCTTTGCTGCTCCCACCGACTCGAAAACAAAGTTTTTTCCCATATTGAACACTCGAAGAGTGGCGGGAAACGCCAGCGTAAATCTGATCTTCTTCTGGAATAAAGCCACACACACTGGGGTAAATTCCTTTCTTTTCGCTGTGACTAACGCCGAATAGTCTTGAAACAAAAGTAGCGTGTGGTTGTCCAGAACCAACTGTCGCTGCCGGCGATATGCCTGCAACAGCTGCTCCTTGTATGAAAAATTAAGAATCCGCGCTCTCACTACTCTCGGCCGCTGTCGGGTCACCATTTTCCCTCCAATGCGATGAGCCCGCTCCACTTTAAGTTCTCCAACCAAGGAGTCAAGCCCCAAGGCCTTCGGGAGCCATTGCTCTATCAGCGGCAGCAGTTGCTGGTCCGTAGTTACCTCCGGGATGCCCACCAGCCGAAGATTGTTTCTGCGAGAGCGATTCTCTAAATCGTCAACTTTATTCTGTAAGGCCTCCATTTTCTCCCGAATTCCATCATGCTCTCTCGCCTGCCTCCCCTCGTCGTCCTCAATCGCCGCCACTCTGTTCTCTAGTTCCTCTATTCTTTGGCTCATTTCCACCATCGATGTGCCCATGACCTCCAGTTTAGACAGTATCTGGTCAAATTTGGGGTCCAACTGTCTCACCACTTCTCTCGCCAAGTCTTTGGTGGCTGACTCCACGCTCTCTTTACTCGGTGAGGGAGGCTGCAGTACCGCCGACATCGGGGCTCCAGGCCTTGGCGTTCTCTCTTTCTCTCTCTCTCCTTGCGCGCCGGAGGTGGCATTTTCCTGTGGGTTTCTCCTCGATTTCACTACCCAGTTGCTAGAGGCGCTCCTCTCTCCTCTCCTAGTCCATTTTTGGGGAATTAATAGGTAGATTTTTGCCAAGTTTCTCGAGGCGGCCCCGGAGCGAGCGGAGACACATCTTCATCCGCTCATGTGTCACGTGGACCCCCTAGGAAATATTTAAAAGATGTTCTTCTCCTCCCCACCGCTGATTCTATAGTATTTGCTAAATGTTATTATATTTCCTCAAAAATTGTTTCTCCAGGTGTTGGGGAAGGGGAAGTAGCTGTTCTTGAAGATAAAAATGGGTTTAACTTGACGGCCTTCTTGGAAGACACGCAAGATATTATTTCCACTAGAGCCACATTATTAGTAACTTTGGTTTCTGAGGAAGATAAAGTCTCTATTCTTAAAGCTTATTTTCGGAAAAGGGACAATCTTTATTGTGGTGATAAGGTCTCTATTTTTCCTGATGTATCTCGCTCAACACAAGTACGTAGGAAGTCCTTTCTTGCTCTCAAGTCTAGAACTCTTGCCTTAGGCGCTACTTTTTTCTTGCGCTACCCTGGTAAATGCTTAGTATCTCTTGGATATGACAGGTTTGTCTTTTTGTCATTTTTGGATTTGGAAAGGTGGATTCTTGATAAGGAAATGGCGCAGTGACTTTTGCTTTTCCTTTATGTCATTATGCTGTTGTTTAGAAATTGTCAGGCAGTGGGAGGGTATAATTAAATGACTGCTCTGTGTGGCTGGGACACCTTTCTTTGGTTTGGTGTTCCTTGCCTTGTTTTTTCTTGTTATTGATTTCTTATGGTTTTCTCCCCGAGATGTGGGCTAATGTACTTGTTTGTATTATTTCTCTTTTGTATTATTTCTATTGTTGACTAATTATGTTTCTCTATACTTTGTGAATATTGTATAGTTTTTGAAAATTTCAATAAACAGAATTTAAAGAGATATACAGTATGGACCTTTCCTCCAAGAACTTGCCAAACCTTTTTTAAACCCACCTACACTAACAGCATTTACTATATCCTCCGGTAACGAATTCCAAAGTTTGATCATGCGATGAGTAAAAAATATTTTCTTATTAGTCTTAAATGGGTTGCATTGTAGCTTCATTGCATGTCCTCTACGTTTTCTATTTTTTTATGGCATAAACAACCGATCTACGTTTACCCATTCCACTCCATTCATTAATTATAGACCTCTATCATATCCCCCTTCAGCCGTCTCTTTTCTAAGTTGAAAAGCCCCAACCTTTTAAGCCTCTCCTCATAGGAGTATCCTTCCATTCCCTTTACCATTTTTGTCACTCTTCTTTGTACCTTTTCTTATTCAGCTATATCCTTTTTAAGATAAGGCGACTACATTCCACACAATATTCAAGGTGCAGTTGCACCATGGGAACGATGCAGAGGCATTATAATATCTTTTGTTTTATTCTCCATTCCTTTCCTTATGATACCTAGCATTCTATTTGCTTTTATGGCCACCACTGCGCACTGGGCATAGGGTTTCAACATATTATCCATGATGACACCTAAATCTTTTTCCTGGATGGTGGTATCTTACATCGCGTAGCCACAGTTTAGATTGTTCTTTCCTAAGTGCATAACTTTGCACTTGTCCACATTAAATTTCATCTGCTATTTGGATGTCCAGTCTTCCAAATTTCAAGGTCCTCTTGCAGTTTTTCACAGTTCTCTTGCATTTTAACAACTTTGAATAATTCTGTCTCATCTGCAAATTTCATCACCTCAGTTCTTATTCCTATTTTATTTATGTATATGTTAAAAAGCAGCAGGTCCAGCACAAATCCTTGGGGTACTCCACTATTCACCTTTCTCCATTGGGAAAATTGGCCATTTAGCCCTACTCTCTTCTTTCTATTTTTTAACCAGTTCATGATCCACAATACTACACTGCCTCCAGTCCCATGACTTTTTAATTCTGCCAAGTCTTTCACAAGAGATCTTGTCAAAGGCTTTCTGAAAATCCAGATACACTATATCAACTGGCTCATCTTTGTCTACCTATTTATTCACATCTTTAAAAAAATATAACAGTTTAGTAAGACAAGACTTTCCTTGGCTAAATCCATGTTGGCTTTCTCCCATTAAACCATGGCTATCTACATGTTCAGTAATTTTATTCTTTATAATGGTTTCTACCATTTTGCCCGATACTGACATCAGGCTCATTGGTCTATAGTTTCCCAGATCATCCCTGGAACCCTTTTAAAAAAATGGAGTTACATTGACCACTCTGTAATCCTCAGGTACTACAGATGACTTTAATGATACACTCGTGGATGTATACCATCTGGTCCAGGTGATTTGCTACTCTTCAGTTTATCAGAGAGTTGTAATACATCCTCCCGGCTTATTGATATTTCTTTCAATTCTTCCACTACTTTGCCTTTATATACTATTTCAGGCATGGGTAACTTCCCCACATCGTCTTCAGTAAGGACTGAAGCAAAGAATTCATTCAGTCTCTCCGCTATGGTCTTGTCCTCCCCATTAGTGCCTCTTTTACCCCTCTATCATCCAATAGTTCTACTGACTCTCTCACAGGTTTTTCTGCTACAAGTGTACTTGAAAAAGTTTTTATTAAATGTTTTTCCTTCCATGACAATCTTCTTTTCAAATTCTCTTTTTGCCTGCCTTATCAATGCCTTGCATCTAACCTGCCAATGCTTATACCGTTTCTGGAGTTCGTCATTAGGCTCTTTTTTCCTTTTCCTGAAGTATGATTTTTTTGGCAACAACAGCCTCTCTGACCTCACCTTTAAACCATGCTGCCATTTTTTTTGGCCTTCCTTCCACTTTTCTTAAAGCGTGGAATGCATCTGGTCTGGGCTTCCAAAATAGTACTTTTAAAAGATACCCATGCTTGATGTGAATCTTAAACCTTTGCAGCTGCTCCTTTTAGTTTCTTCTTAACTATTTTCCTCATTTTATCATAGCCTCCCCTTTTGAAAGTTAAAAGGTAGTGCTGTGGATTTCCTTGCCATCTTTATTCCATTTCTTAAACCAAATGCAATCATGCCATTATCACTATTGCTAAGTGGCCCAAAATCCTTTATCTCTTGCACCATATCCTGTGTTTCACTAAGGACTAGGTTGAAAATAGCTTCCCCTCTCATTGGTTCATGAACCAAGAAGTAGTCATTTATTTCATATAGAAATGTTATCTCCCTAGCATGTCCTGCAGTGACATTGACCTAGTCGATAATAGAAATCACCCATTAATACTGTGTTGTAACTTATGTTAGCTTCCCTGATTTATTTTAGCATTTCATCCTTCATTTGTTCATTCTGGCCAGGCAGTTGGTAGTAAATCGTCACCTTCTGCTTTTAACATGGAACTATTTTGTTTCCTGCAAAATGCTAATCCTATGTGACTCAATGCCATCTTTAATATAGAGTGTAGCTCCTCCACCAATTTGATGTACTCTACCATTGCAATATAGTTTCTACCCAGGTATCACAGTGTCTCATTTGTTGTCCTCCTTTCACCAAGTCTGAGATGCCAATCATATCTAACCTCTCATTTACTGCTATATATTCTAGCTCTCCCATCTTATTTTTTAGACTTCTAGCATTTGCATACAGGCATTTTAAAGGTTATATTTTATTCATATTATTCTGGTTATCAATTGATAGATGAAATTTGGAATCCTTTGGCTCTGTACTGAAGGACATCTGGATTACTTTCATCTTGGTTGGAACCTCTGTCGGGATGTCCTAATTTCCTGTTTTGCTAGTATCCTTCAAAGATACATCCTTTTGAACCATGCATTCCTAGGCGACCCCAACTTTCTCCTCCTATCTAGGTCAAAAACAGCTCCATTTTGAAGGTTAATGCAGGCAGCTTGGTTCCATCACAGTTAAGGTGGAGCCCATCCCTTCAGAAGAGCCCCTCCCTTCCCCAGAATGTTGTCCAGTTCCTAACAAATCCAGAACCCTCTTTCTTTGCACCATCATCTCATTCATGCATTGAGACTTTGGAGCTCTGCCTGCCTTTGGGCCCTGCGCGTGGAATGGGAAGCATTTCAGAAAATGGTACCCTGGATTTCAACTTCCTACCTAAAAGACTAAATTTAGCCTCCAGAACCTCCCTCCCACATTTTCCAATGTCAATGATGTCAACATGCACCAAGACAGCAGACTCCTCCCCAGCACTATATAAAACCTTGTCTACGTGGCGCATGAGATCTGCTACTTTCGCACCAGGCAGGCATGTTACCAGGCGGTCCTCATGTCCACCAGCCACCCAGCTATCTACATGCCTAATGATCGAATAGCCAACTATAACAGATGTCCTAACCCTTCCCTCATGGGCACATGGCCTTGGAGAAACCTCCTCCGTGCAAGAGGATTTTACATTTCCTGTTGGTCAGGTGCTAGGTACAGAATCAATGCCTGCCACACCAAGGTGATGCTCTCCTTTCACATGACTTCTCTCCTCCATGGCAAATGAAAGGCTTCCAGATTGGAGTTGAGACTTCAGGACTACGTCCCTGTAGGTCTCGTCTATGTACCTATCTGTCTTCCTTATGTCCTGCTAATCTAGCTCCAGATATCAGACTTGTTGCCTCAGGAAAAGAGCTCCTTGCACCTCGTGTACACATAAGACACCTCCCCAATGGGAGAAAATCGTACATGTGACACTCAAGGCAGAAGACTGGATAGACCCTAGGGATACTTGTACTGATACAACTATATCAATTACCTTTTTGTGACTTTGTTCATCTCAAGATTAATTAACTTCAGGGCCTTAATCTATTCCTGTTGATGATAACCAGTTGAACCTGAAAGTGACTTTGACCACCCTTCCCCCTTTAATAGGTTTAAAAGCCTAAAAAGCTAAGATTATGTCTGGGGTAGGTGGGAGGGAACCAACATTTAGCAAAGGCTGGCATGCTACACAGGTCCCAGACCTATGCTTCTAAGGTGATCTGTTAATTTTCTGGGTGATTCACACAGGCCTTGGTTTGATAGTAGGAGCCTTTCAAATTGCCCCTTTGACCTGTCATTTGGCTTTAACACCTATTTAAAACAAATTCCCAGATCTCTTGCCTCCTAAGTGGAAGGCCTCTTTGTAAATGTATCTAGAAACAATTTATTTCTTTCAACTCGAAGAATGTTTTACTCTATTCTTCCTTCTATGCTAAGCTATACTCTGATTTGATTTAAATCAAAAGCTCTCTGCTGATACTAGGCCCTGACAGATTTAAATGTCAACTAAAAGCTCTCTGCTGGTTTTAAAAGTAAACTAAAAGCTCTTTGCTGAGTTTTAAATTTGAACTAAAAGCTCACTGCTGGTTTTAAAAGTAAACTACTATGGAAGAATATTATAACAGAATTAGACAACTGGGATAAATAGCTAAAACATTATTTAAAGAAACAAAGGAGTCTATTTTCAAAAGTCCTTATGCTATATTATGTTATGTTACAGTTTATTTGATATACCGCATATCTATAAACTATATGGTTTACAATGATAATAATATATATTAAGGATATAATGAAAAGGAGCGCCAAAGTAAATAGGAAAGATAGGACAGAGTACACAACACTACAAAGAAAATAACATATTAAAAGTGCTGAGGTACTTATCTGGATAACTCTGGAGGTTAAGCCGATAAGGGCACAGAGAGATATCTGGATTGTACCATTGAATAAATCCCTATCACCTTTGCTCTATCTGGTTAGCGCAGGGGCAGTCCGTGGACAGAATGAAGGCAGTGTGGCTGCTCTTCAGACAATCATGGCACCTTTTTTGGAGAGTAGCACAATTTTCAACTTACATTCAGCTAAGTTATCTGGCTAACTTGGGCCACAGAGAAAGCAGGTGGAGACTAACAATCGCCACTATCCAGGTAAGTGCCATGACTAGCCAGGTAGTGGCCACACAATCCGGATATTCAAACAACTCAGCTGACCATTATGGCATTTAAATAATCAGGGCTTTGAATATCTGTCCCATAACCTTTTGCTGTCTTACCATCACAAGATTCCAGTATATGGACGGCATCCCCAATCTGCAATGACAGCTGCGGCGCTCCAGCGGCTTTAAAATTATATATTGCTGTAAATATAAATACAAATATTAAGGAATAGCTACAAAATACATTAAAAGTTAACAATCCATGTATCAATGACATTAATACCACTCATTCCCAGATTTTTATTTTTAAAGAAACCACCATAGATTACCAACACAAATGAGCAAAACAATGTATCCCCCATACAATCCAGCCCAGTCTACTAATGGCCAAATAAAATCTTTTTGAAGACTCTACCACTTCCCAGTGTGCAACAGCGGCGGCCAAGAAATCAAACAGAATGCTAGGAATCATAAGGAAAAGAATGGAGAATATCCTGGTCCTACCATCAACAGAGGAAATGGAGGGCAAAGAAAACTAGATCCTACCATCCCACTTGTGTAGCCCCTCCGCCTAAACATAAACATAGAAAAATGGCAGCAGATAAAGACCATATGGGCTATCCAATCTGCCCTTCCATACCAGCTACTAAAGTATTACAGTCCTTCCCCCCCCCCCCCCCTTAGACATCCTCTGTTTGTTCCATGCTTTCTTGAATTAAGATATAGTCCTAATTTCTACCTCCTCTACTGGAAGAATATTCTATATATCTACCACTCTTTCCATAAAGAAATATTTCCTCAAATTACTCCTGAATCTGTCCTCTCTTCACCTTCATCCTATGCTCCTTCATCCTAAGCTATTTATTTGACAGATTTTTTACACCATTTTAGGACTAAGGCAGTTTACAGAGAACAATTAAGAATCTCAATTGAGAAACAATTATATAGAACGTACGGGAGTGTAACTTGAAGTTAACAGAAACAGGGATAACTTATTTGGGGGAGGGGAGAATTATTTCTGGAGTGTTATGCGGTTTCATTGGTGCCGAAGTACTCATTGAAGAGATGTATCTTTAGAAGCTTCTTGAGGTCTTGGGTTATCTAAACAGAGTGTATCGGAGCTGGAAGGGAGTTCCAAATTGAGGGGGTGAAGTGGGTGAAGGCTCTGTTATTTGTTTGCTGCATGCATTTTGTCTTGAGCGGAGGGATGACTAGTAGATTTTGAGTGGTTGATCTTCTTTCTCTTGTTGTGGGCACAGTGGGTTGAGGCAGGAAGCGGATGAATTATGTATGATTTTGTAGGTGGTCATTATCATATTGTGCTTTATCCTCTGTACTATTGGTAGCCAGTATAGGCTCTTGAGGGTTGGAGTCTCGGTATACTTGTTATTATTCTGGCTGCAGTGTTTTGGGCTAATTAGAGGGGGTAGAGGGTGTATTTAGGGAGTCCTTGGTATAGGATCCTGCCGTGGTCTAAGAGGGATGTTATGATGGCTTGGAAAACAGTTCTGTGATTGCTGTAGTGTAAAAGTGGTTGTAGTGCTTTCATCGTGAGGTATGCTATGTTGGCTGCTTTCTTGATGTGGGAAGTGCATGTTCAGGATTATGCCTAGGTATTCGATTTCATCTTTTATCGTGATTTCTGTGTTTTGGAGTGTTAACTTTGCTGGCGGGGTGAAGGAGGTGTCGTCTCTTGTGACCAGTAAGGCCTCTGTCTTGTTGCTGTTCACTTTTAGATTTAGGCTTCCAAGAAGATCAGTGATGGCTGAGAAGCTGTCTGAGATGTTGGAGAAGTCTGTGGCTAGGGTGTGAAAGGGTGTGTAGAACATGATGTTGTCTGCATAGAGGTGGAAGTGATGTTGAATTTTCTGAGTAGATCACAGATGGGTTGAATGTAGATGTTGAAAAGAAGTGCTGACGGGGATGATCCTTGGGCTATGCCTTGGTTTAAGCTCAACTGGTTGGATTTGAGGGAGCTGATTTGTACTTGTAGCTGTCTGTCTGTGAGATATGAGGAGAACCAGGTTAGATAGAGTCGAAAGCTGCGCTGACTTCAAGGAAGAGCATTGCAAAAACTTGATGTGGTTTGTCAAGTCCTTTGATTAGTGTGGCAGAGAGCAGTGAGGAGGATATCTACTCCATGCTAGAGGCCATGTTGTTGGAGATCGAGGGGTGCGTGGGTATCGACATGGTTGTGAAGTTGGCATTGCAGTTTTCTCTATTACCTTTGATAGAAAGGGGACGCTTGCTATTGAGCAGTATGAGCTTGGGTCTGATTGGTTGACAGAAGGTTTCTTGAAGATGGGTCTGATAGAGGTTTGTTTTAGGGCATGGGTAGGTATCCTTGCTGGAGGAAGGTGTGAACAATCTTTTGTATTGTTGTGGATAGCTCTGCTCAAAGTGATTTATGACATGGAGGTATTCAAACGTCTCTATCACATCTCCTCTCTTTTGCCTTTCTTCCAAAATTTACATATTGAGATCTTTAGGTCTGTCATATGCTTTATGATGATGACACTGACCATTTTGATAGCCACCCTCTGTAATGACTTTGTCCTATTTATATTCTTTTGAAGATGTGATTTCCAGACTTGCACACAATACTCCAAATGAGGAATTATACAGAGGCACTATTACCTCTTTCTTCTTGCTGGTCATTTATTTATTTATTTAATTCTCTCTTATTTATTTATTTTATTTTATTCTCTTATATACCGCGCTATTCTGCATCAGCGCGGTTTACATTGAACAAACTGAAATTACATTGAACAGGGCATTATAACTTGGAGATAACTATTTTACAGGGAACATGGGCTCTGGAGGGTTAAGTGGCTTGCCCAAGACCACAAGGAGCACCTGTGGGACTAGAAACCCCAGTCCTTCCAGCCCAAGGTTGCTGTCCTCTAGTGGGATTTGAACCCCCGACCTTCCGGCTTGAAGTACCTTGCCCCAACCACTAGGCTACTCCTCCACTCCACTCATTCTTTCCCCATGCACCTAAGTATCCTTCTGACTTTCACAGTCACCTTTTCTACCTGCTTAGCCACCTTAAGATCAGAAAAAGATCACCCTCAGTTACCACTCTTCTTTTGTGAACAGAAGTACTTCACCCCTATACTGTACCACTCTTGGATTTTTGCAGCACAAATGCATGATCCTGTAATTCTTAGCATTAAATCTCAGCTGTGAAATTCTCAGTCATTCTTCAAGCTTTGCTAGATCCCTCCTTATATTATCTACATCTTCTTGGGTGTCTACCCTATTGCAGATTTGATATCATCTGCAAAGAGGCAAACCTTATCCGGACAGCACTTCCACAACATCACTTGCTAAAATGTTACGAAGAATCAGACCAAAGACAGATCCCAGTGGCACAGCACTGGTAATGTCCTCCTCCTCAGAGTGAGTTCCATTTACCTGTAACCTTTGTTGCCTCCTACTCAACCAGTTTCTAACCCAGTCAGTCAATTTGGGGTCCATAGCTTGGACATTCAATTTAATTTAAAAGTCGCCTGTGCAGCACAGTGTCAAAGGCGGAAACAAAAGCAACTGGCAGAACACCATCTGTCATGCTAGCCCCAAGGTACAAGATGGGAGACAATGTGCAGCTGTCCACCAGAAACATTGGGCTTAGGTTATCCTCCTCCAAATTGATTCCAAAGTACATTGGTCCTTAAGAAGTACAAGAAATATTGAGATCCATTACCAAATGCTTGAAATTACTGCCTTCCTTGCGTGTTCCTAATAAGTTTAATGTATCTCTGAATTTCTAATTAAGTCAGTGCACAGCTATGGGAAAGGGAGGTTACCATCTAGACCAGTCATTGCAGATAAAAATCCTAAATATGAGATTCATACCATCATAGATTCTCAACATTCCTGGGACAAACTACAGTAATTATTGCACTGGAAGGGTTATGGACGAGAAGATAGATCTTGGGTGGATGTTACTGATGTTCAAGCCAATCAACCTCATATCTCTTTTCCTATTATGCTGGGTCCTGGGTCCTCCGCCAAAGTGGGGAACTGTCATACACTTACTGTAACTCCCAGAGCCAGGCCCTTCATAGGAAGTGAACTCTGGTCTCTTCCTGTCTTTGATACTGCTATCGGTCTCAGCCTATGATGCAGTGCTACCCGATTAGTCCTTCTGAATATCCCATGAACTGATTAAGTCTTCTGGAAGGCACCCTCTGATTGGTTCCCTGTACTTACATAGATCCTGGAACTCAGTTTCCTTTCTGTCCTCAGGAGTTACAGGTGCCTTGTTCTCTGCTGATCTTTGCTGTCTGACTTCTGATAGTTACTGTTTACAAACCTATGCTGCCTGTCCTAGCTTCTCTCTGGTCCTGGACTATGCCTGCCATTTGAATTTGGTTCTTCCCCTGCCTCTTCATTAGCCAGATATTTGGAATTCATTCCTCAAAGGTCAGAACATGGTCGAAGAAGCCAGGGTTTTTTATAATATGTCGCTCCATGTGGTGGCCAACTATGATAAGCAACATCAAAAATCATTTCTTCCTGTACAGTATGTACTCAAGCTAAGTCCTCTCATTCCTGATTATCAGGATTACTTCAACCACTGTCTGTGCCCTTGTACTCTTGGTCACACATCTCAGTGGATTTTATTCTGTATCCTCCCCCATGCAAAAATGAAGCAGAGTTGACGCTCTTTGGTTTTCAAGGTCAGATTAGATTTAAGCAGAAGGCAGAGAAGTAGTAGCATGCCCAGAAACTCGCAAGAGACTATCAAAGGGCAAAATAGAATGGGAATTTTTCAGTTTAAATATTTTCAGGAAACCAGAACAAGTTGCATCAGAGTGTGACTTTAAAAAAGGTGGAAGGAAAGCATGGTCCTTTTCTCTGGCATGAGAAGAGTATACTGGAATAACCAAGTTCTGTGTTGCTGGTCATGTACTTTTTTTTCACCTTGTAATGCCACCAAAAAGAAAAAGGAAAGAACTCATACTTAGTCCTTTTCAGGGAGCATGGTGGATGTTGCTCAGCAAAGGATTGATGGCAAGTTCTCCATGGCGAGCAACATGGATCTCCTACTGCATTCTCATCAAAAGGGAGGATTGAGACTGCTGGGAGAGGTGTTCTCTTAGCTCTCACCTACACCTCCCACCAGTAGTGACAATGGCCATCTCAGTGAGGCTTGGAGCAGAGGAAACAGTGGGAGAGGTCATCCAGCAGGAGTCAAGACAATGCTACTTTCTCCTTGTCAAATCAAGAAGCTGCAGCTCAAGAAGGAATTTTATTTATTATTTTATTTATTTATTTACATTTCTTATATACCGCACTCTTTGACTTCAGCGCGGTTTACATCGAACAAAAATTCAGCACCATAAGCAAGCATCTGAGTTACAATAAACAGGGGCATAAAACTTGGATAACAGGGCAAAATCAGTAACAGGGGTCATAAAACCTGGATAGCAATGTGATTAAGAATAACAGAATATAACAGTGAACTATTAACATCTTAAATGATAGCGCAGATGAGATTTAAGACAGGCCCGTAGAACCATATACCAAAAGTCTGTGGAACCTTACTAAGTGGGAAATTCTGGATCAATAGGTGATTCGGTGTGTCTATGATTCACAGGGAGGGGGCGTGCAAGTCAGGAGTGGGTCCAGGATTGAAGAAGATATTCCAGAGGCAAATTTGTTGCTTATTCTCCTTTATTATCCTCTTGTGAAATCCTCTGTTGTCACTTGGGAGTCATTGTGCTATACGGATTAAACTGGAGTCCTCAATTAATACTATATGTGCTCTACTAAGCATAAGAACATAAGAACATAAGATATGCCATACTGGGTCAGACCGAGGTCCATCAAGCCCAGTATCCTGTTTCCAACAGTGGCCAATCTAGGTCATACGTACCTAGCAGTATCCCCAAAAGACACAGGTTCCACAATGCTTGTACTGGGTCAAGCATTGATTATCCTGGGTCCCTTTTTAATAGTGGTTTATGGACCTTTCCTCCAGGAACTTGTCCAAACCTTTTTTAAACCCAGCTACACTAACAGCCCTTACCACATCCTGCGGCAACAAATTCCAGAGTTTGATTACATGTTGAGTGAAAAAATATTTTCTCTTATTTGTCTTAAATAGTTTACCCTGTAGCTTCATTGCATGTCCCCTAGTCTTTCTATATTCTGATAGTGTAAACAATTGATCCACGTTTACCTGCTCCACTCCATTCATTCTATCATATCTCCCCTCAGCCGTCTCTTTTCCAGGTTGAAGAGCCCCAACCTTTGTAGCCTCTCTTCATAGGAGTAGCCTTCCATCCCCTTCACCATTTTGGTGGCTCTTCTCTGTACTTTTTCTAATAATGCTATGTCCTTTTTAAGATACGGTGACCAGAAATGCACACAATATTCAAGGTGTGGTCGTACCATGGAACAATACAGAGGCATTATAATATCCTCTTTTTCTGAAGTGAAGGAGAAAGTGCAAGGATCTGAGACCAGTTTAAAGGAATAAATGAAAAAGACAGAAGCACTAGGAAAAAAATATGGTGTATCAAGGCAATTAATATCACTTTGATTAAACAGGTCAACTGAATTAGAAAATTGAAACATCTTGAGAACTTGTCTAAATGACTAAACCTTTTTCCTAAGGTGCCAGGATTGGCTCAGCAAGATCTTTTTCGGAGGTATATGACTGAAGTATCAAAGATTCCATTGGGGATTCTGCCTCCTATAGCCATCTATGCAGCAACTACAGCAGCAGAATAGAACATCTGCTGAGGCTTTACCCCTTCCCAGGTCTGGGAATGGACTCCAATTTAACAGTTATTTTGGAATCCTCTGAACCTCTGATATATATATTTCTTTATTTGTATGTGTTGAGTTTATGCCTTTCCAGTAGTAGTTCAAGGCAAGTTGCAATCAGATACAATGGGTATTTCCCTGTCCCCAGAGGTCTTACAATCTAAGTTTATACCTGAGGCAATGGAGGTTAAATGACTTGCCCAAGGTCACAAGGTAGATCTACCTTATTGCTCTCATTGCTGTTTGAGGTTATGGAAATATAAGTTCATAATCATATTATTCTTGTTCCAAGTTATATTTTTTGGATATAGAATTTTGATTTACTTGGATTTGACTAAAAGTACAGAGAAAAGTCAAGATGTTTTTGTCTATGCATTAAGAGACATACTGAGTGGATGGTTCTAATCAGTAGATAAGACTCCAGAACAGTGAGCGGGAGATGCTCTAGAGGTGGTTAAGAGCAGTCTTCCATCTTTAATAATCATCTTTTCTTTGATTTGAGACCTCCAGTGCTAGTGACCACCAGATTTTCGCTGCCCAAACTCAGGACCCAAGGTGATAGGAAAGAATCAGGTGAACTCTGGAGCAGGCAAGAAATTCAAGCACAGGACACTCACTAAACAGCAGCAAGGAAGATGTAAAACCAAGAAAACTGGTGCAGGGATCTAGGAACATCCAACAATGCAAAACAGGATCTGATGTGCAGCAGGGAACCAAAGCACTAGGCAACACAAGTGCAGATCAAGCTCTAGCAAAGAGGTCTAGCCAGAGCTGGGTTTATATACAGATCCTAGATAGGAATATGATAGCCCCTGAAAGGAAGTAGCAGTCATAGAGCAGGCTAAGGTACCTCATTATGAGAATGGAACCTACTGACACCGGATGGCTGCAGGCCAAAAGTTCATCTGGGTAAGATTCTTCTGGGACTTGAGTCACCTATAGGATGGTGGCAGAATCTCACATTGGAAGCTTTTTCCCCTAAGATATCCCAGAAAATATTTGGTTAACTACATTTCTTCCTTGATGCTAAAAAGTTGTTTACATCCATTCCAAGCCTGTAGTGACTATGGATAGCTGGTGTAATTTAAGCTGTTTCATGCTTAAAACCTCTTTATGATCACCTGTGTATCCCCATTACTTTCCTTTCCTCTCCCATATATATTTGTAGTCTAATGGGCCATTTCTTGATTCCAATATTTTTGCTTATTTGATTACTTTTTGTTTCACCCATATTTCTGTAACAAGTGATTTGTTAACTTTATTTGGGACAATATAAAATTCAAGGAGGGCTCTGTTATTCATTGCTAGTCTGTTTGACATCAAGTATTTTAAATTAGTCCTCTGATGCAGGTATCTCGCAGAAATATGATGGGTTGTTGAATGACTTCAGTACATAAATTCATAATTAGTTATGTTGTTGCATTGGATTTGTTCCTCCATTCTTAATATATACTATTTTTAATTTTCTGTAGAGACTGCAGTAAATTTGTCAACATTTTAGCACCCCAATTTCCCACAATTGTTCCTGCTGATAAGGATGGAATGATCAGGGGAGGCCCAAGGGTGATGTGGGATCATGTTCCAAGACTCTCTGTGGATAATCCAATACATGTATAACCCCAAGGCACCACAGGACCAGGCTTGCACCATATATAATTCCAATAAACTAATATAAAGCCTACCCTGGAAAGTTCTCCCCTCTCTTGTCAAATGAATGTAAAAAAAAAAATTGTCAGACAACGACAATATGTGAGGATTAGCCACTACTAATCTTTTTTTGCAGTAAAACATACAGCACATAGAACTTCAGCCATAATAGCATCAATTACACTTATCTGAGTATGAAGTCCAAATCGGAGGGTGGCCGCAACCAAAAAAAGATCAGCAACATAGCACCATGTTTCGGGTTCCTTATGATTTTTAAACCCTGCTTCAGGTTGATGTTTCACGCAAACCACTCCATTGCAAATCCAAAGCAGACATCATCCTTTCCCAATGAAATGTGGCCTTCCATATGGCCAATTTTTGCGCATTCGCTCCTCGATAGATGACTTTAAGATACATGCTCGGGAATTGATTGATTGTCTTCAATACAGAGGATATCCAAGATCTATCATTCAGAAAGCTTACCAGAGAGCACTATATAACCATAGGGAATAGCTATAGCCATCATCAGTGGAAGAGCATTCACTTATGTCACGTGAAGATCATATTGTTGGTGTTCTTCCTTTTAATGCTCAGTCAAACCAGTTGAAAGCAATTTTATTTAAATACTGGCATGCCGATGACATCATGCTAAATTGTCCACTACTCACTAAACAAACAACATATACATGAATTCAGGACTGCTTCAAAGATGTCTCCAATTGGCTTACGGCGAACAACCTATCAATAAATTACAAAAAGACAGAAGCCATGCTCATTACAAGGGATTCCTCATTCACTCCACCAACCACAATCACACTAAACAACACCCAGATAAATGTTAAATCAGAGCTAAAGTACCTAGGGATAACCCTTGACCACCAACTTTCCTTCAAAACTCATGCAAAAATAATAGCTAGCACAATCTGCTTCAAAACTAAAATCTTGCAATGACTCTGCCCCCTCCTTGAACCAGAAGACTTCCGCTCAGCACTCCAAGCCCTCACTCTCCCTCATGCTGACTACCAGGGCCGGATTTACGTATACGCCATGTACGCCATGGCGTAGGGCCCACAACCGGCAGGGGCCCACCAAAAATAGAACCAGTTTTTTTTTTTAACTCGATTAAAAAAAAAACCTGGTGGCTACCGCCGCGGGGCCCCCTCTGCTGCCGCGGGGGCCCCGTCTACAAGATGGTCTGGTCTGGTCCGGTCGGGTCGGGTCGGGTCTCGTCTCCCTCCCTCCCTCCCGGCTGCGAGAGACGCGAAGATAGAGCGTCTCCTCGCGTCTGTGTTAAGCCCGCAGGGGCTGATGGGATTTCCCATCAGCCCCTGCGGGCTTAACACAGACGCGAGGAGACGCTCTCCCTTCGCGTCTCTCGCAGCCTGCAGCGAGGGAGGGAGAGAGACCCGCCCGGACCGGACCGGACCCGACCCGACCAGCTTGTAGACGGGGCCCCCGCGGCAGCAGAGGGGGCCCCGCGGCGGCAGCCACCAGTTTTTTTTGTTAAATTAAATTTTACTTTAGGCCGGGGGGGGGTAGGACTGGTAAGGGGCTGGGGGGCGGGGGGGGGTAGGCCTGGTAATGGGCTGTGGGGGGGGTAGGACGGGTAATGGGCTATGGGGGGGCTGGGGCTGGAAATGGACTGGGGGGGGTAGGGCTGGTAATGGGCTATTGGGGGGCTGGGGCTGGAAATGGACTGGGGGGGGGTAGGGCTGGTAATGGGCTATTGGGGGGCTGGGGCTGGAAATGGGCTGGGCTGGGGGGGTTAAGGCTAGAGGTGGGCTGATGGGGTTAGGACTGGTAATGGACTGTGGGCTGTTGTGGGGGGCTTAGAACTGGCAATGGGCTGTGGGCTGATGGGGGCTGTCTGGTAATGGGCTATGGGGGGGCTAGGACTGGAAATGGGCTGGGGGGTTAAGACTGGAGGTGGGCTGATGGGGTTAGGACTGGTAATGGGCTGTTGGGGGGGGGTTAGGACTGGTAATGGGCTTTGGGGGGGTTAAGACTGGTAATGGGCTGTGGGCTGATGGGGGTTGTCTGGTAATGGGCTATGGGGGGCTAGGACTGGAAATGGGCTGGGGGGTTAAAACTGGAGGTGGGATGATGGGGTTAGGACTGGTAATGGGCTGTGGGCTGATGGGGGGGGGGGTAGGACTGGCAATGGGCTATGGGGGGCTGACTGGAAATGGGTTGATGGGGTTAGGACTGGAAGTGGGCTGATGGGGGGTTAGGACTGGTAATGGGTTATAGGGGGGGCTTAAACTGAAAATGGGGTGATGGGGGGTTAAGGACTGAAAATGGGGTGATGGGGGGTTAAGGACTGTAAGTGGGGTGATGGGGGGGCTAGGACTGGAAATGGGCTGATGGATGGCTAGGACTGGAAATGGGCTGATGCAGGGACTAGAAGGGAATGGATGCTGGGTGAGGCTGGAACTAGAAGGGAGCTGATGTTGGGGGAGGATTAGAATGGGATGGGGCTGGAAGAGTAAAATGGAGAAGGGAAAAATATTTTGTGTGGGAGGGATAAAAAATCTACAATTGGCCGGGTATTGGGAGAGTAAGTGGGGATTGAGGATGGAGGGGTAATATTTGAGTGGATGAAATAGGAATGAGGAAAGAGCAAAAGGAGAAAGATTAGTATGTTAAAGCAGATGTAGAGAGAGAATGGAAAAAAATCTAGAAGAGAGAAGAAAGGACAAATGGACAGCAGACGATGGACAGTTAGCAGAAGACACGAAGAAACCAGAAGAAAGTGGCTGGAGCAATTGCAGCTGAAAAAAATGCACAAAAGGTAGAAAAATATCTCTTTATTTTGAATTTATTAATTGGAATATGTCAGCTCTGGTAAATGTGCATCATTAACATCTGTGCTTTGTTTAGTACAAGAGCAAATTAATGTATAGTTTTATTTCTACAGTGTTGTACATTCCAAGTTTGGCTTTTGGGATTCCCAGTTTAATTATTGTCTTCCTATTTCTAAATTGTGATTACTTGTTTGGTGATGATCTATGTTCTGCATGTGTAACTGAGCTGAGGTGTTCTGTTTATATAATTCCTGTTTGACATTGCCACTTGTTCTCTTTCCCCAGTAGGTCATGTATTGTTGTTCTCTGAAATGTATTGGTTTAATATTTGCAGTGTTGCCTTTTGATTGGTAGAGTATGGTGCTTTGTGAGTCCTGGTAGTGCTGTTAGGATACGGCGGGTTTACTATGGGCAGTGTTTGTAGTAGTTCCTAATGTGTCTGGCAGTTGGCACTGGATTATAGTAATGTAGAAATCTTTTAGTCTTTCTTTATCCATACACTCATTAAGAGGCACGTTTACTAAAAGTTAGTATATGGTAACATTATGCAAATATTTATGCAAATGAGGCCCCTTATGCAAATGAGGTCCGCACCCCCCTTGGGCCGCCCCTGCTGGGGGCCCACAATTTTTGTTGGCCTAGGGCCTCACTCAAGGTAAATCCGGCCCTGCTGACTACTGCAACATTATCTACCAGGGCCTACCACAAACCACCCTCCTCCCCTCTCCAATTTGCACTCCACACAGCTGCACATACAATCCAGAGTTCCACTAAACACGACCACATTACTTCCATCCTAAAACAATTCCACTGGCTGCCCCTCCCTAGCAGAATTAACTTGCTCCTAACTCACAAAGCACTACACACACACACACACAGAGCCACTCGCCTCCAATCCTTCCTTCAGAAGTTTACTACAAACAGACCATGTAGATCTGCTACAACCAACAAGCTCAAAATACCACAATATAAAACAAAGTTTAATCAACAAACTTGTTGCAGAAGATTTGAACTCACCGCATCATCCCTCTGGCGCTCTTTGCCAGACACAATAAGGAACATCACCGACCTTCCCTCCTTCCGCAAATACTTGAAAATCCACTTATTCAGTGGACGCATTTTCTTCCTGTTACCTGTTGCTGCTGGCTTTTTCCTGGGATTGGCTCCTGCACCCGGCGTGATCTGTGCGTTGCTTCAGCGTCACAGAGGAGAGGGTTATAAAACAGTGGCCCTACTGCAGCATGCGGCCACAGGTATGTGGCCATGGGCATGTGCCCGAAGGTGCATGACCAAAGGGGCAGGCGTTGCCCTTTTGGAGCAACTGAGGAGTTGAGAGAGAGCTCTGGACCATGATGGGAAAGCTAAAGAATAGGTCTGTGCAAAATTTGGTAGCAAAATCAGTTAAAGTATTTGGTACAATGTATCTACATGTTCAAGCTTTTTCTATGTTATCTGAACCTCCTTCTTTGGCTATCATGGATTCTCTTTCAAATTTGAGTACTCCCTCTTTGGACACTCTTCCGATAGATGAGGGCGTTCAAACCCCGCCCGATCAAATAGTTGTTGTTAAAGGGGGTCTTGCTGCACATGTTGAGGGGCGGACGTCTTCTGAGTTGCTTTCTCTGCAGAAGTCTCCAGCTTCCATTTGTTCTTTTACATTCGATACACATATTGGTCTGTTGTCCAATCCTGTGGCGTTTACCCCTGTTTCAAAAAATAATGCTTCATCGTCTGATATCTCTCTTCAGGATATTCGGGACGCTAGTCTTCACATGGATCAGTCTCTTCAGTCTTCTTTGAAACAATTTTCAGACATTTTTCCAAAGAAACAGTGGTTAAACTTGCTGAACATGATCAGAAACTGGCTCATGTGGTTCGTTTTTCACAGAAAGTTGATTCTCAGTTTGGTGAACTTTGTACTTCAGTATCAGCAGTTGCTCTAGATTGTAGTTCTTTGTCTTGTCAAATGGAATCTTTGGATAATATTTCTAGATCTAGAAATTTATGTTTTCTAAATTTCCCTAAGACCCACTTTCTTTCGCCACAGATACTGTTTGTTAAATATCTTAAGGAAATCCTTGAACATCCAGATGCTAATGCTGTACGAATTTCAAGAATTTATTTATTTATTTATTTAACAGGTTTTATATACCGACTTTCTACAATTCAAGACGGTTTACAAGGAACATAACAGACAGCATATTTCAACTGAATACATTGGAGTGGAGGAGTGGCCTAGTGGTTGGGGCAAGGTACTTGTGATAAGGAAGCTTATCATAGCTCAGGAAGGGGCTATAGAAAAGGTGAAGTGTCTCTGAACAAGCAACCTGTCAGTTCTGGTAGAAATAAGAAAACAGAATTTTCCCATAAAAGACTACCAGTTCCAGAATGCACTAGGTTTCCAACAGCCATTAGAGGAGCTGAAGTGGGGAAATGTGTGTTCAATCAGGAGGGCTATGAGGTAATCCCTAAGCACTCATCTCAAAGGGCAGGGCCTGAATCAGCACAGCTGCGCTGTGTTAGGGAGGAACACTCATCTAAGCAAAATAAGAGTAGAGTTTATTCTACAGATGACCATCTTCATGATCACCTTGGATATCCAGAGAATTATCCTCAGTTTCATCTGAAGGATCATCAGAAGCAGAAGCCAAACCGGACGGACAGAGAGGGAAAGAAACCCTCTGGAAGAAAGAGGAGAAAAGCCTTTGAGAGGTCTAGAAGAGTCCAAAGCAGTACGTATACTGGGAGGTATTCCAAGGGCCAGCATACACCATTGGACTGGGGAAAGCCAGAGGAATGGTGCTGCAGAGCTAGGAATCTCCAGACGCTACCTGTGAGGGAGACGGCTGCACGTGGAAGGGACCCTAAGACCCGTGCCAGAAGGTATGTGAAGAGAGATCCAGTGTCCAGGGATCTGGATTGGAAGGCTGGACATAAGAACTGGACTACATACTGGCCAGGCTATATAGAGAGAAACTCTAACAGCAATGGAAGCTCAGGTATGAACACTGATCTATGCCCTAGCTATAACCTTGAAAGACAGCAGGTAAACAAGTATTCTCCTGAAAGTGCTCCATTGAGAGATTCATCTGTGCCAATCCATGATATTGAACCCATGCTTGTTGAACAAGGGGGAATAATAGCAGATGAAGATCCTGTTTATATGGACTGTTCTCTGTCTAAACTCCGTTGGTAACTTTTTGTTACAAAGTACAGCAACCATCACAAAGAAATACAAATTTGTTCTTTAATCTACTCAGAAAAGCTCCTGAAGCAGGATTTGACCCACACAGTACAAAGCAAGCCAGCTAAGGGGTTTCAGCTGGATAACTGCTAGCAATTAAGCCTTACCTAATTGCTTGTGAGCTAGGAGAGAATCACTTCTGAATCTATGTGGGAAGTAATCAGAAGTTAACCTGAAAAGAACAGTTTGTTTCTTGCTTTGTGGCTTTTCATTTGTTGTTTTCCTGATTTTGACTTTGTTTTTCCAAGTTAATACTGAAAGCAAGTTACCTGATTTATGTGCTACTAAGCATATCTGTGTTGGGAGAAATAACCCCATAAATAAATTTCTTATTGGCTTTACCCAAGAGCACAACTAAATTATTGTCAGCAGCTGTGTCTGGTGTGAATGAACTACATTGCCCACAATACCTTGCAAATCATATAGAGATATGCACTTGCCAAGATTGTGAAGATTCTCACCCAGGCAACCGTCTGACATACTTCAGGCCGGAAGGTCGGGGGTTCAAATCCCACTAGAGGACAGCAACCTTGGGCCGGAAGGACTGGGGTTTCTAGTCCCACAGGTGCTCCTTGTGGTCTTGGGCAAGCCACTTAACCCTCCATAGCCCATGTTCCCTGTAAAATAGTTATCTCCAAGTTATAATGCCCTGTTCAATGTAATTTCAGTTTGTTCAATGTAAACCGCACTGATGCAGAATAGCGCGGTATATAAGAGAATAAAATAAATAAATAAATAAATAAAATAAATTGTAACAATAAGGATCACAGTATAAATGATTAACAAGAAACTTACTCTTTGCGGAGGCTTAAGAACTATTTACCTGTAGGCTTAAAGGGCTATTTACACTGAGAATTATATAGGAGGTTAGAGGGAGCTATGTAAGTAGGGAAAAGTGTTCCTGGAAGAGATGAGTTAGAGCATAGAAAACCTGTTTACGACCTATAACACCCCTTTAGTCACCATTACACTCGTATTTGAAAAAAACGCAATAGAGTGAAGCCGCGAAAGTCGAAGCGCGAAGTGGCGAGGGACGACTGTACATTTAATATACCTTGTTCGCCTGAAGCTTAATTAATTTCAGTCCTTAATGTATGACTGATTTGGATAAAGAGCTGCACCTGAGAGCAGCCCCTTTCCTTTAAGATGTGCAAGTACCTATTAAAGCTATGATTATCATAGGGGTGGATGGGAGTTGAGGAGGGAGGGAGGGAAATAAGACTTATTAAAAGAGGTCTGCTACACAGTACCCTGTCCTGTGCTTCTAAGGTAAGCTGTCACCAACTTCTTGGGTGATTAACAATCCTTGCTTGGATAGATGGGAGTCTTTCAAAATGGCCTTTTGACCTACTACCTGGCTTTAACACCTATTTAAAAGGTTTCACAGGTCTCTTGCCTCCCTAGGTAGAAGACCTCTTTGTAAAGCTCTCTAGAAGACTTTGTTTATTGCTCAAAGAATACTGACCTTGTTTTGCCTTTTATGCTAAGCTATATTCTGATTTGATTTAAATTAAAGCTCTTTGCTGCTGATAGGCTCTGACTTAGTATGAAATTTAAACTAGAAGCTCTCTGCTGGGTTCTAAATTTAACCAGAAAGCTCTCTTCTGTGTTTTAAATTTAAACTAAAAGCACTTTGCTGCTACTAGGCCCTGAGTGAGTATTAAATTTAAACTGCAAGCTCTCTGCTGGGTTCTAAATTTAACCAGAAAGCTCTCTTCTGTGTTTTAAATTTAAACTTAAACTGCTGCTACTAGGCCCTGAACTGACTTAACAAATACACTGGGTTCACAGATTAATCAGCTTTAATCCAAAGAATTCCCTTCAGAAAAATTCCCAGAAGCATATACTCACTATTGCAGATCTCTCTCCAGAAGTAGCAGTCCCCTTTTGTAGTCCTTCTGTTATACATAACATTTGCTCATAGCTTCCATATAGTTGAGTCAGATAGTCCAATCACAGGCAGCGAAATGGGTGGGGGCCACTGGGGCCATGGCCCCACCTATATTCTCCTTAACACAGCATCAGCAATTACAGTGCTTAAGGGCAGAGCTGAAGATTAATTTGGCCTCTCCAACCAAAACATTGTTCCACCGCCCTGAGGTATCACTAACATGGTAACAAATTCTCTGCCCATGCAAAGCAATTCAGTTTTGTCAGGACTGACCTTTAACCCTTTCGCGTCCACATAATTATTTTGTAACTGAAATTTTTTTCTGTTTTTTTATTATGATTTGAGCCAAATGATGCAAATATAACGTTTTTTTGAAAAACCTTTATTTCTAAGAAACAATATTTACTGTTGCCATACGGCAACTACGGTCCTGAATGGCTGAGAATTAAAAACAGTCTTGGCATCAGTTTCATTTACTGCTGGGTGTGATAGTTTAAATAACAGTTTTTTTCAGATGTCAAGCACAGATACACATCACATTTCGCACACAGTGTGTGGGTTTTTTTGGAAATATAGAATCCGGTGAAAAATTTGGGGGAAAATTTGAAGGTTGCCATATGGCAACAACAGCCATGAAAGGGCTAAATGGCTGGCATGAAGCCAGGAATTAAGAAATGTATTCTTCACTTTAGTACCCAAGCTGGCAATAGTCTCTGAAGAGCTTACTAGAGTCTGTATGTAATTCAGAAGGATGCAACAGCATGCCCCTAAATCTCTAAAAAAAAAACAGCCCTGGGGGACACTGCAAAACTTAACCAAACTAACGTGTTTAGTGACTCCTGATATGAATGATTAGATAAATAGGAAACAAGCTAACGTGTTTAGTGACTCCTGATATGAATGATTAGATAAATAGGAAACAAGCCAATTAGCAACTGTACCTAACACCCCTAATTGATGTAATCTCAAAAGCAGTAATGTGTGTTCAACTAGATCAAAAGCTGCTGTAAAATCTAACTGTATCAAAATCCCAACTTTACCTGATCTAAAAGAAACTTAATTTTCTCCACAGGGGAGATCAAAACCATCTCCATATTCAAACCTTTCTGGAACCAGATTGAGGGGTATTAGGTAAATTATGACAGGAAAGGAATTCTGTGAGTTCCAATGCCACAACTCCCTTGTTTTACAGTGATGATGAATTGGCCACTGGTCTTTAACTCTCACAAAGTAGAAGATCCAATGATGCCTTTTCAATAAAGGAGATAACAAAAATCTCTGAAATGAGACAAATTAACCAGTGGAATAACCCAAAAACCTGTATCCTCTGAAGCCTGGAGCAAATTGGGTGCCCAAAATAGCAGTTGTCTTTTGCACATTTCTCCAGAGAAACATTATTCTCTTTTAAAGAAATTAGAAAAAATTGAGATCAGGTATTATCTGACAAAGGAGGATCAACAGTCAAAGTAAAAAAAAAAAAAAGAAAAAAAAAAGAGGAATAAGAATGTATAGAAAAGTGCCGAGAACATGGTCAGGCAGCATCGTGGATGTAGCTAGCACCACCCACTGGTGTTCGCTGCACCACAGTCTGCACATCTGACGGTTACCACACACTGTTGAGGCCCAATTCCGCCTTCTCCTGCAGATAACACACTTTCAGCAAATAGTGCAGAAAATCGTTGTGTAATCTGCAGTTGCCTCACATTAATTGCTACCGCGTCCAGATAGAATGCGCTATCTGCCGTGTTAGCAGCTAACGTGGTTTAGTAAATGGGCCCCTTAGCACGTAAAGTATGCGGACACATGCATATTTTATAAAATATGCACATAATTTGTGACTCTGCCCATACCCAAACTCCTCCCCTAAATACGCCTGAATTATGCGTGAAGTAATTTAATGAGGCTTTTTACTCGCAAAAAAATTATTGCTAAAATTATCTCCCATATGAGGCCAGTCTTCAATTCTGAAGATGAGGAAGTACAAGAATTTCAAGCTGATTGATGGCTTGTATCTTATTCCATGCTGCTCTGCACTGTCAATGTCACTTTTAATTTCCTTTGATCTTTTCTCTGTTATGTATGCTAGATTATTGCTCCTTCCTGTATTCCTAGATATTTATATACACCATCCTTTTCAAATTTATGTTACAGTCATCAATCAACTCTTTAAAGGCCTTGAAGTTATATTATGGTTAGAATTTTTTTAGAAGATTTGTTGTTTTTTATTATATGTTTCTGCATATGAACTAATATTTATGTTATTAAGATACAATTTTATGTAAAATTTCAATAAATAAAAAAGGGTTTTAAAAAATGCCTTTTAAAAATCTTCTGAAAAGTATTTTTCATCAATTCAGATGAAAATGGGCATGAAGGAAAAACTGAATTACTTAAACTAATTACTTAGAGTGAACATCATTATTTGCCTCATTCAAAGTTCACCAAAGTTAAACAAGAACAGAACACCATATTGCTTTACAAAGTAGAACTAGGATTAATGTTATACAGAGGAATCATAAGGAGAAATTAGACCTTACCTACTAATTCTCTTTCCTTGAGTTCTCTCCAGGCAAGTCCAGGAACCTTAGGGTGGTCAACCTCCTCCAGCAGCTGAGGACTGAATTCTGAAAGTCTTGCTGACAGCTTAACCAGCTCTCCCTGTCGAACAAGACTCAGTCTACTATTGTCAAAGCAGTCTAACCTTAAGAAGCACTATGGAACCCAACAAGCAAACCACTGTAGAACCTAGTCATCTATTTCCTTCTGCCAGTTTTGCTGTTCTTTTTCTTTTTTTTTTTTTAAATTATTTATTTATGTTATTTATGTTTGTTTTTCTTTTTTTTTCTCTAAATGAAGCCCCCTTCTTAACCCCAGAAGAGCCCCAAAAACTACTGCCAATGTGCCTCCGCATCCATACCCCTGCATAGTCCCCGAACATTCGAGCCCTTATCTTTGCTGAACCAGTCGCAGACAAACAGGGTGGGCTCTGGACTGGCCCGGAGAGAACTCAAGGAAAGACAATTAGCAGTTAAGGTCTAATTTCTCCTTCCTCTTCGTCTCTCCAGGCCAGTCCAGGAACCTTAGGGAAGTACCAAAGCTTACCTAAATTCAGGAGGGTCCTGCGAGACCTGCCACAATAGCAGAGGCCCCGACTTTTGCGTCGCTCCTTGCTTGCACGTCCAAGTAATAGTGCCTTGCGAACGTGTGGAACGACGCTCACATGGCTGCCCGACAAATGTCCACCAGCGGGACCAGCGCAAACTCCGCCCAAGAAGCCGCCTGGCCTCTAGTCGAATGAGCTTTGAGCCCTGCTGGCAGAGTTTTACCTTGCGCCAGATATGCAGTCCCGATAGTCTGCTTTACCCATCGGGCAATGGAAGCTTTCGATGCCGCCTCACCCTTACGAGGGCCAGCAAACAGAACAAACAACCTGTCGGACTTCCGAAACGCCTTTGTCCTATGGAGATAGCGCCGTAGCACCTGAGCCATATCAAACGCCCTATCCAACTTTTCCCCGTCTCGGCTCTGAAAGGTAGGAAGCGAAACGGACTGGTTCAAGTGGAAACTGGAATTCACCTTCAGAAGAAAAGATGACACCGTTCTCAAGGTCACTTTCTCTGCCGAAAACTGAATGTACGGTGCCCTGCACGAGAGCAGGTAGAAACCATCATAAAGAATAAAATTACTCAGCATGTAGATAGTCATGACCTAATGGGAGACAGCCAACATGGCTTTAGACAAGGAAGATCTTGTCTTACTAATCGGTTATGTTTTTTTGAAGGAGTGAATAATCAGGTGGACAAAGGTGAGTCGGTTGATATTGTGTATCTGGACTTTCAGAAAGCCTTTGACAAGGTCCCTCATCAGAGACTTTTGGCAAAACTAAAGAGTCATGGGATAGGAGGCAGTGTACTATTGTGGATCAGGAAGTGGTTAAAAGATAGAAAGCAGAGGGTAGGGCTAAATGGCCAATTTTCCCAATGGAGAAAGGTGAATAGTGGTGTACCCCAGGGATCTGTGCTGGGTCCACTGCTTTTTGACATATTCATAAATGACCTGGAAAGTGAAATGACGAGTGAGGTTATCAAATTTGCAGATGGCACAAAACTATTTAAAATTGTTAAAACCCAAGAGGATTGTGGAAAATTGCAAGAGGATCTTGATAAATTGGAAGACTGGGCATCAAAATGGCAGATGAAATTTAATGTGGACAAGTGCAAGGTTATGCACCTAGGGAAGAACAACCCAAACTATGATTACACGATGCAAGGTTCCACATTAGGAACCACCACCCAAGAAAAAGATTTAGGCGTCATTGTGGATACCATGTTAAAACCCTCGGCCCAGTGTGCAGCAGCGGCCAAGAGAGCAAATAGAATGCTAGGTATGATAAGGAAAGGAATTGAAAATAAAACAAAAGATATTATAATGCCTCTATATCATTCCATGGTGAGACCGCACCTTGAATATTGTGTGCAATTCTGGTCGCCGTATCTTAAAAAGGATATAGCGATTTTAGAAAAGGTTCAGAGAAGAGCCACCAATATGGTAAAGGGGATGGAAGGATACTCCTATGAAGAAAGGCTAAAAATGTTGGGGCTCTTTAACCTGGAAAGGAGACGGCTGAGAGGAGATATGATAGAAGTCTATAAATTAATGAACGGAGTGGAACGGGTAAACGTAGATCGATTGTTTACCTTATCAGAATATAGAAAGACTAGGGGACATGCAATGAAGCTACAGGGTAAACTATTTAAGACTAATAAAAGAAAATATTTTTTCACTCAACGTGTAATCAAACTCTGGAATTTGTTACCGGAAGATGTAGTAAAGGCTGTTAGTGTAGCTGGGTTTAAAAAAGGTTTGGACAAGTTCCTGGAGGAAAGGTCCATAAACCATTATTAAGAAGGGACCCAGGATATCAATGCTTGAACCAATACAAGCATTGTGGAACCTGTGTCCCTTGGGGAAACTGCTAGATACATATGACCTAGATTGGCCACTGTTGGAAACAGAATACTGGGCTTGATGGACCTTGGTCTGACCCAGTATGGCATATCTTATGTTCTTATGCAGGTCAGGGACCCTCCTTGCTGAACACAACGCTACCAGGAAGGCTGTCTTCCAAGAAAACTCCCTCAAGTTGCCAGCTGACCCTAGTTCAAAGGGACGCTGCGTTAAGGCCTCCAATACCAAATTCAAATCCCAAGCGGGCACCACCTGTTTCACCAGCGGCCTGATATTCTTAGCCGCTCTAAAGAATCGATGAACGTCTGGAAGCAAGGACAACCCGCCCCCATGAACTCTACCCCGAAAGCATGCCAGGGCCGCTAGCTGCACCTTGAGAGTGCTGAGGGCTAGCCCTTTTTCTAGCCTCCCCCTGCAGGAACAACAATATATCTGGAAAGGCTGCCGAAAATGGCTTCACTCCACGCTCCGTACACCAAGCTTCAAAAATGTGCCAAACGCGCACATACGCTAAAGAAGTCGACCGCCTTCTAACCTTCAACATCGTACCTATCACCGAAGCAGAGTACCCTCTGCGCCGCAAACATTCCCGCTCAAAAGCCAAGCCGTAAGCAAGAACTGATTTACCTGGGGCATTAGAACGGGCCCTTGACTCAACAGATTCATCCGATTGGGCAGCCGCCAAGGACGATCCACTAGGAGCCGCACCAGATCCGCATACCAAGGTCTCCTGGGCCAATCCGGGACAATGAGAATCACCTTGCCGCAGTGCCCCGCTATCCTCTGAATGACCCTGCCTATCATTGGCCACGGAGGAAACACATAAAGCAGCTTGTTGTGTGGCCAAGGTTGAACTAGACCGTCGAGCCCTTCCGACATGTGCTCCCTACACCTGCTGTAAAACCGAGCTGCCTTGGTATTGCTGAGTGTAGCCATCTGATCCATAACTGGCTGTCCCCAATGCAGCACAATGTCGTGAAAGACAGCCGGGTTCAGCTCCCACTCTCCTGGATCCAGAAAATTTCGACTTAGGTAATCGGCCTGCACATTGCTCTTCCCAGCTACATGTGCCGCCGACAGAGCCACTAGATGGAGTTCGGCCCACCTGATACGACACCGTTACCACATTGTCGGAGAAAACGCGAACCACTTTCCCCTGCACCAAACTACTGAAGTTTAAGAGCCCTAAACGCATTGCTCTGAGCTCCAAGCGATTGATTGACCAACTGCTCTCCTCTGTGGACCAGCAGCCTTGTGTCACCTGAGTCAGACAATCAGCCCCCCAGCCCACAACTGCAAACTGTCGCGCACCTCCTCGTGGAGGACCCAGTCGCCATGCCAGTGGATGATCCTGTGGCGACCATCTGGATAACAGAGCTCGCTGAAGAGGACGCATATGCGCCCTGGCCCATGGAACCAAGTCCAAAGCCGCCACCATGGACCCTAGAAGCTGCAAATATGTCCATGCCGTTGGCGCTTTGAAGCGTAAGAACGCCTGAACCTGCCGCAAAATCTTTTGCGTCCTGTCCTCAGGTAGATACACTGACCCTACCCTTGTGTCGAACAAGGCCCCAAGGTACATCAAGCGCTGCCCCGGCTGCAATTGACTCTTTGCCTGATTGATTACCTAACCAAGGTCCTCCAAGAACTGAACCACTTGGCGGGTTGCAGAATCCGCTTCCACCAGCGACCCAGCTTGGATCAACCAATCGTCCAGGTAAAGATGCACCTGAATGCCTTCCTTTCACAAAGCTGCCGCCACCACCACCATTACCTTCGTGAATGTACGCAGCGCGGTGCCCAGGCCGAACTGAAAATGACCCATGGGGACGGCAAAGCGAAGAAATCTTTGGTGCTCCATCCTGATCGGAATATGCAGATAAGCTTCTGTGAGATCTATTGACAACAGCCACTCTACCGGCTGCCCCGCCAGAATCACCGATCTCAACGTTTCCATCCGAAAATGCAGCACTCTCAAACAGCGATTTACCTGCTTGAGATCCAGAATGGGCCGAAATGACACCTCCTTCTTTGGGACCACGAAGTAAATCGAGTATCGACCTAACCCGCATTGGTCTCGAGGCACCGGAATTACCACCCGAAGAGTCAACAAGCGCTGCAGCGTGTCGTTTACCGCTTTTCTTTTTGCCCGAGACCCACAAGGAGACACCACAAAAGCCTCCGCCAGCGGCTGAGCGAAATCCAGCGCATACCCCTCGCGGACGATCTCCAGCACCCATCAATCCGTAGTTATGGTGGCCCAGACGGAGAACAACTCCGGAAACATCCTCCGACCAAACTCTCCGTCTGGGCCTGCTGCCCTTCATTGCGGCTTCTTGGAAGAGGCCTGCTGAGAGTTGAAGTAACCTCTGCCGAAGCCTCTCGCCCCTTAAAAGGACTGGCCTCTGGCCACAAACCGGCCTCTCTGGTAGGGTGCAAAGTGAGGCCCCCGAAACCTGCGAAAATCTCTACCCTGACCTCTTTGCAGAGTTGCGGGCCTGGTAGGTCTCTGCCGGTCCTCTGGTAGACGGCCACTCTTGGAGTCTCCCAAATCCTTTACTATCTTTTCCAAGGCCTCCCCGAACAGCAGCTTACCCCTATAGGGAAGCTTACTGAGACGAATCTTAGAGGAGGCATCAGCCACCCAATTTCTTAGCCAAAGAAATCTCCTAGTGGCCACCAGCGATGCCATGGACTTTGCCAAAATCCTGACCAAATCATAAAAAGCATCCGCTAAATAAGCTGCCGCGGATTCTAGCTTTGCCCCTTCTGAAGAGGACTCCTCCTCCTTGTCCATACTCGCTTCCCCTTGAAGCCACCAGATAGAAGCCCGCGCCACGTACGCCCCACAAATAGAGGCTTGCAGCGACAACGCCGAGGAATCAAATGCTTGTTTTAGAAGTGCCTCCAACTTCTGATCCTGAAGATCTTTAAGGGCAGTACCCCCTTCCACCAGAATCGTAGTCCTTTTTGTCACTGCCACCACCAAGGCATCAACTTTTGGCATGCGCAACAACTCCTTCTCCTCCTGCAGAACAGGGTACAGCTGCCCAATAGTCCGGTTACCCCGCAGGGTCGCTTCAGGACATTCCCATTCAGATTCTATCATTTGCTTAATCACTCTATGAACGGGAAAGCAGCACTGCTGTGTTTTAAACCCATGTATTAAGGGATCCTCCAAGGGTTCCTGTGGGACAGAAGGAAGGGCAATATTCAAGGCCGCTAGAGACTGAACAATAAGAGCTCCTAGCTCTTCCTTACGAAAAACCCGGAACACATTGGGATCCTCACCCGGGCCTATCTCTCCTTCCTCTAACTCCCCAGCCCAGGATTCCACACTCGCCTCAGGCCGTATCTCTCCGTCTTCCAAAATCTGAGGTGCAAAGACTTGCGGCCCGAAGACCTCATCAGAGCCTGTTTCCGGAGCTTTAGCTACCTGAGAAATACCCTCTCCAGGGTCCAGCAAATTACCCTCTGCCAACTGTGCCCCAAGCCCTTTGGTGAAAGCCGCAGCACTGACAGCCTGATCTCTCTTCAAACAAAAGGCCTGGTGCATTGCCAAAATAAACTCCGGCGAAAAAAATGACGCAAAACCCTCCTGAACTGCAGGAACCTGACCTTGAACCTGGAAGCTCTCCGGAAGTGCTTTCTTGGACTTAGCCTTTCTCTTTTTCACCAAGGACAGCAGCGTGGGAGAAACGGCAGCCTCAGATAAAATGGCTGCCATTCCCACCATTTCCAACGTGCCGTTTAGCCCGCTACCCGGCTCCCCCGACACTAGATTGTGGTCCATCGAATCGCCGAAAAACCTTTCAAGCGAACTGCTGCATCTGACACACTGCCTGCAGAGCCCCAATCCGGACAATCCGCGGTGGTTACCACACTGCAGACACGCCGCGGAAACCGGTAGTATGCGGTCACACTAATAAACACCAACTGCTCTCAGACAGTCCCCAAAGAAAACCTCCAGTCACAAACCGACCCTTACTGAGAGAAATACCGAGGTACTCTCAACAGACCCACCAAAAATAAAACTCAAGCTCTTACCTCAGCGAAGCGCGTACAGCCGCCGACCCCTCTTTCCACTGCTGCTAGTGGGAAATGGAGCCCGGGCGGTCGAGGCAGAGGAGTAGATTCTGGGGCCCCCAGTTCTCACCTCAAACCCCGATCTCTGGATCCTCGAAATAGAGCAGGCTCTGCTCTCGCTGCCCCACAAATGGAATTTATTGACTTATGTATATATATTTATGTTCTGGCAGCAGAGGACTGTCGCACCTTCTTTTTTTTTTTTTTTAAACTAAGTATGAATCAGGTTTTGCTATCTCTGCCCTGCTAGAGCAAGCAAAACTAAATCGGTGCTAACTCTGGATTTGCTCTATTGGGTATTCGTCTACCTCTCTCCTGGGAGCCTGTCAGCCCACGTCCTGTTCAGCTGCTGAGGACTGAAAGACTGAGTCTTGTTCGACAGGGGGAGCTGGTTAAGCTGTCAGCAAGACTTTCAGAATTCAGTCCTCAGTTGCTGGAGGAGGTTGACCACCCTAAGATTCCTGGACTGGCCCGGAGAGACGAAGAGGAAAATTATATCTTAAAGACAAAATATTTTTTAATATTTAATTTTCTCCTTTTTCCTCTCCCAGAATAACTATTTCAAGTTGCAATTTTTGAAAATTTCTGAGCCACACAAATGTTAGAATACCTGGAGGTAAGTGGCTTGTGTGAAATTTCTCATCCAATTAAAGTGATTGTCAAGTTGGTTCAAGAGTATTCAGCTCTGACTCACAGAAATTTATTTCTGCACACAATATTTAGCACACCACTGAATTTTGCAGCCTGGAGGTATGGGTAATGTAAGTCCTCTTGCAGACAAAGGGCTTAAAGGCTTTACTCGTATATGTCAGCAGAAATCTCATTGTGTTGCTTCCCTTCTCCCAGGAACCAAGCATTTCACTTCCAAAGCATATCTATCCCCCTTCAAGGCCCACGGGCAGGAGACCTAAACCTAGCTCTTCACGGCAACATAACATGCTGCTGCTGCTGAACCATGAGACTGTCCCAGAAAACACAAATCTCTTACCCTTCTACAGCTTGAAGTAGAGTGGAGATAGTTCTTCGTAAATGGTATTGTTTAAGTCCCTGCTTTGGCTACAATGAATTAACTGACTGCACTTGGTGACATTTTTACTCTTTCATTTGTGCTGCCAGCTGAAATTTTTAAAGATTGCTTCACTACACAACTGGAGCATCTTTGAAGATCACTGGAAGCAGTCACTGCAAACGATGTTGGTTATTATTAATTTAAAAGGCTATAACTGTAGAATAATGATAAGTTTGTTTCTGCTACAAAAGGCTGTTTGTAAATTCTCCAGTGATACAATTATGTAAGACTCCTAAGCATGTGACACTAACAGGGAAGTATAATTTTAAAGTCAGCACAGATCATACATAGTGTTTGCTTTGTTTAAACAGTTCAGAAACTTTGTTTGCAAAATATCCAAGGGAAACATTTCATGAGCAGTTCTGGTGCACAATGCAAAACTTCTCTCTGAAAAAACATTTCATCCACTCAGTATGGAGCTTTCCAGGAAATCAATCCAGTCTGAACAATGTGTTTAAAGAAAACTACTACTATTACTACTACTATTTAGCACTTATATAGTGCCAGGGACGCAGCGCTGTACAGACATACATACAAGAGACAGAGTCTGCTCGTCCGAGCTTACAATCTAGTCGAGATAGTACAGAGCATTAGTCAATTCGGTGCAAAGCACAATATGGTCTTTACAATTCAGTCATGAAGATTGACGCGAGTCAGGTTAAGATAAAGGATAGAGGTCAGGATTTGAAGGCAGGTCTTCAACCTGGATTTGAAGAGGGCGAGGAAGGGTGCTTGGCGTATAGACAAAGGTAGGCTGTTCCAGGCGTAAGGTGCAGCAAGGTGATAAGAGCAAAGTCGGGAGTTAGCGGTGCGAGTGAAAGGCCTAGATAGAAGTAATTTGTTAGCGGAGTGAAGTTCCCGAGAGGGGATGTAGAGGGAGATAAGAGATGAGAGATATTGAGGGGCCGTAGAGTGAATGCATTTATAGGTCAGTAGGAGAAGTTTTAATTGGATGCGGAATTGAATAGGGAGCCAGTGAAGCAACTTAAGACGAGGAGTAGTGTGGGCGTGGCAAGATTGGCGGACGATTAGTCAAGCAGCATAATTTTCAATAGATTGAAGGGGAAAGAGATGGTTCGCGGGGAGACCAGCAAGGAGTAGGTTGCAGTAGTCGAGGCAAGAGGAGATTAAGGAGTGGATGAGCGTTTTGGTAGTGTGTTCTGAGAGCAAGGGGCGGATTTTGCTAATGTTGTAGAGAAAGAAGCGGCAGGTCTTAGCTATGAGCTGGATATGTGTGGAGAAGGAGAGAGAGGTGTCAAAGATAACCCCAGATTGTGGGCCGAGGGAACAGGAAGGATCATAAATCCATCCACGGAGACTGAGAAAGGGGGAAGAGGAGGGGAGGAGTTGGGGGGAAAGACAAGGAGCTCAGTACTGGCCATGTTCAATTTCAAGCGGCGGTGAGACACCCAGGCAGCGATGTCAGAAAGGCAGGTAGAGATTTTGGCCTGGATTGCTGGAGAGAGATTAGGTGTAGAGAGGTAGATTTGGGAGTCATCAGCATAGAGGTGGTATGAAAGCCATGGGAGGAGATAAGCGCACCAAGGGATTGGGTGTAGAGAGAGAAAAGGAGGGGGCCCAAGACGGATTCCTGGGGTACACCAACATGGAGCGGGGTGGGAGAGGAGGAGGAACCACCAAAGCATACACTAAAGGAGCGATGGGAGAGGTAGGAGGAGAACCAGGATAGTACGGAGCCCTTGAAACCAAGCGAGAGGGTGGTGAGGAGAAGATTGGGGTCAACTGAAGAGGTCAAGAAGGATAAGGACAGAGTAGAGGCCCTTAGATTTAGCCAGGAACAGGTCATTGGAGACTTTTGTAAGAGCTGTTTCAGGGGACGGAAGCCGGATTGTAGTGGGTCCAGGAGGGCCTGGGAGGTGAGGAAGTCGAGGCAGCGGCGGTGGACTGCTCATTCTAGTAGTTTAGATATGAAGGGAAGGAGGGAGATGGGTCGATAAGAACATAAGAACATAAGACATGCCATACTGGGTCAGACCGAGGTCCATCAAGCCCAGTATCCTGTTTCCAACAGTGGCCAATCTAGGTCATACGTACCTAGCAGTTTCCCCAAAAGACACAGGTTCCACAATGCTTGTACTGGGTCAAGCATTGATATCCTGGGTCCCTTCTTAATAATGGTTTATGGACCTTTCCTCCAGGAACTTGTCCAAACCTTTTTTAAACCCAGCTATACTAACAGCCCTTACTACATCCTCCGGTAACAGATTCCAGAGTTTGATTACACGTTGAGTGAAAAAATATTTTCTCTTATTTGTCTTAGTTAGATAGTTAGAAGGACAAGTGGGATCGAGTGAGGGTTTCTTGAGGAGAGGTGTGACAACAGCATGTTTGAAGTCTGCGAGGACAGTTGCAGTGGAGAGTGAATAGTTGAGAATATGAGAGATGGAGGGGACAACGGTGGGGGAGGTGGGGTGGGGGAGGTGGGTGGGGAAAGGGTCAGAGGAACAGGTGGTGGGTTTGGAGGAGGAAAGGAGGAGTGTGGTTTCCTCTTTGGAGATCGTAGGGAAGGAGGAGAGGGTAGCAGAGGAAATATGGATGGGGGGGAAGAATTGGGGAGGGGGGAGGTAGATGAGGAAGTGGGGAATTGGAGGGTAATCTTGTGGATTTTGTCATGGAAGTAGTTGGCTAGGGTTTGGGCAGAGAGGGAGGACGGGACCGGGGGCACCTTGAGGAGAGGACGGAGGGTATTAAAGAGGCGGCGAGGATCAGAAGCAAGAGAGTTAGTCAGATGGAAGTAGTATTCTTGTTTGGCAAGTGCTATGGCTGACTGGAAGGAGCCAAGAATGAATTTAAAGTGTAGGTGGTCTTCCAGGGAGCGGGATTTGGTCCAAGCACATTCAGCAGAACGGGCACAGATGTGTAAATAGCGGGTTTTGGATGAAAGCCAGGGTTAGGGGGCAGAACGTCGGACAGGACGTGGGATAGGTGGAGCAAGAGTGTCAAGAGCCGAGGATAGTGCAGCATCATAAGAGGACACTGCCTCGTCGATGGACTTGGAGGACAAAATGGAAGAAAGAGATGGAGAAAGGGTGGAGGAGAGTCAGGGGATCAATATTATGAAGGCTTCTAAATAGGTCGGAGGAGACAGGACGAGGTTGAGACAGCGGAAGCTGGAGATTAAATGTTAAAAGGTGATGGTCAGATGAGGGAAGGATTGAGTTGCGGAAGTCTGAGGGAGAGGAATTAGAGAAGCGTATCAGGTCAAGGCAGTGGCCATGCAGGTGGGTGGGGGCAGTGGAGCAACAATACAGAATTTAGCACCGAGATGTACTGGAGGTGTCATACAGTGCATGCATCTGTAAATAATGGGTATACACGTGTAAATAGTCTTAAGTAGCAACTTTTTAAAGAAAAAAACTACTTACCTGTATGCCCGCGGCATGTAGTTTTCTGGGCAGACTGAAAAGCATGCGTCTAAAGTAATGCATGCATACTTTAAAAGAAAAAAATTACCCACTGGCATTTACATATGCTCTGATCCCACATAGCTGTCTGATAACTGCTTGTTTTGATTTAAGCTTTTTAGGAGTGATTGAGGGGAGAAATTGTGAGCACCACCCCTGATGTTTAAAACCACCTCCAAAAGCCAGAAATTAGTTCTGGAACTTGGTGCCTTAACTGACTCCCTTTGAACGTCCAGTTAAGCGGACCCGGTGAAAAGCGATATATAAATGCAGCTAAATAAATAAAGTGGCAGCACTTATACATGTAGGTTACAAAATCAGCTGCTTATACATGGCCAGTGTCACTGCTTGTATGTTCAAAGCCCCAGTGATGCTGCTCTTTTTCTGAACGTTTCCTTGTCAAATGGCTGTTCCCACTGTACATGCCACAAAGTACACAGGTCCTTCTAGTATTTTATAAGCCTTTTGTAAAATAAACTTCAAATTGTGAATGGCCCCACCTGTTGTCCCTTTTCATGCTTAGAACAAAAATGCAATGTGTGCCTTTGAGTCAGTCCTGACTCCTGAGCAACCTGTGCAAAATTGTGCTTATAATATGAAAAAATATGGTATGCTCTTGAATCTGGAGGTGAAATTATATTAATCATAATATTTGGTATTCTGGCTCATAAATTTAACAACAAATTAAAATGAACTTATAAAGATTGAGAAATGCTTTCCCTGGTTTAACAAGAGAACTTGGGCCCACTCTAGATTTTACAGATCAAATGAAGCACGCTCATGTTCTGCAATCATTTCTGCCCTACTTATGTGAGCTGAAATCTCCTGTATACACAATAGGTAATGAACAGTTCAGAGAACCAAACTGATTGACCTATAGCTTTCTTTATTATTCTCAGAAGAGTATCTGACATAAGAAACACAACAGAATATTACAATAGTTAAAACGAACAAACACCCTTGGAGCAACCACAACCAACCATCCACTACCATCTTCAGGTATCAGTACACCACAAACAAGAATTCAATATCCAGAATTCCCACCAGTGTTGAGCAGATTCCATCCAACTACAATCCCAAAACCTGAACAGAAAATCCAGCCCCAAAACTTCCAGGGCAATTTCCCAGTATCTGTGCCTATAGTAACCAATTCTAAGGTTTAAAACAAACATTTTCTTTTGGAACTGTAGATTGGATCCAATCAAAGATCAGAGAAATGCAAAAACCTTCAAAAAGCTGTATTGCCATTCACTAGAATTGTATAATTGTTATTTATATATAATTGTATATCACACCAAAGGGATAAAGGAGACCTCAGAAATCAAGCTTCAGCTCTGTTCACATTCTCTCTCAATCACTGGTCCCAAAAACTCTTGATCTCTCATTATTTTAGTGATTACACTGCAATAAAAATGAATTGCTGATGAAATTTATTTGTGGATCAGTCAAAAAGGTGTTTAAACAAGAATACCTCACCTCCGTGGTCAGCATAGCACCCTAAGTATTGTGATATATGTTAAGGCACAGCCAGCTGTCCTCCCTCGGACAGGAGGAACATACTACAAGAGTTCCTGGCCTGAAGTATACCGTTTAACATTAGCTAAGTTAAAATGTTCTCTTTTCATATTTGCATAAGATTTTTCTGTATTTCTTTAGTGTAGAGCACAAGCATTGCCACAAAAGTGCTCTGCCATGCCAACTGCACCTGCCCACATCCTGTCTTTAAATCTTTTGTAGAGAAACTCTAAAAGACAAACAAGTAAAGGCTGAAGCACATACCCACTCCATATCTCTCCTTCCCAGTTCTATGCCAGGGAGTCATTGTTTCCTTTGGAGGAAGATGGAGTGAATTGCAGCTCCGAGTAACTGAAGTGATTCAGGCAGGCATCAGGGCGCATGCAGCCGTCTCTCTCTTCCTGCACTGTTCACTTCCCCTGTGAGCGTGTGTGGATGCAAACTGTTTTGTCGCCTTCCTCGCCCCCTTGGCACGTGGCTTTCTCTGTAACTGGCTTCTTCCTTCCTCTACTGTTACTACTCAGAACTTCTAAACTGAGGTTTCAACGTGCCTTTTTTTTTCTCTTAGTCAGCAGGGACTGAATGCTCTGAACTAGAGATGCAAATCAATAGTTGCAGCCGCGGAGTTCCTGGAGCCTGCTGGAGTTGTGTGAGGGCGCATAACAAGAGATTTCACACGCACAGAGAAGCACAGCTTTGCTTGTTCAGCTACAGAAACGGATCTAACAGCGAGCTACTTCTTGCCTGCACATTTCACCTTCTGGTCTTCTTTGAAATATAGTCTAAATTGCTGGTAACAAACATGTCGATGAAGACTTGGTCAGGGCTACTTCATCATTAGGCAAGGCTAGGTGGTCACTTAGGGTGGCAGATTCTGAGGACTGGCAAATGGCATTAACGGTCAAACATAATAATAGATCCTGACAGCCACTCAAACTCAAAGAACCATCAGTAGATTATTCTACGGCAGGAAGGGTGGACAATTATCAAACAGCCCATTTAGGAGGAGATTTTAAAAGGAGGTGCATACTTTCACAGTAACATATTGTACCTACATTGACAGTATTTTATTTACGTATGTAGATATAAATTCTTATGGCACAAATCTGAGGAAATCTCTCACTCATGGTGGCAAACAACATAACATATCACCACAGCATGAAAATCTCACCACACTTTAATAACACTGTTACTAACAACCATATGCTTCCATAAATAGTAATCTTACAACCTTCTGAAATTTCAACACATTAAATTTTTTCCTTAACGTTTGGGGTAAACCATTCCATAAAATTGAGCCATAAATTGAAAAGGCCCTGGTCTGAACAACCACCAACCTGGCCTCGGAAGGAAGGATGGGGAAACATTAGCAAGGAAGTGTCAGCGGAATGCAACACCCATTGCGGCTGGTAAGCTGCTCCCAGGCTCTTCATGTAACTAGAGACAATACCGTGCCTCACCTGAAACAATTACCAGACATTTAAACTTAATCCTGTCTTTTATTGCTAACCAATATAAGTCAGTCTCCTATATGTGTCCCTGTACAGCGCTACATATACTTTGTAGCGTTATATAACTGATCAGTAGTAGTAGTAGTTGGGGCCTGCAAATGAGGAAAGATGTGATTAAATCAGCCACATCCAATGACCATTCAATCAAAAAACTTCATTCCATGTGCACCAAACAGGGAGAACTGAATCACACTCTGAGGGGGAGAAAAGGATTTCAGTATCCATGGGCCATCATGTCTCGGCTATTAATCCAGGCCTGAGACTGGCACATTAACATTAGGATCCTAAAAACCTCCCCCACCATATCAAAGAGTATACAACCTCACAAAAATATCTCAATGCTGTAAACTCAGCACACTCATCTAGCAGTTTATCAAATCACACTTATCTTATGCCCCTCCTTTTCTCCCCCTCCGAGTGTGACAGTTCTCCCTGTTTGGTGCATATGGAATGAAGTTTTTTGATTGAATGGCCATTATATCTTCATCCTACGAAATTGTACATTAATATATGGAAACAACCATTGATCAGGCAAGCTGCCAAGTTTTGAACCATCTGGAATACTCTAATGGTAATCTGAGGGAGCCCCATGTAAACCCAGTTACAATGGTCCAGCCCTGACAATACCAGAATTTGAATCACCACTCACAGCTGATTCACAGTTCAACAAATACCTCAACCTATATAACAAATGCAGCTTATAATAAGCAGACCGAGCCACTGAACGGATCTGGGCCCACAGAAAAGGTGGTGTCAAGATGAGCAGCCCCCAGATGATAACTAATTGATTTGAGAGGCTATCCCTCAACTGTCCATTAGTCCTGCTTTATTATAGAGGGGCAGTCCTATGACAGACCGCAAGCAGTTCAGTTTTCCCTAAATTCAGAACTAACTTGTCCTGTTGCAGCCACTGTTACTACCCAGACCATGACTCAGATAGGCTTCAATCGCTATAAGCCCTCCCTTTCTCTTGAATAATCAAAACGCAAAGAGACCCTCCTCAGTCAGTCAACCACTCAACAGCTGCAAATAAATGTTAAACAAAGGGAGTGTGATAGGGTAGAGCAATATTATAGAGGTCTATGGAATAATGAATGGAGTAGAACAGGTAAATATAGATCAGTTTTTTACTCCTTCAAAAAATAGACGGACTAGGGGATATGCAATGAAACTGCAATGTAGCACCTTTGTTGTTGTTAAGTGCCGTCGAGTCGGAGTCGACTCATGGCGACCCTCTGGATAGCTATCCTAAATTGTGTTCGGTCTTCAGTCAGGCGGCTCATTGTTGACAGACTGGTACCCGTAGCTGCTGTTATTGTATCGATCCATCTCATTGCTGGCCTTCCTCTTTTGCGTTGACCTTCTATCTTGCCAAGCATAATGTCTTTCTCTAATGATCTCTCTCTTCGCATGATGTGTCCAAAGTATGAAAGTCGAAGTCTTGTCATCTGAGCTTCTAAAGAAAGCTTAGGTTTGATCTCCTCTAGTACCGACTGGTTTGTTCTTCGGGCAGTCCATGGTATACACAGTATTCGCCGCCAGCACCATAATTCAAAGGCATCAATTTTCTTCCTGTCTGTCTTTTTCACTGTCCAGCTTTCACATCCATATGATGTTATTGAAAATACCATGGCTTGAACAAGTCGAATCTTTGTATGGAGAGAGACATCTCTGCTCTTGAGAATCTTATCTAGGTCTTTCATAGCCATTCTGCCAAGAGCTATTATAATCAGTGCGGTTCACAGAAGAACAGAAGCACACTGCAATGCGGTATGATGCATTGAGTTTACATGGAACAGGTGGTCAGAAACTTGGATGAACTGGGGAGAACTATATACATATTATATACAAATTATAGTGATAAGTATTCAGACGGGGCATGTAGGATTCATAGTGGCTGGGGGTGCTCTTGATTTATTGATAGTTGATCCAAGTAGGTTAAAGTTGTTCACAATTTCAATTTCTTCTCCTTCAACGATGAACCTGTTGATTATGCCAGTTGTCATGATCTTTGTCTTCTTTACATTAAGGTGCAGGCCCATTTTGAGACTATGTTCTTTGATTGTGAGAAGCAAATGTTTCAGATCATCTTCACTTTCAGCCAGTAATGTGGTATCATCAGCATAGCGAAGGTTGTTGATGAGTCTTCCACCAATCTTCACACCTCTGTTGTCTTCATACAATCCTGCTTCTCTGATGATTTGTTCTGCATATAAATTAAACAGGTAGGGGGAAAGTATGCAGCCTTGTCTTACACCTTTGCTTATTTTAAACCATTCTGTTTCTCCTTCTTCCGTTCGAACTGTTGCTTCTTGATCAATGTACAGATTGCGCAAGAGAACGATCAGGTGTTCTGGTATACCCATGCTTCTTAATGTGGCCCAGAGTTTCTCATGGTTTACACAGTCAAAAGCCTTGCTATAGTCGATAAAGCACAAATAGATATCCTTTTGGTATTCTTTAGTCTTTTCAAGGATCCATCTCACATCCGCAATGATGTCTCTCGTTCCTCGCCCTTTCCTGAACCCTGCTTGCACTTCAGGTAGTTCTTGGTCCAGGTATGGTTGTAGTCTCTTTTGAATAATCTTCAGTAGAATCTTGCTGGCATGTGGGATCAGAGCGATTGTGCGATAATTTCCACAGTCAGTTGGATCACCTTTCTTTAGTATTGGTATAAACACAGAACTTTTCCAGTCAGTTGGCCATGATGTTGTCTTCCATATTTCTTGGCAGAGCCTTGTAAGTACGGTAACAGCTGCATCAGATTGCTGCAATACTTCTATGGGAATGCTATCAATGCCTGGTGCTTTGTTCTTTGATAAGGCTTTCAATGCTGCTTCAACTTCTTCTTTCATCACCAATGGTTCCCGATCATAAGGTACAGGTTGAAACGGCTGTTGGTCCACTTGATCTTTATCCTATAAAAACTCTGTATATTCCTTCCACCTTTTATTGATCTTCTCAGCATCAGCACCTTTAAGACTAATTAAAGAAAATATTTTTTCACTTAATGTATAATCAAACTTTGGAATTTTTTTACCAGAGAATGTAGTTAAAACTGTTAGCGTAGCTGTATTTAAAAGAGGTTTGACTAAGTTCCTGGAGGAAAAGTTAATAAACCATTATTAAACTGGACTGAGGAAATCCACTGCATATCCCTGGGATAGGCAACATGAAATCTTTCTACCTTTTGCGAACTTGACAGGTACTTGTGACCTGGCTTGGCCACTGTTGGAAACAGCATACTGGGCTTGATGGACCTTTGGTCTGACCCAGTACAGCATTTCTTATGTTCTTAAGTAAACCCAGAGGAAACTTTCTCCCAGCTTGACTATCTATCAGCTCATCTGATCTGATAACACTGGTCTGACAAAAAAGAATGAAAGCATGAAAAAACAGGGCCAGAACAACCCATCCCAGTAAGACAGTAGGAGCAAGACTGCATAAGATATAATATCAAAAGCAGTAGAGTCATTAGATGGGCTGATTGTGTCCTTGTCCAAGATAGATAGAGGGGGGTTCTAGGATCGCTGGAATAAATTTGAGGTGGTACTGGAAGAGCAAGTGTTGTATACAACCACTAATTTGTCTAATGCCACATGTTCTCTTGACACCCGCCCTTATATGGGTGTTGAAGGGTGTTAGTGCAAGCTTGGTACCTATTCTGATTATGTTTATGAATAGTGTTCTGGACAATGCCAACTGTTCTTAAGCATGATCAAGTATGTCTTACTTTGAAGAATCAGAAGGAAAGTGGCACGGATATAGCTAATTATAAGCCTATCGCTGATATCCCTGTAGCAGAGAAATTGATTGGAAAAGTAGGGGTATCCTTCCTTCCCTTTTAGCATTTTGATGGCTCTTCTCTGTATCTTTTCTAATTCCGCTATATCTTAGCCCTTTGCGCCAGCTGTTGGTGAATCTCGTCCTTCAATATCGTATACATGCTGACAATATTTTGATATTTTTTGCCTGTTGCAAGTTCTTTTGAGTCAGGGTTTACTTATGATTGATGGTTGGTAGTGGAACAATAAACTGGCCATAAATTTGTCAAAAACTGAGGCTATGTTTTTGATACAAGGTGGGACCAAGCTACCTCCTGATGGAATTTTAGTTAAAGATATCCTAATTCCTTTCTACTTAGATTATATATTTGGGAGTGGTCTTAGATGACCAACTTACATTATGATCTCATCTAAAGACTGTTTTGAAAACTGTATTTTTTAAACTTCCTTTGTTTCAGACCTTTAAAACCTTATTACCTTGAGAAATTTTTAGATTGATAATTCAGTCACTAGTTCTGTCACATTTTGACGACTGCAACTCTCTTTTTTGGGATTGCCCAGGAAATATCTGTATGCTTTGTTGGTTGTTCAGATAACTGCTATGCGTTTAATATTTGGTCTTTTGCACCGTGATCATGTTTCTCCATTTTCAAAGGAGTTACACTGGTTATGGGTAGAATATCGGATTCATTTTAAAGTGGTTTCTCTTGTGTTCAAGGATTTGTTTGCTCTTGGTTCTGTTCATTTGTCCTCATTTCTTCAGAAATTTGAGCCAGCATGTGCTTTGCGCTTCATGAGTACTAACATATTGGTGGGTCCTTCTGTCCAGGTTCTTCGTAAGGTGGTGACATGCGCAAGGGTTTCACGTGTGCTGCGGTATTGGTTTGGAACTCCTTACCAGTTGAGATTCACCTTGAGACTGATTACTTAAAATTTAAAAAATCTGTGAAGACATGGTTGTTGTCTTAGGCCTTCTCTAGATACCTGTTTGTATGTCTCATGAAGACTGTGTTTTGAGTTTGTGTACTGTAACTCTGGTAACCCGGAGGCCCTCCTCGTCCTCCTTCACCCCTTTTTCCTCCCCCATCTCCCCCCGCTCTTTTACACTTAACAAATATACCAACACAATAATATGGTAGAACCTTGGTCGCAGCTTTATTAATACATATAACAACCCGCCCAACATGGGCAACACATGATCAACCTCACCCCCCACCCCTTTTCCGGACGATGCCCTCACCCGCCATACTATTAGCAAGGCTGAGCATCATCCTCACCACACCCCCACCGCCTGCCTCGCCATACTAGTAGCAAAGGCCGGCACACCCACCCCGCTACCGGGCCGAGACCCCCCAACCGGGATGTCTCGCCCCACTCCGGGGAGCTCCTTCGCTCCCCACCAGCTCCTCAATCAGTTACCGCCGCGCCGCCTGTGCGAGCGCTGGCCCTCTACCCCGCCCCCCCCCAGCTGCAACAATCCCCCCATCACCCATTATAGGGAGGGTGGGGGGGTCAAACACGCCCGATCCCTCCGAGGAGCCGCAGCGAAAAGACAGAGCCACGCGGCTCCTCGGAGTCTTCAGGACCGCCCTTCCTTGCCTCGCGGCCAATGGGATCGCCCCACAATACCGTGGTGCGATCCCAGCATGCCGCTCTCCTCCCTCCACCACCCCCCCCCCCCGCAAACCCCCGCCACGTGACACGGCCGAGGCCGGGCCCGGGCCCAGGTTACCGTCGGGCCGCGGGACCCGGCCTGGCGGCCTCGGGTATTTTTGTAATCCACTTAGAAATTTTGATTTGTGGTTTATAAATATTTATAAATCAACATATACAGGCACCACCAAAAGTGTTTGACCACGGTCCATACCACAGACCAGATTATACAGTAAGAAAGGAGTTGTGTCTCATTGGAGTGGCTCTTAAGGAATCCTGACTAGCAAAAGGAAATCAACACTATCAAGGTACTCCAGGGGCAGCCCAACTATTAGACAATACTAGGTGATCGCCTAGTGCAGCATATTGTGAGGGGTAGCATGGAACAGCAGCAGTCAAAGCAAAATAATAGACCCTGACAGCTGCACAAACTCAAAGAATGATCAGCACATTCTTTTACCTATAGGAAGAGCACGCACAAACATACAGACAAAAAAAAAGTTTAATATCTGGGAAACTACAGATCGGTGAGCCCGACATCAGTACCGGGCAAAATGGTAGAAACCATTATAAAGAACAAAATTACTGAACATGTAGATAGTCATGGTTTAATGGGAGAAAGCCCAACATGGATTTGGCCAAAGAAAGTCTTGTCTTACTAATCTGTTATATTTTTTTGAAGATGTAAATAAACAGACAAAGGTGAGCCGGTTGATAAAGTGTATCTGGATTTTCAGAAAGCCTTTGACAAGGTCTCTCATGAGAGACTCTTGGTGAAATTAAAGTCGTGGGATAGGAGGCAGTGTACTATTGTGGATCAGGCACTGGTTAAAAGATAGAAAGCAGAGGGTAGGGCTAAATGGCCAATTTTCCCCATAGAGAAAGGTGAATAGTGAAGTACTCTAGTGATCTGTGCTGGATCCGCTGTTTTTTTAACATATTGATAAATGACCTGGAAACGGGAACAAGTGAGGTAATCAAATTTGCAGATGACACAAAATTAGTCAAAGTTGTTAAAAACCAAGAGAACCGTGAAAAATTGGAAGACTGGACATTCACATTTTCAGATGAAATTTAATGTGGACAAGTGCAAAGTTATGCACCTAGGAAAGAACAACCCAAACTATGGTTACATGGTTTATTTATTTATTTAGACAGACTTGTATACCACCTTATCCTTCAATTAAGGTGGTCACGTCACATCACAATTTGAGGGTTACAATTAACATTAGTGTACATGTAAACATTTAGACAGTGCAGTTACATAACAGCATTTAGACAGTACAATTAAAGGTAACATTTAACATGAGGGTATTTAATAACGTGGTATGATAAACTTGTGTGTGTGGATAGGATGGGTGCGTGTTTAGTTGGCGGGGTAGGTGGTATGATGCATGGTTCCATATTAGGAACCACCACCTAGGAAAAAGATTTTGCGTCGTTGTGGATAACATGTTAAAACCCTCTACCCAGTGTGCAGCCACAGCCAAGAAGGCAAACAGAATGCAAGGTATCATAAGGAAAGGAATAGAGAATAAAACAGAGATATTATAATGCCTCTGTATTGTTCCATGGCGCGACCGCACCTTGAATATTGTGTGCAATTCTGGTCGCCGCATCTTAAAAAGGATATAGCGTTATTAGAAAAGGTACAGAGAAGAGCCACTAAAATGGCAAAGGGAATGGAAGAATACCCCTATGAAGAAAGGCTAAAAAGTTAGGGCTCTTCAACCTGGAAAATAGATGGCCGAGGGAAGATATGATAGAGATCTATAAATTAATGAATGGAGTGGAACAGGTAAACGTAGATCGATTGTTTACACCATCAAAAAGTAGAAAGACTAGGGGACATGCAATGAAACTACAGTGTAACCCATTTAAGACTAATAAGAGAAAATATTTTTTCACTCAACAAGTAATCAAACTCTGGAATTCGTTACCGAAGGATGTAATAAAAACTGCTAGTATAGGTGGGTTTAAAAAAGATTTGGACAAGTTCCTGGAGGAAAGATCCATGACTCATTATTAAAGAGGACCCGGGAAATGCACTGTTTGCCCCAATAAAAGCATTGTGGAATCTGTCTCTCTTTTTTGGAAACTGCTAGGTACTTGTGACCTGGATTGGACACTGTTGGAAACAGAATACTGGGCTTGATGGACCATTGTCTGACCTTTATGCATTTTTACAGAATTGCTGTGGGAAAGTGTTTTTTGGAATGATCATGATTGTTAAGTCTGATTATCAAAATCGGGTGTGGGGGGTCGGGTATGGGAGACGTATAAGGGCCTAGGGAATCCACTACCCTGCGCCTGGGCTCTCCCAGTATGGCAGCTTTAGTCATTTATGCATGTATGTGGCCAGCGTAAAGTATTTTGCCAGTGGGCGTGCACATTGGAGGAGTTTTTGCAGAGCATGGATGGAGGGCTCAGGTACAGATGGACATTATAAAATATACTAAAATGTATATGTTTTCTAGAAAATTTTAGGCACAGGCATTTACAGCAGCTTTGCGACCTTAAGGCATGATCGCTGCTACTTATGCTAGCATTTTATAAAGATATGTCTTTACAAAATAGCACTTACCCACAGTGCCCTATTATAAAATTATTTTCTTAAAGGTAAATTTTAAATAGGATATAGAGAGGGGAATTTAGATGTCCAAGTCAGGACCTGGAAAATTCCCATAGTATTTTAAAATAGATGCAGAAATGCACACATGTGATGGCTCACCAAGTCTAGTGGAACTAGCAATTTTAAGAAGCTGCATGTGAGCAAAAAAAATGGGCAGCTTTTTAAATGTTTAAAGAAGACACAATAGCTCTATCTGGAAGAGGACTGCCTTCCAATGCAAGGGTCACCAGTTCAAGACTGACCCATGAAAACCGTTTTCATGGGACAGACACAGTGGATCCTTTTATAGCAACAGAATAAATTAAAAATAAACGTAACTCTCTCTTATATCTCAACAAATAGGGGTGACCTGCACGGAGCGGTGGGTACACCCCTAAACGAAAGCATGGGGAGGGATGACCTGCACGGAGCAGCAGGTGCACCTACTTTTGCCACCTTGCTGGGCAGACTAGATGGACCATAATTGTCTTTATCTGCCATCCTATACTATGTTATTGCTCCCCAATCTACATGCACCCTTCATGTTGCAGCACCAGTCCTCCTCTGGCAACCACCAACCCCTGCCATCAATCCACCATAATCCCCACTGACATTGACTCCCCCAAGGCATCTTATCCCTCCTTCAACCTTCCTAGGTTAACAGATGCCCCGCCTAGCCATTTGATTAACCCCTCAACTTTGCCTTCCCCACAGGAAGACCTACACCCACTTTGGTCACCTCCTTGCAAGACCACGCCCCCCCCCCCCCCCCCCAAGGATCATTTCCCCAGGTCTTACCGAGGATCCTTAGTGTCTAGCAGGAGCAATTCCCATTCACACTTATTCCGTCAGTTCCATGTTCCAAAAGGGAAACTGTGACACCTACCAGTAATACCACGAGATTACCGCCAAGAGTCATGGTGGCCATTTTGGAACCTGGAGCTGAAGGAACAGGATCGAGTGGGGACTGCTCCTGCTCCCACTAGACAGGAGGGATCCCAGGAAAGGATCAAGACTGGGTAGTTTGAGGGAGGTCTTGTGAGGGGTGTTCTTTTTTGCCATTGGAAGGTTGGGAGGGGGTTTTCATACTGGGGGGGAGGTCAGGTGGGAGATCTAATGGCAGGGGTACATCAGTTGAAAGTAAGGTTTTAGGGGGGATATGATGGTTGGGAGGGGGGCTGGGATTAGCAGTTTTTGATGTCTTCCAGGAGATCCAAGGAAAGCATGGAGGGAACTAGACCTTGTCATGTGCCCCTTCAGACAGGCATTTTTGACAAGCAGGTGTAAATGCTGACGTCTAGAATTTTGTGATATCAGCATGGATTCTTATTGTAAGATGGGGAATCCATGTCAATACAGTATGTTAGACCCTCCAACACCACTTCTCTCCACACAAAAAATATGGTGTGCCAATCTACATGTGTAAATTCTGCTATTTACATGTGGGGATGTAATATCCAATTATGTGTTTTAAAGGATTGTTATGGGAGGAGTATCTTAATAATTTCCCTCAAGAACTACCCTGAATTGTAAGCTCTGTGGGCAGGGACTTTTGCTTATGAGTTTATGCATTGTAGCATTAGTAGTAGAGGGGATGGAGTAGAAAGCTAGGGCCCTGTGTTGTTTCCACATCATCAAGTTTTACAGAATGAGCAGCTTGGATACTTGCCTGCCTGGTGCGAAGGTAGTGGAGCTCACATGTAACTTAGATAGGATTTAGACAATGCGGAGGAGCAGCCAGCTGTCCTGGTATCTGTTGGTACCCATGACATTGGAAGGAAAGTTCTGCAACCCAAATTTAGGCTTTTAGGTAGAAAGTTGAAATCTAGGACCTCCAGGGTAGCATTCTCAGAAATGCTTCCTGTTCCATGCACAGGACCAAAAGACAAGCAGGCAGAGCTCGAGATTAGACAATGGTTCATGGAGGAAAGTTGTAGATTTCTTAGGAATTAGACTATATTCTGGGAAAGAATCTATTCTGCAAAGATGAGCTACACCTTATTCAGGGTGGTACCAGGCTATTAGCAGAAACATTCCAAAAGGAGAAAAAGCCGTTTATATTCATAGCAAGGTATCTAGGAAGGATACCATCAAAACAGGGAAGTTAGGACGTCCTGATAGAGAAGTTGCAATAAAGGCTAAAACAGCTCAGGTGCTTTTAAATAAAGAATTGAAATACATAAGAACATAAGAAAATAAGATATGCCATACTGGGTCAGACCAAGGTCCATCAACCCAGTATCCTGTTTCCAACAGTGGCCATTCTAGGTCATACGTACCTAGCAGTTTCCCCAAAAGACACAGGTTCCGCAATGCTTGTACTGGGTCAAGCATTGATATCCTGGGTCCCTTCTTAATAATGGTTTATGGACCTTTCCTCCAGGAACTTGTCCAAACCTTTTATAAACCCAGCTACACTAACAGCCTTTACTACATCCTCCGGTAACAAATTCCAGAGTTTGATTACACGTTGAGTGAAAAAATATTTTCTTTTATTAATCTTAAATAGTTTACCCTGTAGCTTCATTGCATGTCCCCTAGTCTTTCTATATTCTGATAACGTAAACAATTGATCTACGTTTACCCGTTCAACTTCGTTCATTAATTAATAGACTTCTATCATATCTCCCCTCAGCCGTCTCTTTTCCAGGTTAAAGAGCCCTAACCTTTTTAGCCTTTCTTCATAGGAGTATCCTTCCATCCCATTTACTATTTTGGTGACTCTTCTCTGAACCTTTTCTAATAACTCTATATCCTTTTTAAGATACGGCGACCAGAATTGCACACAATATTCAAGGTGCGGTCTCACCATGGAACGATATAGAGACATTATAATATCTTTTGTTTTATTTTCCATTCCTTTCCTTATGATACCTAGCATTCTATTTGCTCTCTTGGCTGCCGCTGCATACTGGGCCGAGGGTTTTAATATGTTATCCATGACGCCTAAATCTTTTTCCTGGGTGGTGGTTCCTAATGTGGAACCTTGCATTGTATAACCATAATTTGTGTTGTTCTTCCCTAGGTGCATAACCTTTGCACTTGTCCACATTAAATTTCATCTGCCATTTTGATGCCCAGTCTTCTAATTTATCAAGATCTTCTTGCAATCTTCCACAATCCTCTTGGGTTTTAACAACTTTAAATAGTTTTGTGTCATCTGCAAATTTGATAACCTCACTCGTTATTCCACTTTCCAGATCATTTATGAATATGTCAAAAAGCAGTGGACCCAGCACAGATCCCTGGGGTACACCGTTATTCAGCTTTCTCCATTGGGAAAATTGGCCATTTAGCCCAACCCTCTGCTTTCTATCTTTTAACCAGTTCCTGATCCACAGTAGAACACTGCCTCCTATCCCATGACTCTTTAGTTTTGCCAAAAGTCTCTGATGAGGGACCTTGTCAAAGGCTTTCTGAAAGTCCAGATATACTATATCAACCGACTCACCTTTGTCCACCTGTTTATTCACACTTTCAAAAAAACATAACAGATTAGTAAGACAAGATCTTCCTTGTCTAAAGCCATGTTGGCTATCTCCCATTAGGCCATGACTATCTACATGCTGAGTAATTTTATTCTTTATGATGGTTTCTACCATTTTTCCCGGTACTGACGTGAGGCTCACCGGTCTGTAGTTTCCCGGATCACCACTGGAATCCTTTTTAAAAATTGGTGCTACATTGGCGATCCTCCAATCTTCAGGTATTAGAGATGATTTTAATGATAGCACACGGATTACTAATAGCAGGTCTGCAATCTCATATTTCAGTTCTTTCAACACCCTTGGATGTATACCATCTGGCCCAGGTGATTTGCTACTCTTCAGTTTATCTAATAGTTGTAATACATCTTCCCGATGTATTGATATTTCCTTCAATTCTTCCGCACCTTTAAATACCACTTCAGTCATGGGTACCATCCCTACATCTTCCTCAGTAAAGACTGAAGCAAAGAATTCATTCAGTCTCTCCACTATCGCCTTGTCGCCTCTTAGTGCCCCTTTAACTCCTCTATCATCTAATGGACCAACTGACTCTCTCACAGATTTTTTGCTATGAATGTACTTCAAAAAATCTTTATTTCGCGTTTTTGCTTCCACAGCAAGCTTCTTCTCAAATTCTCCCTTTGCCTGCTTTATCAATGCCTTGCATTTGACTTGCCAGTGCTTGTGCTGTTTCCAGGTTTTGTCGTTTGACTCTTTTTTCCATTTCCTGAAAGATGCTTTTTTGGCAACAACAGCCTCTCTGACCTCACCTTTAAACCATGCTGGCAGTTTTTTGGACTTATTTTATTTATATATTTACATTTCTTATATACCGCGCTATTAAAATCAGTGCGGTTCACAATGAACAGAACAATGCAACAATGCGTTGAATAGCACAATGCGTTTACAAAGAACAGGGAAGTAGCTTGAGGAGAACCAGGGAAAACTATTTACACAACATTCTTACAGAGTAATAACTATTTACAGGAAGTTAAGTAGAGCTACAGAGTGTGCATAGAATACTTCCTTCCACTTTTCTTAAAGCGTGGAATACAGCTGGTCTGGGCTGCCAAGATAGTATTTTTCAACAACACCCAAGCTTGATGTAAGTCTTTAACCTTTGCAACTGCTCCTTTTAGTTTTTTCTTAACTATTTTCCTCATTTTATCATAGTCTCCCTTTCGAAAGTTAAAAGGTAGTACTGTGGATTTCTGTACTATCCCTCCTCCACTAATTAAATCTAAGGCGATCATGCTATGATCACTTTTGCCAAGTGGCCCCAACACCCTTATCTCTTGCACTAGATCTGGTGTTCCACTAAGGACTAGGTCTAATATGGCTTCCCCTCTGGTCAGTTCATGAACCAGCTGCTCCAAGAAGAAGTCATTTATGTCATCTAGGAACTTTATCTCCCTAGCATGTCCTGCCGTGACACTGACCCAGTCGATACTGGGGTAATTGAAATCACCCATTACTATTACTCCGCTGTAACTTTTGTTAGCTTCCTTGATTTCTTTGAGCATTTCATCATCCATTTGTTCATTCTGGCCCGGTGGTCAATAGTACACCCCCACGGCCATCGCCTTCCTCTTTTAACATGGAATTTCAATCCATAAAGATTCTACAGCACATTTTGTTTCCTGCAAAACTTTAATCCTTTCTGACTCAATGCCCTCTCTAACAGAGCGCAACCCCTCCACCAATTTGATCAGCTCTATCATTACAATATAGTTTGTACCCAGGTATCACAGTGTCCCACTGGTTGTCCTCCTTCCACCATGTCTCTGATACTCCAATCATATGTAACCTCTCATTTAGTGCTATATATTCTAACTCTCCCATCTTATTTTTTAGACTTCTAGCATTTGCATACAAGCATTTTAGAGACTGTATTTTATTCATATTAATTTGGCTATTGGTAGACATGGGTAATTTGGGATCTTTAAGCTCTGTCTGCTCCATACTCGAGGGCATTTGGGCTACTTTACTCTTTTTTGGAACCTCTCTGCTTTTGGCAGTATCCTTCAAGGATACATTCTTCTTGAACCATCCGCTCTTAGGCGACTGTCGGCTTTCCCCTATTATCTAGTTTAAAAGCTGCTCTATCTCCTTTTTAAAGGTTAATGCCAGCAGCCTGGTTCCATCCCGATTAAGATGAAGCCCATCCCTTCGGAAGAGCCCCTCCTTTCCCCAGAATGTTCCCCAGTTCCTAACAAATCCAAAACCCTCATCTCTGCACCATTGTCTCATCCACGCATTGAGACTCCGGAGCTCTGCCTGCCTTTTGGGTCCGGCACGTGGAGCGGGAAGCATTTCGGAGAATGCTACCCTGGAAGTTCTGGATTTCAACTTCCTACCTAAAAGCCTACATTTAGCCTCCAGAACCTCCCTACCACATTTTCCTATGTCATTGGTACCGACATGTACCAAGACAGCAGACTCCTCCCCAGCACTATCTAAGACCTTATCTAGGTGGTGCTTGAGCTCCGCTACCTTCGCACCAGGCAGGCATGTTACTAGGTGATCCTCACGTCCACCAGCCACCCAGCTATCTACATGCCTAATGATCGAATCACCAACTATAACGGCTGTCCTAACCCTTCCCTCATGGGCACATGTCCCTGGAGAAACTTCCTCGGTGCGAGAGGGTTTTACATCACCTGGAGGACAGTTCCTAGTTACAGGATCACTTCCTGACACACCAGGGTGATGCTCTCCTGTCACGTGACCTCTCTCCTCCATGGCAACAGGGATGCTGCCAGACTGGAGGTGGGACTTCAAGACTATATCCCTGTAGATCTTGTCTATGTACCTCTCTGTCTGTCTTATGTTTTCAAAGTCTGCTACTCTAGCCTCTAGAGAATGGACTCGTTCCCTGAGAGCAAAGAGCTCCTTGCACCTAGTGCAAGACCTCTCACCAAATGGGAGAAAATCATACATGTGACACTCAATGCAAAAGACTGGAAAGCCCCCATCTCGCTCCTGGACTGCTGTCTGCATCTTAGTTTTAAGTTTTTGTTTAGATCTTTAAGTTCTTTACTTACTAAGGGTTGCCAATAAAACTGTACCTAATACGTTTAATATACCTTGTTCACCTGAAGCTTAATTAATCTCAGGTCCTTAGTGTATGACTGATTTGGGTAATGAGCTTCACCTGAGAGCACCGTCTGTCTGTTAAAATATGTAAGTACCGGTTGAGGTCATGTGATGCGTGAGTGAGCGCGGACGCTTTCCGCTCGCTCCGGGGCATCCACATCAATAATTCTGCTTTAAACTCTGCGAATTGCCTCCCCAATACTCCCCTTCTCTCCGGGAGGGTTTCTGAAGCTGCCTGCTATTCGTGGTTGGAATCTGTGATCCCCTGCCATGCCACTGGCACCGAAACGAGAGCGCGAAAAGCTCCCCAAAGCTGGGCCTTCCACGTCGGTGCCGACGCAGCCGGCCTCTCCAGGTGGTGAGAGTATAGATTCGGCCCCTGCGGAGCTCGCTAAGGAAGTAGTTAAGCTCCTGGACCCGAAGTTTGACATGCTCATGAAAAAGCTTGATAGCATGGAGGACTCGTTGGCAGACTTTGGGAAGCGAGTTGACGAACTGGAGCATCGGGTCACCAGTCTTGAGAGCGAAGAGGGGTGCCGCGAGAGGGAAGTGACCAAGCACGCGCAACTCTTGCAGGAGATACAACAGAAGCTGGATGACCTTGAAAATCGCTCGAGGCGAAATAATCTCCGAATACTGGGGATAGGAGAGGAGAAGGCCGAGAGAGAACTGCTCCCCTTTTTGGAAACTTGGCTTCCGGAGGCATTGGGCCTAGAAGACCTACGAGGCTGTTTTAAAATTGAGCGTGCACACCGGCTGGGAGCCCACAAGGAGGATGGCGATCGACCACGTGTGGTCATATTGAGAGTTCTCAACTTTCAACATAAGGCTATAATTCTGCAGGCGTACAGGAAGCTTCCTGAGCTGTTGTTGAATAACCGCAAAATTCTGATGTTCCAAGATTACTCTGCGACGGTAGCAGCAAAGCGGAGGGAGTTTGCCCCAGTCTGTGCCGAGCTATTCCGTCGGAAGGCCCGCTTCACCTTGGCCTTTCCAGCCACGCTGCGGGTCACCCTACAAGGGAAGGCACATACTTTCGAACAAGCCGAGAAGGCGAAGCAATTTCTGGCGACATTACCAGCAGAGCAGGTGGAAAGCTGATCGATGGGCCAACAACCCCTGCTGTCGGTGACATTGTGGAGGGCCCAGACAGGGCATACTCATCATGTTGGTGAGGACTGACTGATACTACTTGGAGCGTCACAGAGATGGCGGATCCTGCTTCGGGGTCTCGGGGTGAGGGGATCGAGTGAGTCTCTGGACATGCAGTTTGTTTCTAATTGCACTGTTATTGAATATCTTTTGTCACTTTCTTCTTTCTTTGTTTTATGATGCTACACCAGGATAAGCTGTAGGATCTTGTGTTGGTTGGCTTAGGTTGGCCTGGGGGGAGGGGGAAGCGGGGAGGACTACAAGGGCTGCCCTGTGGCATTGCTATGACCGAGGCCTCAGTCGAGGATACTGAGGATAATGGCTGGTGATGGTTTTAAGGGGGATTGGGGAGGGGACGGGGAAGGGGACAGAGGGTGGGGGGGGGAATAGGAGGGGTAGGGGGGAGTGGGGAGGGTAGTAGGGGAAAGGGAAGTTATGGGAGGTTTGTTTTTGCAGAGACACGTACCCCCGGGCGGGTTTTGGTCTCTCCATGTCTGAGACATCCCCCATTCTAGAGTTTCGTTGAGAGGGGGTGGGGTGGAGGCTCGGCTGCCCCACGCTCAACTCCAGCTGTTTCATCTTAAGATTATTTGCGTTGAAAGAGTACATTACCCACCCTGATTTACATATTGTAACCTGGAATGTTGGTGGGATTACTACCCCTGTGAAACGCACTAAAATTATACAAGCTCTTAAAAGACAAAAGGCCCAGGTGGCTCTGTTGCAAGAGACACACCTGACAGCCAACGAACATTCCAAGCTACAACGAGACTGGGTGGGAACGGTTCTGTCCTCCCCCTCAGACACCCGCAGAAAAGGTGTTGCAATCTTGATCCACAAGAATCTAACCTGTGAGATCTTAAAAGTTGATGTGGACCCCAAAGGCAGATTTCTGTTTGCCCATGTTAAGCTTCAGGGAGAAGAGTTGTTCCTTGGGAATGTGTACGCTCCCAATAATTACGACCATGTTTTTTTTAAATCTATTTTACATAGAGTTTTGGATGCCCCAAAGATCCCAGTAGTATTAGCAGGGGATTATAATTGTCCTCATGATCCCCTTCTGGACCGCTCTCACCCCTACACGGGGGGCGGCTGGAGTAAAAAGGGAGTTAACTATCTTTGCGAGTTCGGAGACCTGGTAGATGCCTGGAGAGTACTACATCAAAATAGCAGAGACTATACACATCTGTCGCGTGCCCACCAAACGTGGTCAAGAATTGACTATATCTTGGTATCGCAGCAATGGTTCGGGAAAGTGATACGAGCGGAGATAGGGCCAATTCTTGTGTCTGATCATTTATTTATTTATTTATTTATTTATACATCTCTTCTATACCGCCACTTCCAGCGATCAGTGGCGGTTTACAAGTAAACAAAGTTTAATAATAGAATGCTATTATTTTACATAGAACAGGTTTAGAAACTAATTTACATAGAACAGGTTTAGAACTATTTTACATAGAACAGGTTTTTACATAGAACAAATTTATAAAAGTAAACATTCAACTATTAAATTGCAACTCAATAATACAATGAGGTAACTGGCTATCAATAGTAAAACAACGGCAATGGAATATATTACATTGATTACACTTATTCACATTTTGCTTTCAAAGAGAAATTTAATGAGGTGGGCAAAGTGAATATGAGAGAAGGGTTTTATGTCCTGTCTAGGTAGGGTCAGTGAGTGACTGCTGATCAGTGGTTTTCTCTGAGTTAGGGTTATCTTCCTTGTGGAGGTTATTATAGTGTAGGGTGAAAAGGTGGGTTTTTAGATTTTTTCTAAATAATTGAAGATCCTTAATTTCTCTGATTTCAGCTGGTAGGTTGTTCCATAATATAGGAGCAAAGTATGAGAAAGCTGTGTTGCTTGTTTTTGACTTGTTTTTCGGATAGAATCAGGTACTTGTAGCATGTGAAGGTTAATTCTTCGTCTTGATCTGTTTTCAAGAGGGATGTTGATGAGCGTGGATAAGAAGGAAGGAGCTATATTATTATAAATCTTAAAAGTATTGATTAAGGATTTGTAGGTGATTCTGCATGATACTGGAAGCCAATGGAGAGAATAAAGAATCGGAGATATATGATCTGTTAATTTTGCTTTGGAGATAATCCTTGCGGTGACATTTTGGGCCAATTGAAGTGAGTGGATCATGCCATGGTCAGCATGAAGTGGCGCTGTGAGCGGGCGGGAGCTACCAAATGGTCTTTTCCTAGCCACCTTGCAAATAGGCCGGACTTCCGTGATTTTGTGGCTAAGCACTGGGATGAATATGTCAAGTTTAATGAGGGAACAGTCGATTCGATGGCTACCTTTTGGGAGGCGGGTAAAGCCGTCCTCCGTGGGCATATTATTGCATATGTGGGGGCTGAGCGGAAAAGAGTTAACGCGGAGGTGCTCCGATTAACCGGGGAGCTTCGGACAGCCAAGCTTGTGGCACTCAGGCAACCGAGTGGTGTGGCGGGTTATCTTGAACTCCAGAAGCAGCTGAATGACTTGCTGCAGGAGAGAGCCATCCAATCTCAACAGTACTATCGTCATCAGTTCTTTCGCTATGGCGACAGATCGGGGAAGCTGTTGGCTCGGTTGGTGAGAGATCAGGGTGGACCCCGCGGGGTGATGGTGATTCGCGATGAAGAGGGTGGGCGATATACTAGGGCTGAGGAGGTAGCACGGGTGTTTCTCTCCTTTTATCAGAAGCTATATGCCTCAGAGGAAGGGGATAAGGCCTTCATGGATGCCTTTTTGGAGCAGGTATCGCTCCCATGGCTCGGGGTGGAGCAAATTGCAGTGTTAAATCGGGAGATCCAGGGAGAGGAACTCCAGAAGGCGATCCGAGCCGGGAAAGCACACAAAGCTCCCGGTCCCGACGGATTCACCTATGAGGCGTACAAAATGTTAGAACGGTCGGTAGTCCCCACGCTGGTGGCATTATATGCTGAGGTAGCGGAGTCCGGTACTTTTCCAAGAGATATGAGAACAGCTCGAATTACATTGATTCCGAAACAGGGCAAGGATCTTGAGGATCCCGCCTCTTATCGACCTATCTTGCTGATCAACGTCGACCAAAAGCTCTTTGCGTCGGTGTTAGCTGGGCGCCTTCAGTTGTTCCTGCCTGAGTTAGTGGGTCCCCACCAAGCTGGCTTTGTTAGAGGTAGAGAAGCCTCGGTCAATATCAGCAAGGTGTTGCTGGGTATGGAGCGGACGTTACTTGCCCAGGACCCGTTGCTCCTTGTCAGCCTAGACTCCGAGAAGGCCTTTGATAGGGTGTCATGGTGCTATATGTTTGCGGCTTTCAGGGGAAGTTCTTGCAGGGGCTACAAGCGTTGTATACCACTCCCCGAGCAGTGGTGGACGTCGGGGGGGGGGGTGCTCCCAACCTTTTCTCTTACATCGTGGCACGCATCAGGGTTGTCCGCTCTCCCCTCTACTCTATGTGTTACAATTGGAACCTCTTTTGCTTTCTTTAATAGCGTCCACGCAGATAGCGGGTATAGAGTGGCGGGGAGGGAGCATCAAGGTCAGCGCGTTTGCGGACGACCTCCTGTTGTGTCTGACGCAGCCACTGGCATCCCTACCAGAGGCTCTTAATCTGATTGAACATTTTGGCGGGTTTTCAGGGCTCCGTATCAATCGAACAAAGTCGATGGTGCTCGATGTAGATCAGTCGTGAGGTAATTGGCGGGGCGCATTTCCGCTTAGTTGGGCGTCCAAATTCCAGCCCGTTTGCAATCCCTCTATGCGGTTAATGTTCGACCACTTCTCAAGTCTATCATAGCAAAGCTGCAGAGGTGGAGGGATCTACCCCTATCTCTGATGGGGCGGGTTGCACTAGTACGGATGATAGAGTGGCCGCGTTGGTTGTATTTGTTGCGGAACCTTCCCCTTTGGTTAACCAGGTGGGACCTGCGGGAGCTCCATGGACACCTTGGCCATTTTCTGTGGAGATCACGGAGAGCACGTATAGCGCTAGAGACGCTCATGCGGCCGGTGGCCGAGGGGGGCCTAGGTCTGACCCCCTTACGGTCCTACAATCTTTGCTATGTAACGCGGCGCTTGAGTGATGTAGTGGTGGGGAACGTCGAGAGGATACTGCTCGCCCTGATCGATCAATTCTCCGAGAAGTGGCATAGGGCCTATCTGCTTCACTGTGGAGGTGTGGCGCTTCCCCTGGCATGGCGAGTGTCCCCCTATCTGCGCACGCTACGAGTTGTCTGGAAATACCTATGTCGGTCTAGAGGCAGACCTTGGAGAGCCACGGACTGCCTGCCTCTGAAAGGCAACGGGAATTTTACACCGGGGAGTGCCGGTGGGGTAAGCCAACTTTGGTCACGAGCTGGTATTGAATACCTTGGGCAACTGCGAATGGAGAATATGGACCAGCTGGATTCTTTCCAGGTTTTATCGAGGAAGTACCACTTGCAGAAGGAGACTTTTTATTATTACTTACAGGTACGGCACTATGTGGGCAGTGTTTCGGGGGGAGCTGAACTGTTTTCACGTCAACATAGCCTTTGGCTTTTACTGGAGCAATGCCAAGAGCATCTTATGGCTCGGCAGTTGAGAGAACTCTTGATTCCCCCCGGAAGTTTTGGGAGACTAATTCCGCTGGTAGAGAGATGGAACAGGGATGGTATGGTGGATCTTACAGTAGAGTTGGCGGAGACAGCCTTTCATAGAATTCGAGAGCTCTCAGAGGCTGTCCGCTACCGCGAGCTGCAATTTAAACTGCTGTGGCGAGCGTACGTCTCGGAGACTGGAGCGCGGAAGATGGGACTTCTGGCGACAGATGTGTGTGGTCTCTGTAAGAGGAATGTGGGTACCCTGTCTCATCGCTTTTGGTCTTGCCCTTTAATTCAACTCTTTTGGGGAGTGGTGCGGACCAAATTGTCACTCTGGGTGGGAGGGGAGGTCGGCTTGCACCCACTGTGGTGTTTATTTCATCTGGGTGGTGTGGGGTTTCAGGGAACAGACGCCCAGAGAAGGTTGTGTGAGAAGAGCTTTTTAGTCGCTAAACACTGTATTTTGCGCCACTGGCTATCGAAGGGGGGCCCGGGGATAATGGAGTGGGAACGACTGATGGGTGACCTCCATCTTATGGAGGGCAGAACGGTCCGACTTCTTGGGAATAAAGCGTGGGCCCGCTTTCAAAGCATCTGGGCACCCCTGTTGCAAACCCCGAATATGGATTCAAATAGTGGGCTTGAGTAGCGGGGACTGTCCCTGGAGGAGGACTCTACTATGAGAGGGGGGATGCCGGACTGTTGAACATTGAGAGATCGTTGGGAGGTACTGATGGTCTCTTTTAGATGAGATGAGTTGGGGGTGGGTAGTTTAGGGGAAGGGGAGGGGGGTTCAGGTCTGCTATTGTCCTTGTCCCTGTTTAGGTTGGGCACGAAGGGAGTTACTCAACTGTCTTAAGGTTATAATCTGTGGGACCTTGGGTATGGCTGCATTTTGTTCTGGTAACTAGGACCCCGGGTTATTTGGGTTGATCATTTTGTTACTTCCTTCGTTCTTGATTGTCTGTTGTCTGTACTCATATGCCGCTGCTGATATTAGAATTTTACTTCTGACAGTTGTTATTACTGGGCATTTGCTGTCCCGACTGACTGTATGCTACCTGTAAGCTTTTGTGAAACTAATAAAAATGACTTTACTTAAAATATGTAAGTACCTATAAAGCTACGATTATCCCAGGGGTGGGTGGGTGTGGAGAAGGAGGGAGGGAAATAACACTTATTAAAAGAGGGCTGCTACACAGTACCCTGTCCTGTGCTGCTGAGGTAAGCTATATTCTTATTTGATTTAAATTATAGCTCTTTGCTGCTACTAGGCTCTAACTTATTATGAAATTTAAACTACAAGCTCTCTGCTGGGTTCTAAATTTAACCAGAAAGCTCTCTTTTGTGTTTTAAATTTAAACTAAAAGTACTTTGCTGATGCTAGGCCCTGAATGACTATTATATTTAAACTACAAGCTCTCTGCTGGGTATGAAATTTAACCAGAAAGCTCTCTTCTGTGTTTTAAATGTAAATTTAAACTGCGGCTACTAGGCCCTGACTGATTTAACAAAAATAGTGGGTTCACAGATTAATTAGCTTTAATAAAAAGAATTCCTTTCAGAAAATTCCCAGAAGTATATACTCACAATTGCAGATCTCTCTTCAGAAGTAACAGTCCCCTTTTTCTAGTCTTTCATTAATTTATAGACTTCTATCATATCTCCCCTCAGCCGTCTCCTTTCCAGGTTAAAGATCCCTAACCTTTTTAGCCTTTCTTCATAGGAGTATACTTCCATCCCTTTACCATTTTGGTGGCTCTTCTCTGAACCTTTTCTAATAACGCTATATCCTTTTTAAGATACGGCGACCAGAATTGCACACAATATTCAAGGTGCGGTCTCACCATGGAACGGTATAGAGGCATTATAATATCTTTTGTTTTATTTTCCATTCCTTTCCTTATGATACCTAGCATTCTATTTGCTCTCTTGGCTGCCGCTGCACACTGGGCCAAGGGTTTTAACATGTTATCCACAATGACGCCTAAATCTTTTTCCTGGGTGGTGGTTCCTAATGTGAAACCTTGCATTGTGTAACCATAGTTTGGGTTGTTCTTCCCTAGGTGCATAACTTTGCACTTGTCCACATTAAATGTCATCTGCCATTTTGATGCCCAGTCTTCCAATTTATCAAGATCCTCTTGCAATTTTCCACAATCCTCTTGGGTTTTAACAACTTTAAATAGTTTTGTCTCATCTGCAAATTTGATAACCTCACTCGTTATTCCACTTTCCAGGTCATTTATGAATATGTCAAAAAGCAGCGGACCCAGCACAGATCCCTGGGGTACACCACTATTCACCTTTCTCCATTGGGAAAATTGGCCATTTAGCCCAACCTTCTGCTTTCTATCTGTTAACCAGTTCCTGATCCACAGTAGTACACTGCCTCCTATCCCATGACTCTTTAATTTTGCCAAAAGTCTCTGATGAGGGACCTTGTCAAAGGCTTTCTGAAAGTCCAGATACACTATATCAACCGACTCACCTTTGTCCACCTGTTTATTCACACTTTCAAAAAAACATAACAGATTAGTAAGACAAGATCTTCCTTGTCTAAAGCCATGTTGGCTGTCTCCCATTAGGCCATGACTTTCTACATGCTGAGTAATTTTATTCTTTATGATGGTTTCTACCATTTTTCCCGGTACTGACATGAGGCTCACTGGTCTGTAGTTTCCCGGATCACCCCTGGAACCCTTTTTAAAAATTGGTGTTACATTGGTGATCCTCCAATCTTCAGGTATTAGAAATGATTTTAATGATAGTTCACAGATTACTAATAGCAGGTCTGCAATCTCATATTTCAGTTCTTTCAACACCCTTGGATGTATACCATCCGGCACAGGTGATTTGCTACTCTTCAGTTTATCTAATAGTTGTAATACATCTTCCCGATGTATCGATATTTCCTTCAATTCTTCTGCACCTTTAAATACCACTTCAGTCATGGGTAACATCCCTACATCTTCCTCAGTAAAGACCGAAGCAAAGAATTCATTCAGTCTCTCCACTATCGCCATGTCGCCTCTTAGTGCCCCTTTAACCCCTCTATCATCTAATGGACCAATTGACTCTCTCACAGTTTTTTTTGCTACGAATGTACTTGAAAAAAATCTTTATTTCACATTTTTGCTTCCGCAGCAAGCTTCTTCTAAAATTCTCCCTTTGCCTGCTTTATCAATGCCTTGCATTTGACCTGCTAGTGCTTGTGCTGTTTCCAGGTTTTGTCGTTTGGCTCTTTTTTCCATTTCCTGAAAGATGTTTTTTGGCAACAACAGCCTCTCTGACCTCACCTTTAAACCATGCTGGAAGTTTTTTGGACTTCCTTCCACTTTTCTTAAAGCGTGGAATACAGCTGGTCTGGGCTTCCAAGATAGTATTTTTCAACAACACCAAGCTTGATGTAAGTCTTTTTAACCTTTGCAACTGCTCCTTTTAGTTTTTTCTTAACTATTTTCCTCATTTTATCATAGTCTCCCTTTCGAAAGTTAAAAGTTAGTACTGTGGATTTCCTTACTATCCCTCCTCCACTAATTAAATCAAAGGCGATCATGCTATGATCACTATTGCCAAGTGGCCCCAACACCCAATACAGCAAACTATCCTTGTCAACCGCTATGAAAGTCGTATATACAAACAAACATACCTTGGAATGTCACTGTACAAATGCTAGAAGCCTAAACAATAAGATGGAAGAGTTAGAATATATAGCGCTAAATGAAGATCTAGATTATAATAGGCATCTATGAGAACTGGTGGAAGGATGATAACCAAAAGGACACTATGATACCAGGGTACAAATTATATCACAATGATAGTATGGATTAAATTGGTGGAGGGGTGACGTTATATCTTAAAGAGAGCAGAGTTAAATAGAATAAAAGTTATGCAGGAAAGAAAATGCGCAATTGACTCTTTAAGGATAGAAATTCCATAAGTGAAGGGGCAGAAAACAGTGGCAGGGGTTTGCTATTATCTGCCTGGACAGAATGAGCAAGCAGATGACCTATTATCAGAAATTGGCAACAAAATAATGAGTTATTTCAATTATTCCATTACTGATTAGATATGCTAAAATGTCATATCAGGACATGCTAGGGAGGTTAATTCCCAGTTGAAATAAATGACTGCTTCATGGAACAACTGGTTTGGGAACAGATTAGAGAAAGGACTAGTTCATAGGGACTGGGGATTCAATGAAAACCTCTCTTAAGACCTTCTCCACAAAGTCACACATTGCCCCACACGGTTAAACATTACATCATCATGATCTGTTCTCCAGGTCTTTTACCTTTTGCAAAAATGAGGGAAAGGTAGTACAGTAAAGAGGCTGCTGAATAAGGTCAAAAAAACATACTTTTGTTCCAAGCAGCAGCTATGAGAGTTTATCTTCATTTTATGACTCTCTCTTCTTTTTGGAATTCACCATCTAGCCCCCTGCAAGGGATCCTGTCCTTCTTGCTTGGACTTTTTGGAATCATTATTGGAGCACTGCTTCTCTGAGTGTTGTCTGCTTGCTGCAAGAAGTCTATCAAATCTTTTACCCTCAGGTTTTTGTTATGACTCCTTTTTAACAATCTCATACTCATTCTCCACTGTTCAGTTTCACTGATCCACCACCTCCAATTCTGTCAGCGATGGCCTGCAACTCCAACCAAATCACATCATTCTAAATAATTCCAAGCTAATCAGCAATCCAGCACAAATTTTAGTCAATAAATTATACAATGTTAATGAATGCAAATCAGTAGGATTTGTTGTTTCCTGTCCTGAAGACCTTAAATTTTCAGGAGAAGCAGCCAAACTCCCTGCACCATCTTGCTAGGGCAGGCTCTGCCATGTTTTTCTGCAGACTTATTTTGATACCTTTTACTGGTGTTGTTGCTAATCTTGCTGTATGTTTTCCTTCCACTTTAGTTGAAATCAGGGTAAGGTATTGAACACAATCAGTTCATAATACTATAGGAGCCCCACTGGTGCTTGTTTGAATGTCCTAAATCCTAACCAGGGGCAACAAACCTCTAGAATCCTTTCTCGGCTCTTGGTTCCTGTCTCTGGACCCAGAAACAAATCAGAAGAAATGAAAACACAACACACACACAGAAATATAGCTTAACAATATCAAAGTTCTGCTAAAGCTTTAGGGAGGAAAATTACAGATCCACAAATTCGAGTGGTCACCTATAACACCCTTCCCCAACTGCATGCAATACTTCATTTTATTAGCAAAAACTGCCACATTGTACAATTTTACCTTATCTGCTTATGTCAAGCTTTGTGCTGTATTTCACCAATTTATTATCTATATGTTACAGGTCATGCAGGTCAAGCTGTGCACAGACATATTGATCACTTCTATTCATGACTAACATTCTGCAAACAAACTTTCTGTCTAGCTCTCACAAACACATGCTTTCTTGTCTAGCTGCTTCTGCAAAATTCGACCTTGACTGTCTCACACACATCCTCACACATCCACTGTCAGGTTGTCAGCAAATTCCAAGCTGCTCTCACTTTCCATGCTTCTGAACCTTTCTCCAGGGGACCTCAGCACCTCACACTTAGCCTCTCTCTATAGCCCCCCCCCCCTTTGATTCTGTACAGAATCACCTGGATAGTAAGGTAGCTCAGACATAGATACTAAGGAGGAGCCATACGGTTCTGAGCTGCACTCTATCTACTGCACCTTGCAACATATCAATTGCTTCTGCAACATCTAAAGCTGTAAGCTCAACAACTGCCTGTAAGCACATAATCTGGGTACCATACTCTCAGACTGGTGCTATAGCTCCAAAGATAGAAAGCCAAACAGTACCAGTAAAGGTATCAATTTGTGATTTAGTCAAAGAGCTTGTGGAATCTATTAATTGCTGGGCAGCTTTTATTGCCCCATTCTGGGGGGACGCCTCTCTTTTTCCCCTATGAGAGTCCATGAGAGATGACAATAAAGTAATATTTCCGTAAGGCAAAAATTGCCACGGGGTTTCTAACTGGACCACATAACAAGTTTCTGACCAATCCTTAGGTAATTCAGTATATGCAAGATTACCACATACAAAATAATCTCCTTCTAACGCTACCAGCCCATTACCCCAAAATGTCAAATTGCAGGGATATATTCTGTGTACAATTTTACAGATCCAACTAGGTGATTTTCATTTCTCTAATCCTTAAAGACTGGTTGTTCACCCAGGGACGATAATACTCTAATAGGGGGCAGCTCCATTTGGGCATATCTGGGTCTGACCCTGAAACATTCAAAGGGATCGGGTACCCCAAACCATCATACTGCAATAACTCATGAGCATGCACTTGGTTTCTCTGTATTGATACTAACTTTACTACTGAAATAAAGGGTTTTTCAGAAGGGTAATTCTTAAAATAGGAGATGGAATTATGTATCATAACAGTTTTACAAATGTTTCAATGGGTGTCTCCTACCTTTTCCCCTGCATTTTGGACTGTAAAACAAATAGGAGGGGTCACCAATAGTCAGGGGTGGTAGGTGGCCACTGTACAGTAGTTAGATTAAAGGCTGTGTCACAAAACTCCTGAAAGGTCTTAGGCCGGGTCCGTAACAAAAATCCATGCTGGGTTAGCTATCACTGCTGGGAGGCAAACAGCACACTAAGAGAGATTAAAGTGTTTGGTAACTGAGTGTAAGTATGATTCAAAAATGTTTGGATGTTCCCAATGACTTTCCCAGCACTGCTTCACTAACAGTATCATGCCATAAAGTAAATATCATCATCTGGTAGGGAGACCTCCTCTGCAAAGCACCACCAGTCCCAAAGCCAGATAATAAGGAAAATCACAAGACAGAGGTTCATTAGTGGAAAAAAACAAAGCAACAGAACCATTATACTATGTGGCAAAAAGATGAGCACTAAACTTATTACCGAAACCTTGCTCCCAATTTCTCCAAACAGTGGGGGTGTTTCTCTGCTAGTGGAGTGTCCAAAAGGAAAATACCTGCACACCATTAGAGAAGCTAATTCTACAAAACAGCAAGCCTAATTCATGGCATAAAACCTAAAGCAAATTTCTTATATAAACAGTTTATCTGTGTCCAAATGTCATGAGGATTAGGTACCAAAGGAAAAAGAGGCAAAATAACATTATTGACTGCTCGTAGGTCTTGCACAAATTTATAAGTCTTACCGTCTGCCTTCAGCATGGGAAGAATTGAAGTATTGCACAGTGAAGTTGTAGAATAGATGACACCTTGTTTCAAAAGATCTTTAATAACAGGACAAATTCCATCAATGGAAGCTGCTGGTAGAGGATATTGCTTGAGTCAAGGAAGCTGGGCTCCAGGTTTCAAAATGATCTTCACCGGTGGTTTAGAAAGTGTTCCAGCATTAGAACCTGGTGTCACTTAGGGGGATAAAGGAAGCTGAGAGAGAGCAGGATGCATGGTGCTGGCATCTGCAGAAGATGGCACTTCAGAGAGAGGAAACAATTGAAAAAGCAATCACCTGACTATCTAGGACAGAGTGGCTTGGAGTGAGGCCAAAAAGTCCCAACCTAAAAGATTTACTGATAAAGTTCCTCCCACAAGAAAGGTAGTGAGATACACAGTTTGTCCAATCTGCAAAGATAAAAATTCAAGTTTTCGGTGTGGAATTATCTTGCCTTCAATGCCCTCACAATGTACCACCGCTGCATGCACTAGATGGGCTTGATAAATAGCAGGCAGATCTTGCAAATGGGGCACAGAAGTAGTAACTATGGTATCAACTAGAAATTTAAGATTAGATTATCCTAGTCTAGCCTTTAACTCTCCCGGATGGGTTAGGATGCAAAAATAGTCATTCACCCCAAGTATCAACTGCATAGCCCTCAGAGTTGGAGTAAAACTGCCTGCTGTGGTACTCCAGGGGCAGAGGAGTGTTGAATCGCCCAAGTGAACTATTTGACATAATCAAGTGCCTCACACAACTACCCACCAACCACAACCAATCAGCCACTACAAGCAGCTACAACCTCATCAAGACCTCACCACCTCCATGCCTACCACTTCTCCACCTGATGTCAACCACTGGTCACCCTTTCGTAACATCACTAACAAAGAGATTGTAAATATTCTATCAGTGATTAACACCTCCACCTCACCACTTGACACATGTCCAGCTAACTGGATAAAAGCTTCAAAGAATGAACTTAGCCCATTCCTCACCAAACTAACCAATAAAGCACTGCAACAAGAAAAAATGCCAATTTAACTAAATTGTCCTAAAACGTTCATTGTAAAAATAATAAGTTCATTATTATTCTGTTCTATGTAAACCGCATCTGATCTCTGGAAGAGGCGGTATAAAAGAATGTACAAATAAATAAACGCCAAACTGTCTCAAGCTCTCCTCTATCCGCCCCACTTTAAAGAAACCAAACCTCGACCCATCAGACCCCGCATCCTACAGACCCATCACTAGTCTCCCATTCCTAGCAAAAATCATCAAAAAAATCGTGCAACTCCAGCTTCAAGACCACATCGATGAGAACTGTCTACTTGATCTACAACAATACGGCTTCCAACCACTGCATGGAGTGGAAACTCTAATGACATCACCAGGGCCGGATTTACCTATACGCCATGTACGCCATGGCGTAGGGCCCACAGCCGGCAGGGGCCCACAAAAAAAGAACCAGTTAATTTTTTTTAAACTCAATTAAAAAAAAAAACCTGGTGGCTGCCGCCGCGGGGCCCCCTCTGCTGCCGCGGGGGCCCCGTCTACAAGCTGAAGTGGTCCGGTCGGGTCGGGTCGGGTCTCTCCCTCCCTCCCTCCCTCGCTGCAGGCTGCGAGAGACGCGAAGATAGAGCGTCTCCTCGCGTCTGTGTTAAGCCCGCAGGGGCTGATGGGATTTCCCATCAGCCCCTGCGGGCTTAACACAGACGCGAGGAGACGCTCTCCCTTCGCGTCTCTCGCTGCCTGCAGCCTGCAGCGAGGGAGGGAGGGAGAGAGAGTCCCGACCCGACCCGACGGCTTCAGCTTGTAGACGGGGCCCCCGCGGCAGCAGAGGGGGCCCCGCGGCGGCAGCCACCAGGTTTTTTTTTTAATTACATTTTACTTTAGGCCGGGGGGGGGGTAGGACTGGTAATGGGCTATGGGGGGGGGTAGGACTGGTAATGGGCTATTGGGGGGGCTGGGGCTGGAAATGGACTGGGGGGGGTAGGGCTGGTAATGGGCTATGGGGGGGTAGGACTGGTAATGGGCTATGGGGGGGGTTAGGACTGGTAATGGGCTATTGGGGGGGCTGGGGCTGGAAATGGACAGGGGGGGGTAGGGCTGGTAATGGTCTATGGGGGGGCTGGGGCTGGAAATGGACTGGGGGGGTAGGACTGGTAATGGGCTATGGGGGGGGGTAGGACTGGTAATGGGCTATTGGGGGGGCTGGGGCTGGAAATGGACTGGGGGGGGCTGGGGCTGGAAATGGGCTGGGCTGGGCTGGGGGGGGGGGGTTAAGGCAAGAGGTGGGCTGATGGGGTTAGGACTGGTAATGGACTGTGGGCTGTTGGGGGGGCTTAGAACTGGCAATGGGCTTTGGGGGGGGGTTAAGACTGGTAATGGGCTGTGGGCTGATGGGGGCTGTCTGGTAATGGGATATGGGGGGCCTAGTACTGGAAATGGGCTGGGGGGTTAAGACTGGAGGTGCGATGATGGGGTTAGGACTGGTAATGGGCTGTTGGGGGGGGGTTAGAACGGGTACTGGGCTTTGGGGGGGTTAAGACTGGTAATGGGCTGTGGGCGGTTGGTGGTTGTCTGTTAATGGGCTATGGGGGGCTAGGAATGGAAATGGGCTGGGGGGCTAAAACTGGAGGTGGGATGATGGGGTTAGGACTGGTAATGGGCTGTGGGCTGATGGGGGGGTAGGACTGGCAATGGGCTATGGGGGGCTGACTGGAAATGGGTTGATGGGGTTAGGACTGGAAGTGGGCTGATGGGGGGTTAGGACTGGTAATGGGTTATAGGGGGGCTTAAACTGAAAATGGGGTGATGGGGGGTTAAGGACTGAAAATGGGGTGATGGGGGGTTAAGGACTGTAAGTGGGGTGATGGGGGGGCTAGGACTGGTATTGGGTTGGGGGGTTGCTAGGACTGGAAATGGGCTGATGGATGGCTAGGACTGGAAATGGGCTGATGCAGGGACTAGAAGGGAATGGATGCTGGGTGAGGCTGGAACTAGAAGGGAGCTGATGTTGGGGGAGGATTAGAATGGGATGGGGCTGGAAGAGTAAAATGGAGAAGGGAAAAATATTTTGTGTGGGAGGGATAAAAAATCTACAATTGGCCGGGTATTGGGAGAGTAAGTGGGGATTGAGGATGGAGGGGTAAAATTTGAGTGGATGAAATAGGAATGAGGAAAGAGCAAAAGGAGAAAGATTAGTATGTTAAAGCAGATGTAGAGAGAGAATGGAAAAAAATCTAGAAGAGAGAAGAAAGGACAAATGGACAGCAGACGATGGAGAGTTAGCAGAAGACACGAAGAAACCAGAAGAAAGTGGCTGGAGCAATTGCAGCTGAAAAAAATGCACAAAAGGTAGAAAAATATCTCTTTATTTTGAATTTATTAATTGGAATATGTCAGCTCTGGTAAATGTGCATCATTAACATCTGCGCTTTGTTTAGTACAAGAGCAAATTAATGTATAGTTTTATTTCTACAGTGTTGTACATTCCAAGTTTGGCTTTTGGGATTCCCAGTTTAATTATTGTCTTCCTATTTCTAAATTGTGATTACTTGTTTGGTGATGGTCTATGTTCTGCATGTGTAACTGAGCTGAGGTGTTCTGTTTATATAATTCCTATTTGACATTGCCACTTGTTCTCTTTCCCCAGTAGGTCATGTATTGTTGTTCTCTGAAATGTATTGGTTTAATATTTGCAGTGTTGCCTTTTGATTGGTAGAGTATGGTGCTTTGTGAGTCCTGGTAGTGCTGTTAGGATACGGCGGGTTTACTATGGGCAGTGTTTGTAGTAGTTCCTAATGTGTCTGGCAGTTGGCACTGGATTATAGTAATGTAGAAATCTTTTAGTCTTTCTTTATCCATACACTCATTAAGAGGCACGTTTACTAAAAGTTAGTATATGGTAACATTATGCAAATATTTATGCAAATGAGGCCCCTTATGCAAATGAGGCCCGCACCCCCCTTGGGCCGCCCCTGCTGGGGGCCCACAATTTTTGTTGGCGTAGGGCCTCACTCAAGGTAAATCCGGCCCTGGACATCACTTATCAACACTCTAACCCAAGGAATACATAGCAGCTCGAAAACATACATAATGATATTCTTAGACATCTCCGCAGCATTCGATGCAGTCAACCATGGCATACTCCTCCAGCAACTGCAGTCATATGGCATCTGAGACATTGTCTTTAATTGGTTTCAATCTTACTTCACTAACAGACACCAACAGATAAAAATAGGCATAAGCACCCCCCACAAATTCAAACAAACACAAGGTGTACCTCAAGGTTCCATACTCTCCGTGCCTCTCTTCAACATATATCTCCAACCCATCTGCTCAATCATCAAAAACCACAAGATCCACTTCCACATATATGCCGATGAAATAATGCTATATTATCCACTACATACCAAACAACCATCTTACATTCAAATCCAGAACTGCTTCAAAGAAGTCTCCAAATGGCTCACAACAAACAACCTATCAATAAACTACAAAAAATCAGAAGCTATGTTTATTACAAGAGACCCTTCATTCACCCCACCAACCACAATCACACTAAACAACATCCAGATAAATGTTAAACCAGAGCTAAAATACCTAGGAATAATGCTTGACCAACAACTCTCCTTTAAAACTCATATAAGAAAAACAGCCAACACAATATACCTCAAAACTAAGACCCTCCAGCGACTCTGTCCCTTCTTTGAACCAGAAGACTTTCGCTCAGCAAGCCCTTACCCTCCCTCATGCTGACTACTGCAACAATATCTACCAAGGACTACCACAGACCACCCTCTTCCCCCCTCCAATCTGCACTTCACACAGCTGCACGCACAATCCATAAAGCTACTAAGTTTGACCACATTACCCCTATCCTAAAACAGCTCCACTGACTGCCTCTCACAAGCAGAATTAGATATAAGATCTTGCTACTAACACACAAAGCACTACACTCACACCCCCCACCCTCCTACAATCCCTCCTTCAGAAGTTCTCCACAAACAGATCATGAAGATTTGCCACATCCTACAAGCTCAAAATACCACAATCTAAAACAAAATTCAATTATCATACCTGCCAAAGAGCATTTGAACTCTCCGCACCATCCTTTTAGAACTTTCTGCCTGACACATTAAGAAGCATCACCGACCTTCCCTCTTTCCGCAAACACTTGAAAACTCACTTATTCACCGACCACTTTGGACCCAGCACCTAACCTATCCACTTAACATGAAAAATGTGACTGACACACGCATAACAGAACCTACATCTGTAAATAGTTAAAGAACATCCTGATATGTATAGCTATTATAATTGTATATTGTTCGATGGCTGAGAAATAGTTTGGCCAACATATATATTAAATATACAGTATTATGCAATTATGAAGTTACCTGTTATGCATAATACTGTTTGATTGTTTACTCTAATATTATCCTGTTCTATATAATCTAATTATCTGTTCCTTGTAAAAACTGTTTCTATTTAATGTAAACCGCTTTGACCCAGTGAAAAGCAGGATATAAGCATAGCTAAATAAATTAAATAAATAAAATAAATTTTGGGGACAATTTTGCTGCAAATGTCCAAGCTGTCCACAGGTATAACAAGTACATGTCCCCTCTGTCAACCCACATTCTCGCTGGGAACTCATATAAGCCCCCTCCCTCCTCCCCCCGTGGGTGACTGCATGGATGTAATTTGTAAAGCAAGCAAACTAGTCTTTTTTGCATCTGACTTGGTTTTCTCTTCCTGCTGCTGCTTATCATAATTTTGCGCACTGTATCCAAAATTGCTTCTATTTTTTTGTAATATTATTTATAGTAAGGAGGACAAATGCAAATACAATAATCTGCAAACAAAGCTTCAACATCAATGTATAGAAAAGGTAGACACTCAAATACCCATTGCTGAAACAACCACTTATACATCCAGTCAAAATGTACATAGAGTGCATAAATTACATAAATTAAACTATATAATAGAGAAACCACGCGCCCATAGAAAAAAATAGTCCTACTACAGAGCATCGAAATGTCAATAGAGAGGCAGCAAAGGGAGAGCGGAGCGGAGCAATTCAGACAAGGGGGAGCAATCATATACAGATCGAATAAGGAGCGATAGGAGGGATGAGAGATGGGGAGGAGCAAGAGTGAAAAAATAGCTCCAATTTCCAGGAGGTATATCAGGTAAACCCTTATCCCTGCACTCCCATCAAAGTCCTAAGCAGCCGCTCCGATATGTCCACTTACTTCCAAACAGATAAACCCATTCCTTAAAATACACTTAACAGAATACACAAACATTCATACAGAAGATAAAGAAAACTTCACAAAGTATTCACCAGAGAGTGCAGAAATAGGACCAAGAGTCACCCGCCGGATGGGGGTCGACACAGTCATAGGGGGAGGAATGGGAGGTTGGGAAACTCCCCAAACAGGGAGTCAGGTGGAGAGAGCCAGGGGGGACAACAAAAAGGGGAAACAATGAGACTAAAAGTGCTAGGGTGGGGCAGAGAGCCAAAAACAAAACCTCTGCCAGGGAATCCTCCCCTAATGAAAAACTAATTGGGAGTCAACCCAACGATTATATGGACCCCATAGCTCTACAAAGCACTCCAATTGCCCCTTTAATGGGGAGTATAGCTTGCCCATATACATTAATTCATTCACATGGATTTTCCAGTCAACAAACCCCAAGCCCACTTCGGTTGTCCAATGATGGGCCACAACCATACGAGCTGCTACTAAAAGCAACTCGGCTAATCAATGGCCCCATACCCCAGATTCCCCAGGGAAATTAAAATCAAAGTATCCCAACAAACATACAACTGGATCCACCGGGAGAATACACCCCACAATCTCATTAATCAATCCGATTATTTCGGCCCAATAGTCTGTGACAAGGGGGCATTCCCACTACATGTGGTAGAAAGATCCCACCCACCACACTGCCTCCAACAAAGAGCAGAATCGCACAGGCCCAGATGCACCAAACTTGCTGGTGCCATGTATGCTATCATCATGATCTTATACTGACTTTGTCGACAATTAGTACTACGAGTATACCGATTGCATTGTCCTATATTAAATATTTGCCATTCCACAGTTGTAAAACTCTGACTGGTGAGATGATGCCACTTGTTAATATGCAGATACCGACCTGAAAAATAGAGATCCAAAAGCACCCTATATAGTCGAGATAAAAGTCCTTTCCAGCGCTCTGTGTACTGAAAGAGGACCACATCAAGTGCAGTCAGGGCACGGGTCAACTGAGATCAATGTGTCTCTCGAAGGATAAAGTATCTCAGTTGAAAGTACTGAAAGAAAGGGATCCGCATCCCTCCAATATGAATCAGCTGATCCAGGCTTAGAAAGGAGCCATCCTCTTATCAAGTCCCAAAAGCAGTTCACCCCATTAGACTCCCACCCAGGTTGTAAGCCTCTAAAGGCGCGCTACTGAAAGAATCAAAGTCAAAATTCTTGCATCTGGGAATAGACATCCATCCTTTACAGCCCACTGACATCCAAATACAAACCAAAGGGGCGAGAAAAATATACATTGTGGACATAGATCACCCCCCTGCACCCCCATACCTCCTCAAACAAAGATTGGGGTGAAATTCAGCCCCTCTCCATATCCATCCAATGTACATCAAGGGGCCGAACATAATGGTATTATGGTATTGGAGGCCACGAAGAACTGCTGCTTTATAATATTGCTCCAACTTAGGACAACTCAAGCCCCCCTTCTTCCACACGGCGGATTAAACAGTTCTAGCCCACCCGAACCCTGTTTGTGCCCTATACGAACCTGCTAAAGCTAAGTTCTAATTTTCTAAAAAAGACAGGAGGAATTGTTATAGGCAGTTGTGATAAAAGATATACGAATTTTAGGAGAACTACCATCTTTAAGGCAGCGGCCCACCACATCCATCTCAGGATTAGTTCAGCCCACCAAGCTAGCTCTTCACGAATAGCCACTGCAAGAAGGGTGCAGTTGAGGGATAAGAGATCTTCAGTCTTGGCAGATAACTTCACCCCCAAATATTTAATATAGGAACCAGCAAGATGGAAATGACAACCTGCCAGCAATGACATTGGAATACAACCTAATACCTGTACCTCAGACTTGTCCACATTTACCTTGAATCGAGACACTTGAGCAAACTCACCTAATATCCATGCCAGACAAAGCAAAAAGTGTGCAGGATCATCCAAGAAAATCAGGGTGTCATCAGCATACATTGACACGATGTCAGGTAGTGCCCAACATGATAGGCTTTAACATCTGGTGTTTCCCAAAGAAGGCAGGCCAATGGTTCCACTGCCAAGGCAAACGAGAAAGAGGGCACCCCTGACACATTCACCGGTGAAGCAGGAAGAACTCAGAGCGGTAACTGTTTACCACCACCTGGGCAGCTGGTGCCGTGTATAATGTCCAGACCCAGCCCACAAAATACTCACCCAAGCCAAATTGAGCCATCCCAGCAAAAATGTACCGCCGCTCCACCTTATCGAAGGCCTTTCCAGCATCCAAAATACCACAACTGGCCACCTTGTCATCCCGAGACACAGTCAGAATAATATTGAGAAGTCGACACACATTGTCGGAGATCTGTCAGCCACGGATAAAGCAAGTCTAATCCGAGTGCCCCAATGTTGACATCACCTCGTCCAGCTAGTTGGCAAGCACACAGGCAAAGATTTTAACATCACTGTTTAGCAGTGAGATTGGCCTATAATGACCACACTCCTCTGGCGATCAGCCACCCTTGGGTATTAGGGAGATTTCGGCCTCATACATAGTCGAGGGAAGCCGACCTGACTATAGCGCGTCATTGAACACACGCTGTAAAAGAGGGGTAATGGAATCCTGCAATGCTTTGTACCACTCCATCGGGAATCCATCCATTCTCATAGCCTTGCCATAGATCAACAAGCGGATTGCTAAATGAATTTCTACCTGGGAGATATCACGATCCAGCATCTCCCGTTGGGGATCTAAGTCTGGATAGGCGAACCCGATCCAAAAAAGCGGAAACGTCTGCTGCGGCTGTAGAAACCTCGGAGACATATAATTGAGAATAAAAAGAACAAGAACATAGAAACATGACAGCAAAAAAAAGACCATATGGCCTATCTAGTCTGCCCTTCCATATCAACTACAATATTCCCCTTTTTTCCTATAAAGATCCTCTGTTTGTGTCCCATGCTTTTTTGAATTCAGATACTGTCCTTGTGTCCACCACCTCTACTGGGAGACTATTCCACGCATCTACCACTCTTTCCATAAAGAAATATTTTCACATGTTACTCCTGAAAAAGCCTGAGAGATACCCCGACCGCAGGGCCGGCCCGTCCATTGAGCAAGAATGTTTTTTGCACAGGGCCCCGCGTTTCAGGGGGCCCTGCGCAAAAAACATTCTGATCCAAAAGTAAAATGAAAAAAAAATTTAAAAAAGCTGTCTGCTGCCGCTTCCGGGGCTGCCGCGGCAGAATCGAGTGTGCCGCGGCAGAATCGAGTGTGCCGCGGGGCCCCCCCTGTGCCCGGCAGAGCCTGCCCTCCCCTGTATCAGCTCTCTCTTTCCAGCGGCAGTCACACGCGCCGGCTTTCAGAGCGCGAGGGGAGAGTTTCTCCCTCGCTGCTCTGTTAAGCCCGCGGGGGCTGATGGGAACTCCCATCAGCCCCCGCGGGCTTAACAGAGCCGCGAAAGGGAAACTAGTCCCTTCGCGCTCTGAAAGCCGGTGCGTGTGACTGCCACTGGAAAGAGAGAGCTGATACAGGGGAGGGCAGGCTCTGCCGGGCACAGGGGGGGCCCCGCGGCACACTCGATTCTGCCGCGGCGGCCCCGGAAGCGGCAGCAGACAGCTTTTTTTATTTTACATTTTCCCTGGGCTGGGCTGGGCTGGGCTGGGCTGGGGGGGGGGGGGTTAGGAGTGGTGATGGGTGATGGGCGCTGGGGGGCGGGTTAGGAGTGGTGATGGGCTATGGGGGGGCTTAAACTAAAAATTGGGTGATGGGGGATTAGGACTGGAAATGGGCTGGTGGGATTAGGACTGGAAATGGGCTGATGGGGAGGTTAGGACTGGTAATGGGCTATGGGGGGGCTTAAACTGAAAATTGGGTGATGGGGGATTAGGACTGGAAATGGGCTGGTGGGATTAGGACTGGGAGTGGGCTATGGGGGGCTAGGACTGGTAATGGGTTGGGGGAGTTGCTAGGACTGGAAATGGGCTGAGTGGAAGGGGGCTTGAACTGCAAATAGCTGATGGGGACGGGGCTTGGAATGGAAATGGGCTGAGGGGAAGTGGGGGGCTTGAACTGCAAATAGCTGATGGGGACGGGGCTTGGAATGGAAATGGGCTGAGTGGAAGGGGGCTTGAACTGCAAATAGATGATGGGAGGGGGGGGCTTGGAATGGGCTCTTAGGGGAGGGAGCTAGGACAGGAAATGGGCTGATGGAGGGGCTAGGATAGGACTGGGAATTGGGTGTTGGGGGGAGCTAAGATTGGAAATGGGCTGTGGTGGGGTCTTGGATTGAAATGGACTCATGGAGGGGCTAGAACTGGAAGTAGGCTCATGGGGGGCTTGGATTAGAAATGGGCTGAGTGAAGGGGAGCTAGGATTTAACATGGGCTGATGGTGGGGCTAGGAAAGGACTAGAAATGGGCTGATGGGAGGCTGGTATTGGAAATGAGCTGATGAAGGGACTCGGATAGGACTGGAAATGGATGGGGGAGCTAGGACTGGAAATGGACTGATGGGGGGCCAGGACTGGAAATGGGCTGATGTGGGGACTAGAAGGGAGCGGATACTGGGTGGGGCTGGAACTAAAAGGGAGCTGATGTTGGGGGAGATGGGATGGGGCTGGGAGAGTGAAATGGAGAGGGGAAAAATATTTTGTGTGGGAGGGAAGAAAAATGTACAATTGGCCGGGTATTGGGAGACTAAGTGGGGATTGAGGATGGAGGGGTAAAATTTGAGTGGATGAAATAGGAATGAGGAAAGAGCAAAAGGAGAAAGATTATTATGTTAAAGCAGATGTAGAGAGAGAATGGAAAAAACTAGAAGAGAAGAAAGGACAAATGGACAGCAGACAATGGAGAGATAGCAGAAGACACAAATAAACCAGAAGAAAGTGGCTGGAACAATTGCAACTGAAAAAAATGCACAAAAGGTACAAAGATATCTCTTTATTTTGAATTTATTAACTGGAATATGTCAGCTCTGGGAAATGTGCATCATTAATGTCTGTGCTTTGTTTAGTACAAGAGGAAATTAATTTATAGTTTTATTTCTACATTGTTGCTGTACATTCCAAGTTTGGCTTTTAGGGTTCCCAGTTTAATTATTGTCTTCCTGTTTTTAAATTGTGATTCCTTGTTTGGTGATGGTCTATGTTCTGCATGTGTAACTGAGCTGAGGTATTCTGTTTATGTAATTCCTATTTGACATTGTCACTTGTTCTCTTTCCCCAGTAGGTCATGTATTGTTATTCTCTGAAATGTATTGGTTTAATATTTGCAGTGTTGCCTTTTGATAGGTAGGGTATGGTGCTTTATGAGTCCACGGTAGTGCTGTTAGGATACGGTGGGTTTGCTATGGGTTCTAAATGGGCAGTGTTTGTAGTAGTTCCTAATGTGCCTGGCGGTTGGCACTGGATTATAGTAATGTAGAAATCTTTGTCTTTCTTTATCCATACACTCATGAAAAGGCATGTTTACTAAAAGTTAGTGTAAGGTAACATTATGCAAATATTTATGCAAATGAGGCCCCGCACCGAGTCTCCGCACATGGCCCCGCACCCCCCTTGGGCCGCCCCTGCCCGACCGTCCTTGCAAAGAACCCTATCAGGGTCATAGACTGTTCTTATAAGGCAGCTGCTCCACTGCTTTCGCAACTGCCAGGCAAGCAACTTGCCCGCTATCCCACCATGTTCCATAAATTTCTGTTTTGACGGCCACAGTAAAAACTTGATCCTATCAACCTCAATGGCCTCTATCTGTCATCGCCCTACACCCTTCCTGCCTCCATTCCACTTCTGTTCCCCCTGCAGCTGTTCCGGCTGAGCACAAAGTTGGATAAGGCGTGATGCTAGCTGCAAGAGCCGCCCTTGCATATAGGCTTCGCCAGCCTCCCACAGAAGTCCCACAGACACTTTTCAATCATCATTAAGGGCCAGAAAGTCAGACCACCAATCACGCATCTGACTCTTCACAGCCTCCTCTGCCACCTTTTCTCACCTACATCTGACTTCCCCCCACCCAAATTGAGAAACATACATAGCATATTGTGGTCACTTACCACTGGGGAACAAATAGAAATATTCTCTACCTTAGAAACATCCATCTCCAAACCACAAATTAAATCCATATGGGAGTACCCATAGGTTTTGGCGTAGCAGTAGATATAGTTCCACTCCCTGGGATGCAGGGTTCGACCCAGACCTGCCTAGCCATGGCTTTGCAGAGCGCTACCCCTCTGACAAGGAAAGCATGCTGGACAAGGAGCCAGAACAGTCAACCAAGGTAAAAACACAGTTCATATCACCCACCACCAACAAAGGAGCCCCAAGCTTTATTTGCAAACATCTTGAATGTTTGTTTAAAGAAACTGCCTTTGGGCCTATTAAGGGCAAAGAGGTTGAGCAATGAAATTTCCTGGTGTTCAACCTGGCTCGTCTCCCAAACTGCCCATCCCTGGCTATCTCTGCCTCACTCATACACAGTGAACATAAGAACATAAAAATATAAGATATGCCATCAAGCCCAGTATCCTGTTTCCAACAGTGACCAATCTAGGTCACAAGTACCTAGCAGTTTCCCTAAAAGACACAGGTTCCACAATGCTTGTATTGTGCCAAGCAGTGGATATCCCTGGTCCTCTTTAATAATGGCTTCTAAACCTTTCCCAAACCTTTTTTAAACCCGGCTACACTAACAGCTTTTACTACATCCTCCGATAATGAATTCTAGACTTCAATTAAACATTGAGTGAAAAGAGTAGTTACTCAACTGTAACAGGTGTTCTCCAGGAGCAGCAGGAATCAGTCCTCACATATGGGTGAAGTCGGCGCCGACAGAGCCCCTGTGCGGAGCATTTCCCCAGCTTTCAAAGAAAGCCTTTGGGAATGCAGCGCGCATGCGCGGTCCCCTTCCCGCCCAAGGGTGCCATCTTGCTCAGTCTGATGACATAGCTAAAAGACAGCAAAATAACAAAATGAATCATATGACTGCAACTCCAAGGGGAGGAGGGAGGGTTGTGAGGACTGATTCCTGCTGCTCCTGGAGAACACCTGTTACAGGTGAGTAACTACTCTTTCTCCAGGACCAAGCAGGAAGTCAGTCCTCACATATGGGACTCCCCAGCTTAAGGCTACCGGAGACCCAAAGCTGAAAAAATGAGCTCCCTCTAGAGCCTCAGCATGTGAGAAAAGAATCTTCTCTGAGAACGCCCCCGAACGGTAGCCCAACACCATGGCCGGAGGGTAGGAGTTGCCTAAACCCCAAAGAGATTATGGAGTACCGCCTGTCCGAAAGCACTGTCCCTGTGGGACTCCCTCTCAAGGCAGTAATGGGCCACAAAGGTCTGGCTTGAAGACCAAGTAGCGGCCCGGCAGATGTCTGCCAACGGAACAGAGCGGAGATGAGCCACTGACGCAGCCTTCGCCCTGACACGGTGGGCCGTAACTCGACCCTGCAAGGAGAGGCTGGCTGCCCTGTAAGCCCAGACGATAAAGTCGGCTACCCAGATGGACAAAGTATGCTTGGAGACAGGTAACCCCAACTTATTAGGGTCAAAAGAGACAAAGAGCTGAACAGCCCTTCGGTGCTCCCGTGTACGGTCAAGGTAGAAGGACAACGCCCTCCTACAGTCCAGGGTATGCAAGACCATCTCAGCCCGGCTAACATGCGGCCTGGGAAAGAAAGTTTGAAGAACCACCTCCTGATTGAGGTGGAAGGAGACGACAACCTTTGGGAGGAACTTAGGGTGAGTCCGTAAGACTACTCTGTTCCTATAGAACCTAGTGTATGGTGCATCTGACACCAGGGCTTGAAGTTCACTCACTCGCCTTGCTGAGGTAAGAGCTACCAAAAACAACGCTTTCCAGGAGACAAAGCACAAAGGACAAGTAGCCATAGGCTCAAATGGTGGGCAAGTAAGCTGTTGCAAGACCACATTTAAATCCCACTCAGGGGCAGGCAGACGAACTGGAGGCTTAAGCAAAAGCAGGCCTCTGAGGAAGCGAGCCACCAAAGGATGGCTTGAGAGAGACTGACCCTCCACCAGTGAGTGGTGCGCTGAAAGAGCACTAAGATGAACTCTAACAGAACTGGACTTAAAGCCTAGGTTGGACAGGTGAAGCAAATATTGCAGCACCACTGGTACCAGGCATGAGAAAGGATTCTCGTTGTGTTGAGCACACCAGGTAGAGAATCTATGCCACTTAAGGGCATAAGACTTCCGGGTGGACTGCCTCCTAGAGGCCAAGACCACGTCCTCCACTTCCCTAGGTAGCAGTAAGAGTGCTAGAACTACCCTTTCAGCAGCCAGCCATCAGATTGAGGGACTGGAGGTTGGGGTGTAAGAGAGATCCCTGCTCCTGAGACAGGAAATCTGGTTGCATCCCCAGAGGAAGAGGAGTGTCCGCCGCTAGTTGCAAAAGAAGTGTGAACTACGGTTGCCTTGGCCATCTGGGGGCCACCATGATCACCGAGGCCTTGTCCCACAGCACTTTGAACAGTGTCTGGGACACCAGAGGCATGGGAGGAAACGCATATAGGAGGCCTGTAGACCACGGAATGAGAAACACATCCGCTGCTAATCTCAGAGGATGCGGTTGTCTGGAGCAGAACCTGGGCAGCTGATGGTTCAGTGGACTGGCAAAGAGATCTATGGTTGGAAGACCCCATCTTAGGAAGATCTGTTGAACCACCAGAGGATTCAACTGCCATTCATGTGGCTGTAGGATCCTGCTCAACCTGTCTGCCAGGTAGTTCTCCTGTCCAGGGAGATAGACCGCTTTGAGAAGTATACCATAATTGACTGCCCAGGAGCATAGATTCTGCGCTTCCTGACAGAGAAGTCTGGACCCCGTGCCCACCTGTTTGTTCACATAGAACATAGCAACTTGATTGTCCGTCTGAACTAAGATGGACTGGTGAGATGACATGAGAGAAAGTCCGCAGGGCTAAGCGGATAGCTCACAGTTCCAAGAGATTGATCTGCTGTGCAGCCTCCCAAGGAGACCACAGGCCTTGAGTGCATGCTCCCTGGTAATGCGCTCCCCAACCTTGAAGAGAAGCATCGGTTGTCAGCACTTGAGAGTGGGGAGGTGCCTGAAAAGGCACCCCTTGCACCAGGTTCGGAAGATGAAGCCACCACTGTAGAGAAGACTCTAGTAGCGTAGACACCCTCACCTTGTCTTTCAGATTTCCTGTGGCTTAGTGCCACTGAGTTCTGAAGGCCCACTGAGCTGGCCTCATGTGCAGACGGGCATTTGGAATTACATGGACCATGGAAGCCATGTGGCCCAAGAGCCTCAGGAATTGTCTGGCGGAGACCAGAGAATTGCTGTGAAAATGTCCGGCCAGATCCATCAACCTGTGGGCCCTGTCCACGGGTAAAAAGGCCTTTGCCTGAAGGGTGTCTAGTCTTGCCCCGATGAACTCCATGTTCTGCGAGGGGCGCAAAGTGGATTTTGCGAAGTTTATAACAAACCCCAGATGTTGCAGTAGAGCAACAGTGCGAAGGGTAGCTTAATTGGTCTCCTGTGGGGACTGGCCTCTGATGAGCCAGTCGTCCAGGTATGGAAAGACAAAGAGTCCTTGTACCCTGAGGTAGGCTGCCACCACTGCCAGGCACTTGGTGAAGACCCTGGGGGCGGAGGTTAGGCCAAAAGGCAGTACCTTGTACTGATAATGGTTTCCTCCCACTACAAATCGAAGATACTGTCTGTGGTCTGGATGAATAAGGATGTGAGTATAAGCATCCTTTAGGTCTAAGGAACATAGCCAATCTCCCTGCTGGAGGTAGGGCAGCAGGATTCCAAGGGTAAGCATCTTGAACTTTTCCCTCTCCAGGAACTTGTTGAGATTCCGCAAGTCTAGGATAGGCCTGAGGCCTCCTGTCCCTTTTGGTACTAGAAAGTACCTGGAATAGAAGCCTTGACCCTTCAGGTGGTAGGGCACCGGTTCCACCGCCTGATCCTTCACAAGACCTGCTAACTCCTGCAGGAGTAGGTCCCTGTGCAGAGGAAGTCTTGGAGGCTCCCCTGGAAAGTAGGAGGGGGGGTACCTGGTGGAAGTGGAGGAGGTAGCCCTTCTGGACTATGCTTAGTACCCAGGTATCCCTTGTTACGGCTGGCCACCTGTGGGAAAAGAGGGCCAGCTGGCCTCCTGTGCTGAGAGGGGCCAGCTGAGGAGGAGAGGCTATGCCACTTGAGTCAAAACCCCGCTCCCTGCTGTGCAGGAGCCGGAGCTGGTGGCTTGGGGGTTTTCTGCCTACGGGGCCCATGTTCCTGCCCCTTGGTCTGCTGACCCTGTTGGGGAGCTACAGAGGCCTGAAAGTGAGGGTATGATTTATAGGCAGATGACTTCCTCGGGTAAAAGGTCTTTTTTCCCGAGCCCTTCTTCTTCTGAGAAGGGGCAGAAGTTTTCCTTGACAGCCTTGTCCGGGTAAGAGTCTCGGACTCGAGTTCTGCAGCCTTTTCAGCCATGGGCTTGCCAAAGAGGTTTTCACCTCGGCAGGGGACATCGACCAACTTGTCCTGTACCCATGGCTCGAGGTCCGATGACTGTAGCCAGGCCTGACGGCATGCACCGATGCCGGTCGCGGCTACCCGGGCCGAAGCCATCATAGGCTGCTCGAGAGATAAACTTCGAGCACTCTCGGATACCCGATGATAGGGCCTTGAACCTCTGCAAAGGTTCCTCGGAGAGACCAGCAGAGAACCCGGCAATCTCCTTTGCCAGGTCTCGAAGGTACATGCCCATATACAGCTGGTATGTCTGGACACGGCAAGCTAGCATAGAGCTCTGGAAGCACTTCTTACCGAGGGCATCCAGGTTCCGGGCCTCCCAGCCAGGAGGCACCAAGGAGTGCATCTTCTGACTCTTCAGACGATGCATGGCCGATTCCACAACCATGGAGTGGTGCGGTAGTTGTGCCTTCTGGAACCCGGGGCTCTTCTGGACTCGATAGATGGAATCGACCCGCTTGCTCAAAATTGGCGTCGAGGCCGGCGCCTCCCACATGCAGAAGAGCAACCGCTCCAGCATCGGAGGAACCGGTACAGTAAAGGCCTCCTTGGGGGGAGAGTCATACTGCAGGGCCTCGAGCTCCTCGGCTCGAGGCTCCTCCTCGGGATCCGCAGGGAATGCCAAGGCCTTGGCCATATCCCGCACAAAGTCCGAGAACCGGGTATCCTGCGGGGGGGGGGGGGGGATCTTCTCTGAGGTTCGGACTCCAGTGAGTCCGATGGGACACACCGGGTCTGAAAGGTGTCTGGTGACTCCTCATCCTCCGTTTCCCAGCCCGACCCCTCGGAGGAGGAATCAAGCGGCTCCGGTCAGGCAGGCACCGATGCCATCCGACCTCGGTCCCGAACGGGAGGCCGAGGGAGACCTTGGCCGAGGATTGACTTGAGAGCGCATGGACTCGAGGATCGGCTCGGCCTCCGGGGTCGACTTGGACGTCGATATCCCGGTGGTCGGGGCAGATGCACCAGTGAGACTGGCAATCAGTGCCCGCTGCTGTTCCATGAAGGCAGCCAAGCTGCTCTCCAAGGTCGTCAACCTGAGTCCGAGCTCAGGAGACTCAGCAGCCCCGAGTCGGGCTCGAAGTCGGCTCCCCCGGAGGAGAGTTCACGAGAACTACAGTACTCACGTGACCCGGGGACTCCATCTCCACACGAGGTTGTTTGGCGGGCCTCTTCGACTCCGAAGACCCGGGACGGCGCTCGGGGCTACGCGACCTGGCCCTCGAGGAGCCAAGTGCATCCACCAACGATGCCCTCGCGGGTTTCTTCTTCCTGCAATGTTCCCGTGAGGGAGACCCCCTTTCAGAGGAGCCTCGACGATGCTCCGGACCGGAGTCCCTTGATGTCGAGGCCTCTGACGAAGTCCGGGCCCGTCCAGACGCGGAGTCAGAGAAGATTCTTTCTTTTTGGTGCTGCCGGCTCCTCAACGCCTTTGAGGACATTTTCCCACATGGGCCACAGATCATGATTGGGTCCGAGGCAGCGGAGGCAGCAGTCATGTGTGTCAGTGAAAGACATAAGTTTCTTACACCGATCACACTTTTTAAACCCGCTGGCAGCCATCGGGGGAAAAAGGGCCCCTGCGAAGTCAAAAGACAGGGCTGCCAGTGAAAAATAGAAAAATAGCGCATACGCTAGTCGCTAAGGACAAAAACCAAAAAATGAAGTCCGGGCTCGATACCGACGTTTCAGGCCCAGGCGGGAAAGTGAAACCGGCGTTGAACTGAAGAAAAACGGGTCCACGCAGAAAAAAATCAACTTTTTCCTCGGGTGAAAACGAAACACATCCGTCGGGCTCCGCAGAAACAAGAAGACTGAGCAAGATGGCACCCTTGGGCGGGAAGGGGACCGCGCATTCGCGCTGCATTCCCAAAGGCTTTCTTTGAAAGCTGGGGAAATGCTCCACACGGGGGCTCCGTCGGCGCCGACGTCACCCATATGTGAGGACTAACTTCCTGCTTGGTCCTGGAGAAAAATATTTTCTCTTATTATCCTTAAATAGGTTACTCTGTAGCTTCATTGCATGTCCCCTAGTCTTTCTATAGCTTGATGCCGTAAACAATCAATCTATGTGTACCCGTTCCATTCCATTCATTAATTTATAGACCTCTACCATATCTCCCCTCAGCCATCTCTTTTCCAGGTTGAAGAGCCCTAACCTTTTTAGCCTTTCTTCATAGGAGTATCCTTCCATCCTCTTTACCATTTTGGTGGCTCTTCTCTTTAACTTTTCTAATAACACTATGTCCTTCTAAGAAACGGTGACCAAAAATGCACACAATATTCAAGGTGCGGTTGGCACCACAGAACGATACAGAGGCATTACATAGAAACATAGAAATATGACGACAGAAAAAGACCACATGGCCTATCTAGTCTGTCCTTCCATATCAACGACTACAACAGTCCCCTTTTTACCTTTAGAGATCCTCTGTGTTTGTCCCATGCTTTTTTGAATTCAGTTACTGTCCTCATCTCTACCACCTCCACTGGGAGACTATTCCACGGATCCACTACTCTTTCCATAAAGAAATATTTCCGCATATTACTCCTGAATATATCTCCCTTCACCCTCATCCCATGTCCCCTCGTAGCAGAACTTGCTTTCAATTGAAAGAGGCTCTCTCCCTGAACATTTATGCCACGGAGGTATTTAAACATCTCAATCATATCACCTCTATCCCGCCTTTCCTCTAAGGTGTACATATTAAGATCCTTAAGTCTGTCCTCATATGCTTTATAATGAAGACCACTAATCATTTTTTTTTTTAAATCTGTTTATTGAAAGCACAAGGTAACAGAAAAAACGATACACACAAAAACTATTTACATTTTCCATTATACAGCCATTAGATATCCAGCATCCCCAGGGCAGGGCTGTGTCTTGTCCACCGCCCTGAGGCAATACACCGACTTGAAAAATAGAAAAGCAGAACCTTGCTCAAGGTATATAACCCAAGAACCCCCCCTCCCCCCCCACCCGGGACCACTGCTCTGCCCATTACACTAAGGAAGCCTCGGCAGAACCAAGCGACACCCCATCCCCCCGCTATCCCAGGGCCAGTAATTCGCTGCGGACTTTAGGGCCCAATGATTGAAGATAAGGCATCCAAATCAAGAGAAAAGTAGCCCAACTCCGAGGGTGTCTCATCGCACACCGCCGTTCTAACAGCATGAACTGGTGAAAACCATTCCTCCACTCCCAAAAGGAGGGGGCCGACGGTTCCCGCCAGTCTCGGAGTAAGGGGCCCTTACCCACCAGACACACCTTTCGCACTAATAGTCGCTGCCATCTGCCCTTCGGGTGGAGTGGTCCTAAGTGATCCAGCGCCACTAGCAATCCCGTCCAGCAAATTTGCTGCTGCAACAAGCCACCGATATAGCTCCCAATCCGCACCCAATATCTACGGATAGGAGAACAACTCCACCACATATGTCCCAAATCAGCCAGGGCACAGTCACATTTCGGACACCCACCATACTGAGTAAGGCGACTACGCAGTGCGCGCCGAGGAGAGAAATGAGCACGTAGAATACATTTAAGTTGGACCTTCCGCCATCTCGCCCCGTCCGCCAGCTGCACAATCCGGCCTAACTCGGCTCTAACCGAGCCCGGGGCAATCCTACAACCTAAGTCCTGTGCCCATGAAGCTTCCTCGGCTGAATAATCAGGGGGCCTATCACACGCATCCAAAGCCTTCTTCAACAACGCTATAGTGGGGGGAGACTCCATCCCTAGCCGAAAGAATTCCAAAATCCGCGTGGAGTGGTCGACCTGGAGTTCCCTCCCGGAAAGAGATCCCACATAATGGGTGAGTTGTAGGTATGCAAACGAAGAGGTTTTGGGGTGCAAGCCATATTCCTTACACAGCACTCTCAGCGCCTTGCACCGCCCCTCCAAGTCGACAACATGACCCAAACTCCGTATCCCCACCTGTTCCCACCGACGAAAGGGAACAGAGTCCGACCCCGGCGGAAACCGGGGATTTCCCCGTAGGGGGAGCCAGCTCGAAATCTCCGGAGAACTACCCCACAATTTATTCAATTGCTGCCACGTACGGCGAGCCGCTTGAACCAGTACATTTTTCAGCACCCGCTCTGGCAAGGCCTCCCGTCGCAAATGTAATACAGCCAACAAAGACTGTGGAGCCACCAAGGCCGCCTCAAACTCTCTCGGGGTATAAACATCAGTACCTCCCAGCCAGTCCCCCAGGTGTCTGGCCTGACAGGCCAAAGCATATTTCCAGAGGTCCGGAACGCCAATACCACCAGATCTCCATCCCCCTCTCAGTCGGCCCAGTGGTATCCGTGCTCTAGCACCCCTCCAGAGAAACCCCCGCATTTCACGGTCTATGCACAGCAGATCGCGGCGAAGCAACCATACTGGCAAAGTTTGCAGCCAATAGAGCACCCGGGGCAATATCACCATTCCCAACACTGCAGCCCGGCCCAGTAAGGATATCGGAAGGGGAGCCCAAGCCTGTAATTGCGAGCGGAGCTTCCGAAAAATTCGCTCGAAGTTTCTCCTATAGAGCGCGGTCGGGTCTCTGGTTATCTCAATACCCAAGTAGATAAACGAGTCCCCTGCCCACCGCAAGGGAAAACACCCTCTCCAGGCCCCCTTAAGCCGACCCCCAACATCCAAGGCCTCTGACTTGTCCCTATTAATACGTAAGCACGCAAAGGCTCCGTACCGCGAGAATTCTTCAAGCAAACAAGGCAGCGATTGCTGCGGTGACCGTAAATGGACTAATATGTTGTCCGCAAACGCGGCTACTTTAAAGACAGACGCCCAATACAGATTCCCCGTATATCCAAAGACTCCTCTATCCTCCGCAGCAGGGGGTCTAAGGTCAGCACAAATAGCAACGGGGAAAGCGGACAGCCTTGTCGTGTACCTTTCTCGAGGTTGAAGCTATCAGAGAGGACCCATTACACAAAATACTAGCCGTGGGACTGGCATAGAGCAGCTCTACCATACGACAAAAGGAGTCACCCAGCCCATAGCGCGGCAAAAGAAATTTCATATAGTCCCAATTAACCCGATCAAATGCTTTTTCCGCATCAAAACTGATCAACAGAGATTGTAAATCGCACTCGCGCGCCCATTCCATGGATGCCAAGATTTTCCGCAAATTCCGGACGGCATACCATCCCCAAACAAAACCTACCTGCGAGTCATGGACCAGCTCCCCCAGGACAGACGCAAGCCAGTCTGCCATCACCTTGGCCATCACTTTCAGGTCAAAATTCAATAGGGAAATGGGGCGATATGAAGCCACCTGCGTAGGATCTTTGCCCGGCTTGGGTATTAAAGTAATAAACGCATGGTTCGATCCCCAGCAAAATCGCCCCTGCTCTACCCGCCTATGATACACCGCTTGTAAAACCGGAGTCACAGGGTCCACTAACAACTTATAAAACTCCGCACCAAACCCGTCCGGACCCAGCGCTTTATAACAGGCGGCCTCTCCAAGATAACTTTGCATATTTCCTCCCCCATGATCAGCGCATCTAGAGCCTCCCTTTGTTCTGCGGTCAGCCGAGGGAGCCGCACTCCTCGGAGATACTCCTCCATACGCGTCCGAGACCCCTCCGTCCCCTGATAGAGCTCCTGAAAAAAAGAGCGAAACACTTGCGCGATCTCCTGGTTCTTTCTATGTAAATGGCCCTGATCATCTCGCAACGCCACTATGGACCGGGCACCTCGGCTACCCCGAAGACAACGAGCCAAGAGTTTGCCTGGCTTATCGCCAAAATGATAAAGCTGGTATTTATAGTACAGCAAGGATTTCCGAGCTCGCTGATAAAGCAATTCATTGAGGGACGACTGTACCTCCCAAAGCGTTCGCTTGTTGACCCCTGTAGGATCCCCTGCGCAGCGCCGCCGAGCCTTCACCACCTGCTTCTCCAACTGCACAATGCGGGCCGCCAACCGCTTCCGCGCCACATAGGCAATAATATCGCCACGTAAGACCACCTTTGCCGTTTCCCAGAGCAATTCGGGCTCATTCTAATGTCGTTCGTGGACGGTGATAAACTCCCCCCAGCGTTGTCGAAGATAGGTACGGAACTCCATATCAGAGTAAAGTCCCAAGGAGAATCGCCAAATTTTTTGCGAGCCACCGGGGTCCCCCCACTGAAGGGCCACCCAAACCGGTGCATGGTCGGACACCGCCGTCGGGCCAATCTGCGCGTCTCCCACCTGCACGAAAAGCCGCTCTGAAATCAACACATAGTCGATTCGTGCACTCGAACCATGGGCTCTAGATTGGTGAGTAAAGTCCTGCTCCATGGGATGAAGCAACCACCAGGGATCCACCAGCCCCAAACGAAGTCGCAATTCCTGAAGTGCTTTAGTAACCGGGGTCCGCCACCTATCCCCCCGATCGCCAGATATATCCAGGTCAGTGTCTAATACCCTGTTAAGATCCCCCGCCAAAAGCAAAGGAACATCAGGCAGCTGCTCTACCCTGGAGGCCTAGTGGGCGTATACTGACCGGTCGAGGACGTTCAGGCCATACAAGTTACCCAGCACCACAGGACGCCCTTCTAGGTTACCATGCAACAGGATATATCTCCCCGCGGGGTCTGCATATTCCGTCACCAGATCAAACCGTATCCTTTTGTGAATCAAAATGACCACTCCACCTTTCTTCCCCACTGCTGGGGCCCCCCAAACCCGCCCCACCCAAGCTCTCTGCAGTTTAGCATGCTCCTCGGCGGTCTGGTGGGTTTCCTGCAGCATGGCAACGTCACAGTTCAATCTTGCCAAAGACTGCAACACCTTATATCGTTTAACAGGGGTACCTATACCGCACACATTCCAAGAGATAACCTTCAGTCTAGGGTGTCGAACAACACCGTACGTATGCCGATATCAGGGAAGAACCAGAAAAGGAAACTGGTCGGGTGGACCCCCCCAGCCTGGGGTTCACCCCAAAAGGTTATTATGTCGCTCAGCCCGCTTCCCCCACCAGAGCAGTGGTCCCAAGTTACTCCTACCCCCTCCCTCCCCCTCACCCCCCCAACCCCTCCCCCTCCCCGACCCAACATCCCCCCACCCCCAGCTATGATGCCCACCCCCGGCCCCCCCCAAATCTATTCCACTACCTAAGGACCCTCTCCACCTATCCCCTCCAGAGAAGGCCTACTGAGGCCCCTCTGAGTGCCGCCGGACCCCTTTAAACCCAAAGAGAATTAGAATCCCGCAGTCAAAATCTCTCACCCCCCCTATATCCCAGAAAAGCGCCCAAATTCTTACCAAATAAATATCTACCCCGGAACTAAGGGCACAAGTGACCTCCAACCCCCCAAAGCCCATATCCTACCCGCCCCCGAAAAGGGGGCCCCCCCAATAGTGAAAAGACATAAAGCAAGCGCCAAAAACAGCCCCCAAATGACACCACATCCAGTACCAGGACATTAACTGCACCCCACAGCAAGAATCTACAGCAAGGTTCGGGCACCGGAGTCTTCCGCATGTAGGCGGAGACGTGCTACGCAGAGCAGTAGCTGGACACACTACAAAAGACACTCCCCGCAGCTTGTAATAGAACTGCTCCACCTGCACCCCACTATGGCAAAAAGCATCGAAACGGTCCCCGCACTGCGGACATGTGATAGGTCAACAGTGCATGGGCGCCCGCCCCGAAAGCACCCCCACTACGGGCAAGAAAGGTACAAATAACCAACGCATTGCGTGCGCCCCTTATAAACAGGAGAGCCTCATGGAGATACTAAACCCACCCCTAGAAAAAATGTGAAACGGGTAGCACTCCAGGTTCTCTACCTGCCACCCCCGCAGAGAGGCAAAACACAAGGAGTTCCCCCCACCCCTCCACAGCTTAGGGTGGAGGATATTGAACGCTCCACTCCAGCTGCCCACACCCCTCCCAGCTTGTCGAAGCGTATACCCAAGGCTGCCCAATCTCTGACAGCCCGGTTGGTGCAAAGGCTGGGCAACGACAGCTGGTGCGGGCCGCCCCCATACTGAAGGCATTAACTGTGTTTCTGCCCGACCTACAAGGGAGGCAGGGGAGAAACCAGACAGGCTCAAAAACGCTGGAGTCATCCGGTGCCCAAATACCAAAGTACAAAGAGACCTCCAAACAAAAACCCCACCCAGCAAGAACAAAGAACAAAAGAAAACTTGCAGACAAATCATAAACCACCTCACTGAGCTATCATAAAATAAGTAGTAGTACTTGACATTGAAAGTGAAAAGAACTAAATGTTCCCAACTGCACGCTGGGGGGACCCTACTTGACCGGCTGCTGGAGCACGGTAGGGCCGTTGGAGCATGGGCTGGTTGACTGCAAGGCGTCCTTCTCCCAAGAGCCACGCTGGTGAAACACAGCCCAGCCTCATCCTCCCATGACAGGGCCCAGCCATTACAAGACTGCAGGCCGCACTACCAGGAGTCTCAGTGGGGGGACGCTGACGCCGCCTGTGCAGGAATGGTAAGCTGGTTCACATAGGCCATCGCCTCCGCCGCGGTACCAAAGGCCCTGTGTGCTCCGTCGTGCATGACATGCAATTTGGCCGGGTATTGCACGGAGAAACGAATCCCCGCGCCAATGAGCTTCTCACACACCGGGGCATATTCTCTGCGTTTCTGGCTTAGCGCTGCAGAGTAGTCCTGCGCTATTCGAATTTTATTATTGTTATAGGTAACGTCTCCCCGCTGCCGGGCTGCCCGCAGAATCATTTCTTTTTGAGGAAAGTACAGAAATTTGGCAAGCACGATTCTGGGACGGCTGTCTCGCACTTGCTTGTTGCCCACACGATGGACCCTCTCGATCCACAATTTGTCCCCAAGCTCCGAGCCCTCCAACACGTGCAGTATCAGGGCCTCCACATACTTCCGCAATTCTTTGTCCGAAACGGACTCCGGGATCCCCAAGAACCGTAGGTTACTGCGCCTAGAACGGTTCTCTAGGTCATCAAGTTTCGCCGCCTGTAGGCACACCTGGGCTTTTAATCCGGCCAGCTCGTCTGCCAGGGCTTCCGTTTTCTCCTCCGCCTGGCCCAGCCGATCCTCCGCCTCCCGGAGTCTGCTCCCCAGGGAGTCTACTGAAGACTGCAACCCATCCATCTTCCCATGGAGGGCATCGAATTGAGGAGCCAAGGCTGCCGCCACCGCCGCCGACATCTCATCGAGAGACGCGGGAGATCTGGGCGAGCTCGGCGCCGCGGCCGACTCCGCCATCTTGCTGCCGCCAGCCACGTGATCTCTGTCCCTGCGAGTTATTTTGCCCGCAGCCGCCATGCCTCCCACCGGCCGGATCCTCACTGCCGGGTTCTGTAGGCACTACAACCCACCTCGGGCAATCTTCCAACGCTCTTCTGCGGATTCGCATGGCACTATTTCGCCGGTTTTGGGCTAGGGGTACCGGAGCGCACTCAGGATGCGACCACTACCCAGCCCGCATCACGTGACCTTTCGACCACTAATCATTTTAATAGTCACCCTCTGCACCGACTCCATCCTGTTCACATCCTTTTGAAGGTGCGGTCTCCAGAATTGCACACTATACTCCAAATGAGGTCGCACCAAAGACTTATACAGAGGCATTATCATCTCCTTTTTCTACTAGCCATTCTGCTCCAAATGCACCCAGCATCCTTCTAGCTTTTGCCGTCACCTTTTCTACCTGTTTAACTACTTTAAGAGCATCAGACATAACCACGCCTAGCTCCCGCTCTTCTTTAGTGAACAAAAGTACTTCACCCACTATACTACATTGCTCCTTTGGATTGCTGCAGCCCAAATGCATGACCTTACATTTTTTAGCATTAAATCCCAGCTGCCAAATTCTAGACCATTCTTCAAGCTTAGCTAGACCTCTCCTCATGTTATCTACACCCTCCTGGGTGTCTACTCTATTGCAGATTTTGTTATCATCCGCAAAGAGGCAGACCTTACCCGACAGCCCTTCCGCTATATCACTAACAAAGATGTTAAAAAGAATCGGACCAAGGACAGATCCCTGGGGCACACCACTGGTAACATCCTTCTCCTCAGAGTGAGCTCCATTTAACTGTACTCTTTGTCGCCTCCCACCCAACCAGTTTCTAACCCAAACAGTAACTTTAGGGTCCATCCCTAGTGTGCTCAGTTTGTTTATATGTCGCCTGTGAGGAACAGTGTCAAAGTCTTTACTGAAATCTAAATACACCACATCTAGGGCTCTCCTTCGCTTCAACTCCCTGGTCACCCAGTCAAAGAAATCAATCAGATTTGTCTGACAAGACCTGCCTCTGGTGAATCCATGCTGCCTCGGATCCTGTAATCCGCTGGACTCCAGAAACCTCACTATTTTCTCTTTCAGCAGCGTTTCCAATAATTTATTCACCAACGAAGTTAAACTAACCGGCCTGTAGTTTTCAACCACATCCTTACTTCCGCTTTTGTGTAAAGGCACCACATGAGCCTCTCTCCAGTCCTTTGGCACCACTCCCGACTCAAACGAGGCATTGAAAATGTCAGTCAGTGAAGCTGTTAGAACATTCCCCAGTATTCTAGGGCGTATCCCATTCGGTCCCATCGCTTTGTCTACTTTAAGTTGAGCTAGTTTCTCATGAACAGTCTTCTGAAAATTGTTCGAGATGTCCCTTGCTTCCGTTCCTGTTTGTGGGTGTTTTCCGAGGTCCTGCTCCTGGTTCTTCATCTGTGAACACAGAACAGAAATATTTGTTAAGCAATTCCGCTTTATCCTCATCAGCTTCTACATATTCCTCCCCTTCACCCTTGAGTCTGACAATACCACTTTTGCCCTTCCTCTTCTCACTAACATATCTGAAAAATGTCTTATCCCCCCATTTTATTGCATTGGCTATTTCCTCCTCGTTTTGAATCTTTGCCTTCTTAACTACTTTGCAAGCTTCTCTAAGTTTTTCCAAATACAGATGCCTGTCTTCCTCTCTCTGTGATCTCTTGTATTTCATGAAGACCTCCCTCTTTTTCTTCACTTTTTCAGCTACTTCCTTCGAAAACCATAGCGGTCTCCTTTTCCTTTTGCCTTTATTTACCATTTTAACAAAAAGGTTGGTTGCCCTTAAAATACCCCCTTTCAGTTTTGCCCACTGTTTTTCTACATCCCCCAGCTGTTCCCATCCCACTAATGACTCCCTGAGGTATTGGCCCATCTTCGCAAAGTTAGTCTTCCTAAAGTCTAAGATCCTCACCTTGGAATGGATTCTAACAGCCCTAGTCCTAATACTGAACCACACCATCTGGTGATCACTGGATGCAAAATGATCTCCCACTACAATATCAGAAACACTTTCACCATTGGTAAGCACCAAGTCCAGTATGGCCCCTTCACGTGTGGGGTCTGTTACCAATAGCCTGAATAGTTCTCCCTGTAGAGAATCCAGGATCTCCTTACTTCTAGATGATACTGCAGCAGGAATGTGCCAATCAACATCTGGCATATTGAAATCTCCTATCAGTAGCACTTCCCCTTTCCTAGCAATGCTGCATATGTCTTCAATTAACTCTGTCCACCTCTTCCTCTTGTGAGGGAGGTCTGTATATCACACCAATGCAAATAGATTTCTCTTTCCCTCTTTCTAGTTTAACCCACAATGCCTCCTCTCTCCCTTTTAAGCTCTGTAATTCCAAAGCTTTAATAGTAGTTTTTACATATAGTGCCACTCCTCCTCCCCTTTTTCCTATCCTGTCCTTTCTGAATAAAGTATAGCCAGGTATAGTTACATCCCAGTCATGGTTTTCTGTGAACCATGTTTCTGTAACTGCCACTAAATCCAAGTCAGCCACTCCCACCAAAGCTTCAACATCAGGGATCTTATTTCCCATGCTACGGGCATTTATACACACTGCTTTCCATATGTTACCCCTGTTACCCATTTCCATCAAGGTATTTAATGTATCACCTACCTGGGGGCTTTCACTTACCTGGGGGCTTTCTTCACCTGTCCCCAACGAATCTAGTTTAAAACCCTCTTCAGTAGATTAGCCAGTCTACTACCGAAGATGCGTTGACCTTTCTTGGACAGATGGATGCCATCTCTGCTCTGCAACCCTTGGAACAACATCCCATGATTGATTTGCTGTGCGGACTCCCAAGGAGACCACAGGCCTTGAGTGCATGCCCCCTGGCAATGTGCACCTCAACCTCGAAGAGAAGCATCGGTTGTCAGCACTTAAAAGTGTGGAGGTGACTGAAAAGGCACCCCCTGCACCAAATTCGGAAGATGAAGCCACCACTGTAGAGAAGACTCTAGTAGTGTAGACACCCTCACCCTGTCGTTCAGGTTTCCTGTGGCTTGGTGCCACTGAGTTTTGAGGGCCCACTGAGCTGGCCTCATGTGTAAACGGGCATTTGGAGTTACATGGACTGTGGAAGCCATGTGGCCTAAGAGTCTCAGGAATTGTCTGGCGGAGACCAGAGAATTGCTGTGAAATTGTATGGCCAGATCCATCAACCTGTGGGCTCTGTCCAGAGGTAAAAAGGCCTTTGCCTGAAGGGTGTTTAGTCTTTCTCCTATGAACTCCATGTTCTGCGAGGGGCGCAAAGTGGACTTTGCGAAGTTTATAACAAACCCCAGATACTGGAGAAGAGCGACAGTGCGGATGGTGGATTGATTGGTCTTAGGCCTCTTTGACCTCTGATGAGCCAGTCGTCCAGGTATGGAAAGACAAAGAGTCCTTGTACACTGAGGTAGGCTGCCACCACCGCCAGGCACTTGGTGAAGACCCTGGGGGCGGAGGTTAGGCCAAAAGGCAGTACCTTGTACTGATAATGGTTTCCTCCCACTACAAATCGAAGATATTGTCTGTGGTCTGGATGAATAAGGATGCGAGTATAAGCATCCTTTAGGTCTAAGGAGCATAGCCAATCTCCCTGCTGGAGGTAGGGCAGCAGGATTCCAAGGGTAAGCATCTTGAACTTTTCCCTCTCCAGGAACTTGTTGAGATTCCGCAAGTCTAGGATGGGACTGAGGCCTCCTGTCCTTTTTGGTATTAGAAAGTACCTGGAATAGAAGCCTTGACCTCTCAGGTGGTGGGGCACCGGTTCCACCGCCTGTTCCTTTACAAGACTTGCTAGCTTCTGCAAGAGTAGGTCCCTGTGCACAGGAAGTCATGGAGGCTCCCCTGGAAAACAGGAGGGGGGTACCTGGTGGAAGTGGAGGTGATAGCCCTTCTGGATTATGCTTAGCACCCAGGTATCCCTTGTTACGGCTGACCACCTGTGGGCATAGCGGGTCAGCCGGCCTCCTGTGCTGAAAGGGGCCAGCTGAGGAGGAGAGGCTATGCCACTGGAGTCAAAAACCCGCTCCATGCTGTGCAGGAGCCGGAGCTCGTGGCTTGGGGGTTTTCTGCCTACGGGGCCCATGTCCCTGCCCCTTGGCCTGCTGACCCTGTTGGGGAGCTGCAGAGGCCTGAAAGTGAGGGTAGGATTTGTAGGCAGATGACTTCCTTGGGTAAAAGATCTTTTTTCCCGAGCCCTTCTTCTTCTGAGAAGGGGCAGAGGTTTTCCTGGACAGCCTTGTCCGGGTAAGAGTCTCGGACTCGAGTTCTGCAGCCTTTTCAGCCATGGGCTTGCCAAAGAGGTTTTCACCTCAGCAGGGGACATCGACCAACTTGTCCTGAACCCACAGCTCGAGGTCTTGACAGGGCCTTGAACATCTGTAAAGCCTCCTCGGAGAGACCAACAGAGAACCTGGTAATCTCCTTTGCCAGGTCTCGAAGGTACATGCCCATGTACAGCTGGTAGGTCTGGACACGGCAAGCAAGCATAGAGCCCTGGAAGCACTTTCTACCGAGGGCATCCAGGTTCCAGGCCTCCTGGCTGGGGAGCACCAAGGAGTGCATCTTCTGACTCTTCAGACGATGCATGGCCGATTCCACAACCATGGAGTGGTGCGGTAGCTGTGCCTTTTGGAACTCGGGGCTTTTGCGGACTCGATAGATGGAATCGACCCGCTTGCTCAAAACCGGCGTCGAGGCCGGCGCCTCCCACATGCGGAAGAGCAATCGTTTGTCGCCCCCACCTGGCAGGGTATATAGCCGGACACCAGGATGGAGTCGCCTTGCTGCCCTAGAATAAGTCCTCCCAATATGGCTGCCAAGAGGGCTGCTGGGATATGTAGTTTTACTTATCCTTATTAGGCAAAAGTAGTTGTGCAGACAAGTGGTCAGGCGAAACAGAGAAATATTTATTTGTTGTGTTCTGGGGTTTCCATCATATTCACAAGTAACAGGCTGAATAAACAATAATGAGATTCTTCTCCAAAGCAAAGGTATAACTTTTACAAAAGTATGCACAGGATTACTGGTATCAGCAATAAATAGCTTCTTAGGAACTTGCTTTCAAAGCTCAGATTATAAAGCTTCTCATGGGCACATTAGCTTCTTATGGGAGTGTTTACTTCACAGCTCCTTTATAACAGAAACAGCTTTAAAATGTCCACTGAGCTTTCCCTTCAGTTTCAGGCCTTACACAGCAACCGCTTGATTAACAACGTTCAGCTGTTCTCTGTGCTGCGTCCTTCAATCAGGTAAGTTCCTTACTATGGCATTCACTCATTCAAACAGGTTTTAAGCTTAACACACTTCTAATTCATTAGCTTTACAATAAGAACACTGCATCTCATCGGAGCTATCTTCATAGTCTTCATAGCAGCTTCCTATATCCATTTCCTCAATGGCATCCTCACAATATTCTTCAGAGGGTACCTGGCTGTAGGGTACCTTCAGAGGGTACCTGACTAGTTTGTTTCTGGAGCATTTCATTCAATCTCTCTAATAGAACCTTTTTCTGCTCTATTTCTTCAGAGAGCTGGGGTTGCTGACATGCAGACAAGCTATTGTTTCTACTGCTAGAGCTTAGCTGGCTATTATAATTATTTCTTCTATCCAGAACTAATTCTCTTAACTTTCTTTCAGGCAGGAATTCTGGAAGACACACTTGCCTTAGTTCAGGGCTGTTTAGTAGCTCTCCTCTTTCCTTGCCAGAGCCATGCTGCTTTCTCTCTGCAGACACTTCTCTCCGTTGTAGCAAACTTCCTTTCTGCTGAGACTGCCTTGGACCGGTTCCAAGCAGATCCCACTGCTTGTCTTTGAGCTTGAGCCCAGCACTTCTCGTGCCTCCTTGGGTCCCTTTCTCCTCTAGCTCCAGTTCCTCTGGATTCTCTTCCAGGTCCTCTGGGTTCACTGCTACTCCTTCTTCTCTCCTCTCCTCGTCTTCCTCCTTCACTTTCCGGTCCTCCTCTCTCTGACTTTCCAAACACAGGAGTTTTAAACTGCTCCCTCTCAGGGACCACGCCTCTTTCCCAGCACACGTGGGAGCTGCTAGGCTTCACTCCAGCCCTGAAGTGCTGAAGTGGGTGGGGCTTAATGGTGACTGTGCTATGAGTCAAAGGTTCTCGGTTGCTGAGGAAACCCTGAATGCTCTCACTCTTAAAGGCACAGAGTTCATTCTCCTGGCATTCCATAGCCTCTGAACTGCCTTCATCATCACACGTTCCAGCATCGGAGGAATTGGTACAGTAAAGGCCTCCTTGGGGGGAGAGTCATACTGCAGGGCCTCGAGCTCCTCGGCTCGAGGCTCCTCCTCAGGATCCGCGGGGAAGGCCAAGGCCTTGGCCATATCCCGCACGAAGTCCGAGAACTGGGTGTCCTCCGGGGGGGGCCGTCTCTGAGGCTCGGACTCCGGTGAGTCCGATGGGACACACCGGGTCCGAAAGGTGTCCGGTGACTCCTCGTTCTCCGTTTCCCAGCCCGACCCCTCGGAGGAAGAATCGAGCGGCTCCGGTCGGGCAGGCACCGATGCCATCCGCCCCGACGCCGAGGGTACTGGCGTCAATGACCTCAGTCCCGAACAGAAGGCCAAGGGAGACCTTGGCCGAGGATCGACTCGAGAGCGCATGGACTCAAGGGTCGGCTCGGCCTCCGGGGTCGACTTGGATGTCGATGTCCCGGTGGTCGGGGCAGATGCACTGGTAAGACCGGCAATCAGTGCCCGCTGCTGTTCCATGAAGGCAGCCAAGCTGCTCTCCAAGGCTGTCAACCTGAGTCCGAGCTCAGGAGACTCAGCAGCCCCCGGACTCGGGCCCCGGACCCGGAGTCAGAGAAGATTCATTCCTTCTGATGTTGACGGCTCCTCAACGCCTTCGAGGACATTTTCCCACACGGGCCACAGATCATCGGGTCATGATCGGGCCCGAGGCAGCAGAGGCAGCAGTCATGTGTGTCGGTGAGAGACATAAGTTTCTTACACAGATCACATTTTTAAACCCACTGGCAGCCATCGGGGAAAAAGGGCTCCTGCAAGGTCAAATGACAAGGCTGCCAGTGAAAAATAGAAAAAAGGCACGAACGCTAGTCACAAAGGACAAAAACCGAAAAATGAAAGCAGGGCTCGATACCGACATATTGGGCCCAGGCGGGAAAGGGAACCGGCGTCGAACCGAAGAAAACGGACCCATGCAAAAAATCAACTTTTCCTTGGGTGAAAACGAAACACGTTCGTCGGGCTCCGCGGAAAAAAGACGACTGAGCAAGATGGCATCCTTGGGTGGGAAGGGGACCGCGCATGCGCGCTGCATTCCCAAAGGCTTTCTTTGAAAGCTGGGGAATTGCTCCGCATAGGGGCTCCGTCGGCGCCGACATCACCCATATTTGAGGACTGACTTCCTGCTTGGTCCTGGAGAATACTGCCAAAGCCTGATCAGTGTGAGGTCTCGGGAAGAACGTCGGTAAGACTATCTCCTGATTTAGATGGAAATCTGAGACAACATTCGGTAGGAACTTGGGATGGGTACGGAGGACCACCCTGCTCCCATAGAACCTGGTGTAGGGAGCCTCAGCCATGAGGGCCTGAAGTTTGCTGACTCAGCGAGCCGGTCAAAGTCACCAGGAAGACCACCTTCCAGGAGAGGTGCCAAAACGAGAATGTCGCCATCGGCTCAAAGAGTGATCTTGTAAGCTGCATTAGCACCGTGTTGAGGTTCCACTCTGCCGGAGGAGACCAGATGGGAGACTTGGAAAGTAAGAGGCCTCGCATAAAGCGGGAGACCAAGGGCTGCCCCAAGAGGGGTTTCCCCTCGATGAGGAGGTGGTTTGCCGAAATGGCGCTCAGGTGTACCCTGACTGAATTGGATTTCAACCCTGCTTTCGAGAGGTGGAGGTGGTACTGGAGAACCCACCGGGTAAAGCAGGAGAACGGGTCGATCTGGAGCTCGGTGCACCAGACCAAGAAGCATTGCCACTTAAAGGCATATGCCCATCTCATCGAGTCCTTCCTCGACGTGAGGAGGATCTCCTCCGGGAGGTGCAGCGGGGCTAAGGAGACCCGTTCAGCCGCCAGGCTGTAAGGGACAGCGAGGCCAGGCTCGGATGAAGCACCCGATCCTCCTCCTGCGTTAGCAGGTCCGGGGCACAGCCCAGGAGACTGTAGGCTTGGACGAGAGCCGGAGCAGAAGCAGGAACCAAGGCTGTCTAGGTCACGAAGGAGCCATGAGGATCACTGAAGCTTGTTCCTGCTGAACCTTGTGGAGGGTTCTCGCAATGAGAGGAGTGGGAGGGAAAACGTAAAGAAGCCCAGAGGTCCAGCTTAAGAGGAACGCATCCAGGGCCATCCTGCTCGATTGTGAAACAGGGCCACAGAAGCGGGGAAGCTGTGCGTTCACCGGGCTGGCGAACAGGTCCATGGATGGGGTTAAGAATATAAGATATGCCATACTGGGTCAGACCAAGGTCCATCAAGCCCAGTATCCTGTTTCCAACAGTGGCCAATCCAGGTCATACGTATCTAGCAGTATCCCCAAAAGACACAGGTTCCACAATGCTTGTATTGGATCAAGCATTGATATCCTGGGTCCCTTTTTAATAATGGTTTATGGACTTTTCCTCCAGGAACTTGTCCAAACCTTTTTTAAACCCAGCTACACTAACAGCTCTTACTACATCCTCCGGTAACAAATTCCGAGTTTGATTACACGTTGAGTGAAAATATATTCTCTCTTATTTGTCTTAAATAGTTTACCCTGTAGCTTCATTACATGTCCCTTAGTCTTTCTATATTCTGATAGCGTAAACAATTGATCTACGTTTACCCGTTCCACTCCATTCATTAATTTATAGACCTCTATCATATCTCCCCCTCAGCTGTCTCTTTTCCAGGTTGAAGAGCCCTAACCTTTGTAGCCTCTCTTCATAGGAGTAGCCTTTCATCCCCTTTACCATTTTGGTGGCTCTTCTCTATACCTTTTCTAATAACGCTATATCCTTTTTAAGATACGGCGACCAGAATTGCACACAATATTCAAGGTGCGGTCGTACCATGGAACGATACAGAGGCATTATGATATCCTTTGTTTTATTTTCCATTCCTTTCCTTATGATACCTAGCATTCTATTTGCTTTCTTGGCCGCTGCTGCACACTGGGCGGAGGGTTTTAACATGTTATCTACGATGACTCCTAAATCTTTTTCCTGGGTGGTGGTTCCCAATGTGGAACCTTGCATCGTGTAACCATAGTGTGGGTTGGTCTTTCCTAGGTGCATAACTTTGCACTTGTCCACATTAAATTTCATCTGCCATTTGGATGCCCAGTCTTCCAATTTATTCAGATCCTCCTGCAGTTTTCCACAGTCCTCTTGGGTTTTAAGAACTTTAAATAGTTTTGTGTCGTCTGAAATTTGATAACCTCACTAGTAAATTCCCTTTTCCAGGTCATTTATGAATATGCCAAAAAGTAGCGGACCCAGTACAGATCCCTGGGGTACTCTACTATTCACCTTTTTCCATTGGGAAAATTGGCCATTTAGCCCAACCCTCTGCTTTCTATCTTTTAACCAGTTCCCGATCCACAATAGTACACTGCCTCCTATCCCATGACTTTTTAGTTTTGCCAAAAGTCTCTGATGAAGGACCTTGTCAAAGGCTTTCTGAAAGTTCAGATACACTATATCAACCGACTCACCTTTGTCTACCTGTTTATTCACACCTTCAAAAAAACATATCAGATTAGTAAGACAAGATCTTCCTTGTCTAAAGCCATGTTGGCTGTCTCCCATTAGGCCATGAATATCTGCATGCTGTGCAATTTTGTTCTTTATGATGGTTTCTACCATTTTCCCCAGTACTGATGTCAGGCTCACCGGTCTGTAATTTCCCGGATCACCCCTGGAACCCTTTTTAAAAATTGGCGTTACATTGGCGATCCTCCAATCTTCAGGTATAGCATAGTTACTCACCTGTAACAGGTGATCTCCGGGAACAGCAGGAATTTAGTCCTCACATATGGGTATCGTCGGTACCGACGGAGCCTGCGCGGGAACGCTCCCCAGCGTCCAATCAGAAAGCTTTTGGGAGCATCCCACAGCGCCTGCATGCTGCCTTCCCGCCTTTCCCAACTGCCTCTCTCCAGTTGAGTTTTAAAGCTGAGACAAAGAGAGAGAGAGGGAAAGGAAAGAGATAGGTAGAGAGATACAACTCCTAGGGGAGGTGGGTTGGTTGTGAGGATTAAATTCCTGCTGTTCCCGGAGATCACCTGTTACAGGTGAGTAACTATGCTATCTCCAGGAACAAGCAGGAATGTAGTCATCACATATGGGGACTCCCTAGCTTTAGGTGCCAGGGAGAGACCCCAGAAGTTGTGTGTCCCTGAGAAGGGCTCTACTTCCCCCCATGGATCTCTGGCATCCTACCAGGGATGGTGGGCAGGAGTTGATTAGGTATGGAACAGGTGTTTGAGAACAGCCTGACCAAACAAGGCATCCCGGCGGGAGTCCTTGTCCAAGCACTAATGGGCTGTGAAGGTATGAACCGAGGCCCAAGTGGCTGCTCGACAGATGTCGTCGATAGACACAGAGTGCAGATGAGCCATTGAGGCTGTCATGGCTCTCACATTGTGAGCTGTGACAAGGCCCTCCAGAGAAAGGTTCTTACTCTGATAGGCGAAGGAAATACACTGAGCAATCCAGTTAGATAGTGTTCTTTTGGAGACTGAAGTCCCAAATGAGAAGGATCAAAAGCAACAAAGAGTTGAGAGGACTTTCTATGTTGCTGTGTTCTTTGTAAGTAAAAAGCTAGAGCTCTTTTACAGTCCAAGGTATGAAAATTCCTCTCTGCATTTGATGCATGAGGTCCTGGAAAAAAGACAGGTAGGTAGACCTCTTGGTTCAGATGAAAAGGCGAGACCACCTTAGGCATAAAGTGTGGATGAGTCCTAAGGACTACCTTGTCATGATGGAACCTTGTATAAGGTGGATTAGCTACTAGTGCTTGCAACTCACTAATGCGGCGTGCTGATGTGATTGCAATGAGACAGATAACCTTCCAAGGAAGGAATTTCAAGGAGGTGGTAGCTAAAGGTTCGAAAGATGGCTTCATGAGCTGCCTAAGAACCAGGTTTAAGTCCCATGCCACCGAAGGTGGTCTAATGGAAGGCTTAGTTAGGAGGCCTCTCATAAATCTTGCTATAAGAGGATGAAAGGAAATAGGCTGTCCATTTAGAGGTTTAAGAGAAGCTGCAATAGCACTCAAATGGACTCTTACTGAATTTATCTTAAGGCCTGCATTAGATAAATGGAGGAGATACTCCAGCAAAGATTCCAGAGGTATCGCAAGAGGGTTAAGACCCTTTTCCGAACACCAAATAGTAAACCTTTTCCACTTGAAAACGTAAGAGCGTCCAGTGGAAGGTTTTCTGGAAGCATAAAGAACATCTTTCACTTGCTGAGAAAGATGAAGATCTTGGAGATCTAGGCCTTCAGCAACCAAGCCCTGAGATGCAGAGACTGGGGATTGGGATGCCTTAACATTCCGTCCTCCTGAGATAGGAGATCTGGAGCAGACCCTAACTCCAGGGAGGGAGCTTGAGAGAGATGTAGAAGCAGAGGGTACCACACTTGCAGTGGCCAATGTGGTGCTATGAGAATCATACGGCCTCTGTCTCTTTGAAGCTTGAAGAGGGTTTTGGGAATTAGGGGAATGGGTGGAAAGGTATAAAGGAAGTCTTGACCCCAGTAAAGGAGGAAAGCATCCCTGGCCTGAGTCCCCTGAGCCGGAGTTCTGTAACAGAACCGGGGAAGTTTGGCATTCCACGGACTTGCAAAGAGGTCTATGTCCGGGGTTCCCCAGAGTTGAAAAATCCTGGTCACCTGATCTGCATGCAGAGACCACTCGTGTGGAAGCAGAACTCGACTGCATCTGTCTGCCCAAGAGTTTTGAATGCCTGGAAGATATACTGCCAGGAGATGAATCTGATGCTCTCTGGCGAGGGCCCATAGTCGCAAAGCTTCGTTGCAAAGCGACCGAGAGCCCGTTCCCCCCTGCTTGTTCACATAGAACATGGCTACTGGATTGTCCGTATGAATGAGGACTGTCTTGTAGCTGAGCAGGGAGTGGAACACTCGCAGAGCCAGGAAGATTGCTCTGAGTTCCAAGAGATTGATATGTAGACAACTCTCTTGCGGAGACCAGGTGCCCTGGGTGGAGAAGTCTAGCAGATGAGCTCCCCAACCCACTGGAGAGGCATCGGTTGTGAGAGTTGCTTGGGGTAAGGGCTGCTGAAAGGGGGACCCCAGCAACAGGTTTTGAGTGGACCTCCACCATTGGAGGGACAAAATGAGGCGACTTGTGTTTGCTATTTTGTCTGACAGGCACCCTGATGCCTGGGTCCACTGGGTGGATAAAGTCCACTGAGCTACCCTCATGTGGAGGCGAGCATATGGAACCACATGCACGGTGGATGCCATGTGGCCTAGTAATTGCAAAATTTCTCGAGCAGTTAGAAGAGGCTTTAGCACTGCTTGAGAAGCTAACTGCACCAAGCGAAGGCAACGGGCCTGGGGAAGATAGGCCCTTGCCCTTGTGGTATCCAGGGAAAGCTCCTATGAACTCTAAAGACTGAGTGAGAGTTAGACTGGATTTTGGAATGTTTATTATCAGCCCTAAATACTGAAGGATACGCATTGTGCAGGATAGAGAAGTCTTGGCCTCTGACTGTGTTGGAGCTCGAATGAGTCAGTCGTCCAAGTAAGGGAAGACAAATATCCCTAGAGTGCGGAGAAATGCTGCTACGACAGCCATGCATTTCGTGAACACCCTTGGTGCCGAGGCCAGACCAAAAGGAAGCACCCTGTATTGGTAGTGCTTTCCTTGAAAGAGGAACCGAAGGAACCTTCTGTGGGTTGGATGGATGAGGATATGGGTGTACGCATCCTTGAGATCTAGAGAACAAAGCCAATCCTGATTCTGAAGGTATGGTAGCAGAGTTCCGAGAGAAATCATCTTGAATTTCAGACAAGGAATTTGTTCAATTCTCTGAGCTCTAAAATAGGCTTGTACCCCCCTGTTTTCTTTGGAATAAGAAAATAAGGGGAATAGAACCCTGTGCCCTGTTGATGAAGAGGTACTTCTTCTATTGCCCCTTGGGCAAGAAGGATGGCAACCTCCTGACCTAACAGGTTGATGAGAGAGGTCGGAGAATTGAACTGCTTCACTATTGTGTGAGGGGGCATGCTTGAAAAATGAAGCTTGTGCCCCTCCTTTATGATGGAGAGTGTCCAATGCTCTGCTGTTATTTGCACCCATCTGGGGGCAAAATGACATAACCTTCCTGGAATGGTGGACGGTTCTGGTCCCTCCAGAACCAGAAAGGCTAAGTTCTCTAGCTGAAAGTCAAAGGCCCTGAGGAGGCTGAGGCTGCTTGGCCGGTGGAGGCCTAACAGCTTTTGCTTTCTTCTGTTTGGGTGGTTGCTGACATTTGTTTGAAAACTGACCTACAGGAGATGCCTGCTGACCATAAGCAGGATAAAATCTTTTCTTTTTAGAAAAAGATGTTTTCTTGAACAACTTCTTTCTAACAGGATTAGCAGTAGACTTGGATAGTCTATCCAAGCTAGAATTCTCAGCATCCATTTCATTGGCTTTTTCCTGCCAATCTTTACCAAACAGGTTCTCACCAGTACAAGGGATATTTCCCAATTTATCTTGTACCCAGAGCTCTAGATCAGATGCCTGGAGCCAAGCAATTCTACGTGCACCTATGACGATAGCCGAGGTTCTGCTTATACACTCAAAGCAGTCAAAGGCTGCACGGCTGGAAAATTTAGAAACATCTTGGGCATGTTTGACCCAAGTGAGAAAGTCCTGTCTTTTATCCTCAGAAACGAAAGGACTTAAAGTCTGTAAATTATCTGTGACCTCCTTTAGGAACATACCCATGTAGAGACTATAGGAACTGATTCTGGCAGAAAGCATGGAAGCTTGGAAGACTCTACGTTCAAAAGCATCCAGGGTTCGGCACTCACATCCTGGAGGATTAGAGGCATGCCTTTTTGCACTTCTGATCCTTCTCATAGCTGACTCTACCACAATAGAGTGGTGAGGAAGCTGAGTCTTTTGGAAACCAAGACAAGGAGGGACTCGATACATAGTATCCAATCTACGAGAATGAGGAGAGGTGGTAAGAGTTGTTTCCCACATCCTCAACATGACATCATATAAAATCTCATGAATGGGTAAGGTAGCTGTCTCCTTAGGAGTTTTGGGATAATGTAAAATTTCCAATTCCTTGGCCCTTGGCTCTGTTTCAGGGGCCACAGTAATGGACAGGCCCCGAGCCACCTCCCTGATGAAGTCTTGGAAGGACATGTCCTCTGGAGGAGACATCCTGCGTTTAGGGGAGGAGGACTCCTCTGGAAGAAGCATCGCTGCATCGACAACTTTCAGAATCCTCAGATTCTTCTGAGGACTCGAAGTATCGTCTGTCCGGATGCTCCTGCAGAGCCCGATACCCGTACCGACCAAGGTCGGTACCGGGAATAACCGGTACCGGAGAATCAGTACCGGAGGGCATCGGAGGACAGGGTACCGGCAGAGCAGACACCGATGCCGACGCTATCGGTACCGGTACCGCTGCCGGTGCCAGTACTGGTGGAGTTGTCTGTCGCGGTACCAAGGGCGTCGATGCCGCAAGGAAAGCCGCCAGACTGCGTTCCATAGCCAGAACTCTCTGGTCTATGGATGCCGCCAATGCCTGGATGTCGGTACCGGTGGAGACTACCGGTACCCCAGAGCATGGCACCAGGAGATCTGCCGAGGCCGAGCCATCGAGAACATCCTGGAACCCCGATAATGCTTTGGAAGCCGAAGCCTCCCGCCGGGGTAATTTTGCCGGTGCAGAATCCTCGAGGGCAACGCCAGAGGCATCTCGATGCTTAGAAGGAGATCTACCCTTCGAGGACCAGCTGGATTAATGTTTAGTTTGTCGTGAAGTACAAGGTTCAGAGCCGATGGAAACAGAGGATTCACTGCAAAGTGAAACCAGAATTGACAGATCTGAAACAAGCATGGAGGGTTGGCATGGAAACCCCAAACAAAGGACGTCACAGAGTGCTAGGGAACGCCCATCCCCTGAGCTAGCTCCTGCTTCATCAGGGAAGAGGGAACAGCTGGTGGGAGGTGTGGCCAGGTCCAACGGAAAGAGAAACACAGATAAAAACTCTTTAGTTAAGGATAGAGAGGGCACCGGAGGGGGCACAGGAGGAGTGGAGAAAACTGAAGGAACGAGGAGAGCAGAGAAGGATAGATATCCCGAGGGCAGCCAGGGTTTGTGGCTGGGAGAAGAGAGGAGGGAAGGGAATCCCAATCTCACTCGGAGAAACTTCTCAGAGGAAGAGAGCTGTGAAAGACATACAATTCCAGCTCACAGAGAGCAGTGCTCAACTACCAAAAGCACTGGGGATTTTTACCACTCTAAAAGCAAAGACGTTTATTCTGGGAGCCAGAGAAGACAGCCACGCTGTGCTCATTACAGTCATCCTGAAGGTAAAGCTTATTTCCCTGATACAAAGCTTTTATCAGAAAGGAGAGAAAAGTTTTACCTACCATTTTGTAGCCAAGGGAGATTCCTGGGGGAAAGCAGTTTAAAAGGCAGACACAGAACTTCCCATGGCCAAGCAGAAGAGGGAAGCGTGTATCCTTTCAGTTACCGGGAGCTGTGTGCACAAGAATCCAAACACCCAGACTCCTCTAGCAGGTTGGGGGAAGGGAACCCTTTGATTGAAGCAGAGAGGTTTGCACGGCAGACAGAAGAACCCTCTCTAAGAGACATTGAAGGAGAAGGTGGTCCTATGCAGTGGGATTCTTATCAACCCCCAGTGTCTGAAGTGTATATGGACTGCTCGTATATGATAGCAGACAATGTGCAATCCCTTTGTTAATATTGCTGAATTTTGCTAAAGAAGAAAACAGCCAAAAGGAGCATTTTGGAGAGAAACACTGTTTTATTCTTTTGTGCCTTAAAAGCTGAGAATAAGCATTTATCTGAGTTACATATTTTTGTTCACACCAGAAGCATGGTTTCTTTGTTAATATAACCTTCTGTTCATGGTCAACAATATCCAACCCCGGGAGGGGAAATAAATCCTTATTTAACCTGAACCACTCGTGTACAACTTGGAATCATTTCAGTGCTGTGGAACTACGTTACCCAGGAGGCCCTTCCAAAACCTCCATTAAGTAGTTTTAAGCACAAGAAGCACAACTGCCCACTCGCCTTGCTCATGCTATATGCCTCTGGCAGGGTGAGTGGTGACAAGTTACCTGAGATCCACGGGATGAAGAAGCAGCCCTGGAAGACATCGATGCCACCGAAGCTGCATCAGAGGGAAACAGGGTACTGAGCTTGGCAGCTCAGTTCTGCTGACCTCTTTTAGACATCATGGCACAGGAAACATAATCCGTGATGGAGTGGTCAGGACCTAAACATTTTAAACACCATTCATGGGTGTCTGTGACGGAAATGGTACCGCCACACTTGGTGCATTTTTTAAAACCTGAGGCAGGTTTTTCCATGTTAAGGCAAACGTTTTTGGGCCTAAGGCCCAAAAAGGCATGTGCACCTGAGAAAAGGAAAAAAGATGATTTTTTTTTTTTACAGAAATAAGAAAAGAAAGACCGGCGGTACCGGTAGAGTGTCGAAGAAGGCAGACGCGACCACAAAAAGAAAGAAAGAAAAAAAAAAGAGATTCTTCTGCAGTGACAGGAACACGACCTGCTGGCTCCGTGGAAAAAGAAGAACTGGAGAGAGGCAGTTGGGAAAGGCGGGAAGGCAGCACGCAGGCGCTGTGGGATGCTCCCAAAAGCTTTCTGATTGGACGCTGGGGAGCGTTGCCGCGCAGGCTCCGTCGGTACCAACGATACCCATATGTGATGACTACATTCCTGCTTGTTCCTGGAGATTACAGATGATTGTAATGAAAGTTCAGAGATTACTAATAGCAGGTCTTCAATCTCATATTTCAGTTCTTTCAACACTCTTGGAAGTATACCATCCGGTCCAGGTGATTTGCTACTATTCAGTTTATCAAATAGTTGTAATACATCTTCCCGGTGTAGCGATATTTCTCTCAATTCCTCTGCAGTATCACCTTTAAATACCACTTCAGTCTTGGGTAACATCCCTACATCTTCCTCAGTAAAGACTGAAGCAAAGAATTCATTCAGTCTCTCCGTTATAGCCTTGTCTCCTTTTACTGCCCCTTTTACCCCTCTATCATCTAATGGTCCAACTGACTCTCTCACAGGCCTTTTGCTACGAATGCACTTGAAAAAGTCTTTATTTACTGTTTTTGTTTCCATAGCAAGTTCCTTCTCAAATTCTCGCTTTGCCTGCCTTATCAATGCTTTGCATTTAACTTGCCAGTGCTTGTGCTGTTTCCAGTTTTTGGCAGCAATAGCCTCTGACCTCACCTTTAAACCATGCTGGTAGTTTTTTGGACTTTCTTCCACTTTTCTTAATGCGTGGAATACAGCTGGGTCTGGGCTTCCAGGATAGTATTTTTAAACACCCCCCAAGCTTGATGTAAATCTTTAACCTTTGTAACCGCTCCTTTTCGTTTTTTCTTAACTATTTTCCTCATTCAGTCTCTCCACTATAGCCCTGTCTCCTCTTACTGCCCCTTTTACCCCTCTATCATCTAATGATCCAATTGACTCTCTCACAGGCCTTTTGCTATGAATGTACTTGAAAAAGTCTTTATTTCATGTTTTTGCTTCCGCAGCAAGCTTCTTCTCAAATTCTCCCTCTGCCTGCCTTATCAATGTCTTGCATTTAACTTGCCAGTGCTTGTGCTGTTTCCAGTTTCCTTCATTTGCCTCTTTTTTCCATTTCCTGAAAGATGCTTTTTTGGCAGCAACAGCCTCTCTGACCTCACCTTTAAACCATGCTGGCAGTTTTTTGGACTTTTTTTTTTTACTTTTCTTAATGCGTGGAATACAGCTGGTCTGGGCTTCCAGGATAGTATTTTTAAACAACACCCAAGCTTGATGTAAATCTTTAACCTTTGCAACCACTCCTTTTATTTTTTTCTTAACTATATTCCTCATTTTATCATAGTCTCCCTTTCGAAAGTTAAAAGGTAGTACTGTGGATTTCTTTACTATCCCTCCTCCACTAATTAAATCAAACACGATCATGCTATGATCACTATTGCCAAGTGGTCCCAACACCCTTATTTCTTGCACCATATCTGGTGTTCCACTAAGTACTAGGTCCAGTATGGCTTCTCCTCTGGTCGGTTCATGAACCAGCTGCTCCAAGAAGCAGTCATTTATTTTGTCTAGACACTATCTCCCTAGCATGTCCTGCCGTGACAGACCCAGTCGATACCGGTGTAAATGAAATCACCCATTATTACTACTCTGCTGTGACTTTTGTTAGCTTCCTTGATTTCTTTGAGCATTTCATCATCCATTTGTTCATTCTGGCCAGGTGGTCGATAGTACACCCCCACTGCCATCACCTTCCCCTTCACACATGGAATTTCAATCCATAGAGATTCTACAGCAAATTTTGTTTCCTGCAAAACTTTAATCCTTTGTGACTCAATGCCCTCTCTAACACAGAGCGCAACCCCTCCACCAATTTGATCAGTTCTATCATTACGATATAGTTTGTATCCAGGTATCACAGTGTCCCACTGGTTATCCTCCTTCCACCATGTCTCTGAGACTGCAATCATATCTAACCTCTCATTTAGTGCTATATATTCTAACTCTCCCATCTTATTGTTTAGACTTCTAGCATTTGCATACAAGCATTTTAGAGACTGTATTTTATTAATATTAATCTGGCTATTGGTAGGCATGGGTAATTTGGAATCTTTATGCTCTGTCTGCTCCATACTCAAGGGCATTTGGGCTACTTTACTCCATTTTTTGGAACCTCACTGCTTTTGGTAGTATCCTTCAAGGATACCTTCTTCCGAACCATGTGCTCTTGGGCAACTGTCGGCTTTCCCCTATTTTCTAGTTTAAAAGCTTCTCTATCTCCTTGGAACAAGAGGTAGGTGACCTCCGGATCCAGGCGCCACTCGTGTGGGCAGAGCCTGTTCCATGTCCCACATGAACACAAGAAAGGGTGTGTCCTCGGGCGGCGAACGCCTCTGAGAGGCGGGCGGAGACGGGTCCGAAGGGAGGTCCCTGTGGGCACGGGTCTCTGGGGAAGTATCCCCAACCGACTCCCAGCCCGAGAGATCCGAGAAGGGCTGGTCGCCCCGTCCAGAGGCCCGCTTGGAGCCAGAGGCCTTGGAGGATCTCGGCTCCCGAGGAACGGAAAGGCGAGCGAGACTGACGCCGAGGACCCTCACGAGGCCCAAGGCTCTCGGGGTTTCCAGGGCGGGTGTTCCTCTTGAGGGAACCTTTGCCTTGAGGCGTGGGCCAGCCATCGGTTCTGTTGTATTAAACACATTTATTTACTACTTGAAAGGTTTAAAAAAAAAAACACCCGTTGTTTAATAGATACTACTATTTGATTTACCACCTTTTTTAAGAAAGTTGATCCGTTTTTAATGCAAGTCTGTAAGCGAATCCGTTTTTAAAGGTATCTTATATTATGTGGGATTTGCTTTGTTTCAATTACCCACCGTCCAGTGATCTGTCTTTTTGTTTGCATTTTTATTTACATATTCATACAATATTATATTAGCCCATTTGAAATAATTATGTAGGAGACAGTTATCAACATCACTCTTGCTGTGTTTCGGAAATACCATTAGCTTGGTATTTTACATTCACAAATGTGGCATTTTTAATATCACTCCTGCTTTGTTGTTTTACTGCTCTTGACATCAGTTCCTTTTCTCCTCCCTTCTAGCACAAGGTTTATACAATCGTTTTGAACCTGTTGGAAAGGTACTGTTTTTAAAGAACCTAAGTGTTCTTTTTAGTTGTCACACCTTTATATGATTATTTTATATGATATTTTATTCTATTTATAGTTTGTTTTTATGTATTTATGTTAACATCTGATGTTTTTATTGTTGTATAATCGTTTAGGGCATTTTGTTTTGGGCATTCCAACATTTTTATTTATATTTATTTATTTTTTATATTTTATATTTTTTATTATGATTAGCTTTTATGTTTTTATTTTATTTATTTGTTTAATGTGTACATTGTCTTAATACGACAGATTATGGTTTTATCATTTTTTATGAACATTTTATTTATTTATTGTTTGTTCATGTGTTTATTTGATGTAATACGCCTGAATTCCCCTGATGAAGAGGATTCGAAACACGGCCTGTGTTGGGCGTTTAGGCAAATTGTGTGAAATAAAGTTCTCCTTCCTTGATACCACAAATTAGTACTGGGTTTCTTCTGTTCACGTGGTACCGTGCTTCTTTGGTAGACCCCTTCTTCTTAGACCTCTCCACTTCAGGGGACCCCTGATCGGAGTGCTGCCTCAAACGTGGGGCCGAAGTGGGGGATCCCACCAGTGGAGGGATGACAGAGTGCTGCTGGAGATTCCGGGGCTACCTTCCGGAAAATGTCATTGGACTTCTACTTACGACTTAGCAGGGCTTTGGAGGACATTTTGCTTGCAAAGAGAGCAGAGCTCCAGGTCGAATTGGTAACACTACATCCGAACCCTTCCAACAGAAACAAGGAGTACCCCAAGGCTCCTCCCTGTCTGCACTGCTCTTTAATATTTATATGCAGCCAATTTGTGACATCACCCGTTCCTTCGGCATATCTTGCCTCATGTATGCAGACGATGTGCTGTTGTTTACACCTATAACTGTCACATGCCCGGACTATACAGCATTAATCAACTGCTTCAACGCAATAACGGATTGGATGCTCAACCAGAACTTGCGTATAAATTACAAAAAAACAGAAGTCCTAATAGTCACAAGAAATAAATGCTTCTCACCTCCACCTACACTAAAAGTGAGAGATGCAGAACTCCCAGTCAAGTCCAACATACGCTATCTAGGTGTGATACTGGATCAACAGTTGGACTTCAAGGAGCACATTAAACGCACGGTAAAAGCTATCTACTTCAAGATCAAAACCCTGCAGCACTTGAGACCCATGATGGAGCCCGATGACTTCCGCACCATCTTCCAAGCGCTAGTTACACCGCATTTCGACTATGCTAACATAATACTGCACGGCCTCCCCAAGATTACCTTAAACCCTCTACAGTTAGCCATGAACGCAGCAGCCCGTGTCCTGTGCGAAGCCTCAAGGAGTGACCACATCTCCCCCATTCTAAAAGATCTCCATTGGCTTCCAATAAGCTGCAGAATCTTATATAAGGCCCTCCGCATTACCTTCAAGGCCTTCAACAAAATATCACCTTCATCAATTTCTGACCTTCTTGTACACACCACGAACAACAGATCTAGGAGATCACTAGCTGCAGATATGCTACTTATACCAAGTGAATCTACAAAACTTAAACAGTTAACCATCAATAGGGCATTTGTGAACTACGCTCCCAGGTGTTGGAACAAACTCCCACCCAGCCTTAGAGTAATCAGGGACCTTATGCAGTTTAGAAAGGCCCTCAAACACCACCTGTTTCTCATGCACTTCACACAGCCAGATGCACCCTCCCATCACCCCCCCCCACCCTCCAATTTCAATCCTGTGCTATCTGATAACTTAGACATGCTAGAATCTTAATATAGCCAATTGAGCACCTGCAAGTATATTGTTCAAAATGTAAATAGTTTCCCCTGTTTACCTCCATGTTAAAGCCCTATTAATTGTAAACATAGGCCAGAATTGACTGACCAAGTGTTATTTTGTTTCAATGTAAACCGCACTGATGACAAAGAGCGCAGTATATAAGAACTGTTAAATAAATAAATAAATGGTCGGCCCCAAGACACCGAAGACAGCAGTCATGGGTGTCCGTGAGCGACACTGTTTTAGAGCATGTCACATTTTTTAAAACCGGTGGCCATTGGGGCAAAAAGGGTCCCCTGCTAGGTCAAGAGAAAAAAGGCCGCAAAGCCCTCAAAAGAAAAATTTTCACATGAAAGGACGTCCCCTCGCTCAAGGGAAAAAGGAGAGCAGGGAAAGGTCAGGTAGAGGAACGGTGATACGGGAAAAAACACAGGCCAGAGGCCGAAAACGAAACACTTTTTCAGAGGGACGAGAACATGCATCCAAAGGGCTCCATTGAAAAAGGGAGATTGAGCAAGATAGCACCTTTGGGCAGGAAGAGGACCACACATGGGTGGCAGCAATCCCAAAGGCTTTCTTTGAAAGCTGGGGAATTGCTCCGCGCGGGCTCAGTCGGTACAGACATCATCCATAAGTGAGGACTGACTTCCTGCTTGTTCCTGGAGAACCAGACGACCCCCTATGAACTCCAGGGATTGCAATGGAGTAAGGTGCTGTAGAAGCCGGATGGTGCAGCCTGTGGCCTTCAGGGCTTACGAGGCCGAGTCTCCCTTTATGAGTCAGTCATTTAGATAAAGGTAGACAAAGGCACCTTGGAAACAGAGGTGGGTCTCCACCACCGCAAGACACTTGGTGAAGACCCATGGTGCGGAGGCGAGGCCGAAGGGGAGCACCCTATCCTGGCCGAAGGGGAGCAACCACAGGTACTGTCTGTGGTTGGGGTGGATGAGGATATGGTTGTAAGCATCCTTTAAATCCAAGGAGCATAGCCAATCGCCCTACTGGAGGTAGGGCAGCAGTATTCCAAGGGAGAGCATTTTGAACTTCTCCAACACCAGGAATCTGTTCAGGTTCCTCAGGTCGAGGATGGGCCTGAGACCTCCCGTTCTTTTCAGGATGAGAAATGATCTGGAATAGAACCCTCTTCCTCTTAGGTGAGATGGTATGGGCTCCACCACCCCATCTTTGAAGCGGCCTGCAAGCTCCTGAATTAGTAAGGCCTGGTGCAGGGGAAGCCATTGGGGCTCCTTGGGGAAGTAGGGGGGAGGCGGCTGGTCCAGATGGAGGAGATAACCCTCCCAGACGACCTGAAGAACCATGTGTCGGTGGTATGGAGTCCCACCTGTGGGCAAAGTGGATCAGCTCCCCCCCCCTGTCAGCAGCTCATCGTCAGGTGGTCGAGAGGCTATGCTGGGGGCATCAAAGACCCGAGCCTGGCTGTGCTTAAGCCAGTGGCTGGGTTTTCGGTCCTTTGAGCTTGCAAGTCCCTTGGCCAGAGCCCTTACCCTGATAGCCCTGCAGTGGGTTCTGAGTGGTTGGGTAAGGAGGGTATCCCCTGTAGGGCTGGTCCTTCCTGAGGAAGAAGGGTTTCTTCCCTTGTGGCTTTTTCCTAGGAAGGGTAAAGGTACTCTGTCTCAATTTTGGCTACTTTGTCCTCTATAGGCTTACCAAAGAGCTGTTCCCCAAGGCAAGCGACGTTGAGGAGCTTCTCCTGGACCCACAGCTCCAAGAAGGAGAACTAGAGCCAAGCCTGCTGGCGGGCGCCGATGCCGGCTGTCGCCACTCATGTGGAGAACTCGAAGCCGTCGAAGGCAGCTTGTGAAAGGTATTTGGATTACTCACCGACTGACTGAGTGCAGCTGGAAACGCCGGAGGTGGTCTCCATCGAGACCGGCTGCAAATCCCTTGAGTTCTTTGGCGATGTCTCGGAGGAACTTACCAATTTAGAGTTGGCAGACCTGGATGCAGCATGCTAGTATGGAGCCCTGGTAACAATCCAGACCAAGATCTCTGCCTGCCTTTCTGACATTGCTGCCTGGATGTCTCACCGTTTATGTTTATGTTTATTAAGCTTAATATACCGCCCTTCAGTAAACATCAGAGCGGTTCACATGATACAATAACATAAAGAAATCATATTTGTGAAAAGGGAAAGGAAGTTACAATAAAAACAGGAAAGCAAATCACTTGAAACTGAATATGGCCAAGACTGGACTCCTTGTCTTTCCCCCCAATTCCTCCCCTCCTCTCCCTCCCTTTTCAGTCTCCATGGATGGCTCTACAATCCTTCTGGTTTCTTCAGCCCGGAACCTGGGAGTTATCTTTGACTCCTCTCTCTCTCCTTCTCCACACATATCCAACATGTAGCTAAGACCTGCCACTTCTTTCTCTACAACATTAGCAAAATCCGCCCCTTCCTTTCTGAACACACTACTAAAACCCTTGTCCACTCCTTAATCTCCTCTCGCCTCGACTACTGCAACCTTCTCCTTACTGGTCTCTCTGTGAGCCATCTCTTTCCCCTTCAATCTATTTAAAATTATGCTGCTCGACTAATCTTTAGCCAGCCTCGCCATGCCCACATTACTCCTCTTCTCAAGTCGCTTCACTGGCTCCCTATCCAATTCCGCATCCAATTCAAACTTCTCCTCCTGACCTATAAATGCATTCACTCTATAGCCCCTCATTACCTTTCATCTCTCATCTCTCTCTACATCCCCTCTCAGGAACTTCGCTCTTCTAACAAATGACTTCTATCTAGACCATCCACTCGCACCGCTAACTCCCGACTTTGCTCCTTTCACCTTGCTGCACCAAATGCCTGGAACAACCTACCTGTATCTATACGCCAGGCACCCTCCCTGGCCCTCTTCAAGTCCAGGTTGAAAACCCACCTCTTCACTGTCGCTTTCAGATCCTGACTTCTATCCTTTGTCCTAACCTGACTCCTGTCCTCTGTCATGTCTAAAACTGTAAATGCCATACTTGGTTTTTGTAAATGCCATACTTGTTTTGCCCGAATTGCCATACTTTGTTTTACCCCATACTTTGCTTTATCCTGAATTAACTATTGCTCCGTGTCACCATAATTGCTTTCCCAATCTGTCTATTGTTCTGTGTTGTCTTGACTAGATTGTAAGCTCTGACGAGCAGGGACTGTCTTTTTGCTTATATTTCTGTACAGCGCTGTGTGCGTAGCGCTATATAAATGCTAAATAGTAGTAGTAGTAGTATTTGTGCCCAAGGCATCGAGGGAGGGAGACTTCCTGCCCGGAGGGACTGAAGAGTGAATCTTTGGGCTCTTCTGCTTGCACATGGCCAACGAGACGACCATGGAGGTGTGGGAAAGCTGTGCCTTCCGAAATCCTAGTGCCCGCTGGACTCTGCACATGGAGTCCAGGCATCGGCTGACGATCAGGACAGAAACCAGGGTCTCCCACATGCGGAGGAACCGGTTAAGGATGGAGGGGACCGAAACCGTGAGGGTTTCCCTTGGTGGTGTCTCATACTGGAGGATACTGAGTTCCTCCACTCGAGGCTCCTCCTCGGACGGTAAACGCGAGGGCCCACGCCATATCATGGACAAACTCAAGAAAAGAGGTGTCCTCAGGAGGGGACCGCCGCCTTTGGGTTCGCGGGGATGGATCCGAGGGGAAGTCTCAGTGAGTCTGAGTCTCTGGTGAAGTGTCCCCATCGGATTCCCACTCCGAATAGTCTGTGGAGGACTCGAGATTGGGTGGTTCAAGGTGGGTCAATGACTTGCACCGGGCTCCCAAAGCCGGAGCCTTTCAGGAGCCGGAGGCGCTTGCCAAAGATGATCTCGCACCCGAGGAACGGGAAGGAGATAGAGACCCTCGCTGAAGATCCTCACGAGGTGTCTGGCTTTCGGGAATCACTGCAGCGGCCCGGGGAGACCTCGATGTCGAGGCCCCTGCAGTCTCATGGCATGTGCCGGTGGGGCCAGGCATCTGCACCTGTTGGGCAGCGAGGAACACAAACGCTGCATTCCAAGGCCTGCATTTGAGCCTCCCACTCGTGATTGGGCCCTGTGACACAGACACCAGGGTGAGCAGGTCAGATGTCGAGGAGGTTCTTAAAGGATGACCCTCGGGAGCCCGGGGAGCCATCGTCAGAGGCCTCTGCATCAGTTTGAGACACCTTTCTCAGCTGCTGCCTCTCCGACTCGTCGGACTGTCGTAGGGGGCTGAGGGACCAGGCGCGTGACTTCTCATGCTTGTCCAACGTCCGTGTCGCTGCCTTCTGCTCATGCTTGGGGGACCCCTGGTCAGACTGCCTAAGGGCAGCTCTGAGGGTTGCAGGGCCTTGGAGCGCGAGGCTACTGGGGATACCAGGGTCGAGTCTGCCTTTTGGAAAATATCGTCTAGCTTTTTCTGGCGACTCTAGATGGCCTTAGAAGACATCTTTTTTTCATAAGGAGCATTGCTCCGGGTCGTGATCAGCGCCCAGACATCGGAGACAGCAGTCAGGGGTGTCTGTGAGAAATGTTTTTGGAGCACCGATCGTATTTTTTGAAAACGGAAGCCATTGGGACAAAAAGGACCCCTGCGAGGTCAAAGACCCTCGACGTGGCCAGCGGTTAAAAAGGGCGCGAAAGTGCTAAGGTAGAAAAGAAGGGAAAAACGGATCCTGAGACTGACTGCTGAAGCAGCAGTGCTCGAGAGGTGGGAGGGGGAACCAGCGCTAGCCGTAAAGCACAAAAATATACTTAGTGAAGAAAACACGGTCGTAAGTTGTGTGTATGGAGGTTGTTACGGAGTGGAGAAACATTCCACCATCTCAATACCCAAGCCCGGCCCTTGTTGCTCTAACAACTCTCACTCATCTAACTTTCTTCTGGGGACTGATGAAAACAGGCCACTTTCGACACAGGCCGCAGATCAGGGGAGAGAGATAACTCCAAGGCAGATGCCGAGCATTCCAGCCCCGGCGAGTCTGCAGCTGGACTGTCCTCCCGTTATTGGATACTGAGGCAGACAAAGTAAGTGTCCAAAGATCTAATGACCACAGAAAAAACAGGCATAAAGGATACAGGGGATTGAAAGGGCTGTAAACCCCCCTTATCCTTACCCATTGGAAAAGAGGCTGCCTCACATGAATCTAGCAACTGCCATCTTCTGAACATACTTTTAAAATACTATGACATACGGTTGGAATATTTCCAATTATTTCTCATGATATTTATTTAACATTTTTTATGGAGTGGAGTGGAGTGGGTGACTAATGGTTAGAGTACTGGCTTGGGAACCCAGAGACCAGGGTTCAATTCCCACTAGCACTCCTTGTAGCCTAGGGCAAGTCACTTAACCCTCCATTGCTCAGAAAAATCCAAGTTGTCAATGTCCTTGTTTAATGTACATTACCAAGTTTAAGTTACAATGTAAACCGCTTTGATTGAAATGATAAAGGGGTATAAAAAAAACCTGTTAAATAAATAAATACCGTCTTTCAATGATTCAAAACGGTTTATATGGAACATGAGGTAACAGTGTTTTCATAAAAAACAACAGATTGAATACAATAGTGGAACCATATTGTGCACAACACACCTAAAATGCAAGGGTGACAATAGAAAAAGAAGCAACAGGTTTATCTAACATAAAGCGTAGTTACTCACCTGTAACAGGTGTTCTCCAGGAGCAGCAGGAATCAGTCCTCACTTATGGGTGACGTCGGCGCCGACGGAGCCCTCGCGGAGCAATTTTCCCCAGCTTTCAAAGAAAGCCTTTGGGAATTGCAGCGCGCATGCGCGGTCGTCTTCCCGCCCGAGGGTGCCATCTTAGCCAGTCAGATGACATAGCTAAAAAAGACAGCATAAAAATATTTGCAAAAACATAAGCAGACGATTGCAACTCCAAGGGGAGGAGGGAGGGTAGTGAGGACTGATTCCTGCTGCTCCTGGAGAACACCTGTTACAGGTGAGTAACTACGCTTTCTCCAGGACCAAGCAGGAAGTCAGTCCTCACTTATGGGACTCCCAAGCTCAAGGCTACCGGAGACCCTAAGCACAAAAATGAGCTCCCTCTAGCTCAGCAGCACAGAAGGATAGAATCTTCGCTGAATTATCACCCACCGGTAGCCCACATCCGGGATGGAGGGTAGGAGTTGCTCAGACCTCAAAGAGATTACGGAGGACTGCCTGTCCGAAAGCACTGTCCCTACGGGACTCCCTCTCGAGACAGTAATGGACCGCAAAAGTCTGGCTCGAAGACCAAGTAGCGGCCCGGCAGATGTCTGCCAGCGGAACAGAGCGGAGGTAAGCCACTGACGTGGCCTTTGCCCGAACGCAATGAGCCGTGACTCGACTTTCTAAGGAGAGTCCGGCTGCCCCATAAGCCCAAGAGATACAGTCCGCAACCCAGATGGACAGAGTACGCTTGGAGACCGGGAGCCCCAATTTATTGGGGTCAAAAGACACAAAAAGCTGAGCAGCTTTACGGTGCTCCCGCGTACGGTCAAGGTAGAAGTTCAATGCCCTTCTACAGTCCAGGGTATGGAGGACCGTCTCAGCGCGGCTGGAGTGTGGTCTGGGAAAGAAGGTTGGAAGTACCACCTCCTGATTGATGTGAAAAGGGGAGACCACTTTAGGCAGAAATTTTGGGTGAGTCCGTAGGACCACCCTATTCTTGTAGAACCTAGTGTAAGGGGGATCAGACACGAGGGCCTGCAATTCACTTACGCGTCTAGCGGAAGTGAGGGCTATCAAGAACAGTGTTTTCCAAGACAGAAAACGGAGAGAACAGGTAGCCATAGGTTCAAAAGGCGGACAGGTGATCCGCTGCAAAACCACATTCAGGTCCCAGTCAGGCGCTGGCGGGCGCAGAGGTGGTTTAAGTAGAAGGAGACCTCGGAGAAACCTCGCTACGAGAGGGTCATTGGAGAGAGGTCTGCCGTCCACCGGCACATGATGTGCTGAAAGAGCACTGAGGTGAACTTTGACGGAGTTGGACTTAAGTCCCAGATTAGAGAGGTGGAGCAAGTACTGCAAGATCACCGACACCGGGCAGGAGAAGGGATCCTGAGACTGTTGGGTACACCAGACTGCAAAGCGACGCCATTTAAGGGCGTAGCATTTGCGGGTAGAAGGCCGTCGCGAAGCCAAGACGACCTCCTCCACCTCCGCCGGCAGGAGAAGGGGAGCAAGGACTACCCTCTCAGCAGCCAGGCCATGAGGTTGAGAGACCTGAGGTTGGGGTGCAGGAGGGACCCCTGATCCTGAGTGAGGAGATCCGGTTGCACCCCCAGAGGGATTGGATCCTCCACCGCCAGTTGCAGCAGGAGCGGAAACCACGGCTGCCTGGGCCAGCGAGGGGCCACCAGGATCATGAAGGCTTTGTCTCGGAGAACCTTGAAAAGAGTCCGAGAGACCAGCGGGATGGGAGGGAAAGCGTACAGAAGGCTCCCCGACCACGAGATCAGAAAGGCGTCCGCCGCCACCCGAAGGGGGTGTGGCCGACGAGAGCAGAAGCGAGGAAGCTGCCAGTTGTGAGGACTGGCAAAGAGATCCACCGTGGGGAGACCCCACTTGAGGAAGAGCTTCTGAACTACCAAGGGATCCAGACGCCACTCGTGCGGCTGGAGGACCCTGCTGAGTTTGTCTGCAAGGCAATTTTCTTGGCCCGGGAGATAAACTGCCTTGAGGAGAATGCCGTGACTGACGGCCCAAGAGCAGAGCTTCTGTGCCTCCCGGCAGAGGAGGAAGGAGCCCGTGCCCCCCTGCTTGTTCACGTAGAACATGGCAACTTGATTGTCCGTCTGGACAAGGACGGACTGTTGGGAAGTCAGGTGGGAGAAGGCCTTGAGAGCCAGGCGGATCGCCCTGAGCTCCAGGAAGTTGATCTGCTGAGCAGACTCCCACGTGGTCCAGAGGCCCTGAGTACGTGCCTCTTGGCAATGTGCTCCCCAGCCCAGGAGGGATGCATCGGTGGTCAGCACCCGGGTCGGCTGAGGTGACTGGAAAGGCATTCCGAATATCAGGTTCGGCTGCCGGAGCCACCACCGGAGAGACGAGATCAGCGGTTCGGAGACGCGCACTAGGTCTGCTAGGCCGCCCGTGGCTTGTCGCCACTGCTGGCGGAGACACCATTGAGCAGACCGCATATTCAGGCGGGCATTGGGGGTCACATGGACGGTGGAAGCCATATGGCCGAGCAGTCTCAGGAAGCGCCTGGCGGAGACCAGGGGCTGGCTGCGAAAGCGGTCGGCTAGGTCCATGAGCCGTTGAGCCCTGTCGAGCGGTAGGAATGCTCGCGCCTGAGGAGTGTGCAGCCTTGCGCCGATGAACTCGAGATCCTGTGAGGGGAGCAAAGTGGACTTTGCGAAGTTTATGACAAAGCCCAAGTGCTGCAGCAGAGTCACCGTGCGGCTCGTGGCGTTGGTGACCTCCTGAGCGGACGCTGCTCTGATGAGCCAGTCGTCGAGGTACGGAAAGACATAGAGGCCGTGAAGCCGGAGATGGGCCGCCACGACCGCGAGACATTTTGTGAAGACTCGCGGCGCGGAGGACAGGCCAAAGGGCAGTACTCGGTACTGGTAATGATTTCCTGCCACCACAAACCTTAGGTATTGGCGGTGGCTTGGGTGGATGAGGATGTGCGTGTAGGCATCCTTTAGATCCAAGGAGCATAGCCAATCTCCCTGCTGGAGGTAAGGCAGAAGGATTCCAAGGGTAAGCATTTTGAACTTCTCCCGCACAAGGAACTTGTTGAGGTTGCGCAAGTCCAGGATGGGTCTGAGGCCCCCTGTTCTCTTTGGTATCAGAAAATACCTTGAATAAAAGCCTTGACCTCTCAGGTGGTGTGGCACCGGTTCCACCGCCTGTTCCTGCAGAAGACCTGCTAACTCCTGAAGGAGCAACTCCCTGTGCAGAGGGGGGCGCGGAGGTTCTCCCGGAAAATAGGAGGGAGGGACCTGATGGAAGTGGAGAAGATAGCCTTCTCGCACGACCTGAAGCACCCAGGCATCTGCGGTGATGCTGGACCACCTGTGGGCGAAGTGAATCAGCCGGCCTCCGGTGCTGGGAGGAACCAGCGGGGGGGGAGAGGCCATGCTTTGCGAGTCAAAAGCCCCCACCCTGCTGAGCAGGGGCTGGTGGTGCAGGCTTGGGGGCTTGCTGCCTACGGGACCCGTTACCCCGTCCCTTGGCCTGCTGGCCCTGTTGGGGAGCTGCAGGGGCCTGATAATGGGGGTATTGTTTGTAGGCAGCCGCCTTCCTCGGGTAAAAGGACTTTTTCCCCGAGCCCTTCTTTTTCTGGGAAGGGGCGGAGGTCTTCCTAGAAAGCCTGGTCCGGGTGAGAGTCTCAGTCTCAATTTGTGCAGCCTTTTCCGCCATGGGCTTGCCAAAGAGGTTTTCGCCTCGGCAGGGGACATCGACCAACTTGTCCTGCACCCAGGGCTCAAGGTCTGACGACTGAAGCCAAGCCTGTCGGCGGGCACCGATGCCGGCTGCGGCCACTCGAGCCGAGGCCTCAAAGCCATCATAGGCTGCTCGGGACATGAACTTTGAGCATTCCCGAATGCCAGTGGACAAGGCTAGGAACCTCCGCAAGGGCTCCTCGGAGAGACCAGCGGAGAATCCGGCTAGCTCTTTAGCCAGATCCCGGAGATACATGCCCATGTATAGCTGGTAAGTCTGGACACGACATGCGAGCATAGAGCCCTGGAAGCACTTCTTGCCAAGGCCATCCAGGTTACGGGCCTCCCTGCCAGGAGGCACCGAGGAGTGCATCTTCTGGCTCTTAAGACGATGCATGGCCGATTCCACTACCATGGAATGGTGTGGCAGCTGTGCCTTTTGAAAGCCAGGGCTCTTGCGGACTCGATAGATAGAATCGACCCGCTTGCTCAGGACCGGCGAGGAGGCCGGACTCTCCCACATGCGGAAGAGTAGTCGTTCCAGCATAGGAGGAACCGGCACAGTAAAGTGTTCCCTCGCGGGAGAGTCATACTGGAGGGCGTCGAGCTCTTCGGCTCGAGGCTCCTCCTCGGGATCCGCAGGGAAGGCCAAAGCCTTGGCCATATCCCTAACGAAGTCCGAGAACCGGGCATCCTCCGGGGGGGACTGCTTCCGAGGCTCGGACTCCGGTGAGTCCGATGGGACACACCGAGTCCGGAAAGAATCAGGTGACTCTTCCTCCTCAGACTCCCAGACCGACTCCGAAGAGGACTCGGTGGGGTCGGCCCGGGCAGGGTGCGGCGCCAGCTGCCCCGACGCCGAGGGAGTCGGCGTCGGCGACCTCGGTCCCGAACGGGAGGCCGAGGGCGACCTCGACCGAGGATCGACTCGAGTTCTCATCGACTCGAGGATCGGCTCGGTCTCCGGGGTCGACTTGGACGTCGACGACCCGGCGGTCGGGGCAGCGACGCCAGCGAAGCCAGCGAGCAGTGCCCTCTGCTGGTCCATGAAGGCAGACAGTCTGCTCTCCAAGGCCGTCAACCTGAGTCCGAGCTCAGGTGACCCAGCAGTCCCCGACTCGGGCCCCGACGGCGTCGGGCCCGACGTCGGCTGTCGTGGAGGCGAGTCCAGAAGGACCACAGGACTTACCCGGGCAGGCATCTCCGACTCCAGGCGAGGTCGCTTCGGGACGTGTTCCTTCTCCAAGGACCCGGGGCGGCTGTCGGGGCTATGCGACCTGGCCCTCGCGGAACCAGGAGCGTCCACCGACGCCGCCCTCGCGGGTTTTTTCCTTCCGACGATGGTCCCCGGAGGGAGAACCCCGGTCGGAGGAGCTCCGGCGACGGTCCGAGCTGGAGCCTTTCGACACGGAGGCCTTCGACGAGGTCCGGGTACGGCTGGGGTCAGCGAAGATTCTCTCACGCTGATGCCGCCGACTTCTCAACGCCTTTGAGGACAGTTTGCTGCAGGGCCCACAGATCAGTTCCTCATGATCCGGGCCCAGGCAGCGGAGGCAAAAGTCGTGTGTGTCGGTTAGTGACATATTTCGGTCACACCGACCACACCGCTTAAACCCACTGGCAGCCATCGGGGGAAAAAGGGCCCCTGCGAGGTCAAAGGACCGGGCTGCCAGGGAAAACGAAAACGAAAGCTGACTAAGTCAGAAAAACCGAAAAAAGTAAGAGGACTCGAGACCGGCGTCGCGAGTCCGGGCGGGAAAACGATCGGCGTCGAACCGAAAGAAAAAAGGATAAAATAAAGAAGAAAATCAACTTTTTCGCGGGGACAAGACGGGGACGTCTGTACGGCTCCGCGGAAAAAAGAAGACTGGCTAAGATGGCACCCTCGGGCGGGAAGACGACCGCGCATGCGCTCTGCAATTCCCAAAGGCTTTCTTTGAAAGCTGGGGAAAATTGCTCTGCGAGGGCTCCGTCGGCGCCGACGTCACCCATAAGTGAGGACTGACTTCCTGCTTGGTCCTGGAGAAGCAAAATTCATCCCTTCCTTTCTGAAGATACTAAGACACTTATCCACTCTTTAATCACCTTCCATCTAGACCAGGGGTCTCAAACACGCGGCCCGCGGGCCGCATGCGGCCCGCGATGCATAGGGGGAAAAAAAAAACACCCCGGCTTCTGCTGCTGCTGCTGCCGCCGCTGCCGTGGCCGGCAATAGCAGCAATATCGCAAGTCCCGCGGGCTCTGTTCCCCCCCTTCCTTCCTTCCTTCCTTCCTGCTTGCCTGCCAGTTCTCCGCTTCGGCTTCGCCTTTCAGAGCCGCGAAGGGAGAGCTTCTCCCTCGCGACTCTGTTCAGCCCGCTGGGGCAGATGGGAAATTTCCCATCTGCCCCAGCGGGCTGAACAGAGTCACGAGGGAGAAGCTCTCCCTTCGCGGCTCTGAAAGCCAAAGCCGAAGCGGAGAACTGGCAGGCAAGCAGGAAGGAAGGGGGGGGGAGAACGGAGCCCGCGGGACTTGCGATATTGCTGCTATTGCCGGCTACGGCAGCGGCGGGAGCAGCAGCAGAAGCTGGGTTTTTTTTAAAGTTTAATTTTCCCGGGGGGGGGGAGGGAGGGAGGGAGCAGGACTTGATGGGGGGAGCAGGACGGGGGGGGGAGCAGGACTTGATGTGGGGGGGGGCAGGACTTGATGGGGGGGGAGCAGGACTTGATGGGGGGGAGCAGGACTTGATGTGTGGCTGGGGGGGGTAGTACTGAAAATGGGGGGATGGGGGTTAGGCCTGGTAATGGACAGATGGGGGTTAGGACTGGAGGTGGTCTGATTGGGGGGCTAAGACTGAAATGGGGTTATGGGGGGGCTAAGAATGAAGATAGGGCGATGGAAGGGTTAGGCCTGGAAGTGGGCTGTTGGGGGGCTTAGGACCGATAATGGGCTAGGGGGGGGGGCTAGAACTGGTAATGGACTGGGGGGGGGTGCTATGACTGGAAATGGGCCGAGTAGAAGGAGGAGCTTGAACTGCAAATAGCTGATGGGGACAGGGTCTTGGAATGGTAATGGGCTGAGTGGAAGGGGGCTTGGAATGGAAATGGGCTGATGGGGAGGGGGGCTTGGAAAGGAAATGGGCTGTGAGGGGAGGGAGCTAGGACTGGAAATGGGCTGATGATGCGGGGACTAGAAGGGAGCGGATGCTGGGTGGGGCAGGAGCTAGAAGGGAGTTGATGTTGGGGGACGATTAGAATGGGATGGGGCTGGGAGAGTGAAATGGAGAGGGGAAATATATTTTGTGTGGGAGGGAAGAAAAATCTACAATTGGCCGGGTATTGGGAGAGTAAGTGGGGATTGAGGATGGAGGGGTAAAATTTGAGTGGATGAAATAGGAATGAGGAAAGAGCAAAAGGAGAATGATTAGTATGTTAAAGCAGATGTAGAGAGAATGGAAAAAAACTAGGAAAGAAGAAAGGACAAATGGACAGCAGACGATGGAGAGTTAGCAGAAGACACAAAGAAACCAGAAGAAAGTGAATGGAACAATTGCAACTGAAAAAAAATGCACAAAAGGTAGAAAAATATCTCTTTATTTTGAATTTATTAACTGAAATATGTCAGCTCTTGGAAATGTGCATCTTTAACGTCTGCACTTTATTTAATACAAGAGGAAATCAATGTATAGTTTTATTTCTACAGTGTTGTACATTCTAAGTTTGGCTTTTGGGGTTCCCAGTTTAATTGTCTTCCTGTTTCTAAATTGTGATTCCTTGTTTGGTGATGGTGTATGTTCTGCATGTGTAACTGAGCTGAGGTATTCTGTTTATGTAATTCCTATTTGACATTGCCACTTGTTCTCTTTCCCGAGTAGGTCATGTATTGTTATTCTCTGAAATGTGTTGATTTAATATTTGCAGTGTTGCCTTTTGATAGTTAGGGTATGGTGCTTTGTGAGTCCTGGTAGTGCTGTTAGGACACGGCAGGTTTGCTATGGGTTCTAAATGAGCAGTGTTTCTAGTAGTTCCTAATGTGCCTGGCGGTTGGCACTGGTTTATAGTAATGTAGAAATCTTTTAGTCTTTCTTTATCCATACACTCATTAAGAGGCATGTTTACTAAAAGTTAGTGTATGGTAACATTATGCAAATATTTATGCAAATGATGCCCTTATGCAAATGAGGCCTGCGTCTTGTGCGGCCCCCGGGTTACTCTACAAGTCCTCATTTGGCCCTCAAAGCAATTTGAGTTTGAGACCCCTGATCTAGACTATTGCAACCTCCTCCTTGCTGGTTTCCCTCTGAATCATCTCTCTCCCCTTTTATTTATTTAACAAGTTTTTATATACCATCCCTTACAGAGATCAGGGGCAGTTTATATTGAACAATTGAAAACATTTTACATTGAACAGAATAACTTATGTACAGTTAACATATGTAACTATCATACAGACAACTATGTACAGTGTTAGCTTAATTCTGTGCAGTTTGTGGTAAACAATGGAATTTTAATGAAGGATCAACATCCTTTAATCTCTTCAAAACTCAGCTGCATGGCTAATCTTCCACCAGCCTTTATATGCTTTTCAAATTGTTTCACTGACTTCCTATCTGTTCCCTGAAAAAGGTTTTGGTGATCAGCTGCATGGAAGGGAAAGTGTACATGAGGCCTTCCAACCATGAGACAAGGAACTCGTCCGTTGCCACCCTTGAGGGGTGGGTCTGCTGGGAACAGAATCGGGGCAACTGGAAGTTGTCTGAGCTGGCAAACAGGTCCATCACAGGTTCCCCCCAGAGTTGGAAAAGCCAACTGGCTATCCTGGAGTCCCGCTGCCACTCGTACGGCTGGAGGACTCTGCTCAGTCTGTCGGCCAGAAGGTTGTCCTGGACTGGCAGGTACACAGCCTGCAGGAGGATATCCTGTTGGATTGCGTATGAGCAGAGGACCAGTGCCTCCTGACAAAGAGTACAAGACCCTGTACCCCCGTTTGTTCACATAGAACATTGCCACCTGGTTGTCCGTCTGGACCAGCACCGGCTGGAGACACAGGTGGTGACAGAATACTCACAGGGTTAAGTATATGGCTCAGAGCTCCAGGATGTTGATCTGCTGGATGCTCTCGTCTGGTGACCACTTGCCCTGTGTGTAGGGCTCCCCACAGTGGGCTCCCCAGCCGAGCAGGGAGGCATCCGTGGTAAGGATCCTTGAGGGACTTGGGGCCTGAAAAGGCAGGACCACCTCGAGATACTGGAGAGACTGCCATCAGACCAGGGAGTCCGCCAGTTGGCAAGTTACAAAGACTCTGTCTCGGAGGCAACCCGTGGCTGGAGAACACTGGTCCCGGAGACACTCATGTGGAGGTGAGCGTCTGGGGTTATGTGGACCGTAGAGGTCATGTGCCCAAGGAGGCGCAGAAGCCACCAAGCGGGCACTGAGGAGCGGTACTGTATGTCCCTGTGCCAGAGTCCTGAGACGGTCGGCTCAGTCCCTGGGCAAGAAGGCCTTCGACTGGAGAGTGTGTCAAGCTTTGCCCCGATGAACTCCAGACACTGAGCCGGGAGGAGGTGAGACTTGGGGTAGTTTATGACAAACCCCAAGTGTTGCAGAACCTGGATGGTGCATATGGTGCCCTGCTGCACCTCTGAGGCTTGTGATGGGAAAAGTGTATCTGAGCCTATGGAACTGGAAGAAAAACAGGCTTTTACCTTTAAGGAAAGAGACAGGCCAGGAAGCAGTGGTTTTCAGACTGCAGGCAAAGAGAAAAAAACACACGTAGTTGCTGGGTACAGACCACGCCCAAGCTCTGAGGCAAGCTGTGAAGTTAATGAGAGGCACCTGGGGGAGGAGCACGGCCCGATAGTTCAGGCACACTCATATAAGCCCAGGGGACTAGAAGAGAAGAGAGAGATCACCAGGGAAACGGAAGGAGAGAGGACCACCAGGGGTGCAGAAGGAGAAAGAAACTTCAAAGGAGCTGAAGGACAAAGAGTTACCAGGGTCAGCACCAGAGAGGATTCCAAAGGAAACCAGCACACAGGGAGCCACGGTCCAGAAGGAAGTCAGTACTGCAGGGGTATTGCAGCTGATTCTGGAGGCAGGAGGGCGTTGCCTGGGAGAGCAACTGACAAGGAGCACGGTACAACAGCAGCAACTCATGAACCGGCAGGAAAACTGCCAACTCCCAAAAGGTGTGTGAATAGAACTGTAAATAAAAGTACTGAGAGCCAGTTAGAGGCTCTGTGCCGGTTAATGAAAGAAAAGAATCTCCATGTGCCTGCTAAGAACCCTGAGCATAAAGAGAAGTCTCACTGGAGAAAGGTCCTAGAGCTGTTAGAAGAGATTAAGCCCGAGTTTGTGCAAGCTGATTTAAACCCCGATATAACAGACACAGGTTATGAAGAAATGCAAACGGAGGGTTATGATTCTGACCAGGAGTCTGTAGAATCATTAATGGATTGCTCTCTATGCAAGAAAACAGCGTACAAGTGCTAGGTTTTGAAAGGAGAAAAACCTAGAAACAAATTGTCCTGGTAAAACTGGCAGAAACAGTTAAAGTTTTATTTTGAATGCTGGAAGCTTTGAAAGAAACAGCTACTTATGCTTAAAGCTGACAGAAGCACTTAAAGCCTTATTTTTGAAGACTGAAAGTTTGAAATAGATAACTACATGTGTTTAAAGCTGGCAGAAGCAGTTGAAGCTTTATTTTTGAATCCTGAAAGTTAAAAGGAAACAGCTATTTGTGCTTAAAGCTGATAGAAGCAGTTGTAGTGTTCTGTTCCGGTAAAAAGGGTCCTTTTTGTTAGAATTTTTGTGTGGAGAAGCAGCCCATTTATTTTGCCATGCGTTGAGTTTTTGAATGCTCTTTTGTAAAGGAAAATAAAAATTCCTGTGTTTGCCTAAAACCCTCGAGTCACAACTTTATTGTTTGAGACCTCAAAACTACAACTCCCAGAAGCCTCGGCTCTGAATTCCTTATTTAAGGACAATACAAAGGCACGTCCCGGCCTCTAGGCGACCACCTGGGCACGGGCGCGACAGGCTATGCCTCCCTTTATGAGCCAGTCGTCTAGGTAGGGGAAGACAAAGATCCCTGCCCCCCACTACAAACCGCAGGATGTGAGTATAAGCATCCTTGAAGTCTAAGGAGCATGGCCAATCTCCCTGCTGGAAGTATGGCAGCAATGTTCCAAGGGAGAGCATCTTGAACTTCTCTATCACCAGGAATTTGTTGAGGTTGCACAGGCTGAGGATGGGCCTTAGGCCCCCTGTCCTTTTTGGCACGAGGAAGTACCTGTAGAACCTCTTGCCCTTGAGATGGTGGGGCACCGGTTCCACCACTTTGTCCTCGAGAAGACCTGCCAACTCCTTCAGTAGAAGGTCCTGGTGGAGGGGAGACCTGAGGAGCTCTCCCGGGAAATAAGGGGGAGGTGTCTGAGTCAGGTGGAGGCGGTAACCCTCCTTGACTACCCGAAGTGCCCAGGAGTCAGTGATGATGGTCAACCACCTCTGGGCATAGATAGCCAGATGTCCCCCTGTGGGCTGCTGATCTCCTTAGGGTAGATAGGCTATGCTCACGGAGTCAAAAACTCCCCCCTGGCTGGGCCGGAGCCGGTGCCTGGGGTTTTGGAGTCTTCTGCTTACAAGGGCCATGCCCATGTCCCTTGGCCTGCTGACATTGTTGGAGAGCTGGGGAGGCCTGGAAAGGTGGATTGTTTCTGTAAGCAGCTCCCTTCCTCAGGTAAAGACTTTTTACCCAAGCCCTTCCATCGGGGAGGGGTAGCTGTCTTTTTGGAGAGCCTGGTCCTCATCATGAACTCGCTCTCCAGCTCGGCAGCCTTGTCGGTCACGAGTTTACCAAACAGGTTCTCTCCTAACTACTGATTACTACTACTGAGCATTTGTACAGCGCTACAAGTCGTACGCAGCGCTCCCTGGCAGGTGACCTCGGCCAATTTGTCCTGAACCCACTGCTCGAGGTTAAACGACTCTAACCAAGCTTGGTGCCAAGCACCGATGCCTGCTGCCGCTACTCGAGCTGTCAACTCAAACCCATCATTATCTGCTCAAGACATGAATTTGGAGCATTCATGGCCAGGTTCTTGAACCGCTGCAAGGGTTCCTCAGAAAGACCAGCTGAGAACCCGGCGAGTTTCTTCACCAGGTCTCTCAGGTACATTGCCCATGTACAACCGGTAGGCCTGGATATGGCCAATGAGCACTGAGCCCTGGTAGCACTTTCCGCAGAGGGCATCCAGGGTGCTGGCCTCCCTACCGGGGAGGGGGGGACACACCGAGGAGTAAGTCTTCTGGCTTTTCAGCCAATGTATGGCCGGCTCCACCACCATGAAGTTATGCAGCAGCTGTGACTTATGGAAGCCCGGGCTCCGGCGGACTTGATACATCGAGTCAAGCCATTTGCACACCACCAGTACCAAAGTCGGTGTCTCCCACATCCAGAGCAGCAGCCATTCCAGGATGGGAGGAATGGGCACTGTGAGCTATTCTCTCGGAGGAGCCTCGTACTGGAGGATTTCCAACTCATCCACCCGAGGGTGGTCCTCCGACTCGGTAGGGATCACCAGGGCCTTTGACATATCCTTGATGAAATCAAGGAAGCCCATATCCTCTGGCGGGGACTGCTGTCGAGGCTTCAAGACAGGAGAGTCAGATGGGATGTTGCGGTGGCGCCGGTATCGGGGGCCTCCTTGTCCTCTGTCCCCCACTCAGATTAGTCTATCGTAGGAGGGTGCTCCGCAAGCCCCCTGCGACCGGTACCCATCATATTTGCCGGGGATGACCGCAGGACTCGGATCCCGACCTTGGCTGAGGATTGACTTAAGGTCGAAGGACCTCGAGGATCAGTTCAGCATCCAGGGACGTCTTGGACGTTGAGGGCCCGGTGGTCAGGATGGATGAAAATGTCATGCCGGACAACAGTGTCTGCTGCTGGACCATGAAGGCAAACAAACTGCGCTTCAGGACCACCATTCTGGACTTCAGAGCAGAAGGCTCCGCAGTCTTCAGCGCAGGCACCCAGGGATTTGGGCCCAACGCTGGCTTCCCCGAAGGGGAATTCTCAACGAGACCTATCCGCGGTTGGATCCTTTTGGGGGACATTTGCAGGCCGTTCCCTCTCCGAAGCCTCAGACAAACGTCTCGAACTGCGGGACCGGGACCAGGCCCAGTGAGGGGGCACCCGGCTGGTCGGAACCGTCCAAGGATGCTGCCTTCGAGGGTTTCTTCTTCCTGGGTTCCCTCAAGGGAGACTCCTTTTTTGAGGACCCACGATGGGGCTCGGGTTTGGGATGGGCCTGAGACTTTGAGGCCTCAGACGAGGCCCTGGCCTTTGGAGGCACCAGGGACTCGGGGAAAATCTTATTGTGCTGCTGCAGGCAGCTCAAGGGCCTTACTGGATATCCTCTTGCAGAAACCGCAGGCTGCCAGATCGTGGTCTGGCCCAAGGCAACAGAGACAGCAGTCGTGTGTTAGTCAAAGACAATTTTAGAGCACCCATCACACTTCTTAAAGCCACTGGTAGCCATGGGGGGAAAAAGTACCCCTGTGAGGTCAAAGACTCTCCGGGCTGCAAGTTGGGAGAAAAAAGGTGAGACGACGCCAGGAAAAGAAAATGAAAACTACAAAAATAGACCCGAACTTGACGCTGAGGCAACAAGGTCGGTGGCAGAAAGAGTACCGGTGCGATACCGGAGAGGATGTTAAAACTTGAGAGAAAAATAAACTTTTTCTGGGGACAAGCCAGAGAAACGTCTGAAGGGCTCCGCAGAAAAAAGGAGACTCAGCGAAAAAGACCACGTGATGCGATCAGGGTAGAGGTCGCATCCTGAGTGCGCTCCGAGACCCTTGACCCAGGCCGGCGATATAGTACCGTGTAATCCCGTAATAACTAACCGAAAGTGTGCTCAGGGAGTGTTAGAGAGCCTGCAGCATCAGATAGTGCAGTCTGTGCTGGCAATTGGCATGGCGACCGGAGCTAAATCGACCAAGAGAGACCGGGAGCGGGTGGCCGGCACGAGCAAGATGGCGGAGTCAATCCCAGCGCCAAGCTTGCCCAGATCCCCCGCTTTGCTGGATGCGATGTCGGCTGCCGTGGCAGCAGCCCTGTCACCGCAGTTCGATGCGTTGCATGAGAAGATGGACGGACTGCGTGCCTCTGTGGATACTCTGGGGAGTAGACTCCGTGAGGCCGAAGACCGCCTGGGGCAAACGGAAGATAAAGTGGAGGTGCTGGAGTCGGAGGTTGCTGGTCTGAAAACCCAACTAGGCCTACATGAGGCTAAGCTTGACGACCTGGAAAACCGGTCAAGGCGGAATAACTTGCGGTTTATGGGGATCCCAGAAACCGTCTTAGATAAAGACCTGCGGGGCTATTTGGAAGCACTGACCAAGCATCTACTTGACGGCGTTGAACTTGGAGACCAACTGAGAATTGAGAGAGTGAATCGTGTAGGTAACAAGCAGGCACGGGATGCCCATCCTCGAATCGTGCTGGCCAAGTTCCTCTACTTTCCGCAGAAGGAAACGCTATTAAGAGCGGCTAGACAGAAGGGGGAAGTGCTTTATAATAACTCTAAAATCCGTGTTGCACAGGACTACTCTGCCGCACTGAGTCGGAAGCGCAGAGAGTATGCCCCCCTATGTGAGAAACTTATTGGTGCTGGGATTTGGTTCTCAGTTCAATATCCTGCCAAGTTGCATGTGATGAACGAAGGAGCTCACCATGTTTTTACAACAGCGGCGGAGGCAGAGAGCTACGTGAATCAACTTGCGGTTGGAGGGCAGGCGGCCTCGGCATCTCCGCATTGACATTTACTAGTGCTGATTGTTTGGTGATAGCCTGGTTCCCTCTTGGGGGAATAATCTGGGGTAGCCTGAAGTGGTAAGGGCTACAGTCTCTGCCAGGTATTTTATGAGTGGCACGTGGACAAATAACTTTGTGTCGCTTGAATTGCTCCCCCAGATACAAGTTTGCAATGTGTTGAACCTGTTACATTGTTTCGAGTCCAGCAGGTAGACTTAGTATCCTTTTTTTGCAGACTGTGCCCTAAAATTTGACTAGTTCTTGTTTCTTTTTCTTTCCCCTCCCTTCCCGGTTGGCTCCCCTATTAAGTACTGCTCCGCTTAGAACTCGGAGGAGTTCGACCTAGGGAGCCCCCCCTCCCCCCCTTTTCTTTTTATTTTATTTTCTCTTTTCCTTTTCTTTTCTTCTTTGAGTTCTAAACTGCGGTTAACTGGACGACTTACTTAAATGCGTTAACAGTAGCTTGACGGATACCAGTGGGGTTTTTGTGTGTGTGATTTGCTTTTCCTATATTATAGTGACATTTTAATAATGCTGTTGGAAAGTAGTCTCAGTGAATATTTCGGCCATTTGTGGCCCCCGCAGCCGTTCGCAGAAGGAGGGAGTGATTGTGCCCTGCTGGGACCTCTCACGGAGGAAGGGGTGGGGTGTGGCGTGCTGTTGAGATGCCTTCTGGGAGTGCCTGACTCTGGAGCAGTCCCCCCCCCTCGCCTTCATTGAGCCCTACGGCGAGAGATGGATTGGTGGGGCCAAGCAGTGGGTGTGGAACGGTAAGAGGGGTTAAGACCTTACCTTGAGTTCCTGTCCTTTCGGGGAGGGGTTCTGGGATCTATTCTCCGATACTCTGGTGTCTCTTTGTAACTTTTGAGAAATCGAAACAATATGGCCGCCAGATACTAGCGTTGTAACTTGCACACCCAGAGGGCAATCTTATAGCTCTCACTCCTATTGATTTTGTTTACTGGGCCAGCCAGCTGTACCTAATGCGGACGGTCTGCATGATATTTGCCTGTTTGTAAATGTTGTACTGATGCTGTGAGTTTGTATTGTTAGCTGACATGTGCTTTCTTAAAATTTGTAACAGGACCTGTTCCCTGCCAAGGATTTTGTCTTACTTTCCAGGAATGATGGTCTGTGGGGGAAAATAGGGAGTGTTCGGGAGTTGATGGCAGGTAATCTGCGTAGAAGTAAAGTATGGGTGGGATTAATTTCTACCTTTACTGGGTAACAGGGGATCGGCCGTGCTCAGAGTGGCCTTGATAGGGCCTCTCTAGAGTGGGGAGGTGGAGAGGGCCCAAGGGTTAGGGGAGGTGACTGAGAGGGAGATGGGGTTGGGTAGTGAGGATAGGGGGGAGGTCGGGAATGGGAGGGTGGGGGGAATAGGCCGGGGAGGGAAGGGTGGTATGGGGGGGATTGGAGGGAGGGGGAGGTTGTGGGTAGGATGGGACCACGGGACCATACGAGTTGGGGAGGTGAAGATTTGGGCAATGACTAGAGGTGGACCCCAGGCTGGGGGGGTCCCTTCAGAGACAGTCTGGAATATCGGATCTATCGATGTGGAATCTTTTGTGATAAGCTGAAGATTGTTTCTTGGAACGTGTGTGGGGTAGGTAACCCTGTTAAGCGATACAAAGTGTTGCAAGCTTTAGCCAGGTGGCAGTGTGATATTGCCGTATTGCAAGAAACCCACCAGACTGCGGAAGAACATGCGAAATTGCAGAGAGCTTTGGTGGGGCAAAGTTGGGGTGCCCCGGCGTTGGGGAAAAAGGGTGGAGTGGTCCTACTGATTCATAAACGTGTGCGTTTTGAACTTGAGCAACAATATGTAGATCCTCAGGGTAGATACCTCTTGTTATATGGTAATTTGGAGGGGCGCCAAGTGGTGTTGGGTAATCTGTATGCTCCCAATGTTTTGGATAACTCCTTCTATGCCCATTTGGCCTCACGGATTGAACAAATGCCGGATGTTCCCTTGATTTTGGCCGGCGATTGCAATGGGGTGTTGGACATTGACTTGGATACCTCTGGAGGTGGACGAGAAGGATGGCGGGTCCCGATTACTCGAGCACTACAGGGCCTACGACGCCGATTGGGGATGGTGGACCCCTGGCGTTTGCTTCACCCTTTGGATCGGGACTTCACCCACCAATCGAGAGCCCATGATTCCAGAGCACGGAATGATTATGTCTTGGTTTCGGAGAGGTTGTTTGCACAGGTCGGGGAGGCGGAGATTGGCCCAATGGCCATATCGGATCATGCACCGGTTTGGGTAGAGTTGCAGTGGGGGGGCCCTACAACCTCACAGAGAATCTGGCGTTTCCCCCTGGGACTCTATGCCGATACGGAATTTCATACCTATCTTGAGCAGCGATGGGGGGAGTTTCTGGATGTTCATGCACAGCATAGGGATGAGCCCGAATTATTGTGGGAAACAGCTAAGGTGGTCCTGCGCGGCGACATTATTGCCTATGGGGCGCGGAAGCGAAAGCTGATAGCGTCACGAATAGTTCAAATGGAAAAGCAGGTCGTAAAGGCCCGACGTCGATGCGCGGGGAATCCCACAGCGGTTAATAAACGATTCCTTTGGGAGATGCAGTCGTCCCTCAATGAGCTGCTCCATCAGAGAGCAAATAAATCGTTGATGTATTATAAATACCAGCTTTATTGTTTTGGTAATAAACCGGGGAAACTTCTGGCGCGGTGTTTACGGGGTAGTAGAGGGACACGCTCCGTGGCGGCACTGCGTGATGCTCAGGGCCAGTTGCATACAAATAGCCAGGCGATAGCCCAAGCTTTTCGTTCCTTTTTTCGGGAGCTCTACCAGGGAAGTACAGGGTCCACGACATTAATGGAAAACTACCTGCAGGGGCTGCGAATTCCTAAGTTGACTGCGGAACAACGCTTGATGCTAGACGCCCCGGTAACTGAAGAGGAAGTTCATAAAGTTATATTGGGGGCCAGCTGCTATAAATCGCCGGGTCCAGACGGGTTCGGGGCGGAGTTCTATAAGTTGCTGATCGGTAAGATCACCCCCGTTCTGACTGCGGTGTACCACCAAAGGGTTGAACAGGGCGGGTTTGGTTGGGGAGCGAACCATGCGTTTATTACGTTAATACCTCAACCTGGTAAGGACCCCACGCAGGCGGCTTCCTATCGGCCCATCTCCTTATTGAATTTCGATCTGAAAGTGTTGGCGAAGGTTCTGGCCGACCGTTTGGCCACTGTTCTGGGGGACTTGTTACATGAGTCGCAGGTGGGTTTCGTTCGTGGGCGATACGCGGTGCGGAATCTACGGAAAATATTAGCCTCTCTGGAATGGGTGCGAGCGCGAGAGGAGCAATCAATATTGATCAGTTTTGATGCGGAGAAGGCGTTCGATCGGGTCAACTGGGATTATATGAATTTTCTTTTGCCCCGGTATGGGCTGGGCGACAAGTTTATTAGGATGGTGGAGTTATTGTATGCCAATCCTATGGCCGGTATCTTGTGCAATGGGGTGCTGTCTGACAATTTTAACCTTGAAAGGGGCACTCGTCAAGGTTGCCCCCTCTCCCCGCTGTTGTTCGTGCTGACATTAGATCCACTACTGCGGAGTATAGCGGATTCCAAAGACATTCGGGGCGTCCGTATTGGGCCGTGTGGTTTTAAAGTGGCGGCTTTTGCGGATGACATTTTAGTCCATCTGTGCGACCCCCAACAGTCATTGCCGTGTCTGCTTGCTGAATTCTCTCGTTATGGTGCCTTTGCGGGGTTGCGTATTAACCGAGATAAATCGGAAGCTCTGGACATTGGGGGCCGGCTTCAGGGGTCTTGGGGGGGAAGCTTCCCGTTGAAATGGGCCGGTACGTCCTTTATCTATTTGGGGATTGAGCTACCTAGAGATCCGATGACGCTGTATAGATGGAACTTTGAGCGTATCTAGTCCAAGGTTCGCTCACAGCTCCAAGCTTGGGCCCCGCTTCCGTTGTCCTTACTGGGCAGGGCGGCGGCATTGGGAATGGTGGTGTTACCACGAATTCTTTATTGGCTGCAAACGTTGCCGGTGTGGCTACTACATCGAGACCTTTTGCGTATTGAACGGGAATTTCGGGGTTTTCTCTGGAGGGGGGCTAGAGCACGTATACCGATGAGCCATTTGAAGGGGGGCTGGAGATCTGGGGGCATTGGTGTGCCTGATCTTTGGACCTATGCCTTGGCCTGCCAGGCCCGGCACCTAGGAGACTGGCTCAGCGCGACGACGGTGTATACTCCGAGGGAGCTGGAGGAGTCCCTGGTGGAACCACACTCATTGCTGGCAGTTCTACATTTACGGCGGGAGGTTTTGCCGAGTCGTGTAGCGAATGGTGTGCTGGTCCAGGCGGTGTGGCGTACCTGGCAGCGGCAGAATAAATTGTGGGGGAGTTCGCCGGAGAAATAGAGTTGGTTGCCGTTGCAGGGCAATGCCCAATTTCCCCCGGGATCGGATTCGGTCCCGTTCCGTCGATGGGCAGAGGGGGGGATACGGCTGCTGGGGCATGTAATTGACTTGGAGGGGAAGTGCAAACCTTTGGCGGAGTTGTGTCGGGAGTATGATTTGTGTCCTCAAGCTTCTTTGTTTGCGTATATGCAGCTATCGCATTATGTGGGTTCAGTTTCGGGGCGAGAGTTGTTGAGTGACCATTCTGCACGGATACTGGCATTTTTTGCCCTTGAGACAGAGACCCCACCTACCATTGCAAGTTTCAAAAAAGCATTGGAGCTTTCTGGGGCGCCATTAGATTACTTGGCAGAGGAGGCTTCTTGGGCGAGAGAACTGGGTTGTGAGGTGGCCCCGGGTTCCGTGCGTGCCGCGCTGAGCCGGGTTGCTGGGCTGGTGGAAGGAGCTCGATGGCGGGAAATCCAGTTCAAATGTATTGTACGTGCCCATTTTTCCCCAAGGAGAGCACTCCGTAGTCGTCTTACTGCATATGGTGGGTGCCTGAAATGTGCTTGTTCACTCGCAGATTTGGGCCATATGTGGTGGGGTTGTCCTCACATTCACCGCTATTGGGTTCGGATAGCAAATTATTTAAGCAGCTTGTTGCAACAACGGGTCTGCTGGATGGGGCGGCTTGTCATATTGGACCAGTTGGGACCACTCCACCCCAAAGGCCGATGGCAGAAATTGTTGATACGAAAAGCATGTCTGGTGGGGAAGAGTCCTGTGCTGCGGCGCTGGCTGGAGCCTGTGGCCCCCTCCTTTTGGGAGTGGCATAATGGGTTCCACCAGTTTATGCTCCTGGAACGGAGGAGTGCACAGAGGCACCCTCGGAGCTGGGTCTCTTTTCTCTTGGTGTGGACACCCTATATTCAAGTACTACAGCCTAAAATCCGTAGTGAAATTTTATGCCTGGGGTAGGTTGGTGGGGTGCCCTTAGCCTGCTGAGAATAGGTTCGATAGGTCCCCTAGGTCCCGGGAGGGTGGAATGGGTGGGGGGAGGGGGGGGAGCGGTTGGGTAGGTAGCAGATAAGTTTGTTTTATACCGTTGTGATATCCTGGGGCAGTGGACAAGACACAGCCCTGCCCTAGGTGTGTTGGTTTTTTATGACAGCATATTGGAAATGTGACATACTTTGTATTGTTATGTACTGTATTTTGTGCTCGTTAATAAATAAATATTTCAAAAAAAAAAAAAAAGGAGACTCAGCAAGATGGCACCCTTCGGCAGGAAGGGGACCACGCATTCGTGGTGACATCTCCCAAAGGCTTTCTTTGAAAGCTGGGGGGATGCTTCCGTGAGGGCTCTGTTGGTGCCAATGTCACCCATATGTGAAGATTGACTTCCTGCTTGTTCCCAGAGAAATATCCTTATCCCCAGCTCTTGTGTAGTCTTGACTAGATTGTCCCTGCTCATCAGAGCTTACAGTGGGGTTATGACTTGGAAGGAAGTGAGAGAAGAAACATAAAATATGCCATACTAGTGTACTGCAAAGGTCCATCAAGCCTAGTATCCTGTTGTTTCCAACAGTGGCCAATCAGGTAACAAATACCCATCAAGTTATGAAAAAGAGTAGTTACTCACCTGTAACAGGTGTTCTCCAGGAGCAGCAGGAATCAATCCTCACTTATGGGTGACATCGGCACCGATGGAGCCCCCGTGCGGAGCATTTCCCCAGCTTTCTAAGAAAGCCTTTGGGAATACTGCACGCATGCGCGGTCCCCTTCCCGCCTAAAGGTGCCATCTTGCCCAGTCAAATGACATAGCTAAAAAACAGCATACAAAAATGTAAAAATGAACTATGTACAACTGCAACTCCCAGGGGAGGAGGGAGGGTTGTGAGAACTGATTCCTGCTGCTCCTGGAGAACACCCGTTACAGGTGAGTAAATACTCTTTCTCCAGGACCACGCAGGAAGTCAATCCTCACTTATGGGACTCCCCAGCTTCAGGCTACCGGGGACCCAGAGCTGAAAAATGAGCTCCCTCTAGCCTCAGCATCAGAGAAAGGATTTCACAGAAACACCCCCCCACCGGTAGCCCAACCAGAGGGCTGGAGGGTAGGAGTTACCTAAACCTCAAAGAGATTCCGGAGCACTGCCTGACCGAAAGCACTGCCCCTACGGGACTCCCTCTCCAGGCAGTAATGGGCCGCAAAAGTCTAGCTTGAGGACCAAGTTGCAGCCCTGCAGGTGTCTGCCAACGGTACAGAGCGAAGATGAGCTACTGAGGCAGCCATTGCCCTGACACGGTGGGCCGTGACCCGACCCTGCAAAGGAAGGTCAGCTGCTCTGTAAGCCCAGGTGATACAGTCAGCCACCCAGATGGACAAGGTACGCTTGGAGACAGGTACCCCCAAGTTATTGGGGTCAAAAGATACGAAGAGCTGAGTAGCCCTCCTATGCCCCTGCGTACGCTCAAGGCCCTCCTACAGTCCAGGGTATGCAGGACTGTCTCAGCCCAGCTGGCATGGGGCCTAGGGAAAAATGTTGGAAGAACCACCTCCTGGTTGAGATGGAAAGAGGAGACAACATTGGGGAGGAACTTAGGATGAGTCCGAAGGACTACCCTGTTCCTATAGAAGTGAGTGTAGGGTCTGTCACAGACCAGGTCTTGAAGTTCACTCACTCGCCTGGCCGAGGTCAAGGCCACTAGGAATAGAGTCTTCCAGGAAAGGAAGCGTAGAGGACATGTAGCCATTGGTTCAAAAGGTGGGCGAGTCAGTTGCTGCAAGACCACATTCAATTCCCACTCAGGGGCCGGCGGACGGAGAGGAGGCTTGAGCAATAGTAAGCCTCTGAGAAACCTGGACAGCAAGGGATGAAACGACAAAGAGTGTCCCTCCACCATTGAGTGGTGAGCTGCCAGAGCAGAGAGGTGGACCCGAACAGAATTGGACAAGTGCAGAAGGTACTGGAGCACTACTGGCACAGTGCAGCCGAAAGGATCTTCCTGGCGTTGCTGACACCACAAGGAGAACCTCCTCCACTTCAGGGCATATGTTTTCCTGGTGGATTGCTTTCTAGAGGCCAAGACCACCTCTTCTACTTCCTGAGGCAGGCCCCAGGGAGCCAAGACTACCCTTGCAGCCTCCAGGCCATCAGATTGAGAGATTTGAGATTGGGGTGCAGAAGGGAACCCTGATCCTGAGAGAGAAGGTCGGGTTGGAACCCCAGAGGCAGTGGTGTCTCCACTGCCAGTTGAAGCAGCAGTGGGAACCAGGGCTGCCTTGGCCACCTGGGAGCAACCAGAAGTACCGAGGCCTTGTCCCGGAGAATCTTGAACAAGTTTCGGGCCACCAGAGGCGTGGGAGGAAACACATACAGTAGGCCCTGGGACCAAGAAATCAGGAAGCATCTGCCGCCACCCTTAGGGGATGCGGTTGCCTGGAACAAAACCTGGGCAGTTGGTGATTCAGGAGACTGGCAAAGACATGGATGGAAGTCCCCATTTCAGGAAAATCTTTTGAACCACCAAAGGGTGCAGCTGCCACTTGTGGGGCTGCAGAATTCTGCTTAATCTGTCCGCCAGAAAGTTCTCTTGGCCAGGAAGATAAACAGCCCTCAGCAACATCTGGTGTCTGAGGGCAAAGGAGCAAAGGGCCTGTGCTTCCAGACATAGGGGCCTGGACCCAGTGCCGCCCTGTTTGTTCACATAAAACATGGCTACTTGATTGTCCGTCTGAACTAGAACAGACTGGTGAACCAAAGTGTGAGAAAAAGCCTTGAGGGCTAAGCGAATAGCCCGCAACTCTAGTAGGTTGATCTGTTGCGTGGCTTCCCAGGGGGACCAGAGGCCCTGAGTGCAGCTCCCCTGACAGTGTGCACCCCAGCCCTGTAAGGAGGCATCTGTTGTCAACACCACTGTGGGAACAGGCACCTGAAAAGGCACCCCCTGAAGCAAGTTGGGGGGGGGTGTAGCCACCACTGAAGGGAAGTCAGGAATGGTTTTGACACCCTGACTTTGTCTGCTAGGTTCCCAGTGGCTTGTTTCCACTGAGTTCTGAGGCACCACTGTGCAGGCCTCATGTGGAGACGGGCATTGGGGGGTCACATGTACAGTCGATGCCATGTGTCCTAGGAGCTGCAGACAGAGCCTGGCAGGAACCCTTGGCAGGCTGAGAAACTGGGATGCCAACTCCATGAGCCTTTGAGCTCTGTCCTCTGGCAAGTAAGCCCTTGCTTGCAGAGAGTCCAGCCGTGCCCCTATGAACTCTAGGTTCTGGGAGGGGAGCAAAGTGGACTTTGCAAAGTTTATGACAAAGCCTAGGTCTTGAAGGAGTGATACAGTCCTGAAAGTGGCCTGCCTGGCCTCCTGGTAAGTCTGACCCTGGATGAGCCAGTCATCTAGATAGGGGAAGACAAAAACACCTTCAGTCCTCAAGTAGGCCGCCACCACTGCAAGGCACTTTGTAAAGACTCGTGGGGCGGAAGTTAGGCCAAAAGGCAGCACTCTGTACTGGTAATGGTTTCCTCCCACCATGAACCTGAGGTACTTTCTGTGGTCTGGATGAATGAGGATGTGAGTATACGCATCCTTTAGATCTAAGGAGCATAGCCAATCTCCCTGCTGGAAATAGGGCAGAAGTGTTCCAAGAATAAGCATCTTGAACTTCTCTTTCTCCAAGAACTTGTTGAGGTTCCTGAGGTCTAGGATAGGCCTTAGGCCTCCGGTTCTCTTTGGCACCAGAAAGTACCTGGAGTAGAAACCGTGCCCCTGTAGACGAGGAGGTACAGGCTCCACCGCCTTGTCCAGAAGCACACCTTGAAGTTCTTGGAGGAGGGGGGATGTATGCAGGGGAGGCCTTAGAGGCTCTCCTGGGAAGAAGACAGGAGGTAACTGCTGGAAATTAAGCATATAGCCCTTGTGGACTATACTTAATACACAAGCATCCCCTGTAATGGGTGGCCACCTGTGGGCAAACAGGGCTAGGCGACCTCCTGTGCAGGAATGGGGCAGCAGAGGTGGAAAGGCTATGCTGTGGGAGTCAAAAACCCCCTCTCTGCTGGGTAGGAGCAGGAGCCGGAGGCTTGAGGGTCTTCTGCCTACGGGGCCCATGCCCCTGCCCCTTGGCCTGCTGCCCCTGTTGGGGAGCTGGGGAGGCCTGGTACTGAGGGAAAGGTTTGTAGACAGCCGCCTTTCTCGGGTAAAAGGACTTTTTACCCGAGCCCTTCTTTTTGTGAGAAGGGGCAGAAGTCTTTCTGGACAGCCTTGTCCTGGTCAGGTGCTCGGATTCGAGCTCAGCCGCCTTCTTGGCAATGGGCTTGCCAAAAAGGTTTTTACCTCGGCAAGGGACATCAACCAACTTGTCCTGCACCCAGGGCTCGAGGTCCGATGACTGCAGCCATGCCTGGCGTCAGGCTCCGATGCCGGCTGCCGCCACACGAGCCGAAGCCTTGAAGCCATCGTAGGCCGCTCGGGACATGAACTTGGAACAGTCCCGGATTCCTGAGGACAAAGTCTGGAACCTCTGCAAAGGTTCCCCGGAGAGGCCAGCAGAGAACCCGGCAAGCTTTTTCGCCAGGTCTCGCAAGTACATGCCCATGTACAGCTGGTAGGACTGGACACGGCAAGCAAGCATCGAGCCCAGGAAGCACTTTCTGCCAAAAGCATCCAGGTTTTGGGCCTCCCTGCCGGGGGGCACCGCAGAGTGCATCTTCTGGCTCTTCAGACGATGCATGGCCGATTCCACCACCATGGAATGGTGCAGCAGCTGCGCCTTCTGGAAGCCAGGGCTCTTACGGAGTCGATAGATGGAATCGACCCACGTGCTTAAGACCGGTGCCGAGACTGGTGCCTCCCACATCCGGAAGAGGAGCCGTTCCAGCATCGGAGGAACTGGCACAGTAAAGGCCTCCTTCGGAGTAGAGTCATACTGGAGGGCCTCAAGCTCTTCAGCTCGAGGCTCCTCCTCGGGGTCCTCGGGAATCGCCAATGCCTTGGCCATGTCCCGCACAAACTCCGAGAACCGGGTGTCCTCTGGGGGGGACCTACTCCGGGGCTCGGTCTGCGGTGAATCCGAAGGGACGCACCGAGTCTGGAAAGTGTTTGGGGACTCCTCATCCTCTGTCTCCCACGCTGACTCATCCGAAGAGGCTCCGACCGCGTGGGTCGAGGTGGCACCCGCCACGATGCCGAAGGCACCGGCGCCGACGCCCTCGGTTCCGAGTGGGAGGTCGAGGGGGACCTTGACCGAGGACGACTTTGAGCCTTCATGGTCTCGAGTATCGGCTCGGTCTCCGGGGTCGACTTCGACATCGATGTCCCGGTGGTCGGGGCAGATGCACCAGCGAGGCTGCCATCAGTGCCCGCTGCTGATCCATGAAGGCAGTAATCTGCACTCCAAGGCTGTCAGCCTGAGTCCAAGCTCAGGAGACTCAGCAGCCACCGACTCGGGCCCTGGCGGCGGCGCCGGGCCCGACATCGGCTCCCTCGGAGGAGAGTCCACGAGGACTACAGGACTTACGTGTCCGACGGTCTCCAGCTCCACACGAGGTACTTTGGACGGCTTCTCCTGCTCCAAAGGTCCGGGACGGCGGTCGTGGGTCTTAGACCTGGCCCTCAAGGAACCAGAGACCTCTTCCGATGCCACCCTCACGAGCCGCTTCTTCCTCTTGCGTTCCCGGTCAGGGGACCCCCTGTCCGAGGAACCCCGGCGATGCTCGGGATCAGACTCCCGAGACGTCGAGGCCTCAGACGAGGTCTGGGCCCGGCCGGAGGCAGAATCGGAGAAAATCCTTTCCTTCTGGTGCTGACGGCTTCGAAGTGCCTTGGTGGACATTTTGCCACAGGGGCCACAGATCATGGGATCATGATCTGGGCCGAGGCACCGAAGGCAGCAGTCGTGTGTGTCGGTGAGAGACATTAGTTTCTTGCACCGATTACACTTCTTGAAACCACTGGAAGCCATCGGGGAGAAAAGGGCCCCCGCGAGGTTAAAGGACCGGCCTTCCAGAGAAAACAGAAAAAAGGGCGCGAACGCCAGCCACGAAGGGCAAAAACTGAAAAATAGAAGACGGGCTCGATACCGGTGTACCGAACCCGGCGGGAAGGGGAACCGGCGTCGAACTCGGAGAAAAAGACGAAGTAATCGTTGAAAAAAATGTCAACTTTTCCGGGTGACTCGGACAAACGTCCGATGGGCTCCACGGAAAAAGAGACACTGGGCAAGATGGCACCTTTAGGCGGGAAGGGGACCGTGCATGCGTGCAGTATTCCCAAAGGCTTTCTTAGAAAGCTGGGGAAATGCTCCGCATGGGGGCTCCATCGGCACCGATGTCACCCATAAGTGAGGACTGACTTCCTGCTTGGTCCTGGAGAAGAACATGATAGGTAGATAAAAAAGAGGGTGACTGGACTGGTGGGTGATAAGCAGGATCAATTTTGAGCACATAGACAAGCAGAAAACAACAAAATTAAGGAAAAGGCTGAAAGGGAAAGTCAACATCTGAGATAAATGGAGGAAGGGAAGAATGGAAGAAGACAGGAGAAATAGCAAATGAACATCAGACCCCGGAAAGACAATTAGGAAAAACAAATAGGAGAAAGCAGAATAGACACATTGGGACCAAAGTAAATAGAAAAAATACAATCTCCAAAGGTAGGAAAAAAAAAAGTATTATTTTGAATTAATCAGAACATGTCAACTTTGGGAAACCTGCATCTCTGATGTATTTTGTATTGTGCTCAGACGAATGGAAATGCAGTTGTTTCTATTTCTCCAGTATTGCTGTATATACAAGGTCTGATTTCTTGAGTTTTCCAGTTCTGTTTTTATCTTCATATCTGTATTACTAATCCTTGGTCCTTTGTTTTGTATTTGGTGAGGGTCTGTTTTCTGTATAGAGATCTGTAACAGCCCTGTTTGTTCTATTTTCTTATTAGATGGTGGATTGATATTTCAGAGTTTGGTATAACATTTGCAATGCTGCCTTTTTGTAGATTAAGGCAGTTGCTGTTTTAAGTCCTGGGAGTGGGTTGTTATGGTATTGCAAGGTTCCAATTGTCTTTTTGCAAGCTTTTGTGAAGTGTTTGGAGTGGAGTCATTTTGTGTTGCCTTACTGACATGACATCAAAACAAATTTAATTTCTTTGCATGTTGGGTTATTAGTGCCTTGCTTCTTATGCTTTTGATAGTATTCAAGGCAGAAGGCAACACTACAATAAAACTATGGAATAGGGAACTTACAAAAATGCATTTACTTTAATACATGATTTAACTCTGATGTTTCTATACAGTGTTCTTTGTTTTCCACATGAACAATCTTGTGCATTTATAAACTGAATAATTTTTAAAAATAATAATCCATAGGTATTTATTTGCTTTATTAATGTAGATTAATAAGACATTTATTTGTTGTAAATAAATTTATTTTGCAGAATACGTTAAGATAGTTGGCTTGCGTCTGGTCAGGTTTACATTAAGTTATGGGAAACTGTCTAGAGACATTTCAAATGTAGTTGAATTGTTTCCATAGATGTATATGGGATTTTGCATTGGTAAATGTTTGGAATAACTGAGTTTAAAATACATAATGTAAAGCGTCACCTTGTAGAAATCCATTTCTATGTGCATGTGAAGACAATTGTTGATAAAAGTAAAACTATGATAAACCTGTATGTAAAATGCTCATGTTAACCTTAGGCCTCTGCAAAAACTAAGTTCTAGCTAAGTCACTGCTCTAAAGATTTTAACTCAAATTGCCCCTGCCCCACACTAGCCTCACCCATTTTAGTCTTCCCAAGCAGCAGAATAACAGACTGCCTATGCTGAAGGTGAAATTAGAGTTTACCTGCTGTCTTTCCTTGAGTCCCTCTAGTCCAGTCCAGAAAAGAATACGATTGGGTTTTCCCCTTCTTTCAGCAACTGAGGACTGAGCATGTCAGAAGTTTGATGCGATAGCCTAAGAGCTACCCACTCCAGCTCAGACTACAGTATACTATTGACAAAGCAGAAACGGAGAGCACACCACAAATCTAACAGCCACAGATTGGCATGCCCTACCCAGACCCACCTGCATTTCAGATGTAGATTATGCAACAGCTGGGCACCAGCCCTGAAAGGAAGTAAAGAAAAGTAAAGGAAAAGTAGGTATTCACAGAAGCCACTGTAGACCGCGACACTCAAGCATTCCCTCGCAATAGGGCACAGAGCAAACAGATCACCTCTGAACGCTTCAGATGATCCATTTGTATCCCCCATAGCTGGATTTGCCTCACTCTGTAAGATCAATAACTCAAAATAACTATTGCTCTATATAACTATAATCCAAAACCAAAATAGAGCTGTAACCTATCGTCATGAGCTAAAGTGTGTATGTATATGTGTGTATGTATATGTGAATTAATGTTGGAAGACGAGCCGTGAGGAAAAAACTACCTCTCGTGGCTTTACTTCCATTTTACTCAAATATTTAAAGCTCAAACAGAGCTTTGCAACTTAGGTAAAAACACCATGAAATGGTGTGCCCTACACCCCCAATGTGTTGCCAATATTACGCTCCCAACATATTCCAAAATGTTATACTTCCATGTTCAGAAAAGAACCAATCCGTGACTACTCAAAAATAGCACTTATCTGTTTTGGTCCATGTAAGTCAAAGGCGTTTTCTGAACCCAAAATGAATGCCGATCACTCCTGTCCGCAGTTATGACAAAGGAGGACACAGTACTGCATTTCGGGCAAACCAATCTTGATGCCCTGTAAGATGACAGAATGAAAGAACTCTGGGCGGGACCTGGACTGGACAGGAGGGACTCAAGGAAAGACAATTAGCATGTAATCTCCAATTTCACCTTCCATATCATCCCTCCAGTCTTGTCCAGGAAAGGATACGATCGAGATGTACCAGAGAAGTAGTAATGATGGGAGGGATCTGCGAATATGGCCTAAAGCATTGATGCTTCCAAACTGCATATCTGCAGATGTTTGCATGTCCAAGCGATAATGACGAAGGTATGCAAGGACACCCAAGGTGGCCACCCTGCAGGTATCCGCTCGAAGAATCGGGCAATGCTCTGCCCAGAATACCACCAGAGACCTAATAGAATGAGCCCATAAGCCCAACAGGACCGTCCGGCCCCTGGAAACATGCACAAACAATAGCCTCCTTTATCCAGTGTGCTGAGGCTTTAGAAGCCGCCTCCTCTTTCCGGTGGCCACTGAACAAGACAAATGACACTGGTCAACATTGAAATCGTTACTAACTTTAAAAGGCCCTAATCTGTAGTATCTTGGTGAGCTGAACACGAATATAACATTAAAAAATGATTGGCTCTCGTTTTGAAGATATTGCATGCAGTTCATTTTTGATGTTTCACTGTGTACATTTATCCAGTAGGACAACAGCAGCATCCCAAATAAGCCTTGAATGATGTAATATTGCATCACATTGCATAATACCAGCATGCACACATCATCCAGAGTTGATTACATCATTTTCTGATGCAATGCAATACTACTGCCAGACGGCTGCTGAAGCCATCTGACATCAGCATGTACTATACGCAGTTGGAAAGGTTGAGCATTTAAAATATTTCAGACTGTGCGCGAAGACAGTTTAAGCTACTGTTACATGTAACTTTTATTAATCATATAATTTTAGCCATTTAGGTACAATACAGAACAGTAATGCCGCAAAAGTGACGTGGAGGAGGAGTGGAGTGGAGGAGTGGCTTAGTGGTTGGGGCAAGGTACTTCAGGCCGGAAGGTCAGGGGTTCAAATCCCACTAGAGGGCAGCAACCTTAGGCCGGAAGGACTGGGGTTTCTAGTCCCACAGGTGCTCCTTGTGGTCTTGGGCAAGCCACTTAACCCTCCATAGCCCATGTTCCCTGTAATAGTTATCTCCAAGTTATAATGCCCTGTTCAATGTAATTTCAGTTTGTTCAATGTAAACCGCACTGATGCAGAATAGCGCAGTATATAAGAGAATGTAACTAAATAAATAAAATAAAAAGTGTGTTAATACCGTTGACAATTTCTGCTACATTTGTGGGGAAGTGACATTTGCCAACCAGAAGAAAAGTATCACTTCTCAACTGAAAAAGGCATATCATCTTTACTTCGGATGCAAGATTGGTGACCAAGACAAGCCTTGGGCCCCACATATATGCTGCGCTACATGTACAACACAGCTTTCACGGTGGTTGAATTACAAAAGACCATCAATGCCGTTTGCAGTTCCCATGGTGTGGAGAGAGCCAAGCAACCACATAAATGACTGTTACTTCTGCTTGGTTCCTCCTCTGTCCAGCGGAATAACGAAGCAAAAGAAGTCGAGCATAGTCTACCCAAACATTCCATCTGCATTGAGACCAGTTCCACATGGTGAGGGACTTCTTATTCCAGAACCTCCATCAGAATATTCTCTTGATTCATCTGATGAGGACAAGGGTGAGCCGACCTGTTCTTCTCCTGGTCTGTCAGCATGCAGTGACCCAGATTTTTACTGGGATGCATTATCAACTCTACACAGAATAACACAGGAAGAACTAAATGACCTGTTTCTTGATTTGGACTTATCCAAGAACAAGGCAAAATTGCTAGGATCAAGACTCCAACAATGGAATCTTCAAGAAGATGTCAACATTACCTCATATCGAAAGCGCCACCAGCAGTTGGAGCCTTTCTTCAGAAAGGAAAGTAATCTGGTATTCTGTTCCGATATCGAAAGCCTCATGAATGCTTTAAAAATCACTCATGACCCACAAGACTGGAGACTATATAAACTCTTCGAAACTGAGTCTGAAGGCTGTGATTTTGAACAATGGAAACCGTCTTCCATCTATTCCAGTAGCGCATGCCGTCCACATGCAAGAGACATACGATAACAGTCAGTGTATGCCCCCTGTCTCTGTTCTCCCTTCTTGTGTCTTGGTAACCGCTTTGATTTAAGGAAAAGGCGGTATAGAAAACCTGTTAAATAAATAAATAAATAAATAAAGCATTTACTGACTTCCATTAACTATAACAAGTACAGCTGGCACCTCTGTGGTGACTTGAAGGTAGTTGCCCTTTTAATGAGACTGCAGCAGGGATATATAAAATACTTGTGTTTCTTATGTGAGTGGGATAGCCGAGCAAGGGATTGGCACTACTTGCGGAAAGAGTAGTTACTCACCTGTAACAGGTGTTCTCCAGGAGCAGCAGGAATCAGTCCTCACATATGGGTGTAATCGGCGCCGATGAAGCCCCAGCGGAGCATTTCCCCAGCTTTCCATGAAAGCCTTTGGGAATGCTGGCACGCATGCGCGGTTCCCTTCCCGCCTAAAGGTGCCATCTTACCTCAGTCAAATGACATAACTGTAAAAATGTAAAAATACAAACTATGTACAACTGCAACTCCAAGGGGAGGAGGGAGGGTTGTGAGGACTGATTCCTGCTGCTCCTGGAGAACACCTGTTACAGGTGAGTAACTACTCTTTCTCCAGGACCAAGCAGGAAGTCAGTCCTCACATATGGGTGACTCCCTAGCTCCGGGCTACCGAGTAACCCAGGCTGAACAAGAGAACTCCCTCTAGTCCCAGCAGCAAAGAAAGGCTTTTCAAGGACACAACCTCCACCGGTAGCCCAACAGAGGGCAGGAGTTGCCTAAACCTCAAAGAGATTCCCGAGTACTGCTTGGCCAAAAGCACTGTCCCTACGGGACTCCCTCTCCAGACAGTAGTGGGCTGCAAAGGTCTGGCTTGAAGACCAAGTTGCAGCCCTGCAGATGTCTACCAAGGGCACAGAGCGGAGATGAGCCACTGAGGCAGCCATTGCCCTGACACGATGGGCCGTGACCCTACCCTGCAAAGGAAGGTCAGCCGCCTTGTAAGCCCAGGTGATACAGTCAGCCACCCAGATGGACAAGGTACGCTTGGACACAGCCATCCCCAACTTATTGGGGTCAAAGGATACGAAGAGCTGGGTAGCCCTTCTATGCCCCTGCGTACGGTCAAGGTAGAAGGATAAGGCCCTCCTACAGTCCAGGGTATGCAGGACTGCTTCAGCCTGGCTTGCATGAGGCCTAGGGAAGAATGTTGGAAGAACCACCTCCTGGTTGAGGTGGAAAGAAGAAACAACCTTAGGGAGGAACTTGGGATGAGTCCTGAGGACTACCCTGTTCCTATAAATCCTGGTGTAAGGCCTATCACAGACCAGGGCCTGAAGCTCACTCACTCGCCTAGCCGAGGTAAGGGCTATCAGGAAGAGTGTCTTCCAGGAGAGGAAGCGCAGTGGACAAGTAGCCATCGGCTCAAAGGGTGGGCGAGTCAGTTGCTGCAAGACCACATTCAGCTCCCAGTCAGGAGCAGGAGGACGGATGGGGGGCTTCAGCAAAAGCAAGCCCCTGAGAAAGCGGGACACCAAGGGGTGACCTGACAAAGAATGTCCCTCCACCAGTGAGTGGTGAGCTGCTAAAGCTGAGAGGTGGACCCGAACAGAATTGGACTTAAGTCCTTGATTTGATAAGTGCAGTAAGTACTGAAGCACTACTGGGACAGTACAGGAGAAAGGATCCTCTGTACGTAGCTGACACCACACAGAAAACCTCTTCCATTTGAGAGCATAGGCTTTCCTAGTGGACTGTTTTCTAGAGGCAAGGACAACCTCCTCAACTTCCTGAGGCAGGCCCCAGGGAGCCAAGACTACCCTTGCAGCCTCCAGGCCATCAAATTGAGAGTCTTGAGATTGGGGTGTAGTAAGGAACCCTGCTCCTGAGAGAGAAGGTCGGGTTGCAGCCCCAGAGGCAGTGGGGGATCCACCGCCAGTTGAAGCAAAAGAGGAAACCAAGGCTGTCTCGGCCATCTGGGAGCTACCAGCAGGACCGAGGCCTTGTCCCGAAGAATCTTGAACAGAGTTCGGGCCACCAAGGGCGTGGGAGGAAACGCATACAGGAGGCCCTGAGACCAGGACATCAGAAAAGCATCTGGTGCGATCCTCAAAGGATGTGGTTGCCTGGAGCAGAACCTGGGTAGCTGCTTGCTTAGTGCAATGGCAAAGAGATCTATCCAAGGGAGACCCCACTTCAGGAAGATCTTTTGAACTACCAAGGGATGTAGCTGCCTCTCGTGGGGCTGCAGAATCCTGCTCAACCGGTTGGCCAGGCAGTTCTCCTGGCCTGGGAGGTACACCGCCTTGAGAAGCATGTGGTGCTGCAGGGCAAAGGAACAAAGGTCCTGAGTTTCTCGACAAAGGATCTGGGACCCAGTGCCGCCCTGCTTGTTCACATAAAACATGGCCACCTGGTTGTCTGTTTGAATCAAGACTGAGCGGTGAGCCAGGGCTGGAGAAAAAACTCTTGAGAGCCAAGCGGATAGCTCGAAGTTCCAGCAGATTGATCTGTTGGGCTGCCTCCCAGGGAGACCAGAGGCCTTGGGTGCACTTGTCCAGACAATGAGCACCCCAGCCCTTCAGAGAGGCGTCGGTGGTGAGGACTACTGAGTATTCTGGCATTTGGAAGGGCATTCCCTTGAGGAGATTGGGTGGATGTAGCCACCAGCTGAGGGAGGCCAAAAGGTGTTTGGACACCTTTATCCTGTCTCGTAAGTGGCCCATGGCTGGAGACCACTGAGTTCGAAGGCACCACTGTGCAGGCCTCATATGGAGCCTGGCATTGGGAGTCACATGTACTGTCGAAGCCATGTGGCCCAGAAGCCTGAGGCAGAGTCTGGCGGAGACCAGGGACCTGTTCAGAAACTGCTTTGCCACATCCATCAGCCTTTGAGCCCTGTCTTCTGGCAAGAATGCCTTTGCCAGTTGAGAATCCAACCTTGCCCCTATGAACTCCAAGTTCTGGAAGGGGAGCAAAGTGGACTTTGCGAAGTTTATGACAAAGCCCACCTTTTGGAGCAGAGCAATGGTGTTGAGGGTGGCTTGTCTGGCCTCCAGGGACGTCTGACCCCTGATGAGCCAGTCGTCCAGATAGGGAAAGACAAAGATGCCTTGATTTCTCAGGTAGGCCGCAACCACTGCCAGGCACTTGTTAAAGACCCTGGGAGCGGAGGACAGGCCAAAAGGCAGTACTCTGTACTGATAATGGTTTCCTCCCACAATGAACCTGAGGTACTTTCTGTGGTCTGGATGAATGAGGATGTGGGCGTACGCATCCTTTAGATCTAAGGAGCATAGCCAATCTCCCTGCTGGAGGTAGAGCAGAAGTGTTCCAAGAGTAAGCATCTTGAACTTTTCTTTCTCTAGGAACTTGTTGAGGTTTCTGAGGTCCAGAATGGGTCGAAGGCCACCGGTTCTTTTGGGTAACAGGAAATACCTGGAGTAGAATCCGTGACCTTGCAAGTGGGGAGGCACAGGCTCCACCGCCCTGTCCACCAACAGACCATGAAGCTCTTGTAAGCAGGAGGTCTGTGTGCAGGGGAGGCCTTGGAGGCTCTCCTGGAAAATATGGTGGTGGCAGTTGGTGAAAATGGAGGGCATAGCCATTTTGAACTATGTCCAGCACCCAACTGTCCCCAGTGATAAGGGGCCACTGGTGGGCAAAGAGGGCGAGGCGACCTCCTGTGCAGGGTGGGGAGAGCAGTGGAGGAGAGGCTACGCTCAAGGAGTCAAAAACCCCCACCCTGCTGAGTGGTACCAGGGGAATGAGGCTTGGGGGTCCTCTGCCTACGGGGCCCATTACCCTGGCCCTTGGCTTGCTGACCCTCGGGGGCAGGTTGGGCAGCCTGATATTGAGGGTACTGTTTGTAGGCAGTGCCCTTCCTCGGGTAAAAGGGCTTTTTACCCGAGCCCTTCTTCTTATGTGAAGGGGCAGAGGTCTTCCTCGACAGCCTTGTCCGGGTAAGGTGCTCTGTCTCGAGCTGAGCAGCCTTGTCCGGGTAAGGTGCTCTGTCTCGAGCTGAGCGGCCTTCTCGGTCACGGGTTTGCCAAAAAGGTTCTCACCTCGGCAGGGGACATCGACCAACTTGTCCTGAACCCATGGCTCGAGGTCCGATGACTGCAGCCACGCCTGGCATCGAGCCGCGATGCCGGCAGCTGCTACTCGGGCCGAAGCCTCGAAGCCATCGTAGGTGTCGCGGGAAATGAACTTCGAGCATTCCCGAATCCCCGAGGACAAGGTCTGAAATCTCTGCAAGGATTCCCCGGAGAGACCAGCAGAGAAGCCGGCCAGTTCTTTGGCCAGGTCCCGCAAGTACATGCCCATGTACAGCTGGTAAGACTGGACACGGCAAGCAAGCATCGACCCCTGGAAGCACTTCCTACCGACGCCATCGAGGTTGCGGGCCTCCCTGCCGGGGGGCACCACGGACTGCATCTTCTGGCTCTTCAGACGATGCATGGCCGATTCCACAACCATGGAATGGTGTAGTAGTTGTGCTTTCTGGAAACCAGGGCTTTTGCGGAGTCGATAAATGGAATCGACTCGCTCGCTCAGAACCGGCGCCGAGGCCGGGGCCTCCCACATTCAGAAGAGGAGCCGTTCCAGCATCGGAGGAACCGGGACAGTAAAGGCCTCCTTCGGAGGAGAGTCGTACTGCAGAGCATCGAGCTCCTCGGCTCGAGGCTCTTCCTCGGGATCGGCAGGGATAGCCAAGGCAGCGGCCATATCCCGGACGAACTCCGAGATCCTAGTGTCCTCCGGAGGGGATCTACTCCGGGGATCAGACTGCACTGAGTCTTAAAAGTATCGGGAGACTCCTCGTCCTCCGTCTCCCAGGCGGACTCGTCCGAGGAGGAGTCAGGGTCCGACCCCGCGGGGCCCCGAGGCACCCGCCCCGACGCCAGGGGCACCGGCGTCGACACCCTCGGTCCCGAACGGGAGGTCGAGGGAGACCTCGACCGAGGACGACTTCGAGCCACGAGGGTCTCGAGTATTGGCTCGGTCTCCGGGGTTGACTTTGAAGTCGACGTCCCGGTGGTCGGGGCAGATGCACCAGGCAGGCTGGCCATCAGTGCCCGCTGCTGCTCCATGAAGGCAGACAGTCTGCACTCCAAGGCTGTCATCCTGAGACTCGGCTCGGGAGACGCAGCAGCCATCGACTCAGGCCCTGGTGGCGCCGGGCCCGACGTCGGCTCTCGGGGAGGAGAGTCCACGAGGACTACGGGGCTTACGTGTCCAGCAGACTCCGGCTCCATGCGAGGAACTTTGGCAGGCTTCTCTTGGTCCAGGGGCCCGGGACGGTGGTTGGGGGTCTTAGACCTGGCCCTCGAGGGACCAGGGACCTCCTCCGACGCTGCCCTCGCGAGCCGCTTCTTCCTCTTACGTTCCCGGACGGGGGACCCACTGTCCGAGGAGCTTCGACGGCGCTCGGGATCGGAATCCCGAGATGTCGAGGCCTCAGACGAGGTCCGGGCCCGGCCAGAGGCAGAGTCCGAGAAAAACCTTTCCTTTTGATGCTGTCGACTCTTTAGTGCCTTGGAAGACATCTTCCCACATGGCCCACACGACTTTGGGTCGTGGTCAGGGCTGAGGCACCGAAGGCAGCAGTCGTGTGTGTCGGTGAGAGACATAATTTTCTTACACCGATCACACTTTTTGAAACCACTGGAAGCCATCGGGGAAAAATTAGCCCCAGCGAGGTCAAAAGACCGGCCTTCCAGTGAAAAATGAAAAAAGGGCACGAACGCCAGCCACGAAGGGAAAAAACTGAAAAATGAAGAAAACGGGCTCGATACCGGTGTACCGAACCCGGCGGGAGGGGAACCGGCATCGAACCGGAGAAAACGAGCGAAAATCGCCAAAGAAAAACAATCACTTTTATCCGGGAGAACAGGACACACGTCCGATGGGCTTCTCGGAAAAAAAGAGACTGAGGTAAGATGGCACCTTTAGGCGGGAAGGGAACCGTGCATGCGTGCCAGCATGTGAGGACTGACTTCCTGCTTGGTCCTGGAGAAGGAATGGAATCGCAGACAGAGTAGTTACTCACCTGTAACAGGTGTTCTCCAGGAGCAGCAGGAATCAGTCCTCACTTATGGGTGACGTCGGCGCCGACGGAGCCCTCGCGGAGCAATTTTCCCCAGCTTTCGCAGAAAGCCTTTGGAAATTGCAGCGCGCATGCGCGGTCCCCTTCCCGCCCAGGGATGCCATCTTGCTCAGTCTGATGACATAGCGGAAAGACAGCAAAAGTTAGCAAATATGCAATAAGAATGACTGCAACTCCAGGGGAGGAGGGAGGGTAGTGAGGACTGATTCCTGCTGCTCCTGGAGAACACCTGTTACAGGTGAGTAACTACTCTTTCTCCAGGACCAAGCAGGAAGTCAGTCCTCACTTATGGGACTCCCAAGCTTAAGGCTACCGGAGACCTCAAGTCTAAAAGAGCTCCCTCAAGCTCAACAGTACAGAGGGAAAGAGTCTTCTCTGAATACGAATCCGGCCGGTAGCCCAACACTAGGGCCGGAGGGAGGAGTTGCCTAAACCTCAAAGAGATTGTGGAGAACTGCCTGGCCGAAAGCGCTGTCCCTGCGGGACTCCCTTTCAAGGCAGTAATGAGCCGCAAAGGTCTGGCCTGAAGACCAAGTAGTGGCCCGGCAGATGTCTGCCAATGGAACAGAGCGGAGATGAGCCACCGACGCGGCCTTCGCCCTGACCCGATGAGCCGTGACACGACTCTCCAAGGAGAGACAGGCTGCCCCGTAAGACCAGGCGATACAGTCGACTATCCAGGAGGACAGAGTACGCTTAGAGACAGGTACCCCCAACCGATTGGGGTCAAAAGATACGAAAAGCTGGACGGCTTTCCTATGCTCTCACGTACGGTCAAGGTAGAAGGATAAGGCTCTTCTACAGTCCAGGGTGTGCAGCACAGTTTCCGCTCGGCTGGCGTGCGGCCTGGGAAAAAAGGTCGGAAGAACCACCTCCTGGTTGATGTGGAAGTGGGAGACCACCATCGGAAGGAACTTAGGGTGGGTCCGCAGTACAATCCTATTCTTGTAGAACCTAGTGTACGGAGGCTCCGACACTAGGGCTTGTAGCTCACTCACGCGCCTCGCAGAAGTGAGGGCCACCAAGAAGAGAGTTTTCCAGGAGAGAAAACGGGGAGGGCAGGTAGCCATGGGCTCAAAAGGCGGACAGGTAAGCCTTTGCAGAACCACGTTGAGGTCCCAGTCGGGGGCTGGGGGGCGCAACGGAGGTTTAAGCAGAAGGAGGCCTCTGAGAAAGCGCGCCACCAAAGGGTGCGAGGAGAGAGGCCTGCCCTCAACCGGTGAATGATGCGCAGAGAGAGCACTGAGGTGGACTCTGACAGAGTTGGATTTGAGACCTAGGTCGGAGAGGTGAAGCAAGTATTGCAGCACCACCAATACTAAACAGGCGAAGGGGTCCTCAGACCGCTGAGAACACCAGACCGAGAAGCGACGCCATTTGAGGGCGTACGACTTCCGGGTGGAAGGACGCCGAGAAGCTAGGACGGCGGCTTCCACCTCCGGGGCTAGCCGTAGCAGAGCTAGGATTACCCTTTCAGCAGCCAGGCCGTCAGGTGTAGGGCCCGGAGGTTGGGGTGCAGAAGAGTGCCCCGATCCTGGGTTAGGAGGTCAGGGTGGAACCCCAGAGGAAGAGGGGTGTCCACCGCTAGATGTAGTAGTAGGGGGAACCACGGCTGTCTCGGCCACCGAGGCGCCACCAGGATCACAGAGGCCCTGTCCTGGACAACTTTGAACAATGTCCGGGCCACCAGTGGCGTAGGAGGGAATGCATACAGCAGACCCTTGGACCACGAGATGAGGAAAGCATCCGGCGCCTCCCGAGAAGGATGGGGGTGCTGGGAGCAGAATCTGGGGAGCTGCCTGTTCAGGGGACTGGCAAAAAGATCCACAGTGGGAGAGCCCCACCGGCGGAAGATCTGCTGGACCACCTCAGGGTTCAGTTTCCACTCGTGCGGTAGCAGCATCCGGCTCAGCTTGTCCGCCAGGCAGTTGTCCTGCCCTGGCAGGTAAACCGCTTTGAGGAGGATGTCGTGATCGACAGCCCAAGAGCACAGCCTCCGGGCTTCCCGACATAGAAGGAGGGAGCCCATGCCCCCCTGTTCGTTCACGTAGAACATTGCAACCTGATTGTCCGTCTGCACCAGTACGGACTGGCAGAACATCAGGTGAGAGAAGGCCCGCAGAGCTAGGCGGATCGCCCGGAGCTCCAGGAAGTTTATCTGCTGGGCAGCCTCCCAAGGCGTCCAAAGGCCCTGAGTGCATGTCCCTCGACAATGCGCCCCCAATCCCAGGAGAGAGGCATCTGTCGTGAGCACCCGGGACGGTGGGTGAGACTGAAATGGCATGCCGAGCACTAGGTTGGGCAGGTGAAGCCACCATTGCAGGGAGGAGACCAGGCGGTCGGAAATTTGTATCAGGTCCGACAGCCTCCCTGTGGCCTGACGCCACTGAGTGTGAAGGCTCCATTGCGCAGGCCGCATATGTAGACGGGCATTCGGAGTGACATGGACCGTGGAGGCCATGTGTCCGAGTAGCTGCAGGAACTGTCTGGCCGAGGCCGGCGACCTGCCGCTGAACCTGCCGGCTAGAGCCATGAGCCGGTTGGCCCTTTCCGGAGGCAAGAAGGCACGCGCCTGCCGAGTGTCCAGCCGCGCCCCTATGAACTCGAGGTCCTGAGAGGGGAGCAAAGCGGACTTTTCGAAGTTTATGACGAAGCCCAAGTGCTGAAGCAGGGCCACCGTACGTTGGGTGGCCTGGGCGACCTCCGGAGCAGACGATGCCCGGATGAGCCAGTCGTCCAGGTACGGGAAGACGAAGAGGCCTTGAAGCCTTAGGAAGGCGGCCACCACTGCCAGGCACTTCGTGAACACCCTGGGGGCGGAGGACAGGCCAAAGGGCAGTAATCGGTATTGATAATGCTTCCCCGCCACCACAAACCTTAGGTATTGCCGGTGGTTCGGATGAATAAGGATGTGGGTATAAGCATCCTTTAGATCCAAGGAGCATAGCCAATCTCCCCGCTGGAGGTAAGGCAGCAGGGTTCCAAGGGTAAGCATCTTGAACCTTTCCCACTGCAGGAACTTGTTGAGGTTGCATAGATCTAGAATGGGCCTGAGGCCTCCTGTTCTCTTTGGAACCAGGAAGTACCTCGAGTAAAAACCGTGACCCCAGCAGTGTTGGGGTACGGGCTCCACCGCCCGTTCTTGAAGCAGACTTCGCAGCTCCCGAAGGAGCAAGTCCCTGTGCAGAGGGGGTCTGGGAGGCTCCCCTGGTAAGTAGGGGGGGAGGCACCTGGTGAAAATGGAGGAGGTAGCCTTCTTGAACCACCTGCAATACCAAGGCCTCGGATGTTATGGCGGACCACCTGTGAGCGAAGTGGGTCAGCCGACCCCCCGTGCCGGCCGAAAGCCCCTGAGGGGGAGGGGCTATGCTGGCATAGTCAAAAACCCCCGCCCTGCTGGGCTGGGGCCTGCGTGGCAGATTTGGGGGCTTTCTGCTTCCAGGATCCGTTACCCTGTCCCCTAGGCCGCTGCCCTTGAAGGGGGGTTGTGGCCGGGTATTGTGTTTGGTGATGCGTATAAGCAAACACTTTCCTCGGGTAAAAAGGCCTTTTCCCCGAGCCCTTCATCTTCTGTGAAGGGGCAGAGGACTTTCTAGAAAGGCGAGTCCTGGTGAGAGTCTCCGACTCGAGCTCCGCCGCCTTTTCGGCCATGGGTTTGCCGAAGAGGTTTTCCCCTCTGCAAGGGACATCGACCAACTTGTCCTGCACCCAGGGCTCGAGGTCGGATGACTGAAGCCAAGCCTGGCGGCGAGCCCCGATGCCGGCTCCAGCTACTCGGGCCGAGGCCTCGAAGCCATCAAAGGCCGCTCGAGAAATGAACTTCGAACACTCTCGAATCCCGGAGGACAAGGCTTGGAACCGCTGCAAGGGTTCCTCGGAGAGACCGGCCGAGAAACCCTGAAGTTCTTTCGCCAGGTCTCGGAGGTACATACCCATGTACAGCTGTTATGTCTGGACCCGACAAGCAAGCATAGAGCCTTGGAAGCACTTCCTACCGAGGGCATCCAGGCTCCGGGCCTCCTTCCCCGGGGGCACCGAGGAGTGCATCTTTTGACTCTTAAGTCGATGCATGGCCGACTCCACCACCATGGAGTGGTGCGGATGTTGCGCCTTCTGGAACCCGGGGCTCTTGCGGACTCGATATATGGAATCGATCCGCTTGCTCAACACTGGCGTCGAGGCGGGGCTCTCCCACATGCGGAGGAGAAGCCGCTCCAGCATCGGGGGAACCAGTACAGTGAAGGCCTCCCTTGGAAGGGAGTCGTTATTGAAGGGCCTCGAGCTCTTCGGCTCGGGGTTCCTCCTCCGGATCCGCGGGGAAGGCCAACGCTTTGGCCATATCCCTCACGAAATCGGAGAACCAGGTATCCTCCGGAGGGGACCGCCTCCGAGGCTCCGACTCGGGCGAATCGGAGCGGATGCACCGAGTCTGAAAAGAACCGGGTGACTCGTCCTCCTCCGTGTCCCAGCCCGACTCCTCCGAGGAGGAATCAAGAGGTTCCGCGGGGGCGGGACCCAGGGACCTCCGCCCCGACGCTGAGGCCGGCGTCGAGGACCTCGGTCCCGAACGGGAAGCCGAGGGAGACCTAGGCCGAGGATCGAATCGAGCACGTATGGACTCGAGGATCGGCTCAGCCTCCGGGGTCGACTTGAGCGTTGACGTCCCGGTGGTCGGGGCACATGCACTGGCGAGGCCGGTGATCCATGCCCGCTGCTGGTCCATGAAGGCAGATATACTGCGCTCCAAGGTCGTCAATCTGAGATCAAGCTCAGAAGACCCAGCAGCCGTCGACTCGGGCCCCGACGGCGTCGGGCCCGACGTCGGCTTATCCGTGGGGGAGTCCAGGAGGACTATATCACTCACGTGCCTAGGCGACTCCACTTCGAGACGAGGGATCTTCGAAGGCTTCTCCTGGAGTCAGAGAAGATCCGGTCCCTCTGCGACTGCCGACTCCTCAGCGCCTTCGAGGACATCTTGCTGCACGGGCCGCAGCTTATAGGGTCATGCTCGGCCCCAAGGCAGCGGAGGCAGCAGCCATGCGTGTCAGTAAGAGACATGAGCCTGACACAGCGATCACACTTTTTAAAACCGCTGGCAGCCATCGGGGGAAAAAGGACCCCTGCAAGGTCGAACGACCGCGCTGCCAGGGATGAAGAGAAAAGTGGCGGGACTGCCAGTTGGAAAAAAATTAAAACGTAAACGGGCCCGATAGGGGATATCGAGACCCGGCGGGAAGAGGAACACACGAACCGAGAAAATTTTTTTTTTTTTTTTAACGAAAAGAAATCAAAAAAATCAACTTTTCAGCGGCGTTAACAGACACGTCTGTAGGGCTCCGCGGAAAAAAGAAGACTGAGCAAGATGGCATCCCTGGGCGGGAAGGGGACCGTGCATGCGCGCTGCAATTTCCAAAGGCTTTCTGCGAAAGCTGGGGAAAATTGCTCCGCGAGGGCTCCGTCGGCTGACGTCACCCATAAGTGAGGACTGACTTCCTGCTTGGTCCTGGAGAAAAAATGTAACAGTTGGAGAGAAGAATATCCAGCACCCAGCTCTGGTTGAGGCTCACAAAATCCTGCTACTACCCCTTCACATCAAACTAGGTTTGATGAAAAACTTCGTGAAAGCCATGGACCGCACTTTGCCAGCTTTCCAATACCTGCATGAAAGATTCCCTTGACTCAGCGAAGCAAAGATTAAAGAGGGAGTTTTTGTGGGTCCTCAGATTCAAGAGCTCTTCAAAGGTGACCGGTTCAACAACTTGCTGCAGGGTGATGCGAAACAAGCATGGAATGCTTTTCGCCTAGTGTCAACAAACTTTCTCGGGAATGTTAGGGCAGAAAACTACAAGGAACTAGTAGAAGATGCTGATGCAGTATCAGAAACTTAGCTGCAATATGCCTTTAAAGCTCCATTTCCTTGATTCCCATCTCTATTTCTTTCCTGACAACTGTGATATGGTTAGTGATGAACAGGGCCAACGTTTTCCACCAGGCTATCGCAACGATGGAGCAAAGATACCAGGGAAAATGATCCACTACAATGCTGGCTGACTACTTTGTTAACCATTTATACTGTGATCCTTATTGTTACAATGTATTCAGTTGAAATATTCTGTCTTATGTTCCTTGTAAACCGTCTTGAATTGTAGAAAGTTGGTATATAAAACCTGTTAAATAAATAAATACTGCTGGACACTCCCCAGAGAAGCTCCCGAACAGCTGTACAAGAGACAGGTGAAAAAATCTAAGTAGTAGTCTATGACTTGGGTTTTTACAGGTATTAACCGAAGGACTATTATATTTACTATTGACATGCATTTTGTGATGTAAACATTAATTCTTGTAAATTACATAAAAACTAGAGCCAACTTTGCAATTTTACTGTCATATTTGTGTTCAGCATATAAAAATTGATAAGAAATTACTTTATTTCAGTAACATGACTTTTGTAAAAATTTGACAACCAGTGTGATCGGACCTCTGAAATGGCTGTGTTCTCTTCAAGTACTGTCGCAAAACTCTGCGGGCATCCAGCTTATACAGTTGTCTCTCCTCCTGTGATGTCCTCAAATCTGAAACGCTGGTAGTGCCAGGGACTGATTCATATGGAAACTGGACACCGGCTTGGGAAGAAAGCGTAGTTACTCAACTGTAACAGGTGTTCTCCAGGGACAGCAGAAATCAGTCCTCACTTGGTGACATCAGCACCAATGGAGCCCGCGCAGAGCAATTCCCCAGCTTTCAAAGCAAGTCTTTGGGATTGCTGCCATGCATGCATGGTCCTTTTCCCGCCCAAGGGTGCGATCTTGCTTAGTCAGGTCCCTTAGCTCGAGCCCTACCAGCAGATGGCAAGGGAAGAACAAAAATTCAGCAACTCACCAGGGGAGGCGGAAGGGTAGTGAGGACCGATTCCTGCTGTCCCTGGAGAACACCTGTTACAGGTAACTATGCTTTCTGCAGGAACAAGCAGGAAGTCGGTCCCCACTTATGGGACTCCCCAGCTACAGGCTACCGACCCTGTAACCAAAAAATGCCTCCGCGAAGCTGAGAGCAGAAGCTGAAGCAGCCTGAGTCCTCGGGGCGAAGCCCTCAGTAGCCGTGAAGAAGGGATGGAGGGCAGTTGCTGCTTATACTCTGAACAGATTATGGAGTACAGCCTGGCCGAAAGCACTGTCCGGGCGGGATGCCCTCTCCAGGCAATAGTGAGCAGCGAAGGTATTTGTGGAAGACCAGGTTGCTGCCCAGCAGATGTCGATCAGGGGCACAGAGCGTAGCGAGGCCACCGAGGCCGCTTTGGTCCAGACCCTGTGTGCGGTGACTCGACGATCCAGCGGGGCGCCCGCCTTCGCATGGGCAAAAGCGAGGCAGTCCACCACCCAAACAGAGAGGGTGCATTTGGTAACTGCCTATTGGGATCGTAGGTCACGAAGAGCTGGCCAGACTTGCAATGAGTATGGGTACGCTGCAAGTAAAAAGCAAGAGCCCATTTGCAGTCGAGGGTATGGAGAGCCATTGATGCCTGGTTGGCATGGGGCCTCGGAAAGAAAGTCAGCAGGACTATCTCCTGGTTAAGATGGAAGTCTGAGACAACTTCAGGCAGTAATTTGGGGTGGGTATGGAGGACCACCCTGTTTCGATAGAACCTGGTGTAAGGGGCAGCAGCCATGAGAGCCTGGAGCTCACTGACCCGGCAGGCCACCAGGAAAGCCACCTTCCAAGACAGGTGCCAGAGCAAGCATGTCACCATTGGCTCGAAAGGTGAACAGGTGAGCTGCATGAGTACCACATTCAGGTCCCAATCCACCGGGGGAGGGCGGATTGAAAAGCAAAAGACCCTGCATAAAGCGAGAGACTAACGGCTGCCTCGAGAGGGGCTTTCCCTCGATGGGTAGGTGATTCGCCGAGATGGCGCTCAAGTGTACCCTGACAGAGCTTGACTTCAGTCCTTCCTTCGAGAGATGGAGGTGGTACTGTAGGATCCATCGAATGGGGCACGAGAATGGGTCAATCTGGAGACCCGAGCACCAGACCAAGAAGCACCTCCACTTGAAGGCGTGGGCTCGTCTAGTGGAGTCCTCTCTCAAGGCAAGAAGGACTTCCTCGACCTCCTATGGAAGAGCCAGAGAGGCTAGGGAAACCCATTCAGCCACCAGGCTGTGAGGGATAAAGAGGCCAGGTTCAGGTGCTGCACCAGCCTCTCTTCCTGTGTCAGCAGACCCGGAGCAGAGCCCAGGGGAATAGGAGTTTCCGTCGACAGACGAAGCAGGAGCGGGAAACCAAGGTTGCCGAGGCCACGAGGATCAACAATACCTGATCCAGCTGAGCCTTGAAAAGGGCCCTCGCAATGAGAGGGAAGGGCAGGAATGCATAGAACAGGCTGGGTGACCAGTTCAGAAGGAATGCATCGGGGATCTCCCTGCCTGGGTGTGGTACCGGCCCACAAAAGCGGGGGAGCTGCGTGTTCTGGGGACTGGCAAAGGGGTCTATCGCCAGTATCGCCCAGCAGAGAAACAGCCAGCCCACAACTCCTGGATCTAGCCGGCTTTTGTGGGGGTGAAGAATTCTGCTGAGTCTGTCCGCCAGGACATTCTCCCGACCTGGAAGGTAAGAACATAAGAACATAAGATATGCCATACTGGGTCAGACCAAGGTACATCAAGCCCAGTATTCTGTTTCCAACAGTGGCCAATCTAGGTCATATGTACCTAGCAGTATTCCCAATAGACACAAGTTCCACAATGCTTGTACTGGGTCAAGTATTGATATCTTCGGTCACTTCTTAATAATGGTTTATGGACCTTTCCTCCAGGAACTTGTCCAAACCTTTTTTAAACCCTGCTACACTAACAGCCTTTACTACATCCTCCGGTAACAAATTCCAGAGTTTGATTACACGTTGAGTGAAAAAATATTTTCTTTTATTAGTCTTAAATAGTTTACCCTGTAGCTTCATTGCATGTCCCCTAGTCTTTCTATATTCTGATAAGGTAAACAATCGATCTACGTTTACCCGTTCCACTCCATTCATTAATTTATAGACTTCTATCATATCTCCCCTCAGCCGTCTCTTTTCCAGGTTAAAGAGCCCTAACCTTTTTAGCCTTTCTTCATAGGAGTATCCTTCCATCCCCTTTACCATTTTGGTGGCTCTTCTCTGTACCTTTTCTAAAATCGCTATATCCTTTTTAAGATACGGCAACCAGAATTGCACACAGTATTCAAGGTGCGGTCTCACCATGGAACGATATAGAGGCATTATAATATCTTTTGTTTTATTTTCCATTCCTTTCCTTATCATACCTAGCATTCTATTTGCTCTCTTGGCCGCTGCACACTGGGCCGAGGGTTTTAACATGGTATCCACAATGACGCTTAAATCTTTTTCCTGGGTGGTGGTTCCTAATCTGGAACCTTGCATCGTGTAACCATAGTTTGGGTTGTTCTTCCCTAGGTGCATAACCTTGCACTTGTCCACATTAAATTTCATCTGCCATTTTGATGCCCAGTCTTCCAATTTATCAAGATCCTCTTGCAATCTTTCACAATCCTCTTGGGTTTTAACAACTTTAAATAGTTTTGTGTCATCTGCAAATTTGATAACCTCACTCGTTATTCCACTTTCCAGGTCATTTATGAATATGTCAAAAAGCAGCGGACCCAGCACAGATCCCTGGGGTACACCACTATTCACCTTTCTCCATTGGGAAAATTGGCCATTTAGCCCTACCCTCTGCTTTCTATCTTTTAACCAGTTCCTGATCCACAATAGTACACTGCCTCCTATCCCATGACTCTTTAGTTTTGCCAAAAGTCTCTGATGAGGGACCTTGTCAAAGGCTTTCTGAAAGTCCAGATACACAATATCAACCGACTCACCTTTGTCCACCTGTTTATTCACTCCTTCAAAAAAACATAACAGATTAGTAAGACAAGATCTTCCTTGTCTAAAGCCATGTTGTATGTCTCCCATTAGGTTGTGACTATCTACATGCTGAGTAATTTTATTCTTTATGATGGTTTCTACCATTTTTCCCGGTACTGACGCCAGGCTCACTGGTCTGTAGTTTCCCAGATCACCCCTGGAACCCTTTTTAAAAATTGGTGTTACATTGGCGATCCTCCAATCTTCAGGTATTAGAGATGATTTTAATGATAGTTCACAGATTACTGATAGCAGTTCTGCAATCTCATATTTCAGTTCTTTCAACACCCTTCAACACCATCCGGCCCAGGTGATTTGCTACTCTTCAGTTTATCTAATAGTTGTAAGACATCTTCCCGATGTATCGATATTTCCTTCAATTCTTCCGCACCTTTAAATACCACTTCAGTCATGGGTAACATCCCTACATCTTCCTCAGTAAAGACCGAAGCAAAGAATTCATTCAGTCTCTCCGCTATCGCCTTATCGCCTCTTAGTGCTCCTTTAACCCCTTTATCATCTAATGGACCAACTGACTCTCTCACAGGTTTTTTGCTACGAATGTACTTGAAAAGGTCTTTATTTCGCGTTTTTGCTTCCGCAGCAAGCTTCTTCTCAAATTCTCTCTTTGCCTGCCTTATCAATGCCTTGCATTTGACTTGCCAGTGCTTGTGCTGTTTCCAGGTTTCGTCGTTTGGCTCTTTTTTCCATTTCCTGAAAGATGCTTTTTTGGCAACAGCAGCCTCTCTGACCTCACCTTTAAACCATGCTGGCAGTTTTTTGGACTTCCTTCCACTTTTCTTAAAGCGTGGAATACAGCTGGTCTGGGCTTCCAAGATAGTATTTTTCAACAACACCCAAGCTTGATGTACGTCTTTAACCTTCGCAACTGCTTTTAGTTTTTTCTTAACTGTTTTCCTCATTTTATCATAGTCTCCCTTTCGAAAGTTAAAAGGTAGTACTGTGGATTTCCTTACTATCCCTCCTCCACTAATTAAATCAAAGGCAATCATGCTATAATCACTATTGCCAAGTGGCCCCAACACCCTTATCTCTTGCACTAGATCTGGTGTTCCACTAAGGACTAGGTCTAATATGGCTTCCCCTCTGGTCGGTTCATGAACCAGCTGCTCCAAGAAGCAGTCATTTATTTCATCTAGGAACTTTATCTCCCTAGCATGTCCTGACGTGACACTGACCCAGTCGATACCAGGGTAATTGAAATCACCCATTATTATTACTGCGCTGTAACTTTTGTTAGCTTCCTTGATTTCTTTGAGCATTTCATCATCCATTTGGTCATTCTGGCCAGGTGCTCGATAGTACACCCCCTCTGCCATTGCCTTCCCCCTTTTATATGGAATTTCAATCCATATAGATTCTACAGCAGATTTTATTTCCTGCAAAACTTTAATCCTTTCTGAGTCAATGCCCTCTCTAACATAGAGCGCAACCCCTCCACCAATTTGATCAGCTCTATTATTACGATATAGTTTGTACCCAGGTATCACAGTGTCCCACTGGTTGTCCTCCATCCACCATGTCTCTGATATTCCAATCATATCTAACCTTTCATTTAGTGCTATATATTCTAACTCTCCCATCTTATTCTTTAGACTTCTAGCATTTGCATATAAGCATTTTAGAGAATGTATTTTATTTATGTTAATTTGACTATTGTTAGACATGGGTAAATTGGGATCTTTAAGCTCTGTCTGCTCCATACTTGAGGGCATTTGGGCTACTTTACTCTTTTGTGGAACTTCTCTGCTTTTGGTAGTATCCTTCAAGGATACATTCTTCCGAACCATCCGCTCTTGGGCGACAGTCGGCTTTCCCCTAATATCTAGTTTAAAAGCTGCTCTATCTCCTTTTTAAAGGTTAATGCCAGCAGCCTGGTTCTATCCCGGTTAAGGTGAAGCCCATCCCTTCGGAAGAGCCCCTCCTTTCCCCAGAATGTTCCCCAGTTCCTAACAAGTCCAAAACCCTCATCTCTGCACCATTGTCTCATCCACGCATTGAGACTCCGGAGCTCTGCCTGCCTTTTGGGTCCTGTGCGTGGAACAGGAAGCATTTCGGAGAATGCTACCCTGGAAGTTCTGGATTTCAACTTCCTACCTAAAAGCCTAAATTTTGCCTCCAGAACCTCCCTACCACATTTTCCTATGTCATTGATATCAACATGTACCAAGACGGCAGACTCCTCCCCAGCACTATCTAAGACCTTATCTAGGTGGCGCGTGAGGTCCGCTACCTTCACACCAGGCAGGCATGTTACCAGGCGATCCTCACGTCCACCAGCCACCCAGCTATCTACATGCCTAATGATCGAATCACCAACTATAACGGCTGTCCTAACCCTTCCCTCATGGGCACATGGCCCTGGAGAAACTTCCTCGGTGCGAGAGGGTTTTACATCACCTGGAGGACAGGTCCTAGTTACAGGATCACTTCCTGCCACACCAGGGTGATGCTCTCCTGTCACGTGACCTCTCTCCTCCATGGCAACAGGGGTGCTGCCAGACTGGAGGTGGGACTTCAGGACTATATCCCTGTAGGTCTCGTCTATGTACCTCTCTGTCTGTCTTATGTTTTCCAAGTCTGCTACTTTAGCCTCTAGAGAACGGACTTGTTCCCTGAGAGAAAAGAGCTCCTTGCACCTAGTGCACACGTAAGACCTCTCACCAACTGGGAGAAAATCATACATGTGACACTCAATGCAAAAGACTGGAAAGCCCCCATCCCGCTGCTGGACTGCTGTCTGCATCTTAGTTTTAAGTTTGTGTCTAGATCTTTAAGTTCTTACTTACTAGAGGTTGCTATGGGTATTTATACCAATAAAACTGCACCTAATACGTTTAATATACCTTGTTCACCTGAAGCTTAATTAATCTCAGGTCCTTAGTGTATGACTGATTTGGGTAATGAGCTTCACCTGAAAGCACCTCCTGTCTTTTAAGATGTGTAAGTACCTATAAAGCTATGATTATCCCAGGGGTGGGAGGGAAATAACACTTATTAAAAGAGGGCTGCTACACAGTACCCTGTCTTGTGCTGCTGAGGTAAGCTAAATTCTGATTTGATTTAAATTATAGCTCTTAGCTGCTGCTAGGCTCTAACTTCTTATGAAATTTAAACTACAAGCTCTCTGCTGGGTACTAAATTTAACCAGAAAGCTCTCTTCTGTGTGTTAAATTTAAACTAAAAGTACTTTGCTGTTACTTGGCCCTGAGTGACTATTAAATTTAAACTACAAGCTCTCTGCTGGGTATGAAATGTAACCAGAAAGCTCTCCTCTGTGTTTTAAATTCAAACTTTAATTGCTGCTACTAGGCCCTAACTGATCCAACAAAAAAACAATGGGTTCACAGATTAAGTAGCTTTAATACAAAGAATTCTTTTTAGAAAATTACCAGAAGTATATACTCACAGTTGCAGATTTCTCTCCAGAAGTAACAGTCCCCCTTTCTAGGTAGGTCGCCTTGAAGGACATCTTCTGTCGGACAGCGAAGGAGCAGATGAGGACCATTTCCCAGCAGAGGGAGCATGATCCCATGCCTCCCTCCTTGTTGATGTAGAACATCGCCACCTGGTTGTTGGTCTGCATGAGAACTGACATCCCTCTGAGGTGGTCCTGAAAGGCACTCAAGGCCCACCGAATCGCCCAGAGTTCGAGCAAATTTATCTGCTGCTGAGACTCCTTGGGCGACCACTGCCCCTGCCTGCACAGTAGCCTTCAGTGGACTCCCCACACTAACAAGGAAGCGTCTGTCAGCTCCGCATCGTGCTGCGGGGTCTGGAAGAGCAATCCCCGCAGGAGGTTGCGAGGGTTTTGCCACAAGCTGAGGGACAGATGGAGATTGGGAAAAACTCTGACGGGGTCCCGGAGGTGACCGAGGGACTGGTTCCATTGGGCAATGAGACACCATTGAGCTGTCTGCATGTGTAGGTGGGCATGGGGGACCACATGCACGGTAGAGGCCATGTGGCACAGGAGGCGTAGCATGGTCCGAGTGGTGACCCGGGGAGTGCTTTGAATGCGGGCCGCTAGAGCTCAGAGGCACTCAACACGATCCACTGGTAAGGTGGTGGTCGCCTACTGAGTATCTAGGCATGCCACGATGAACTCGAGTGCCTGCACAGGCTCGAGGTGAGACTTTGGATAGTTTACCAAGAACCCCAAGCTTTCCAACAGAAGGATAGTGTGCGTCATTGCATGCTGGGCTTCCTCGACTGAGGAGCCCGTGACGAGCCAGTCATCGAGGTAGGGAAAGATCAGCACGCCCTGATGCCGGAGATGGTCAACAACCACGACGAGGCACTTTGTAAGACTTGCAGGGCAGACGCGAGGCCAAAGGGGAGCAACCCTGTACTGGAAGTGTGCTCCCTGCACCCTGAAGTGTAGATACTGCCTTGTGCTGGGGGTGGATTAAGATGTGGGCATAAGCGTCCTTTAGGTCCCAAAGAGCATAGTCAGTCGCCCTGCTGGAGGAAGGGCAGCAGAACGCCAAGGGGTAACATCTTGAACTTCACCCGCACCAAGAACTTGTTCAACTTGAGGAGGTCGACGATGGGCTGCAGACCTGCTGTCTTTTTGGGGACGAGGAAGTACCGGGAGTAGAAGCCCCGACCTTGAAGGTGCAGAGGGACCTTCTCGACTGCCCGTTGGGCAAGGAGAGAGAGTAATTCCTGCTGCAGCAGAAGCTGGTGCACGGGGAGTCGAGGAGGCTCTGCCAGGGAGAAGGGAGGTGGAAGCCTGTCGAAGCGAAGGCGATAGCTGTCTCGGATGATGCGGAGAACCCAGGTGTCTGAGGTGATGAAGGCCCATAATGGGGCGAAATAAGACATGCATCCCCCCCACTGGCTGCTGCACCACCGGAGGGTGAGGGGCTATGCCGACTGCATCAAAACCCCTGAGCGGGTTGTGGAGGCCCTGGAGTTTGGACTTTTGGTCCTTTCGGCTTAAGATGCCCCTGGCTGAATTTACCCTGTGCCGGGGTGGTCGGCACAGGGGTAGCCGGGTATGGCGGATAGCCCCGGTACTGGAGGCCCTTCTGAGGAAAGAAGGACTTCTTGGCTGGTTGTTTTTTTCGGCACAGAGTGGAGGTCTTGTGTGAGAGATGGGTTCTGGTGACAAACTCAGTCTCTATCTCCGCGGCTTTATCCTCCATCGGCTTGCCAAAGAGCTGCTCACCGAGGTAGGGCCTGTCTAGGAGTTTCTTGAGGCCTGCAGAGAACCCTCCAAGCTCCTTGGCTAGATCGCGCAAGAACATACCGATGTACAGTTGGTATTTATTTATTTAGACAGATTTGTATGCCACCTTTTCCATCAATCAAGGTGGTCACGTCACGCCACAATTGGGAGGGTTACATTTAACATTAGGGTACATGCAAACATTTAGACAGTACAGTTACTTAATAGTATTTAGACAGTACAATTGAGGTAACATTTAACACAAAGGTATTTAATAACGTGGTATGATATATTTGTGTGTGTGGATAGGATGGGTGTGTGTTTAGTTGGCGGAGGTAGCAGTGTTACTGCTTGGGTAGGGGATGTTTAAAAAAGGTTTGGACAAGTTCCTGGAGGAAAGGTCCATAAACCACTATTAAAAAGGGACCCAGGATATCAATGCTTGACCCAGTACAAGCATTGTGGAACCTGTGTCTTTGGGGATATTGCTAGGTACGTATAACCTAGATTGGCCACTGTTGGAAACAGGATACTGGGCTTGATGGACCTCGGTCTGACCCAGTATGGCATGTCTTATGTTCTTATGATGTTGCCTGAATGCTCATAGGTTTCTATAAATAACCATGTTTTGAGGTCTTTGCGTTAGTCTGTGAGGTCATCTAAAGCTCTCAGGCTCGTTGGTAGGGAGTTCCATAGTGTGGATGCCAGTAGTGATGGTGCTCTTTTTGAGGTTGATTGTTTGGTTTTGTGATAGCCTGCAGGTGTGCCGATCATGTTGTTGTTATTGGTGGTTCTTGGTCTGTTGCTGCTGTCCCTTGTTATAACGTTTTGGAGTACATCTGCTGAGAGGTGGTGAATAACTTTGAAGATGATCATGACTGTTTTGTATTTAGATCTTGCCACCATTGGGAGCCAGTGTAGTTGTTGTAGGACAGGAGTGATGTGCTCAGTTTTTGGAGTGTCTGTAATGATGCATGCTGTGGTGTTTTGTACCATCTGTAGTGGGTGGAGTGTCTGCTGAGGAAGGCCTTGATATAGTGGAGTGGAGGAGTGGCCTCGTGGTTGGGGCAAGGTACTTCAGGCCGGAAGGTCGGGGGTTCAAATCCCACTAGAGGACAGCAACCTTGGGCCGGAAGGACTGGGGTTTCTAGTCCCACAGGTGCTCCTTGTGGTCTTGGGCAAGCCACTTAACCCTCCATAGCCCATGTTCCCTGTAAAATAGTTATCTCCAAGTTATAATGCCCTGTTCAATGTAATTTCAGTTTGTTCAATGTAAACCGCACTGATGCAGAATAGCGCAGTACATAAGAGAATGTAAATAAATAAACAGTGAGTTTCCATAATCAAGCAGTGGTGTAATGGAGTGCTGCTTGACACACTGTGCGGAAGTGGTCTTGTTGGAGCATTGGTTTGATTTGTCTGATTGTTTTCAATCTATGATATGCCTTGTTTGCGGTTTTGGTGATGTGGGATTTTAGGTTCAGAGCTCTGTCTAGCATTATGCCTGAATACTTAACTTCTTCTTTGACTACTACGTGTTTGTCTAGAAAGCACAGTTACTTACCTGTAACAGGTGATCTCTGGGAACAGCAGGAATAAGTCTTCACAAATGGGTACGTCGGTACTGACAGAGCCTGCGCGGGAATGCTCCCCAGCATCCAAAAAGAAAGCCTTTGGGAGCATCCCACACGCATGCGCGATGCCTTCCCGCCTAAACACTTCCTTCTCATCAGTTGGGTTTGTAGCTGAGACCGAAGGAGGGAAGTAGACAAATCAGAGAGAGAGAGAGAGAGAGAGAAAAAGAGAGCAACTCCTAGGGGAGGTGGGTGGGTTGTGAAGACTTATTCCTGCTGTTCCCAGAGATCACCTGTTACAGGTAAGTAACTGTGCTATCTCCAGGAACAAGCAGGAATGAGTCTTCACATATGGGGACTCCCAAGCTAAGAAGCCTGGAGGAGGCCCCAGCATGTTGCAAATCCGATGGATGGGCAATGCTTATCCTTTACAACCCCAGGCATCTAAGGGATGGAGGGTAGGAGTTGAATTAGAAAAGAAAAAAGGGTGCTGTGGAACAGCTTGACTAAACAAGGTATCCAGAGGGGGGCCCTTGTGTAGATCATAATTGTTAGAAAAAATTGAATCCCAATGTTCTAATGTGGATCTTACTCAAAATATTGCAAAAGCATTTGCTGAGGCCAATATGGGTCTGTAATTGAGAGCCAGTATATTATCCTCAAAGAAATTCCCTCACTGTGAAGTAGAGAAAAAATAAATTTTGCAATACAGGAAGAGATAAGAATTCTTGATGGCTAGAACTAACCCCAGAAAGAAGTGGGGAAGTTTAATGGGGTTGGACTTTAGAGAACTAGGTAAAGCTTCTGTAAAGTCCAAGTTTGAACTCTTTGTCCTTGGAGCAGAATAAGGCCCTAGGCAAGAGTGGAGATAAATCTGACTGGTTTGGATGAAAAGGTAGAAATACCCCTTACAGAAAAAAGGGGTAGGTTTTTAAGACCCCTTTTATCCAAAAGAAAAACAGTTATTTGTATTAGACGTTGGGCCTCCAACTTCTTGAAGATCAGTAAAAGTCTTTCATAAGTGATGTCACTTATGATAATGACTTTACATGAAGAGCTTCAGATGTGACGTAACCGAAAAGGTTACGGTAAGAAGGTATTTCCCAATTAACCAGAGAAAATGGTTGTCCATTAAGTTTTATGATATCTCTCACTTGGTTTGCAGCTTGTCGTGCTGTGAGGGCTTGCGTGCATCAGTGATGCTGAGAGCTAAACTATCGGTAGTTTAACTACTGGCAGGGTCTCCCAAGATGGACAGGTCTCAGCTGAGGTGCCAGACCAAGACAAACCACCCATCTGGGCAGCAGCAGAATGGGATAATGTTGATGGCGGAGGATCACATTTTTGTGACAACGGCAACAACACCAAACTTAAACTGCGCGGAAGAAAGGCCTGGCAATCTACTTCTGTATCTTGCCATGAAAACCCAATGGATAGTTACAACAAAACAAATTGTGCTATGGTGCTGGAAGATGAGACCCCCGGGTCGGAAGGCACTCAACTAGCTACTGGGGAAGAGCTGAAGACTTTTCAGAGTAAAGCCAGCATTTATGATATGGTTGGATCAAAGCCCTCGGGAAGTCTGACTGCTGATGTAGCTGCATATGAAATGAGAGTCAGAAGCTGTAAAGATGTCTTACACATTGGAACATGGAACGTACGAAGTATGAACCAAGGGAAGTTGGAGGTGGTCAAGAATGACATGGAACGTGTACAACTTGATCTGTTGGGTGTCAGCAAACTGAAATGGACTGGCATCGGGCACTTTGCATCAGATGATCACATGGTCTACTATGCTGGAAATGAAAGACAAAGAAGAAATGGTGTTGCATTTATAATAAAGAAGAAATTTGCAAGAACTGTAATGAAATACAATGCAGTCAGCGAACGCTTAATCTCTATTCGTCTACGAGGAATGCCTATCAACACAACTATAATTCAAGTATATGCCCCAACAACAGCTGCAGAAGAGAATGAAATTGAAGAGTTCTATGAACAAGTACAAGCTGAAATTGACAGAACATGCAAACAGGATATCCTGATAGTCATGGGTGACTGGAATGCAAAAGTTGGCAACAAAGAAGGCGGCAAAGTAGTTGGAAAATATGGACTTGGCAACAGAAATGAAGCTGGAGAAAGACTGATAGAATTCTGCAAGACCAATGATCTATTCATCTCAAACACCTTCCAGCAACACAAGCGGTGACTGTACACATGGACTTCACCCAATGGATTGTATAAAAATCAAATTGACTACATCTGTGGAAGTCAACGATGGAAAAGCTCTATAACATCAACCAAGACAGAACCTGGAGCTGACTGTGGTACAGATCATCAACTACTAGTATGCAAACTCAAGCTAAAGTTGAAAAAGAGCAAACCACTCATGAATGCAGCAAAATATGACCTTGAGAATATACCACTGGAATTTAAAGACTGCCTGAAAAATTGATTTGCTGCTTTAGATACAAATGACAGAGCTCCGGAAGAGTTATGGAATGACATCAAGAAGGTTGTGTTGGAAGAAAGCGAGAAGTCTCTACAAAAGGTGAAAAAGCAAAAACGGCCAAAATGGACGACGAAAGAAACTCTGAAAATTGCCCAGAAACGCAGAGAAGCTAAAGCCAGAGGAGAAAGAAAGACAATCGTAGAACTCAACAGAGATTTCCAACGTGCTGCAAGACAGGACAAGGAAAAGTACTACAACGACGCATGCAAGGAAATAGAAGCAGAAACTATTAGAGGAAGAACAAGATTGGCTTTCCTAACGCTACGAGAGTTAAAGAAAAAGTTCCAGCTTCGAATTGGAATGTTACAAGATGCTCAAGGTTCTATGTTGAGTGATGCTGAGAAGATCAAGAAAAGGTGGAAGGAATATACAGTTTTTATATGATAAAGATCAAGTGGACCAACAGCCGTTTCAACCTGTACCTTATGATCGGAAACCATTGGTGATGAAAGAAGAAGTTGAAGCAGCATTGAAAGCCTTATCAAAGAACAAAGCACCAGGCATTGATGGCATTCCTATAGAAGTATTGCAGCAATCTGATGCAGCTGTTGCCATACTTACAAGGCTCTGCCAAGAAATATGGAAGACAACATCATGGCCAACTGACTGGAAAAGATCTGTGTTTATACCAATACTAAAGAAAGGTGATCCAACGACTGTGGAAATTATCAAACAATCGCTCTGATCCCACATGCCAGCAAGATTCTACTGAAGATTATTCAAAAGAGACTACAACCATACCTGGAACAAGAACTACCTGAAGTGCAAGCAGGGTTCAGGAAAGGGCGAGGAACGAGAGACATCATTGCGGATGTGAGATGGATCCTTGAAAAGACTAAAGAATACCAAAAGGATATCTATTTGTGCTTTATCGACTATAGCAAGGCTTTTGACTGTGTAAACCATGAGAAACTCTGGGCCACATTAAGAAGCATGGGTATACCAGAACACCTGATCGTTCTCTTGCGCAATTTGTACATTGATCAAGAAGCAACAGTTCGAACGGAACAAGGAGAAACAGAATGGTTTAAAATAAGCAAAGGTGTAAGACAAGGCTGCATACTTTCCCCCTACCTGTTTAATTTATATGCAGAACAAATCATCAGAGAAGCAGGATTGTATGAAGACAACAGAGGTGTGAAGATTGGTGGAAGACTCATCAACAACCTTCGCTATGCTGATAATACTACATTACTGGCTGAAAGTGAAGATCTTTATCTTTATTTTAACATTTGATAGACCGCTTTTCGTCGAAACATAAAGCGGTGTACAATAAAAGGTTAGCAATGCAAAAACATGGAAAAGAACGCCATAATAAGATAGGAAAGCAAAGTACAAAAAGCATAGACAAGTAAATAAACAAATGGGCCAGGACTTTCATAAGACATAAGAATACAATAAGGTAACAGGCCCAGACAGGGGAGGACAGGACAATGTATGAGTAAACAGACATACACGGCTAATGGGAACATCAGGGGGGAACATCAGGAGAGAGATTGAAGGCTTGTTGAAACAGATGAGTTTTGAGTAGTATCTTAAATTGAGAATAGGAGGTTTCTAATCGGAGAGGTGGTGGTAGTGCATGCTACAGTACTGGACCCAGAAAGAAAAAAGCTGCATGGTGGGTTTGTTCGAGATGAGCTTGTGACGGGGAAGGTAAGGACAGGCGGTTAGTGTGGATAGAACGAAGCTGGCAGTAAGGGGTATGAAGAGAGATCCGTTCTGCAAGATATAAAGGGGTATTAGTGTAAATAGCACGGTGAATCAAAATAAGGAATTTATAGAGGAAGCGATAACGGAGGGGTAACCAATGCAAGCGGAGAAGAATAGGAGTGATATGATCATAGCGATGGTAGAACGTAACGAGACGGGCAGCAGCATTTTGAATACGCTGTAGACGTTGAAGTTGAAACTTAGGGAGATTAGCAAGAAAGACATTGCAATAATCCAAGCGGTTTATGACCAAGGTCAAAACAAGAGTGACCAAAGAAGCTGAGGGGAGAAGAGAACGGACAGCCCTGATCTGTCGTAGGGCAGCAAATGAACGACGGATAAGGGAAGTTAGATGATTATGAAAGGAAAGTGTGGGATCAAGAATCACTCCGAGATAGCAGGAGGAGGACACAAGTGGAAGAGAAGTGGAATCAATCGAGGGGGTGAGGGAGGGGCAGGAACCACTCAACGAGACCCACATTGCTGTGGACTTGGATGGATTTAAGTGCAAGAAATTCTGTGAAAGCCAAGAAGCAATCTGGGAAAGACAGAGGTTAAGTTGTGAGATATCCAGGGTTAGCGGAGAAGTATGGAAAAGTAGAATAATGTCGTCCGCATATATATAAAAGGACACAGGATACTGTTGAATCAACAAGGGTAAAGGAGAAAGAAAAATGTTGAATAATAGTGGGGAGAGGACAGAACCCTGCGGTACACAACAGGTGAGTGGGAGGGAGGTAGAGGACTGGCCATTAGAGTGAACAGAGAAGGAGCGAGCTGTGAGGAAGGAGCGGAACCACTGCCATACTGTACCATGGACCCCAACATCAGACAAATGAGAAAGAAGGGTTCGGTGATCAATCAAGTCAAATGCCGCGGAGAGATCGAGGGAAACGAGAAGGGTAATATCACCGTGATCATGAGCAGCATGCAGGTCATTGAAGAGTGCCAAAAGAACCGTTTCAGTACTATGCCCGTGACGGAAACCGGCTTGACGGGGGTGAAGGGTGTTAGTGGATTCCACGTGGGAGTTAAGTTGTTCAAAGACAAAACGTTCCAGAAGTTTGGCCAGGAAAAGAAGGTTTGAAACAGGACGCCAGTGGGATAGAGCAGAAGAATCAAGAGAAGGCTGCTTCAGAAGGGGGCGGACAACAGCCTATTTCCAGGATGATGGGAAATGGCCAGATGAGAGACTTACGTTGATGGTAAAGAAGGCTCAGTCAGCCAGCGGGACGGAATCGGGTCCAGCTGGCAGGTAGTTTTACTAGACTTGGATAGCATCTGTAATACTTCAGCAGAAGTGACTGGGTGAAAGGAAGACCAGGTATGAGCTAGAGCAAGATTTGATGGCGAGAGGGGCGGTGACAGCTGATGAGCATCAATCAATACAGCAGGAGAGACAGAAGACAAGGGGGAACAAGGTGGGGATAAGGGCAATGGAGGGGAAGGATTCGAAAAGGAGGAGCGCAGATTGAGAATCTTGTCAGAGAAGAAAGTGGCTAGAGACTGAGGGTCTGGAACCCGGGTCACTTGCTGACGGTTAGGGCCAACAGTAGAGAGCTTGCGCAAAATTGTAAAGAGTTGTCTGGAGGAGTTCGCAGCGTCGGAGATTTCGGCTGCATGATAGGCACACTTAGCGGACTGAACAGCTAGGCAATAGTCAGAATAAAGCTGCTTGAAACGGAGACGCAGTTCAGAAGAAGGATGGCGAGCCCACCGACGCTGCAATTGCCGGAGTTGGGTCTGCTGAAGACGCAAAGCGGGATGATACCATGGGGAATGGGCTGAACCATAATGATTAGACACAGGACGGAGTGAGGCATGGTCATCTAAAGCATTGGTGAGAAGAGAGTTTGTGATAAGGAAGCTTATCATAGCTCAGGAAGGAGCTATAGGAAAGGTGAAGTGACTCTGAACAAGCAACCTGTCAGTTCTGGTAGAAATAAGAAAACAGAATTTTCCCATAAAAGACTACCAGTCCCAGAATGCACCAGGTTTCCAACAGCCATTAGAGGAGCTGAAGTGGGGAAACGTGTGTTCAATCAGGAGGGCTATGAGGTAATCCCTAAGCACTCATCTCAAAGGGCAGGGCCTGATTCAGCACAGCTGCGCTGTGTTAGGGAGGAGCACTCATCTTGGCAGAATAAAGGTAGAGTTTATTCTACAGAGAGGCAGCTTGAGCGTGATCATCTTCATCATCTGAAGGATCATCAGAAGCAGAAGCCCAACCGGATGGACAGAGAGGGAAAGAAACCCTTTGGAAGAAAGAGGAGAAAAGCCTTTGAGAGGTCTAGAAGAGTCCAGAGCAGTACGTATACTGGGAGGCATTCCAAGGGCCAGCATACACCATTGGACTGGGGAAAGCCAGAGGAATGGTGCTGCAGAGCTAGGAATCTCCAGACGGTACCTGTGAGGGAGACGGCTGCACGTGGAAGGGACCCTAAGACCCGTGCCAGAAGGTATGTGAAGAGAGATCCAGTGTCCAGGGATCTGGATTGGAAGGCTGGACATAAGAACTGGACTACATACTGGCCAGGCTATATAGAGAGGAACTCTAACAGCAATGGAAGCTCAGGTATGAACACTGATCTATGCCCTAGCTATAACCTTGAAAGACAGCAGGGAAACAAGTATTCTCCTGAAAGTGCTCCATTGGGAGATTCATCTGTGCCAATCCATGATATTGAACCCATGCTTGTTGAAGAAGAGGGGGTGATAGCAGATGAAGAATCTGTTTACATGGACTGCTCTCTGTCTAAACTCCTTTGGTGATTTTCTGTTCTAAAGTACAACCACCATCACAAAGAAATACAAACTTGTTCTTTAATCTACTCAGAAAAGCTCCTGGGTAGGATTTTTAGCCACGCAGTAGAAAGCAAGCCAGCTAAGGGGTTTCAGCTGGATAACTGCTAGCAATTGAGCCTTACCTAATTGCTTGTGAGCTCTGTGAGAATCACTTCTGAATCTATGTGGGAAGATATAAGAAGTTAACCTGAAAAGAACAGTTTTTCCTTTCTTTGTGGTTTTTGGTTTGTTGTTTGATATATGCTAAGAAAACATTAGCTAATGCCTACAGAAAAGATCAGTTTGTTCCCAACCAGGTCTTATTTCTTTTGCGTTGATTGCCTGACAAGTTCAAATGTTTTCCTCATTTTTGTTTTTCCAAGTTTAACACTGAAAGCAAGTAACCTGATTTATGTGCTACCAAGCATATCTGTGTTGGGAGAAATAACCCCATAAATAAATATCTTATTGGCTTTACACTTGAGCACAACTAAATTATTGTGAGCAGCTGTGTCTGGTGTGAATGAACTGCATTGTCCACAATCCCTTGCAAATCATATAGATATATGCACTTGCCAAGACTGTGAAGATTCTCACCCAGGCAGCCGTCTGACAAGTTCCAAAGGGAAACCTGTTTATCAGAGGAAAATGAAGTGAAATTGGGTGGGAAAATGGAGGGAGCAGGTGGGAAAACATTAAGGGTATCAGGGGTAATGCGACGGCGAAGAGAAGGAAAGGGAAGGGAGAGGGAGTAGGCGGATCAGTAGATGCCAAGGAAGAGTAAGAGACCGAAAAGAGAATACAAAAATGATCAGACCAGGGGACGCTAAGCACAGTAGGAGAAGAGATCACCGGTAACAATGTGATAGGAGAAAGAACTAAATCTAAAGTATGTCCGGCTATATGGGTAGGATCAAGTACATGTTGTTGAAGGGGAATGTCATGTAACAGATTCAAAAAGGAACGGTCTCTTTGTCTGCTGGGGTTATCAACATGGACGTTGAAGTCTCCCAAAATAATGAGATTAGAAAACTGAACAGTGGTATCAGAAATAGTTTGAAGAGCCGCATCCCAGCGTGCAGCAGTCAGAGAAAAGGGGGAGATAAAGAAGGAGAAAATAAAGGGGGGGAGAGGAGCGAAGGCGAAGAAGAAGATGATCTGAAACATTTGCTTCTCACAATCAAAGCACATAGTCTCAAAATGGGCCTGCACCTTAATGTAAAGACGACAAAGATCATGACAACTGGCATAATCAACAGGTTCATCGTTGAAGGAGAAGAAATTGAAATTGTGAACAACTTTAACCTACTTGGATCAACTATCAATAAATCAAGAGCACCCCCAGCCACTATGAATCCTACCTGCCCCGTCTGAATACTTATCACTATAATTTGTATATAATATGTATATAGTTCTCCCCAGTTCATCCAAGTTTCTGACCACCTGTTCCATGTAAACTCAATGCATCATACCGCATTGCAGTGTGCTTCTGTTCTTCTGTGAACCGCACTGATTATAATAGCGCGGTATATAAGAAATGTTAATAAATAATAAAATAAATAAATAAATAAATAAGAAGCAACAAGCAGTCAAGAAATCAAACGACGCATTGCTCTTGGCAAAATGGCTATGAAAGACCTAGATAAGATTCTCAAGAGCAGAGATGTCTCTCTCCATACAAAGATTCGACTTGTTCAAGCCATGGTATTTTCAATAACATCATATGGATGTGAAAGCTGGACAGTGAAAAAGACAGACAGGAAGAAAATTGATGCCTTTGAATTATGGTGCTGGCGGCGAATACTGTGTATACCATGGACTGCCCGAAGAACAAACCAGTCGGTACTAGAGGAGATCAAACCTAAGTTTTCTTTAGAAGCTCAAATGACAAGACTTCGACTTTCATACTTTGGACACATCATGCGAAGAGAGAGATCATTAGAGAAAGACATCATGCTTGGCAAGATAGAAGGTCAACGCAAAAGAGGAAGGCCAGCAATGAGATGGATCGAGACAATAACAGCAGCTACGGGTACCAGTCTGTCAACAATGAGCCGCCTGACTGAAGACCGAACACAATTTAGGATAGCTATCCAGAGGGTCGCCATGAGTCGACTCCGACTCGACGGCACTTAACAACAACAACAACCACCATGTTTGCCCCTCCATGAAGGCAATATGAGTATCATGCATCTTTTTTATTCATTATAAGCTACAATGAAATACAGGGAAATAGAAGTAGTAATTAAGGACCGACTGCAGTGAAAAGAATGCATCCTTGTTGTAGGAGTTCCAGTGAAATGTTGAACAACCCAGGGAATTGTGTAATTTTTTACACCTTCGCGTGGTCTAAGCCCTGGTTAGTTTTCCTTAAAAGAAAATTTTTAAGGAAGGTGGTAAGAGTAGGAACAAACCAGTCATGTAGGAGCATGACTGGGCAGTCTACCAGCTGAAGCCCTTTTAACCATCTGGAAGCTACCTGCTAGGAGTAGCTCTTAGGCTCTCTGGCAAGGCCCATAGTTGCAGAGCTTCCTTATATAATGGCAGAGAGCATGCTGTAGGTTAGTTAGATCTGGCTGTTTAATTGCCAGTGTGCAACCTAATCTATTCTGTTGGAGCCAAAAAGAAATGAAGATGGCTAAGAATAGTAGACAGGCCTGATGCCTGCAACAATAAAGTGTAACCCTCTCTTGGAGTTATCTGTTATTAAAGCAGCAGAAAAAGTAGGTCCTATAGGTTGGAGAGGACCGACAGACATAATTTGGAGTGATAATACTCAATTTCTGTCCGATAAGCTGCCTTAAAGAAGTATCTGAGATACATAGAGAAGAAGATGAACCACAAAGGGGAAGAAAACTCTGTATGGAAACTACCCACTGGAGTAGGTATTGAAGAAAAATCCTATGGGCTTAGAGAATAAGCCCTCCAGTTGATTAGTAGTACTCTTAGAGACAAAGTCTGGACTAATAGGGATAGAAAGTAATACAGAGTTGAGAGAACTTACAATTTGGTAAGTCTTTGAAGAGGTAGGGTCCCCTTATGGTTAAAGTATAAGATATCCTCGTACAGAAAAACTGTCAAGGTGAAGGGTATAGCTCACCTTGTTGTTAGTTCTCCGTTTCTTTTAAAAGGAGAAACCTGTTATCTCTAGGGTATGATGATCCTCAATAGCTCTTGGAGCTAAAAAGATGGATTTCCCTTGTAGTAAGAGATTCATGTCCAGAGTCGAGGATTCAGTCAATGTATGACTGGTATCTCAGCATGGATGAGATGAACCTTAGATGCTTCTGTTAAAAAGAAGTAGGCTCAGAGGTTCTAAACCTCACACAGAAAAACAGAGAATAGAAATATCAGAAACCCTGCGACTGCTGGGCTTACTGAGGCTGTTGAGGTCTTGATTTTCTTAGCCTGGTTTGATGCTGCCTGTCTTTGGAAACATCTGCATGATGGGTAGGAGATGGATAAAACTTTTTTCCCCTAGGGGGATAAAGTTTTTTAGGAGAGTTTTTATTGGCTGGGATAGAGGAAAGTTTTGACAATCTTCTGACAGTAAGAGCATCAGTGTTTAACTGAGTAGCTTGAAATAAAGCATCCTTGTTAAAGAGATTTTCACCAGTACAAGGAGTATTTCCCAGCCTTTCTTGTACCCATCTGTCCAAGTCTGAAGCTTGGAGCCAGGCCAGGCGTCGTGCTCCTATGGCTATAGCAGAAGTTCTGCTAATAGACTCAAAACAGTCTAGGGAAGCACGATTAAGGAACCTAGAGATATTTTGAGCATGATTGACTAGTGAGAAATAGTCTGCTCTCTTTTGATCTTGAAGGAAAGGGTTCAGAAGCTTTAAGCTCTTTGTGACCTCTTCAAGAGACAAGCCCATATAGAAAATATAAGAGATAATTCTTGCTGAAAGCATGGATGCCTGGAAGCATCGACGTCCAAAAGCATCTAAAGTCCTAGACTCACAACCTGGCGGATAAGAGGAGGGCTTCTTTGCACTCTTAATACGCCTCATTGCTGATTCTACAACAACAGAATGATGAGGAAGTTGAGTCTCTTGAAAACCTGGAGAAGGTGGCACTTTGTACCTAGTTTCAAGTGTCTCAGAATGTGGGGATACCGTTAAAGGAGTTTCCCACATCTTTAAAAGTAGATCTTGTAAGATCTGATGCAAAGGAAGCATGATTAGCTCCTTTGGCAACCAGGGGGATTGCAGGGTCTCTGAATCCCCTGGTAAGGATTCTTCACCAGGTATAGAAATGGCAAGTAACCTCGCCATATCAAGCAGAAAAGCTTGAAAAGAAATCTCCCCTGAGGAGGACCCTCTAAAATGAGGGCTAAAGGCTAGACTTGTTGAAGATTCAGCCTTGGTGCCGATGGGCTCATCCCAGTCATCGGTATCGGAAGACTTGAAAGGATGAAGCATCGGATTTTCCCTAAATCGATGTCTTCGGTACCACCCGAAGTCGGTACCGAGACGAGTCGGTACCGAATCATCCATGCTAGGGATCGATTCCAGGCTCAGCATTGAAGGAATCGAGTCTGTCGAAGTAAGCATGGACGGTACCGACACCGATGGCGATATCGATACTGGAGGAATGGTCTGCAGCCACTCTAACGGTACCGAAGTAACCGAGAGCGCTAGACTATGTTCATCGGTGAGGAGTGTTTCATCCATCACCGTATCCAATGCTGGGGTGTCGGTACCGCTCGAAGCGGCCACAGCCACCAAGCATGGCTCAGGTATGTTCACCAAGGTGAGAACCCCGGGAACGACCTGAAGCCCCGTTAATGCTTTGGAGCCCGAAGACTCCCGCCGGGGCTTTATTGCCAAAATGTCCTTGAGGGCAAAGCTGGAGCAATCTCGATACTGGAAAGGAGATCTACCACTCGAGGACTGGCTAGTCTTTACAGACTTTTGTTTGGTTACCTGATTCTGTGGAGATATTCTAGCTGGTGACATCAAATGCGATGTGAACCGGGTATTGAGCTGTGCTCGATTCTGAAGATTTTTTCTATTTGAACTCCAGCAGCAAAGACACTCCAGTGAGCAATGGTCAGGACCCAAACATTTTAGACACCAAGTATGGGTGTCTAAAAGAATATTTGTACCGCCACACTTAGAGCATTTCTTAAGGGTAGTGGCTGGCTTTTCCATAGCGGAAAAATGGAGGCCTAGTGGCCTAGAAACCATCAGACACTAACAGGAAAAAATTTGTCAAAAAGAAGAAATTATTTAGAAAAAACAAAAGAAAAGCACCGGCAGTACCGGTGGCGTCGAGGGAAGGCAGACCCGACCACAAAAAAGTAAGAAATAAAAAGAAGAATTTTCTGCGGTGACAGGAATACGTCCTGCTGGCTCTGCGGAAAACTGATGAGAGGGAAGTGTTTAGGCGGGAAGGCAGCGCGCATGCGTGTGGGATGCTCCCAAAGGCTTTCTTTTTGGACGCTGGGGAGCGTTCCCGCGCAGGCTCCGTTGGTACCGACGTACCCATATGTGAAGACTCATTCCTGCTTGTTCCTGGAGATTGCTGATAGTTTGCAGAGGTATGAAGGTGGGGTTCCTGGTGACGAACATTGCCTCAGTTTTGTCGTAATTGACTGTTAAGTTGTTGGCTATGAGCCAGTCATTCATGTCTTCAAGGCATTTTGTTATTGTTGTAGTATTTAGTGCTAGTAAGTTGATTGGGGCGTACACCATGATGTCGTCAGCATAAATGTGGTAGTGTAGTTTGTGGTGCTTGATGATGCTGCATATGGGCTGTATGTAGATGTTGAAGAGCATAGAAGATAGGGCTAAGCCTTGAGGTATACCCTGCGTGACGGGGAATTGTAGTGATTTCCTTTGGTCGCATTTGACTTGTTGCGTTCGCCCTTCTAGGTATGATGTAAACCACTTCAGGGTATTCTTGCATAGACCTATCTGTTGTAAGCATTACAATAGCTTAGCGTGTGACACAGTGTCAAAGGCCACCGAGATGTCCATGAACACTAGCAGGAATCCGTTTTTTATGTTGTCCATGCCTCTTAGGAGATTGTCAAAGAGGGAGGTTAGTAGTGTTTCTACACCGTGTTGGGGCTTGAATCCATGCTGATGTATGTCCAGTGGGGCATTGATATCTATATGGTCCTGAAGTTGCCTTTGGATTGCCTTTTCCACGATTTTGGCAAGGAATGGCAGGCTGGAGATGGGACGGTATGATTTTGGTTCAGATGGGCTCAGATTACTACTTTTAAGTACTGGTCATATCATCGTGTGCTTTAAGGGTTGCAGCATGTATCCATGTTGGAGCGAATCTTTGACGATTTTTTGAATGTGATGAGAGAGCTGGCTTTTTGTGGCTTTGATCCAAGACACTGGGCATGGGTCTGATGGTGAAGTTGTTCTGTTTAGTCCAGAAATAATGTCTTCAATTTGCTGTTTTGTTGGTACGTTGAAGCTCTCCCATGCTTGATGTTGCTTTTTTATTGTGTACTCGTTTGTTTGTGGTGAATCAGAGTTAGTTTGGTTGATGATTTTTGACTTCATGTAGTCTGCATATTTTTGTGGGTCAAGAAGGTGGGTGCTTTGTTGCGTGTCATCCTTGGTGAGCTTTTGGACAATGCTAAAAAGTTCTCTTGGTCTATTAGTAGATTTCATGATTAGGTTGGTATGATGTTGCTGTTTACGCTCATTTATTAAATTGTTATATTCCAGTTGTTTGTCTCTGTATTGTGTTAGGAAGTTGTGTGATTTGTACTGTCTCCATTTTCTTTCCAGTTTTCTGAGTGTGCGCTTTGCAACTCTGATTTCATGCGAATACCATGGGGCATTGGATCTCTTGTGTGTTTGTGGTTCTTTGATGGCTGGGGCAGATGCTGCATTGGATATTATTGTGTTCCATTCTTCTATGTTAAGATCCAGGGTGTCGGGTTCCTGTTGAAGTTGTGGGGTGATTTCGTTTATGAATGAGTCTCTGTTAAATGTTTTGAACAGTCTAGTTATTCTTTCATCTTCTTTACGTTGGGCGGGGTTATTCAGGGTCATGGTGAATTCAATTACATAGTGGTCTGACCAAGGGACTGGGGTGATTGTTAGTTTTGTGGTCTTGTTCTGTTCCACTAGTTGTATTGGCATGAAGGTCATGTCCGGAGTTGTACCATGTTGGTGCGTTAATTGTCTGGCAGTATTTTAGTGACTCCATGGCTTTTAAGAACGTTGCGGTTTCTCGGGTGGGTGCGGATGTTAGGTTGTAGTCTCCTAGTGCAACCAGAGGTTTGTGTCTTCTGTTATGTGCGCATATAGCGTAGTTACTCACCTGTAACAGGTGTTCTCCAGGAGCAGCAGGAATCAGTCCTCACTGATGGGTGACGTCGGTGCCGACGGAGCCCTCGCGGAGCAATTTCCCCAGCTTTCGAAGAAAGCCTTTGGGAATTGCAGCGCACATGCACGGTCCCCTTCCCGCCCAAGGGTGCCATCTTGCTCAGTCTGATGACATAGCGAAAAGACAGCAAAAAAGTTAGCAAAAACAATGGATAAGAATGACTGCAACTCCGAGGGGAGGAGGGAGGGTTGTGAGGACTGATTCCTGCTGCTCCTGGAGAACACCTGTTACAGGTGAATAACTACTCTTTCTCCAGGACCAAGCAGGAAGTCAGTCCTCACTGATAGGACTCCCAAGCTTAAGGCTACCGGAGACCACTGTGATAAAGAAGCTTATCATAGCTCAGGAAGGAGCTATAGAAAAGGTGAAGTGACTCTGAACAAGCAACCTGTCAGTTCTGGTAGAAATATGAAAACAGAATTTTGCCATAAAAGACTACCAGTCCCAGAATGCACCAGGTTTCCAACAGCCATTAGAGGAGCTGAAGTGAGGAAACGTGTGTTCAATCAGGAGGGCTATGAGGTAATCCCTAAGCACTCATCTCAAAGGGCAGGGCCTGATTCAGCACAGCTGCGCTGTGTTAGGGAGGATCACTCATCTAAGCAGAATAAGAGTAGAGTTTATTCTACAGATGACCATCTTCATGATCACCTTGGATATCCAGAGAATTGTCCTCAGTATCCTGAGAATCAGCTTGAGTTTGATCATCAGTTTCATCTGAAGGATCATCAGAAGCAGAAGCCAAACCGGACGGACAGAGAGGGAAAGAGACCCTTTGGAAGAAGGAAGAGAAAAGCCTTTGAGAGGTCTAGAAGAGTCCAAAGCAGTTCGTATACTGGGAGGTATTCCAAGGGCCAGCATACACCATTGGACTGGGGAAAGCCAGAGGAATGGTGCTGCAGAGCTAGGAATCACCAGAGGCTACCTGTGAGGGAGACGGCTGCACGTGGAAGGGACCCTAAGACCTGTGCCAGAAGGTATGTGAAGAGAGATCCAGTGTCCAGGGATCTGGATTGGAAGGCTGGACATAAGAACTGGACTACATACTGGCCAGGCTATATAGAGAGGAACTCTAGCAGCAATGGAAGCTCAGGTATGAACACTGATCTATGCCCTAGCTATAACCTTGAAAGACAGCAGGGAAACAAGTATTCTCCTGAAAATGCTCCATTGAGAGATTCATCTGTGCCAATCCATGATATTGAACCCATGCTTGTTGAACAAGGGGGAATAATAGCAGATGAGGATCCTGTTTATATGGACTGCTCTCTATCTAAACTAAACTCCGTTGGTAACTTTCTGTTATAAAGTACAGCAACCATCACAAAGAAATACAAATTTGTTCTTTAATCTACTCAGAAAAGCTCCTGAAGCAGGATTTGACCCACACAGTAGAAAGCAAGCCAGCTAAGGGGTTTCAGCTGGATAACTGCTAGCAATTAAGCCTTACCTAATTGCTTGTGAGCTAGGAGAGAATCACTTCTGTATCTATGTGGGAAGTAATCAGAAGTTAACCTGAAAAGAACAGTTTGTTTCTTGCTTTGTGGCTTTTCATTTGTTGTTTTCCTGATTTTTGACTTTGTTTTTCCAAGTTAACACTGAAAGCAAGTAACCTAATTTATGTGCTACCAAGCATATCTGTGTTGGGAGAAATAACCCCATAAATATCTTATTGGCTTTACCCAAGAGCACAACTAAATTATTGTCAGCAGCTGTGTCTGGTGTGAATGAACTACATTGCCCACAATACCTTGCAAATCATAGAGAGATATGCACTTGCCAAGACTGTGAAAATTCTCACCCAGGCAGCCGTCTGACACCACAAGCCGAAAAATGAGCTCCCTCTAGCTCAACAGAACAGAAGGAAGGAATCTTCCCTGAATACGCTCCCGGCCGGTAGCCCAACACCAGGGCCGGAGGGTAGGAGTTGCCTAAACCTCAAAGAGATTGTGGAGAACTGCCTGTCCGAAAGCACTGTCCCTGTGGGACTCCCTCTCCAGGCAGTAATGGGCCGCAAAAGTCTGGCTTGAAGACCAAGTAGCAGCCCGGCAGATGTCTGCCAACGAAACAGAGCGGAGATGAGCCACTGACGCAGCCTTCGCCCTGACACGGTGAGCCGTGACTCAACTCTGTAAGGAGAGGCCGGCTGCCCCATAAGCCCAGGTGATACAGTCAGCCACCCAGATGGACAAAGTACGCTTGGAGACAGGCACCCCAACCTATTGGGGTCAAAAGGAACGAAAAGCTGAACAGCTTTTCTGTGCTCCCACGTACGGTCAAGGTAGAAGGATAAGGCCCTCCTACAGTCCAGGGTATGCAGAACTGTTTCAGCCCAGCTGGTATGCGGCCTAGGAAAGAAGGTTGGAAGAACCATCTCTTGGTTGAGATGAAAAGGGGAAACCACTTTTGGAAGAAACTTAGGGTGAGTACTTAAGACCACCCTATTCTGGTAGAACCTAGTGTAAGGAGGCTCAGACACTAGGGGGCTTGCAGTTCACTAACGCGCCTAGCGGAGGTAAGGGCTACCAAGAAGAGTTTTCCAGGAAAGGAAACGAAGAGGGCAGGTAGCCGTGGGTTCAAAAGGCGGACAGGTAATCCGCTGCAAGACCACATTGAGATCCCAGTCAGGGGCTGGTGGGCGCAAAGGAGGCTTAAGCAGAAGGAGGCCTCTGAGAAATCGCGCCACCAAGGGGTGTGCGGAAAGAGGTCTGCCGTCCACCGGCGAGTGATGTGCAGAGAGAGCACTGAGGTGGACCTTTACAGAGTTGGACTTGAGGCCTAGATTGGAAAGGTGAAGCACGTATTGCAGTACCACCGATACCAAGCAGGAGAAGGGGTTCGCAGACTGCTGAGAACACCACACGGAGAAGCGACGCCATTTAAGGGCATAAGACGTCCGGGTGGATGGTCGCCTAGACGCTAGGACGACATCTTCCCCTCCGGAGGTAGTAGTAGCGGAGCTAGGACTACCCTTTCAGCAGCCAGGCCATCAGGTGAAGGGCCCGGAGGTCGGGGTGCAGGAGAGTGCTTTGATCCTGAGTCAGGAGATCGGGCTGAAACCCCAGAGGAAGAGGAGTGTCCACCGCCAGTTGTAGCAGGAGCGGGAACCAAGGCTGTCTCGAGTGGCGTGGGAGGAAAGGCATACAGTAGGCCCGTGGACCACGGGATGAGGAAAGCATCCGCCGCTACTCTGAGCGGATGCGGGTGCCTGGAGCAGAACCTGGGAAGTTGCCGGTTCAGAGGACTGGCAAAAAGATCCATGGTGGGGAGGCCCCACTGGAGGAAGATCCGCTGAACCACCAACGGGTCTAACCTCCACTCGTGTGGCTGCAGAATCCTGCTCAGTTTGTCGGCCAGGTAATTTTCCTGTCCTGGCAGGTAAACCGCTTTGAGGAGGATGCCATGGTCGACTGCCCAAGAGCACAGTCTCCGAGCCTCTTGACATAGGAGGGAGCCGGTGCCCCCCTGTTTGTTCACATAGAACATGGCAACCTGATTGTCCGTCTGGACCAGTACAGACTGATGAGAGGTGAGGTGAGAGAAGGTACGTAGAGCTAGGCGGATCGCCCTGAGCTCCAGGAAGTTTATCTGCTGAGCAGCCTCCCAAGGGGTCCAAAGGCCTTGAGTACATGTCCCCTGGCAATGTGCTCCCCATCCCAGGAGAGAGGCATCTGACGTCAGCACTTGGGAAGGCGGAGGAGACTGAAAAGTCATGCCGAGTACCAGATTGGGCAGATGAAGCCACCATTGCAGAGAGGAGACCAGGCGGTCGGAGATCTGTACCAAGTCCGCAAGGCTCCCTGTGGCTTGATGCCATTGAGTGCGAAGGCTCCACTGAGCAGGCCACATATGTAGACGGGCATTCGGAGTGACATGGACCGTGGAAGCCATATGGCCGAGCAGCTGCAGGAATTGCCTGGCCGAGACCAGGGAAGTGCTGTGAAACCCGCTGGCCAGAGCTCTGAGCCGGTTGGCCCGTTCCAGAGGCAAGAAGGCACGAGCTTGCAGAGTGTCCAACCGTGCTCCTATGAATTCGAGATCCTGAGATGGGAGCAAAGTGGACTTTGCGAAGTTTATGACAAACCCCAAGTGCTGAAGCAGAGCCACAGTGCAATGAGTGGCCTGAGTGACCTCCAGGGAAGACTGTGCCCGGATGAGCCAGTCGTCTAGGTAGGGAAACACAAAGAGGCCCTGAAGCCTCAGGAAGGCTGCCACCACTGCCAGGCATTTGGTGAACACCCTGGGAGCGGAGGACAGGCCAAAGGGCAGTACCCTGTACTGATAATGATTTCCTGCCACAACAAATTGTAGATATTGTCTGTGGTCCGGATGGATAAGGATGTGAGTATAAGCATCCTTTAGATCCAAGGAGCATAGCCAATCTCCCTGCTGGAGGTAGGGCAGCAGGATTCCAAGGGTAAGCATCTTGAACTTTTCCCTTTGCAGGAACTTGTTGAGGTTGCGCAAGTCTAGGATGGGTCTGAGGCCTCCTGTTCTTTTTGGTATCAGAAAGTACCTGGAATAAAAGCCGTGACCCCGCAGGTGGTGGGGCACCAGTTCCACAGCCTGTTCCTTAAGACGACTTGCTAACTCCTGAAGGAGTAAGTCCCTGTGAAGAGGGGGTCTTGGAGGCTCCAATGGAAAGTAGGAGGGAGGTACCTGGTGAAAATGCAAAAGGTAGCCCTTTTGAACTACCTGAAGCACCCAGGTATCTGATGTTATGGCTGACCACCTGTGGGCAAAGTGGGCCAGCCGGCCTCCCGTGCTGAGAGAAGCCAGCGGGGGGGAAGAGGCTATGCTGACGGAGTCAAAAACCCCCACCCTGCTGAGCAGGGCCAGTGTAGTGGGCTTGGGGGCCTTCTGCCTACGGGACCCATTACCCTGTCCCTTAGCCTGCTGACCCTGATGGGGAGCTGCTGAGGCTTGATACTGTGGGTGGTGTTGTTTATAGGCAGACACCTTCCTCAGGTAAAAGGGCTTTTTCCCCGAGCCCTTCCTCTTCTGTGAAGGGGCAGAGGTCTTCCTGGACAGGCGAGTCCTGGTCAGAGTCTCGGTCTCGTTGTGCAGCCTTTTCAGCCAAGGGCTTGCCAAAGAGGTTTTCACCTCTGCAGGGGACATCGACCAACGTGTCCTGCACTCATGGCTCGAGGTCGGATGACTGAAGCCAAGCCTGTCGGCGGGAACCGATGCCGGCCCCGGCTACTCAAGCCGATGCTTCGAAGCAATCGTAGGCTGCTCGAGAAATAAACTTCGAGCACTCTCGAATACCAGTGGACAAGGCCTGGAACCTCTGCAAAGGTTCCTCGGAGAGACCAGCAGAGAACCCGGCAATTTCCTTTGCCAGGTCTCGGAGATACATGCCCATGTAGAGCTGGTATGTCTGGACTCGACAAGCAAGCATAGAGCCCTGGAAGCACTTTCTACCGAGGGCATCCAGGTTCCGGGCCTCCTTGCCGGGAAGCACCGAGGAGTGCATCTTTTGACTCGAGTCGATGCATGGCCGATTCCACCACCATGGAATGGTGTGGTAGTTGTGCCTTCTGGAACCCGGGGCTCTTGCGGACTCGATACATGGAATCGACCCACTTGCTTAACACCGGCGTCAATGCCGGGCTCTCCCACATGCAGAAGAGAAGTTTTTCCAGCATCGGAGGAACCGGCACAGTAAAGGCCTCCTTCGGGGGAGAGTCATACTGGAGGGCCTCGAGCTCGAGGCTCCTCCTCGGGATCCACGGGGAAGGCCAAAGCCTTGGCCATATCCCTCACGAAGTCTGAGAACCGGGTATCCTCCGGGGGGGACCGTCTCCGAGGCTCAGACTCGGGCGAGTCGGAGACGACGCACCGAGTCTGAAAAGAACCGGGTGACTCGTCCTCCTCCGTGTCCCAGCCCGACTCCTCCGTGGAGGAATCGAGCGGCTCCGTGCGGGCGGGCGCCGAGGACCTTCGCCCCGACGCCGACGTCCTCGGTCCCGAACGGGAGGCCGAGGGAGACCGTGGCCGAGGATCGGCTCGGCCTCCGGGGTCGACTTGGACGTCGACGACCCGGTGGTCGGGGCAGATGCACCGGCGAGGCCAGCGATCAATGCCCGCTGCTGGTCCATGAAGGCAGCGAAACTGCTCTCCAAGGCCGTCAACCTGAGTCCAAGCTCAGGAGAACCAGCAGCCCCCGACTCGGCTCCTTCGGAGGCGAGTCCACGAGGACTACAGTACTCACGTGTCCAGGAGACTCCACTTCGAGACGAGGATGCTTCGAAGGCCTCTCCGACTCCGAGGACCCGGGGCGGCTATCGGGGCTATGCGACCTGGCCCTCGAGGGACCAGGAGCGTCCTCTGATGCCGCCCTCGTGGGTTTCTTCTTCCGACGATGTTCCCGGGCGGGAGACCCCCGCTCAGAGGAACTCCGACGACGCTCGGGGCCGGAGTCACGAGACGTTGAAGCCTCTGACGAGGTCCGGGCCCGGACGGACGCGGAGTCAGAGAAGATTCGCTCCTTTTGAGACTGCCGACTCCTCAACGCCTTCGAGGACATTTTGGTACACGGACCACAAATCATCGGGTCATGATTGGGTCCGAGGCAGCGGAGGCAGCAGTCGTGTGTGTCGGTAAGAGACATAAGCCTCGTACACCGATCACACTTTTTAAACCCGCTGGCAGCCATGGGGGGAAAAAGGGCCCCTGCGAGGTCAAAAGACTGTGCTGCCAGAGAAAAAGAAAAAAGTGGCGGGAACGCCAGTCACGAAGGACAAAAAACGAAAAATAGTGAACGGACTCGACACCGGAGTATCGAGGCCGGGCGGGAAAAGGACACGGCGTCGAACCGAGAAAAACAGAACGAAAAAAATCAACTTTTTCAGCGGCGATCACAAACTACGTCTGTAGGGCTCCGCGGAAAAAAGAAGACTGAGCAAGATGGCACCCTTGGGCGGGAAGGGGACCGCGCATGCGCGCTGCAATTCCCAAAGGCTTTCTTCGAAAGCTGGGGAAATTGTCCCACGAGGGCTCCGTCGGCGCCGACGTCACCCATCAGTGAGGACTGACTTCCTGCTTGGTCCTGGAGAACGTTTCAATTACTGTGGATAGGTGTTCAGTTGTGGTTCCAGGTGGTCTGTATGTGAGGGAGATGGTTAGGTACTTGTTGGCTATAGCGAGTGTGTTGGATTCGATTGTTAGTGGTGGCGATTGTTTTGAATCTGTATTCCTTTCTGGTATTAGTACTCCACCTCCTCTCTTTTGTACTCTGATGCGCAGTTAAATGCTGAGTATTCCTGTTGGGGTTACTTGATTTAATATGACCTGGTCTGAGTCATCTAGCCAGGTCTCAGTGATGCATATTATATCAAGCATCTTATCGTGGATTAGGTCAAGGATAGTATTTGGTTTGTTCCTGATAGATCTGGCGTTTAGTAGAGCACACCTGATGTTTTTTGATATGATTGGGTTTGTGTGTTTCTTATTTGTGTGGTGAGAGGGTGTATTACGTGTGGTGTATGGTTTGTGGGCTGTATTCTTTTGATTGTTGGAGTTCTTTGGATATGTGTGATGCTGGTGTGCATCTGGGTTGGGTGGTATGTGGGTTTATCAAGGGGATTTGTTTGTTGAGTCTGATGCTATGTGTGCAGAGTGTAAACATGTGGAGGAGTGTGAGGTAGGCCATGAAGTAGTGGGTGATGGAGTGCATTTTATAACTTCTATTTATTGACCTGGGATAGGGTTTGTGGTTTGCTAACCTGGGCTCGACTTGAGTTGTGTCCTCTAGGTGCAGTTTTGTATTAACAGTGGTATCTTTGCTCTGTGTGTTGTATTATTTGTGGTGAGTTCGCAGACTATGAGGTGGTAGTTGAACTGATGGAGTTAATAGGCTTATGCAGCGTGCGTTGTTTTACAAAGCAAGCAATGTAAAAATGGGTAGCAAGTGCTATGCAGTTAATCTACAAGCAATGGATTGTCCAGGCAAGATAACAGCATTAACTTATGCAAGAAGTTGATTGTCCAGGCAAGGTAACAGCATTAACTTATGCAAGAAGTTGATTGTCCAGGCAAGGTCATGCAGCAACCTTAACTTACAATTAGTGGGTTGTCCATGCAAGGCAAGGCAGCAGACTTATCTTAGATGAGGGCTTGAGACGCGGAACTTTGGCCGCTATTTGATCCACGCCTAAGGGCCACACCAAAGGGCCCTCTGGTGAGGTCCTCAGGCACGGGCCCACCCAGCGGCGGCGTCCTTTTGAAGTAGGGTTGCCTCCTCCCACAGCCCTGATTGGACTGGAGTCCCTGAGCGGGAGGGCTTGTCGGCCCCGCTCAGGTGCTTGACCCCAATCAGGGGAGCCTAGTGCTGGCCGCGTTCCTGTTGTCTTCCCGCCGGCGGCAGCATCCCTTTGAATCTGTTGAGGGGCTCGCTCTTGAGGCCTGCAGAGAACCCTCCGAGCTCCTTGGCTAGATCGCACAAGAACATACCGATGTACAGTTGGTATGCTTGAATGCGACAAGACAGCATGGAGTCTTGGTAGGCCTTGCGACCCAGGGCATCCAGGGCTCTCGACTCTTGGCACCAAGTGCGATTTAGGGCTCTTGCTTCCTCATGGCCAACTCCACCACCATAGAGATGTGGGGGAGTTGGGTCTTCTGGAAGCCTGGCCCACATTGTACCTTGGTACATCGTGTCAAGGTGCTTGCTCACGATGGGCACCGAGGCAGGAGCCTCCCACATGCAGAGCAGCAGACGAGATAGAATAGGAGGAACCAGCACAGTGAGGGATTCCCTGGGTGGGGACTCATACTGAAGAATATCGAGTTCTTCAGCACGAGGGTCCTCCTCGGCCTGAGTGGCCAGGTTAAGGGCCCATGCCATGTCCCGATCAAACGCCAGGAAAGAGGTGTCCTCAGGTGGTGAGCATCGCTGGAACGTGGGCAGGAACAGGTCCAATGGAAGATGCCGATGGGTACGGGTTTTCAGGAGGTGTCCCCAAATGGACTCCCACTCCGAGAATTCGGTCGAGGAGTCAGAGCCGGGTAGATCACCCTCTCTAATGGCCAGTGTCCGCTTGGAGCCGGAGGCCTTGGAAGATCTCCCCTCCGAGGAACAGGAGGGCGAGCGAGACCAACATTGAGGACCCTCACACAGCCCGCAGCTCTCGGGGATTTCCTGGATGGATTTAGGTGTCTCACGCAAGGGACCTGCAGTCTCTGGGTACGGGTCAGCAAAGCTGGCTGTGAGCGCCTACTGGGAAGTAATGAACGCAGAAATACTGCATTCCAGCACCAGCATGTGGGACTCCCACACAAGCGTGGGGCCCTGCGACACCGATCCCGGGTCACAAGGTCAGGTGTCGAGGAGACGATGACCAGGCGCCTTCGCCAGAAGCCTCCACTTCTGAGCGGGGTATCTTGCGGGGCCGCTCCCCATCCGACTCTCAGGAACACCGAAGGGGCTAAGTGACCGAGCGCGGGAGCGCTTGCGCTTTTGTTGGGTGCCGACAGCGACTTCGAGGCCTTCTTTTTATGCTGCTCCACCTCAGGGGATCCCTGGTCGAAGTGCCACCGAGAGCACAGGGCTGCAGGGGGGACCCACCGGGGGAGCAACGACCGAGGGTGCGACCAGGGATTCCAAGGCAGCCTTACGGAAAATGTCTTTGGACTTCTGCTTACGGCTGAGCAGGGCCTTAGAGGACATTTTCTTGCAGAGCGAACAGAGCTCCGGATCATGGTTGGCTCCGAGGCACTGTAGACAACAGTCGTGAATGTCCGTAAGCGACATGTTCCTAGAGCATCTATGGCATTTTTTGAAGCCGGTGGCCATGGGGTAAAAAATGGCCCCTGCGAGGTTGAAGACCCACGTGGCCAGCAGTTAGAGGAGAAAAAGGGCATGATGCCCGAAACAAAAAATGAAGTAAAGAGACCATCCCCTAAAGCTCTAAAAATGTAGAAGAGGGTAGGACGAGTAGAGGACTGGTGCAACCAGAAAACAGAAAGGCCTGTAGGCCGAAAAATGAGAACTTTTTCCGAGAGATGAGGACGTGCGTCCAAAGGGCTCCACGGAAAAAGGGAGACTGAACAAGATGGCACCCTTGGGCGGGAAGAAGACCACGCAAGGGTGGCAGCAATCCCAAAGGCTTTCTTTGAAAGCTGGGGAATTGCTCCCTGCGGGCTCCGTTGGTGCCAACGTCACCCATAAGTGAGTCCTGACTTCCTGCTTGTTCCTGGAGAAAGGAAGATACAGGCCAGAGGACCACCTTTTCCTTGGTGAGCACCAAATAAGGCTCTTGGCAGGACAACGCTTGCAACTCCAAAACATGACACGCGGAGCAGATTGCTACCAAGAAGGCTGCCTTCAGGGATAAACACTTCAAAGACACCTGTGCCAGAGGCTCAAACTGCTCCTCTGTTAAGGCTGACAACGCCCCATTAAGATCCCATGGTGGCACTACAGGCTGGACCGGCGGACAGACCTGTTTCACTGCTCTAAGGAAACGCACAATATTCAGCTGTGTAGAGAGTGACCATCCCTGCACACCATCCCGATAACAGGAGAGCGTAGTAACTTGCACTCTTAATCAACTGAGCGCCAATCCCTTCTCCAGGCCCTCCTGCAGGAATAGCAAGATGTCCGAGAGAGGCTCTGAACGGCCGCACCTGGCTGGCCTTGCACCAGTGCTCAAATATCCTCCAGATGTGAATGTAAGCCAAGGAGGTAGACTTTCTCTGAGACTTCAGCAGCATGTTGATGACTGATGGAACATAGCCCTTGCGCCTTAGCTGTGCTCTCTCAAGAGCCAGGCCATAAGCAAAAACCGAGCCACCAGCAGCATCGAATTGGCCCCTGCATGAGTAGATCGTAACTGTGCCCTTTCAAGAGCCAGGCCATAAGCAAAAACAGAGCCACCTGAAGCATCAGAATTGGCCTCTGCATGAGTAGATCGACCCTGTCGGGAGCCTGCCTGGCTCGGCTGCCAGAAGCTGAAGGAGATCTGCATACCACGGCCTTCGGGGCCAATACGGAGCAATCAGGATTACTGGCCCTCTGTGAATATCTATGCACAACAATTGTCCGATGAGGGGCCACAGTGGGAAGACATACAGAAGTCCCTCCTTCAGCCAGGGCTGTGCAAGAGCATCAAATCCTTCAGACATGTGCTCCTGTCTGCTGAAAAAGTGCTGCTTTAGTGTTCGCCATAGTCGCCATGAGGTCCATGATCGGAACCCCCTATCAACAGACAATGTCGTGGAATATCACCACATTCAACTCCCATTCGCCAGGATCCATGAGGTGCCTGCTGAGAACAGGTGTAACACCTGTAACAGGTGTTCTCCAGGAGCAGAAGGAATCAGTTCTCACATATGGGTGACATCGACGTCGATGGAGTCCTTGCGGAGCATTTCCCCAGCTTTCCATGAAAGCCTTTGGGAATGCAGGCACGCATGCACGGTTCCCTTCACGCCTAAAGGTGCCATCTTGCTTCAGTCAAATGACATAGCTAAGAAGAGCACACAAAAAAATGTAAAATAAACTATGTACAACTGCAACTCCAAGGGGAGGAGGGAGGGTTGTGAGGACTGATTCCTGCTGCTCCTGGATAACACCTGTTACAGGTGAGTAACTACTCTTTCTCCAGGACCAAGCAGGAAGTCAGTCCTCACATATGGGTGACTCCCAAGCTCTGGGCTACCAAGGAACCCAGGCATAACAAGAGAACTCCCTCTAGTCCCAGCCTCAAAGAAAGGCTTTTTACTGACAGAACCTCCACCGGTAGCCCAACGGAGGGCAGGAGTTGCCTAAACCTCAAAGAGATTCCGGAGTACTGCCTGGCCAAAAGCACTGTCGCTACGGGACTCCCTCTCCAGACAGTAATGGGTCGCAAAAGTCTGGCTTGAAGACCAAGTTGCAGCCCTGCAGATGTCTACCAACGGTACAGAGCGGAGATGAGCCACTGAGGCAGCCATTGCCCTGACACGATGGGCCGTGACCCGACCCTGCAAAGGAAGGTCAGCCGCCCTGTAAGCCCAGGTGATACAGTCAGCCACCCAGGTGGACAAGGTACGCTTGGACACAGCTAACCCCAGATTATTAGGGTCAAAAGATATGAAGAGCTGAGTAGCCCTTCTATGTCCCTGCGTATGGTCAAGGTAGAAGGATAAGGCCCTCCTACAGTCCAGGGTATGCAGAACTGCTTCAACCTGGTTCGCAGGAGGCCTAGGGAAGAATGTTGGAAGAACCACCTCCTGGTTGAGATGGAAAGAGACGACAACCTTGGGGAGGAACTTTGGATGAGTCCCGAGGACTACCCTGTTCCTATAAAATCTGGTGTAAGGCCTGTCACAGACCAGGGCCTGAAGCTCACTCACTCGCCAAGCCGAGGTAAGGGCTATCAGGAAGAGTGTCTTCCAGGACAGGAAGCGTAGTGGACAAGTAGCCATCGGCTCAAAAGGTGGGCGAGTCAATTGCTGCAAGACCACATTCAACTCCCACTCAGGGGCAGGAGGATGGATTGGAGGGTTGAGCAAGAGCAAGCCTCTGAGAAACCGGGACACCAAGGGGTGAACTGACAGAGAATGTCCTTCCACCAGAGAGTGGTGAGCTGCTAGAGCTGAGAGGTGGATCCAAACAGAATTGGACTTAAGCCCCTGATTGGATAAGTGCAGCAAGTACTGAAGCACTACTGGTACAGTACAGGAGAAAGGATCCTCTGTACGTAACTGACACCACATGGAAAACCTTTTCCATTTAAGAGCATAGGTTTTCCTAGTGGATTGTTTCCTAGAGGCTAGGACAACCTCTTCAACCTCCTGAGGTAGGCCCCAGGGAGCCAAAACTACCCTTGCAGCCTCCATGCCATCAAATTGAGAGCTTTGAGATTGGGGTGCAGAAGGGTACCCTGATCCTGAGATAGAAGGTCGGGTTGCAACCCCAGAAGCAGATAGGGATCCACTGCCAACTGAAGCAGGAGTGGAAACCAAGGCTGTCTGGGCCACTTGGGAGCCACCAGCAGGACTGAGGCCTTGTCCTGAAGAATCTTGAACAGAGTTCGGGCCACCAAGGGCATGGGAGGAAACGCATACAGGAGGCCCTGAGACCAGGGAATCAGAAAAGCATCTGCTGCTATCCGCAGAGGATGCGGTTGCCTGGAACAGAACTTTGGAAGCTGCTTGTTCAGTGGACTGGCAAACAGGTCTATGGATGAAGTCCCCATTTCAGAAAAATCTTTTGAACTACCAAAGGATGGAGCTGCCACTCGTGGGGCTGCAGAATCCTGCTCAACCTGTCCACCAGGTAGTTCTCCTGGCCAGGTAGATACACTGCCTTGAGGAGCATGTTGTGTCTGAGAGCAAACAAGCAAAGGTCCTGTGCTTCCTGACAAAGGAGCCTGGACCCAGTTCCGCCCTGCTTATTCACATAAAACATGGCTACCTGGTTGTCTGTTTGAACTAGGACAGACTGATGAGCCAGGCCTTGAGAAAAGGTTTTGAGGGCTAACCGAATAGCCCTGAGCTCCAGGAGATTGATTTGCTGTGCGGCTTCCCAGGGAGACCACAGACCCTGGGTGCACTTGCCTAGACAATGAGCCCCCCAGCCTTGCAGGGAGGCATCCGTGGTCAACACCACTGTGAACCCAGGACTCTGAAAAGGTACTCCTTGTAGCAGATTGGGTGGGTGCAGCCACCAGCTGAGGGAGTTCAGAAAATGTCTGAACACCCTTATCCTGTCTCTGAGGCTGCCTGTGGCCGGTGACCACTGAGCCCGAAGGCACCACTGTGCAGGCCTCTTATGTAGCCTGGCACTGGGAATGACATGTACTGTTGAAGCCATGTGGCCTAGAAGCCTCAGGCAGAGTCTGGCGGAGACCAGTGACCTGCTGAGAAACTGGTTTGCTAAGTTTGTCAGTCTTTGGGCTGTCTTCTGGCAAGAATGCCTTTGCAAGCAGAGTGTCCAACCTTGCCCCTATGAACTCCAAGTTCTGGGAGGGAAGTAAAGTAGACTTTGCAAAGTTGATGACGAACCCCAAGCTTTGAAGAACAGCAATAGTTCTGAGTAGCTTGTCGGGCCTCATGGCACGTCTGACCTCTTATGAGCCAGTCGTCCAGATATGGGAAGACAAAGACTCCCTGATTTCGCAGGTAGGCCGCCACCACTGCCAGGCACTTGGTAAAGACCCTGGGAGCGGAGGTGAGGCCAAAAGGCAGTACTCTGTACTGATAATGGTTTCCTCCCACAATGAACCTGAGGTACTTTCTGTGGTCTGGATGAATGAGGATGTGAGTATACGCATCCTTTAGATCTAAGGAGCATAGCCAATCTCCCTGCTGGAGGTAGGGCAGAAGTGTTCCAAGAGTAAGCATCTTGAACTTTTCCTTCTCCAGGAATTTGTTGAGGTTTCAGAGATCTAGAATAGGTCGAAGGCCACCGGTTCTTTTGGGTACCAGGAAATACCTGGAGTAGAACCCTCGACCGTGCAAGTGGGGAGGCACAGGCTCCACCGCCCTGTCCACCAACAGACCTTGGAGCTCCTGAAGGAGAAGATCCGTGTGCAGGGGAGACCTTGGAGGCTCCCCTGGGAAGTATGGAGGAGGCAGTTGTTGGAAGTGTAGTGCATAGCCCCTGTGGACTATGCTTAACACCCAACTGTCTCCAGTGATGAGTGGCCACTGGTGGGCAAACAGGGCGAGGCGACCTCCTGTCCAGGGTTGGGAGAGCAGGGACGGAGAGGCTATGCCTAAGGAGTCAAAAGCCCCCACCCTGCTGAGTGGGAGCAGGGGCCGGAGGCTTGGGGGTCCTCTGCCTACGGGGCCCATTACCCTGCCCCTTGGCTTGCTGACCCGGAGGGGCAGCTTGGGCAGCCTGATATTGTGGGTACTGTTTGTAGGCAGTGCCTTTCCTCGGGTAAAAGGGCTTTTTACCTGAGCCCTTCTTCTTGTGAGAAGGGGCAGAAGTCTTTCTAGACAGCCTTGTCCTTGTAAGGTGCTCGGTTTTGAGCTGTGCGGCCTTCTCGGTCATGGGCTTGCCAAAAAGGTTCTCACCTTGGCAAAGGACATCGACCAACTTGTCCTGAACACATGGCTCGAGGTCCGATGACTGCAGCCATGCCTGGCGTCGAGCCGCGATGCCGGCTGCCACAATACGGGCTGAAGCCTCGAAGCCATCGTAGGCAGCATGGGACAAACTTGGAGCATTCCCGGATCCCCGAGGACAAGGACTTGAACCTCTGCAAGGGTTCCCCAGAGAGACCAGCAGAGAACCCGGCCAGCTCCTTGGCCAGGTCTCGCAAGTACATGCCCATGTACAGCTGGTAAGACTGGACACGGCAAGCAAGCATCGAGCCCTGGAAGCACTTTCTACCAAAACCATCGAGGTTTCGGGCCTCCCTGCCAGGGGGCACCGCGGAGTGCATCTTCTGACTTTTCAGGCGATCAATGGTCGATTCCATCACCATGGAATGGTGTGGTAGCTGTGCCTTTTGAAAGCCAGGACTCTTCCGGAGTCGATAGATTGAATCGACCCGCTTGCTTAAAACCGGCGCCGAGGCCGGTGCCTCCCACATCCGGAAGAGGAGCCATTCCAGCATCGGAGGAACCGGAACAGTAAAGGCCTCCTTCGGAGGAGAGTCGTACTGCAGGGCCTCGAGCTCCTCCTCGGGGTCCGCAGGGATAGCCAACGCGGTGGCCATATCCTGGACGAACTCCGAGAACCGGGTATCCTCCGGAAGGGATCTACTCCGGGGTTCAGATTGCAGTGAGTCCGATGGGACGCACCGAGTCCTGAAGGTGTCGGGGGACTCCTCGTCCTCCGTCTCCCAGGTGGACTCGTCCGATAAGGAATCGGAGTCCAACCTCGTGGGGTCTGTGAGCACCCACCCCGACGCCGAAGGCACCGGCGTCGACACGCTCGGTCCCGAACGGGAGGTCGAGGGAGACCGCGACCGAGGTCGACCTCGAGCCTTCATGGTCTCGAGTATCGGCTCGGTCTCTGGGGTCGACTTCGATGTCGATGTCCCAGTGGTCGGGGCAGATGCGCCAGACAGGCTGGCCATCAGTGCCTGCTGCTGTTCCATGAAGGCAGACAGTCTGCTCTCCAAGGCTGTCAACCTGAGACCCAGCTCAGGAGACTCAGCAGCCCCCGACGTCGGCTCTCTGGGAGGAGAGTCCACGAGGACTACAGGACTTACGTGTCCAGCAGACTCTGGCTCCACTCGAGGAACTTTGGAAGGCTTCTCCTGTTCCACGGGCCCGGGGTGACGGTCGGGGGTCTGAGACCTAGTCCTCGAGGAGCCAGGGACCTCTTCAGACGACGCCCTCGCAAGCCTCTTCTTCCTCTTGCGTTCCCGGTCGGGGGACCCCTTGTCCGAGGAGCCACGACGGTGCTCGGGATCCGATTCCCGAGATGTCGAGGCCTCAGACGAGGTCCAGGCCCGGCTGGAGGCCGAGTCAGAAAAAAGTCTTTCCTTTTGGTGCTGACGACTTAGCAGTGCCTTGGAAGACATTTTCCCACATGGTCCACACGTCTTAGGGTCGTGATCAGGACCGAGGCACCGAAGGCAGCAGTCGTGCGTGTCAGTGAGAGACATCAGCTTCTTGCACGATCACATTTTTTAAAGCCACTGGAAGCCATCGGGGAAAAAAGAGTCCCCGCGAGGTCAAAGGACAGGCCTTCCAGGGAAAAAGAAAAAAGGGTGCGAATGCCAGCCACGAAGGGCAAAAAACGAAAAAAGAAGATCGGGCTCGATACCGGTGTACCGAACCCGGTGGGAGGGGAACCGGCGTCGAACCGGAGAAGAAAAATAGCGAAGGACTGCCAAAAAATCAAACTATTTTCCGGGATGATTAGGACACATGTCCGGTGGGCTTCACGGAAAGAGAGAGACTGAAGCAAGATGGCACCTTTAGGCGGGAAGGGAACCGCGCATGCGTGCCTGCATTCCCAAAGGCTTTCATGGAAAGCTGGGGAAATGCTCCGCAAGGGCTCCATTGACGTCGATGTCACCCATATGTGAGGACTGACTTCCTGCTTGGTCCTGGAGAAAATCCACTTGCATGTTCTCCTTGCTGGCCACGTGTGCAGCGGACAGCAAGCTCAGCCATTTTTCCACCAAGGCCAACAGAGGCTTAACTCCACTATTACCGTGCTTCCTGTGCCACCCTGGCAGTTCATGGATGCCACCGTGGTGGCATTGTCCGAATACTCTGATTGCTCTATGCTTCACCACTTGATGGAATGCCTGGAAAGTCAGAAATGCTGCCTGAAATTCCAGATGATTGATGATCCAAGAGCGTTCCCCCAGTGATCACAATCCCTGAGCTACTTGTCCTTGACAATGCGCCTCCCCATCCCAAGAGGCTGGCATCCATTGTCAGCAGCACCAAGGTTGGTGGCTCCAAGGGAACCCCCTGCTCCAAATTGCTGACCTGCATCCACCAGCTCAAGCTGGCTTGTGCATTCTCTGGACAGGCAAGTCTCTGAGCCAGGGAATGATGTTGAGGCGACCAGCAGAACCAAGTCCAGAGCTGCTGCCATGGACTCGAGCTGCTACCATGGACTCTAGCAGCTGCAGATAGTTCCACGCTGATGGTGCTCTCATTGCAAGTAACTGGGCTGTCTGGACTTGCAGCTTCAGAATTCTGTTCTCCAGCAGTGAAGTGCGCTCAGCCTGAGTGTCGAACTGGGCTCTCAAATAGACCAGCTGCCGCATGGGCCGCAAATGACACTTTGCTAGGTTGACCACTCAGCCCAGGCTCTGCAGCAACCGTACCACCTTCCACATAGCTGCCACAGAGTCCGCCTCTGACTTTGCCCAGATGAGCCAGTCGCCGAGGTAGGGATGCACCAACACCCCTTCCTTCCTCAAGGCCACTGCCATAACTGCCATGATTTTTGTGAACATGCGCGGTACCATAGTCAAACCAAAAGGCAGCGCTCAAAACTGATAATGCTCCATTGGCAGAGCAAAACAAAGGAACTTTTGATGTTCCAACCGAATGGCAATATGGAGGTACGCCTCTGTGAAGTCCAATGTCGTCAGAAATTCCCGCTGTCTCACTGCAGCATTTCCATGTGGATTGAGGCACATGCAAGGCTCGGTTGACTCGCTTGAGATCAAATGTCGGTCAGTAAGAACACCCTTTCTTGGGCACCACGAAGTATATGGAATACCGCCCCATACTGCACTGGTCTGGGGACACTGATGCCACTGTCTGTAAGATCAAGAGACGTTGGAAGGTACTCTTTACCACCTCTATCTTCGCTGTCGGACAAGGGGACTGCAGAAAAGTATCGGAAAGAGGGTGCACGAACTCTAAGGCATACCCCTCCCGAATGATCTCTAGTACCCAATTAGTCGGTTATTATGCTGGCCCAGGCGGAGCAGAATAGTTGTAAACGACCCCCAACCGGCACAATCTCCGCCTGGACTGGGACAACTTCATTGTGGCTTCTTGGAGGGGACTGGGGAGATTGAGTAGAACCCCCTCCTTGCCCCTTGGAAACCCCAACAGGACTGAGCCTGCAGAGAATATCGACCCTCTAAAAGGGAGAGGAGCGACTGGACTGAAACCTATGGAAATCTCTAGGCTGCTTACCACCTCTGGGCCTATCCTCGGGCAAACTACCTCCTCTGGAGTCCCCCAAGTCCTTGACTAACTTGTCCAAGGCCTCGCCGAAGAACAATTTTCCCTTGAAAGGCAGTTTACTAAGCCTGAAGAGACATCCGCAGCCTAATTTCTTAACCACAAAAAGCGACATGTGCAACAAACGAAGCAATAGTTTTGAAAGAGGAATGTACCACATCATAAAAGGCATCAACCAAATATGCTGCTGCAGATTCCAGCTTGGCTCTTTCCTGGGCCAGGACCTGGAGCCAGCAAATAGAAGCCCTCGCCATGCATGCCCTACATATGGAAGCTTGCAATATGATGGCACTGGTATCTAAGGCTTGCTTCAGGAGGGACTCGAGCTTACGGTCCTGCAGATCCTTCAACGCTCCTGCACCCCTTTAATGGGAATTGTGGTCTTCTTGGTGACCACCGCATCTACCTAAAGGCATTAGAAGGAGCTCTTTCTCCTCTTGGGAATTGGGTACAGGCGACTCATCGTCCTACCCCCTCTGAGGCCCACCTCCAGAACCTCCCATTCTCTATCATCTTCTTGATAACCCTATGCACTGGGAAACAGACCTTGGAACCCTTGCAACAGCAGGCCCTCCAAGGGTTCTTCTGCAGGTGGAGGAGCCACAATGTTCAAGGTGGCTAAAGAATGCTTAATTAAAGCCGCCAGCTCCTCCCCTGGGAAGATCCTGACCACATTGGGGTCGTCTAACGCCAGGATTTCTCCCTCCTCCAACTCCTGCGCCATCTCTTCCCCTCAGAGGTCCAAGGGCTCCTCTCCTGGAGCACAGGGAGTAGGGGGACCCCTGCTCCCTCCAGTGTCATCTCTTCCCTCAACATCTTGCTTGGGGCCTCCCAGAGGCTCCTGGCCCTTCATGCATAGCAGAACTGGACAAGGGAGCAGCAAGCGCAGCCTGACCTGCTGAGCCAGCTTGTGCATAGAAAGGATGAAGTCTGCAGAAAAAGCAGTTACTTACCTGTAACAGGTGATCTCTGGGAACAGCAGGAATAAGTCTTCACATATGGGTACGTCGGTACCGACGGAGCCTGCGCGGGAACACTCCCCAGCTTTCCAAAAAAGGAAAGCTTTTGGGAACAATCCACAGCGCCCGTGCGCTGCCTTCCCGCCTCTCTCCAGTTCGAGTTTCAGAGCTGAGACAGAGAGAGAGAGAGGAAAGGAAAGAGATAGAATATACAACTCCTTGGGGAGGTGGGTGGGTTGTGAAGACTTATTCCTGCTGTTCCCAGAGATCACCTGTTACAGGTAAGTAACTGTGCTATCTCCAGGAACAAGCAGGAATGAGTCTTCACATATGAGGACTCCCCAGCTAGAGATGCCGGGTAGATCCCCAGGGTTGTAGACCCTGAGAAGGGCCCTACCTCCCCCTTGGATCTCAGGCATCTAAACAGGGATGGAGGGTAGGAGTTGTTCAAGTATGGAACAGGTGTTTTAGGACAGCCTGACCAAACAAGGCATCCCGGCGGGAGTCCTTGTCCAAACAATAATGGGCTGTGAAGGTATGAACTGAGGCCCATGTGGCTGCTCGACAGATCTGGTCGATGGACACAGAATTTAGATGAGCCATAGAAGTTGCCATGGCCCTCACATTGTGAGCTGTGACATGGCCTTCCAGAGAAAGGTTCTTACTCTGGTAGGCGAAAGAAATACACTGAGCAATCCAAGTGGACAGTGTCGTTTTAGAGACTGGAAGTCCTAAATGAGAAGGATCAAAAGCAACAAAGAGTTGGGAAGACCTATGTTGCTGAGTCCTTTGTAAGTAAAAGGCAAGGGCCCTTTTACAATCCAGGGTATGAAGATTCCTTTCTGCACTTGATGCATGAGGACCTGGAAAGAAGACAGGTAAATATACCTCTTGGTTCAGATGAAAAGGTGAGACCACTTTAGGCATAAAGTGTGGATTGGTCCTGAGGACTACCTTATCATGATGAAACCTTGTATAAGGAGGATTAGCCACCAAGGCCTGTAGCTCACTGATGCGGCGAGCTGATGTGACTGCAATGAGGAAAATAACCTTCCAGGAAAGAAATTTCAAGGAGGTGGCGGCTAAGGGTTCAAAAGGTGGCTTCATAAGCTGACCAAGAACCAGATTTAAGTCCCATGCCACCGGAGGAGGCCTAATGGGAGGTTTAGTTAAAGTTAGGCCTCTCATGAATCTTGCAATAAGAGGATGAGAGGAAATAGGCTGTCCATTGAGAGGCTTAAGGGATGCTGCAATAGCACTCAAATGGACTCTTATTTATTTAACAGTATTTCTATACCGTCTTATCCTACAGTCAAGGCGGTGTCACAACAATACAATCAAAAGTAGTGGAGGTGTGATTCATGCAGTGTAAGAAGTGTTATAATTTGCATGTGGGGAGAGTGTGTTAGATTAGGTTGAGCTATGTACAGTGTGCGCTATGGTACAGCATGGGCTATAATACAAGGTACTATACAATTAGTGATTAAGATATATCCTGTGTCGTTATACATTTCTTGTTAGGGTTGGAGGGGGTGAATACGTGGTTCTTGTTGACTAAGTGACATGTCCATAGTGTTCTATGAACAGTATTGTCTTCAGCTGTTTGCGGAAGTCTTTGAGGTCCGTTGTTGATCTGAGTTCGTCTGGTGGGAGTTCCAAATTGTTGGGGCAGCCAGGGAGAGAGCTCTCTCTGTGGTATTTTTTCGTGTTTTTCTGAAGTCTCTCGAGGTGTTGACTTTGTTGGAGGTTCCTTTTCTTCTTGGGCGAGTGCTGGTGTCTGGTTGAATGAGGGTGTGCAGGCTGTTGGCTGAGATGTGGTGTTTGATTTTGAATATGTTTATTATTGTTTTGTATTTGATGCGTGCGCTGATTGGGAGCCAGTGTAGGTCTTTGAGAACCGGAGTAATGTGTTCATGTCTTGTTGAGCCAGATATAATGCGGGCTGCAGTGTTTTGGGCTAGTTGTAGAGGTTTGAGAGTTTGTTTGGGTAGGCCGAGGTATATGGGGTTGCAGAAGTCCAGTATGGAGTGATGAGTGCTTGGCATACTGTATGGAAGTGTTCTGTGGCGAGGAGGGGTTTAAGTCTTCTGATGATTCTCATTCTGTGGTATGCGTTCTTGATTGTTTTGTTTACGTGTGTCTTGAGATTCAGTTCGTTGTCCAGGGTTACTCCTAGGTATTTTACTTCCGATTTCATTGGTATGGTTGTGTCTGCTACTTTGATGTCCGGTGGGTGGGTGAAGTCTGGGTTGCGAGTGATTATTAGTGCCTCAGTCTTGCTGTAGTAGATTGAGAGGTTGTTGTCCTTACACCATCTAGTCATTTGTGTTAGGCAGTCGGTTATTTTATGGTAGTCTGGGTTGTCGGTTGAGATAGGTGTGTATATCATAATATCGTCTGCATAGATGGTGTATTGAATGTTCGCTTTCCAGGATGTCGCATATTGGCTGGATGTATATGTTGAACAGAAGTGCCGAAAGGGCAGACCCTTGAGGTACCCCTTGGAGGACTTTTATGGGTTGAGAGGTGTTGTGGCCTACCTTGACTTGTCGTTGAGGTAGGATTGGAACCATTTTAATGTTGTACCATGAAGTCCAATTTTCTTTAGTCTTTCCAGGAGTGTTAGGTGGTCAACTGTGTCGAAGGCGGAAGAGATGTCTACGAAGATCATTAGGATATCTTTTTTGGTGTTGTCTATGACTCGGAGGATGTTATCTAAGAGGTAGATCAACAGTGTTTCGACTCCATGTTGGGGGCGGAAGCCGTGTTGGTTGTCATCTAGAGGAGCATGGTTGTCGATGTGTTCCTGTAGTTGTTGTTGCACTGATTTTTCTATGATTTTTGCTAGAAAGGGTATGCTGGATATTGGTCGGTATGCGGCTGGGTTGCTCTTGTCGAGAGTTGTTTTCTTTGGAATTGGTCGTACTGTAGCTTGTTTTAGTTGAGCTGGCATGAGACCTTGGGTGAGTGAGTTGAGCACCATGTCATGTATGATGTGGATGAAGCTTGATTTGGTGGCTTTGATCCAGGATACTGGGCAAGGGTCCGTAGGAGCGGTGTTTGTTCTGATTGCTGAGATGATGTGGGAGAGCTGTTCTGTTGAGGGAGGGCGGAATGTGTCCCAGGTCTTAGGGTGTGAGTCAGGCTGGGTTGAAGAGCTGGGTGTAGTTGGTTCTGTGGAGTGAAATTTTTCCTTGATGTGATCAGCAAATTTTTGTGGGTCTATTTGTACTTCCTCCTCTGTCTTCTGTTCCTTTGTGAGGATTTTCACTATTTCGAATAGCTCTCTGGGTTTGTTTATGGAGGTGTTTATCATGTTTGTATGGTATTCTTTCTTGGATTGGTTGATGTGTTCAGTGTATTGTTTTTGGTTTGTTAGGTATATCTGCTGGTTTTCGGGTGTCTTGGATTTTCTCCATCTCCGTTCAATCTTTCTGAGTTCTCTTTTTTCTTGTCGTATGGTTGTGGAGTACCAGGGCTTGTGTTGCCTCTTGTTGTGACAGTATTTCTTTGGTCTGGTAGCTGTAGCGGCGTTGGATAGTGTGGTGTTCCAGTTGGTTATTTGAGTCTCCAGATTGTCTGTTTCTGTAGTCAGATGTTTTATTGTGTCCAGTAGGAAGGCGTCTCTGTCGAAGTTCTTGAAATGCCTTTGTGTGGGTGAGTTGTTGGTTTGTTCGTTGAGATTGTCTTTTTGTAGTTGCATTTTTATCTTGATTATGTAGTGGTCTGACCAAGGAACTGGGGTGATGGATGGTGTTGAAATTAGACCTCTTGAAGTTAGGGAGCTGGTTGCGAAGATGAGGTCTGGTGTAGAGCCGTGTCTGTGTGTTGGGGAGTTGATGATTTGGGTGAATTGAAGTGAGGTCATTGCTTGGAGGAAGGCATCTGTATCTTTGTTGTTGGTGGACTTGAGGTTGAAGTCACCTAGCAGTAGCGTGGGTTTGTTAGTTGCAGTGATGGCACATACTGTTTCGAGCGTAGATGCTAGTTCATCAGGTGGGACTCGGGGTGCTCTGTAGGTTAGGCAGAGTGCCATGTGTTTGTTCACTATGCTGATTGTGTTGCTTTGTGGTGTGTCGGTGGAGCTCTGCGTTTTGAACTTTAGGTTCTTCTTTGCAATTATCAGTACCCCTCCTCTGCGTTTGTGGGTGCGTGGGCAGCTGTATGCTGTGTAGGTGTCTGGTACCAATTGATCGAGTAGAACATTGTCGGTGGGATTGAGCCAAGTTTCTGTAATGCAGAGTAAGCGTAGTTACTCATCTGTAACAGGTGTTCTCCAGGAGCAGCAGGAATCAGTCCTCACTTATGGGTGACGTCGGCGCCGACGGAGCCCTCGCGGAGCAATTTTCCCCAGCTTTCAAAGAAAGCCTTTGGGAATTGCAGCGCGCATGCGCGGTCGTCTTCCCGCCCGCCCGAGGGTGCCATCTTAGCCAGTCAGATGACATAGCTAAAAAAGACAGCATAAAAATTTGCAAAAAGAACATAAGCAGACGATTGCAACTCCAAGGGGAGGAGGGAGGGTAGTGAGGACTGATTCCTGCTGCTCCTGGAGAACACCTGTTACAGGTGAGTAACTACGCTTTCTCCAGGACCAAGCAGGAAGTCAGTCCTCACTTATGGGACTCCCAAGCTCAAGGCTACCGGAGACCCTAAGCACAAAAATGAGCTCCCTCTAGCTCAGCAGCACAGAAGGAAAGAATCTTCGCTGAATTATCACCCACCGGTAGCCCACATCCGGGATGGAGGGTAGGAGTTGCTCAGACCTCAAAGAGATTACGGAGGACTGCCTGTCCGAAAGCACTGTCCCTGCGGGACTCCCTCTCGAGACAGTAATGGACCGCAAAAGTCTGGCTCGAAGACCAAGTAGCGGCCCGGCAGATGTCTGCCAGCGGAACAGAGCGGAGGTAAGCCACTGACGTAGCCTTTGCCCGAACGCAATGAGCCGTGACTCAACTTTCCAAGGAGAGTCCGGCTGCCCCATAAGCCCAAGAGATACAGTCCGCAACCCAGATGGACAGAGTACGCTTGGAGACCGGGAGCCCCAATTTATTGGGGTCAAAAGACACAAAAAGCTGAGCAGCTTTACGGTGCCCCCGCGTACGGTCAAGGTAGAAGTTCAAAGCCCTTCTACAGTCCAGGGTATGGAGGACCGTTTCAGCTCGGCTGGAGTGTGGTCTGGGAAAGAAGGTTGGAAGTACCACCTCCTGATTGATGTGAAAAGGGGAGACCACTTTTGGAAGAAATTTTGGGTGAGTCCGTAGGACTACCCTATTTTTGTAGAACCGAGTGTAAGGGGGATCAGACACGAGGGCCTGCAATTCACTTACGCGTCTAGCGGAAGTGAGGGCTATCAAGAACAGTGTTTTCCAAGACAGAAAACGGAGAGAACAGGTAGCCATAGGTTCAAAAGGCGGACAGGTGATCCGCTGCAAAACCACATTCAGGTCCCAGTCAGGCGCTGGCGGGCGCAGAAGTGGTTTAAGTAGAAGGAGACCTCGGAGAAACCTCGCTACGAGAGGGTCGCTGGAGAGAGGTCTACCGTCCACCGGCACATGATGTGCCGAAAGAGCACTGAGGTGAACTTTGACGGAGTTGGACTTAAGTCCCAGATTAAAGAGGTGTAGCAAGTATTGCAAGATCACCGACACCGGGCAGGAGAAGGGATCCTGAGACTGTTGGGTACACCAGACGGCAAAGCGACGCCATTTAAGGGCGTAGCATTTGCGGGTAGAAGGCCGTCGCGAAGCTAAGACGACCTCCTCCACCTCTGCCGGCAGGAGAAGGGGAGCAAGGACTACCCTCTCAGCAGCCAGGCCATGAGGTTGAGAGACCTGAGGTTGGGGTGTAGTAGAGACCCCTGATCCTGAGTGAGGAGATCCGGTTGTACCCCCAGAGGGAATGGATCCTCCACCGCTAATAGCAGTAGAAGCGGAAACCACGGCTGTCTGGGCCAGCGAGGGGCCACCAGGATCATGAAGGCTTTGTCTCGGAGAACCTTGAAAAGAGTCCGAGAGACTAGCGGGATGGGAGGGAAAGCGTACAGAAGGCTCCCCGACCATGAAATTAAAAAAGCGTCCGCCGCCACCCGAAGGGGGTGTGGCTGACGAGAGCAGAAGCGAGGAAGCTGCCGGTTGTGAGGACTGGCAAAGAGATCCACCGTGGGGAGGCCCCACTTTAGGAAGAGCTTCTGGACTACCAAGGGATCCAGACGCCACTCGTGCGGCTGGAGGATCCTGCTGAGTTTGTCCGCCAGGCAATTCTCTTGGCCCGGGAGATAAACCGCCTTGAGGAGAATGCCGTGACTGACGGCCCAAGAGCAGAGCTTCTGTGCCTCCCTGCAAAGGAGGAAGGAGCCCGTGCCCCCCTGCTTGTTCACGTAGAACATGGCAACTTGATTGTCCGTCTGGACAAGGACGGACTGGTGGGAAGTCAGGTGGGAGAACGCCTTGAGAGCCAGGCGGATCGCCCTGAGCTCCAGGAAGTTGATCTGCTGAGCAGACTCCCACGTGGTCCAGAGGCCCTGAGTACGTGCCCCTTGGCAATGTGCTCCCCAGCCCAGGAGGGATGCATCCGTGGTCAGCACCCGGGTCGGCTGAGGCGGCTGGAAAGGCATTCCGAATATCAGGTTCGGCTGCCGAAGCCACCACCGGAGAGACGAGATCAGCGGCTCGGAGACGCGCACTAGGTCTGCTAGGCCGCCTGTGGCTTGCCGCCACTGCTGGCGGAGACACCATTGAGCAGGCCGCATATTCAGGCGGGCATTGGGGGTCACATGGACGGTGGAAGCCATATGGCCGAGCAGTCTCAGGAAGCGCCTGGCGGAAACCAGGGGCTGGCTGCGAAAGCGGTCGGCTAGGTCCATGAGCCGTCGAGCGGTAGGTATGCTCGCGCCTGAGGAGTGTGCAGCCTTGCGCCGATGAACTCGAGATCCTGTGAGGGGAGCAAAGTGGACTTTGCGAAGTTTATAACAAAGCCCAAGTGCTGCAGAAGAGTCACCGTGCGGCGTGTGGCGTTGGTGACCTCTCGAGCGGACGCTGCTCTGATGAGCCAGTCGTCGAGGTACGGAAAGACATAGAGGCCGTGAAGCCGGAGATGGGCCGCCACCACCGCGAGACATTTTGTGAAGACTCGCGGCGCGGAGGACAGGCCAAAGGGCAGTACTCTGTACTGGTAATGATTTCCTGCCACCACAAACCTTAGGTATTGGCGGTGGCTTGGGTGGATGAGGATGTGCGTGTAGGCATCCTTTAGATCCAAGGAGCATAGCCAATCTCCCTGCTGGAGGTAGGGCAGAAGGATTCCAAGGGTAAGCATTTTGAACTTCTCCCGCACAAGGAACTTGTTGAGGTTGCGCAAGTCCAGGATGGGTCTGAGGCCCCCTGTTCTCTTTGGTATTAGAAAATACCTGGAATAAAAGCCTTGACCTCTCAGGTGGTGTGGCACCGGTTCCACCGCCTGTTCCTGCAGAAGACCTGCTAACTCCTGAAGGAGTAATTCCCTGTGCAGAGGGGGTCGTGGAGGTTCTCCCGGAAAATAGGAGGGAGGGACCTGGTGGAAGTGGAGAAGATAGCCTTCCCGCACGACTTGAAGCACCCAGGCATCTGCGGTGATGCTGGACCACCTGTGGGCGAAGTGAACCAGCCGGCCTCCGGTGCTGGGAGGAACCAGCGGGGGGGGGAGAGGCTATGCTTTGTGAGTCAAAAGCCCCCACCCTGCTGAGCAGGGGCTGGTGGAGCAGGCTTGGGGGCTTGCTGCCTACGGGACCCGTTACCCCGTCCCTTGGCCTGCTGGCCCTGTTGGGGAGCTGCAGGGGCCTGATAATGGGGGTATTGTTTGTAGGCAGCCGCCTTCCTCGGGTAAAAGGACTTTTTCCCCGAGCCCTTCTTTTTCTGGGAAGGGGCGGAGGTCTTCCTAGAAAGCCTGGTCCTGGTGAGAGTCTCAGTCTCAATTTGCGCAGCCTTTTCCGCCATGGGCTTGCCAAAGAGGTTTTCGCCTCGGCAGGGGACATCGACCAACTTGTCCTGCACCCAGGGCTCAAGGTCTGACGACTGAAGCCAAGCCTGTCGGCGGGCACCGATGCCGGCTGCGGCCACTCGAGCCGATGCTTCAAAGCCATCATAGGCTGCCCGGGACATGAACTTTGAGCATTCCCGAATGCCAGTGGACAAGGCCAGGAACCTCCGCAAGGGTTCCTCGGACAAACCAGCGGAGAATCCGGCTAGCTCCTTAGCCAGATCCCGGAGATACATGCCCATGTATAGCTGGTAAGTCTGGACACGACATGCGAGCATAGAGCCCTGGAAACACTTCTTACCAAGGCCATCCAGGTTACGGGCCTCCCTGCCAGGAGGCACCGAGGAGTGCATCTTCTGGCTCTTAAGACGATGCATGGCCGATTCCACCACCATGGAATGGTGTGGTAGCTGTGCCTTTTGAAAGCCAGGGCTCTTGCGGACTCGATAGATAGAATCGACCCGCTTGCTCAGGACCGGCGAGGAGGCCGGACTCTCCCACATGCGGAAGAGTAGTCGTTCCAGCATAGGAGGAACCGGTACAGTAAAGTGTTCCCTCGCGGGAGAGTCATACTGGAGGGCGTCGAGCTCTTCGGCTCGAGGCTCCTCCTCGGGATCCGCAGGGAAGGCCAAAGCCTTGGCCATATCCCTAACGAAGTCCGAGAACCGGGCATCCTCCGGGGGGACTGCTTCCGAGGCTCGGACTCCGGTGAGTCCGAAGGGACACACCGAGTCCGGAAAGAATCAGGCGACTCTTCTTCCTCAGACTCCCAGACCGACACCGACGAGGACTCGGTGGGGTCGGCCCGGGCAGGGCGCGGCGCCTGCCGCCCCGATGCCGAGGGAGTCGGCGTCGGCGACCTCGGTCCCGAACGGGAGGCCGAGGGTGACCTCGACCGAGGATCGACTCGAGTTCTCATCGACTCGAGGATCGGCTCGGTCTCCAGGGTCGACTTGGACGTCGACGTCCCGGCGGTCGGGGCAGCGGCGCCAGCGAGGCCAGCGAGCAGTGCCCTCTGCTGGTCCATGAAGGCAGACAGTCTGCTCTCCAAGGCCGTCAACCTGAGTCCGAGCTCAGGTGACCCAGCAGTCCCCGACTCGGGCCCCGACGGCGTCGAGCCCGACGTCGGCTGTCGCGGAGGCGAGTCCAGAAGGACCACAGGACTTACCCGAGCAGGCATCTCCGACTCCAGGCGAGGTCGCTTCGTGAGGTGTTCCTTCTCCAAGGACCCGGGGCGGCTGTCGGGGCTATGCGACCTGGCCCTCGCGGAACCAGGAGCGTGCACCGACGCCGCCCTCGCGGGTTTCACCTTCCGACGATGGTCCCCGGAGGGAGAACCCGGTCGGAGGAACTCCGGCGACGGTCCGAGCTGGAGCCTTTGGACGCGGAGGCCTCCGACGAGGTCCGGGTACGGCTGGGGTCAGCGAAGATTCTATCACGCTGATGCCGCCGACTTCTCAACGCTTTTGAGGACATTTTGCCGCAGGGCCCACAGATCAGTTCCTCATGATCCGGGCCCAGGCAGCGGAGGCAAAAGTCGTGTGTGTCAGTTAGTGACATATTTCGGTCACACTGACCACACCGCTTAAACCCACTGGCAGCCATCGGGGGAAAAAGGGCCCCTGCGAGGTCAAAGGACCGGGCTGCCAGGGAAAAATCGAAAACGAAAGCTGACAAAGTCAGAAAAACCGAAAAAAAAGTAAGAGGACTCGTGACCGGCGTCGCGAGTCCGGGCGGGAAAAAGATCGGCGTCGAACCGAAGGAAAAAGAATAAAATAATGAAGAAAATCGACTTTTTCGCGGGGACAAGACGGGGACGTCTGTAGGGCTCCGCGGAAAAAAGAAGACTGGCTAAGATGGCACCCTCGGGCAGGAAGACGACCGCGCATGCGCGCTGCAATTCCCAAAGGCTTTCTTTGAAAGCTGGGGAAAATTGCTCCGCGAGGGCTCCGTCGGCGCCGACGTCACCCATAAGTGAGGACTGACTTCCTGCTTGGTCCTGGAGAATGTCTGGTTGGTGGTCTTCTATTGTGTGTATCTTGTTGCATATGGATCGTGCGTTTATGAGCTCTATGGTTGCGTGCTCTGTTGTATTGTGTGCATCCGTTGTATGTGGTGTGTGGGGGTGTGATTTGTGTGTGTTTTTTCTTCTTGTTGTTGATGTGCTGTGTGTGCAGAGTGATTGCATTGTGGTACTATGGATGGCCAGGTGGTGGGTGGTTGCCATGGAGAGTTATGGTGTGGGTAGTGGATGTGAGGGTTTGGTGGTAGGAGATGTGTGAGGAGGAGGCTGCATGGAAGAAACAATGTTGTGAACATGGTGGTGTGCTGTGATGTTCTGTGTGAGGTCTACTTGCGGTTTCAGACGTCTTCGCCTCGGTCTGCCCCTTGTTGTGTTCTGCTGTGGAGCTGTCTGCGATGCTGGTTCCCTCTGCTCGCCTTTGTGCCGCACCTAAGGGCCACGCCAAAGGGCCCTCTGGCGAGGCCCTCAGGCGCGGGCCCGCCAGGCGTGGGCACGCCCTGCAGGGACGCCGCTTTTATGTGCTGCCTGATCGGGCTCCCACTGCCCCGATTGGGCAGGAGCTGCAGGGAGACTCCCACTGCCCCGATTGGGCAGGAATGAGGCAGGCAAGGGAGATGGAGTGTCCGGGCCGCGGCGTTCCTGCAGGCAGGGACGCCGCTTTTATGTGCTGCCTGATCGGGCTCCCACTGCCCCGATTGGGAAGGAGCTGCAGGGAGACTCCCACTGCCCCGATTGGGCAGGAGTGAGGCAGGCAAGGGAGATGGAGTGTCTGGGCCGCGGCGTTCCTGCAGGCAGGGACGCCGCTTTTATGTGCTGCCTGATCGGGCTCCAACTGCCCCGATTGGGAAGGAGCTGCAGGGAGACTCCCACTGCCCCGAATGGGCAGGAGTGAGGCAGGCAAGAGAGATGGAGTGTCCGGGCCGCGGCGTTCCTGAATTCATCTTAAGGCCTGCATTGGAGAGATGCAGGAGATATTCCAATAGAGATTTCAAAGGTAGTGCTAGAGGGTCAAGACCCTCCTCAGCACACCAAATGGAAAACCTTTTCCATTTAAAAGCATAGGAACGTCTAGTAGAAGGTTTTCTGGAAGCATGGAGGATATCCTTCACCTGCTGAGAAATATTCCAACCTTGAAGGTCTAAGCCTTCAGCAACCAAGCCCTGAGGTGAAGGGACTTGGGGTTTGGGTGCCACAAAGTTCCCTCCTCCTGGGACAGGAGGTCTGGAGCAGCTCCCAAGTCTAGGGAGGGAACTTGAGAGAGATGCAGGGTACCACACTTGGCGTGGCCAGCGTGTAGCTATAAGGATCATAGATCCTTGATCCCTCTGGAGCTTGAATAGAGTCTTGGGAATTAAGGGAATGGGTGGAAAGGCATACAGGAAGTCTTGACCCCAGTGAAGGAGGAAGGCATCCCTGGCCTGAACTCCCTGACACGGAATTCTGGAACAGAACCGGGGAAGTTTGGCATTCCACGGACTTGCAAAGAGGTCTATGTCCGGGGTTCCCCACTCTTGAAAGATTCTGAGTACCTGGTCCATGTGCAGGGACCATTCGTGTGGAAGAAGAACTCGACTGAGTCTGTCTGCCCAAGAGTTTTGGATTCCTGGAAGGTATACGGCCAGGAGATGGATTTGATGCTCTCTGGCGAAGGCCCACAATCGTAAAGCTTCGTTGCAGGGAGAACCTACCTGATCGGGATTCAGACGCGGCATTCCTGTGCCGCGGGAGCAGCTAGCAGGTGCCTGGAGGCCCTGCTTGGATTCGGCCAGGCAGTGAAAGAGCCGTCCCCGGCTGAGGAGGACCCCTCTTCACTCCTCTATTTCAATCGGCGGCTTCTACACGCGGCCGCGTGTCGCGGCCTGCGTGTCGTGACCTAAGGGGCGTGACTCAAGGGGCAGGACACGCCCCTTCGGCACAACTGAGAAGCCGAGACTGTTCTGTTTACCATGGGCAAACGTAAAGTTAAAGTTCCTAAATCCGGAGCTAAGGCTCAAGGAGAGAAAGTGGTGGGACCCATGGATAAACATTTGGTCTCCCAGCTATCTGCCGCATCGTCACCTGAGGGAGCTTCATTGAGCCCCCATTCCAGGACACCACCTCCATTTCCCCTGCCGCCCCTCTCATCAACGGTGCTGGAGTTGTCTCCGGAGTGTATTCCACCTATGCCACAACCAGTTTTGCCGGGGAATTTGGAAGGAATATCCAGGAGTCCAGGTTCTGGTGAGGTAACTCTAGCGGACATTTGGACTGCTATTAATGGCATTGATAGGCGTTTAACTGCCACTGTGTCTTCCCTATGTATGTTTACCTCTGATGTAGTTAGTAAAATGCAAAGTACTGATAAACAACTGGGAGCTATAACTAGTTTGTTGGCAAAGACTGACTCTCAACTTCAAGCTTGTTTAGACAATGATTGTGCTTTGATTCGGGACTTTTCGTCCCTTAATTACCGCTTAGAGATGCTTGAGAATCAGTCTAGGGCCAAAAACTTGCGTTTCCTAAACTTTCCAGTTACCCACTTGTTGTCTCCTGCTATTTTACTTAAGAAATACTTTACTGAAGTTTTAAAATTAGATGGAAGCATTGAGGCCATGTATTTGTATTACTTGCCTATGCGATCTGTCCCTCCTGTAAATCAGGATGAGGATGATGTTTCTCCTCCTTTGGATGTTACGGTAGGCCAGGACCTAACTGCTTTTTTAGAAGACTCAGCTGATGTCATCTCCAAACGTAGCACATTGGTTGCTACTTTTGGTTCTGAACTTATTAAAATGAATGTTCTTCGTGCCTATTTTAAATATCGGGAAATTCCTTTCTGTGGTCAAAAGCTGCAGGTTTTCCCGGATGTAAGCAGGGCAACCCAGGTCCGGCGAAGGCAGTTCCTGGCGTTAAAATCACGTGTGTTGGCTATAGGAGCATGCTTCTATTTAAAATTTCCTTGTAGATGTGTAGTTACTTTTGAGGGTCAGTCCTCTGTGTTTACGGACGTGACCCAACTTAAGTCTTTTTTGAATCAGAAAGAGGAGGCCAGGGGCGTGGGTGGTGAGATTTCTGGTCCCCATAGTGGAGTTTGATACTTCTGTTTTCCTTATTCTTTGTATCGGATACTTGGTAATGTTCTCCCTTGATGTGGTATGCTCTTGTGTTGTATAATTTCTTCTTGAATATTGTTAAAGTCTGGAGGATTAGTATTACCTTATTATTTTGTTGTTATTCAAGAAACGTAAATAAAAAAAAAAAAAAAAAAGCTTCGTTGCAAAGCGACAGAGAGCAAGTTCCTCCTTGCTTGTTTATGTAAAACATGGCTACCTGATTGTCCGTATGAATGAGGACTGTCTTGTAGCTGAGCAGGGTATGAAAGACCTTGAGAGCTAGGAAAACTGCTCGGAGCTCCAAGTGGTTGATATGTAGAGAGGTCTCCTGTGGAGACCAAGTGCCCTGAGTGGAGAGGTCTTGTAGATGAGCTCCCCAACCTGTTGGGGAGGCATCTGTTGTGAGGGTTGCTTGGGGCAACAACTGTTGGAAGGGGGACCCTAGCAACAGATTTTGGGCGGACTTCCACCACTGTAGAGACCAAAAGAGGCGCCTGGAGGTTGCTATTTTGTCTGTCAAACCCCCTGAAGCTTGAGTCCACTGGGTGAACAAAGTCCATTGAGTTGCTCTCATGTGAAGGCGAGCATAGGGGACCACATGCACTGTGGATGCCATGTGGCTTAGCAGTTGTAGCATCTCCCGGGCAGTTAAATGGCTCTTTGACTGAATCTGGGAGGCTAACTGCACTAGGCGTAGGCAGCGGGCCTGAGGAAGATAGGCCCTTACAGTGATAGTATCTAGCCAGGCCCCTATGAACTCTAGGGATTGAGTAGGGGTGAGCTGGGACTTTGGGAGATTTACCACAAGTCCCAGATACTGCAGAATGCGCCTTGTGCAGTCCAGGTCAGTCTGGGCCTCTGACTGAGATGGAGCTCGGATGAGCCAATCGTCCAGGTATGGGAATACAAATATCCCCAGAGTGCGTAGAAATGCATCTACTACTGCCATGCATTTGGTGAACACTCTTGGAGCAGAGGCCAGACCGAAAGGAAGCACCCTGTATTGGTAATGCTTACCTTGGAAAAGGAAACGGAGGAACCTTCTGTGAGATGGATGGATGAGAACATGGGTGTACGCATCCTTGAGATCTAGAGAACAAAGCCAATCCTGACTCTGAAGGTATGGAAGGAGTGTGCCCAGAGAAAGCATCTTGAATTTCTCCTTGCATAGAAATTTTTCAAATCTCTGAGATCTAATATGGGTCTGTAGCCCCCTGTTTTCTTTGGGATGAGAAAGTAGGGGGAGTAAAACCCTGACCCTTGTTGAAGAAGGGGCACTTCTTCTATTGCCCCTTGGGCAAGAAGGGCAGCCACCTCCTGACCTAGAAGGTCGAGATGTTGGAGAATTGAAATGTCTCACCATGGTGTGAGGAGGAAGGTTTGAGAAATGAAGTTTGTACCCTTCCCTTATGATGGAGAGGGTCCACTGCTCTGTTGTAATTTGCTCCCATCTGGGAGCAAAGTGAGCTAACCTTCCTGGAATGGTGAGAGGCTCGGGCTGTTTCAGAGCCAGAAAGGCTAAGTTCTCTAGCATGAAGTCAAAAGCCCTGAGGAGGCTGGGTCTGCTGAGTTGCAGCAGCCCCTGTAGGCTTAGGCCTGGCTTGCTTAGGTTGCTGACGCTTAGCAGCAAAACGACCTGTAGAAGATTGCTGGCCAGAAGCAGGATGGAATCTGCCTTTCTTGAGGAAAAAAGACTTCTTGAAAGGTTTTTTCTTGGCAGGAATGGAGGTTGACTTTGAAAGTCTATCCAAAGCAGAATTTTCTGCATCCATTTGAGTGGCTTTTATTTGCCAATCTTTGCCAAACAGGTTTTCTCCTGTACAGGGAAGATTTCCCAAGCCATCCTGGACCCAAGATTCTAGAACAGAAGCTTGGAGCCAAGCAATTCTGTGAGCAGCTATGGCAATGGCCAATGCTCTGCTGGCACCCTCAAAGGAGTCAAAAGCTGCACGGTTGGAAAACTTTGAAATATCTTGAGTATGCTTAAGCCAAATAAGAAATTCTTCCCTTTTATCCTCTGGAAGAAAAGGGAGGAAAGTGTGTAGCTTATCTGCAACTTCTTTCAGAAACATCCCCATATAAAGAATATAGGAGTTAATTCTGACAATGAGCATACTGGCTTGGAAGATTTTCCTACCAAAAGCATCCAAGGTCCTGCATTCTCTTTCTGGAGGAGCAGAGGAGTGTCTTTTTGCACTCTATCTTTTTCATAGCTGACTCCACCACAATAGAATGGTGAGGAAGCTGTGTTTTATGAAAACCAGGACAAGGAGGGACACGGTACATGGTGTCCAACCTACGAGAATGAGGAGAGATAGTGAGAGGAGTCTCCCATAAGTCAATCATGTGATCATAAAAAGAATCTCATGAATTGGCAAGGTGACTGCCTCCTTAGGAGCCTTGGGATAACCTAAAATATCTAATTTTTTAGCTCTAGGCTCTGATTCAGAGGTTACTGAAATAGAAAGCCCTTTAGCCACTTCTCTTATGAAGTCTTGAATGGACAAGTCTTCTGGAGGAGACATTCTTTTTTTTTGGAGAAGGCGGCTCTTCAGGAAGGGCTATGGATACTTCAGCAGACGCCTCCGATGCATCAGAATCTTCGGAGGAATCAAAGTATCGATGTCAGGGTGCTCTTTCAAAGCTCGATACGTGTACCGAGCGGTATCGACATCGGGCGTTATCGGTACCGGTTCGGTACCGATGGGCACCCCTGGGCAGGGAACCGCTGCAGTCGACACCATGGCCGATGTCGATGCAGTCGGTACCGGTACCGGCATTGGTGCCGGTACCCGGGCTGATACCGACAACGGAGTTTGTTGTGGTATCAGCGGCGTCGCAGCTTGAATGAAGGCCGTAATAGCCTGCTGCATGAATAGAACATTCTGATCCATCGACGCCATGAATGCCTGGAACTCGGTACCGGAAGGTTGTGCCGGTACCCCAGAGCATTCTAACAGGTGATCGGTCGAGGCCGTGCCATCGATGTCAACCTGTAACCCCATAGGTGGAGCTTTGGAAGCCGGAGCTTCCCGCCGGGGTAGTTTTGCCGGTGCAGGATCCTCGAGGGCAAGCCCGGAGGCATCTCGATGCTTGGAAGGAGATCTACCCTTCGAGGACCGGCTGGTTTTATGTTTGGTTACCTGAGATCCATGGGAGGAAGAGGAAGCCCTGGAAGATGTCGATGCCACTGAAGCTGCATCAGAGGGAAACAGAACATGGAGCTTGGCTGCTCGGTTCTGTAACCCTCGTTTGGACATCAAGGAGCAGGATGAACAATCCAAAATGGAGTGGTCAGGACCCAAACATTTGAGACACCATTCATGGGTGTCTGTAACAGAAATAGTACCGCTGCACTTAGTGCATTTTTTAAACCCGGAGGCTGGTTTTTCCATGAGGAAAAGGTTTCGTGAGGCCTAAGGCCCAAAAAGGAAAAACACACTAAGTGAGGGAAATATGGTTTTTTTTTTTTTAAGAAAAGAAAGACAGACCGGCGGTACCGGTCCGACGTCGGAAAAGGCAGACGCGCGACCAAAGAAATAAAATAAAACAAAACAAAGAACATCTTCAGCTGTGACAGGAACACGACCTGCTGGCTCCGCGGAAAAGAAGAACTGGAGAGAGGCGGTTGGGAAAGGCGGGAAGGCAGCGCGCAGGCGCTGTGGGATGTTCCCAAAAGCTTTCCTTTTTTGGAAAGCTGGGTAGCGTTCCCGCGCAGGCTCCGTCGGTACCGACGTACCCATATGTGAAGACTCATTCCTGCTTGTTCCTGGAGATAAATACTTCCTCTTTAAAATCAGGCCTGTTGGTTTCCTCCTGCGTTCCCAAGGAGCGTTGTCCCAGAGATTTTGCAGTCCTTTTACCTCCTTTATGCTCCGAAGGGGATATGGCTGCTTTCTCTATAATGGCCGCAGTTCCACTGAGGAAACGATGGGCCTGCAGTGCCTGCCTGTGAATCAGCTTCTCTCTGCGCTTCCATCCCTGTTGACCAAAGACTATGTGCCCCAACTGCCAACACCAGCAAGTTAAGAACACTCACCGCCGCTTCCCCTCGCACATGATGCTGGGAATTACCAAAATCCGAGCCCTGGAGGAGCAACGTGTGGATGAACGAAAAAAAGTCCCAAAAACCAGCCGACAGGACCAAGGTGAGAGAAGATACCGCAGCTATGCGGAATCAAGCCTCTTGCTTCACTTACCTCCGTTTAGCGACTTCGCGGCACACTGCTCTCTGCCTGCACCGCCAACATGTGCCCTGAAAGACACTGGCCTGATTGCTTTTTTTCCCCCCTCTAGATAGCCTTTCACCGGTGAAGGAATGCTTAGCCCCAAATGCAGCACTTACCAATAGGGATCAACCCAGAGGTCCACACCAGAGACTTGGATTGCCCCTGCTGGAGGGGGAAGGGACATGGACCATCAGTTGTTTACCCCTGGGGCCCACCAGACTTAATCAAATGCCCTGGTGTCACTACCATAGGCCCTGCAGCACCTCATTGTTCTGCAATTACTGCAACTAATTAGAAAATACCCAGCTGTCACAGTCACTACCCCAAAGCAGTGGAAACACTAGAGGGACAGAATAAGGAAGTGAGAAATCTCCCAAAATTGTCAGCAGAAGTTCCTTACAGAAGGATGCTCTCTCAGCCGCTGAGGACTGAGAATACTGAAGTCTGAGCTGGAGGGGAGCTCTTAGGCTACTGTATCAAACCTCTGACATACTCAGTCCTCAGTTGCTGAAGGAGGGGGAAAACCCGATTGCAACCTTTCCTGGACTGGAGGGACTACATGGAAGTGTCTAATTTTTCTCATCTTTGTCTTTCACGACAGAATTCCAGTTCCTATGTGCCCGATATTCAGCGCCGGCAGCTAGGTGTGAGTACAGCACCTAGCTATCGGCGCTGAACACTAATCCCAGATATTCAATACTGCGGTCATATACAGCCCCTGCATTGAATATCTGGGGTCGCTGCACAACCTCTACAGCCACAGAAGCTAACAAGTAGCGGCAATACTGAGCTGTTGCCCGATTAGCTCCTATGGGTAAAACTAGGGCAGCTTTTGCTGCGCCTAGCTTTACCTGCAGGTCACTAACTGGGTAGCAGTGCAATATCGTCGCTACCCAGTTAGCAACTGTCACTGTGCACAAAATGCCAAGATGCCCAGATGCTAAGTGGTTAGCATTGGGGCGTTAGTTGGGGATATTCAGTGACACTAACCATGTCAGCACCATTGAATATCCCATTCGACGGCATTTACACAGTCTACAAGTCTGTAAGCTGTGTAAATGCCTTTGAATATTGGGCCCTATAAAACTATTAAAGTTGTAAGCAAATTGTGTCAATGGTAAAAAGTAGCAAGGTTACCTACTACATAATCTGAATATCACACTTGGGGAAAATAGCTTGCAGATTTGTTGAATATTTAACAAGCTGTAAATTGTTGCATTAGACTGAAAAATAACCAACTGAAACAAAACATGAAACAAAGCTTTCCACATTTAAAAGAAGATTTATTTAACAACTTTCACTTTACACAGCGCAATGTTCCTAACAAATGTCTCAACACAATCAAGTGTAGGAATTTCATACAAACAGACTGAAATCTTAATGTAATGGGCAAAGCCTCTCAAAACATACTTCCTTTAACTTAAAAAAAAAACCAAACAAACAAAAAAAATCCCCACCCATCCCCCACCCCCCACAAATCTTAAACATGCCTGGGATATTTAAAAAAATATTCAAATGTAATTTCTAACAAAAAAAGTGATTTACAAAAGATGTATTTTCAAAACAGCATCTGTAATTTAAGAGCAACATTAAACATAATTGAAACTATTGCAAACTATGTTCACTTCTTGCATACATCCTACTCTGAACTTGAAAAGCTGACAAATAGCTAGTTTCAGTCGTGACTTCCTAAATCAATTCTTGTATATTTGAAAATACTGACCCTAAAGTTAAAAAAAAACCAATTTTACGTACAGTAAGCATAAATCACAAGCTTGTATTGCAAAATTGTTAAACCTTTTGCTTAAAAAAGTTGTGGTAAAGTGGCTGTTGGTTAAGTTACATTCCCCAGGCACCGCTGATGCTCATGCTGCTCGACATTCCTCCCATTCCATTGACTCCCATTGATCCACGGGTTCCACTGCTGTAATAACTGCTGCTCATGCCAGTTTGGTTACCTATAAAGAAAAGGATCATTTATACTCTTAATAGAAGTTGCCACCTAACTTTTAACATGACTTATTACTGCCATTTTATAATTTAACGGCCCAGCAGAGGAGACAACACACGTATCATTTTTCCTCAGTCTCCAGGTCAATCCTTTTTTCCTCACAGTGGAAATTTACAATTCAGTTAACTTACAATGCATATTTTAAAATGAATGTAAACATGCCCCTATACGTATGTAAAACGTATGTTAAAATAAACATTTTACTTTACTAATTTTAAAATCTGATAAACTAAGGTAATGGATGGGAATTAATCAGGCATTTAAAAAAGCATGCCAAAAAAGCTAAAACTGGAGTAAAAATGTGTGTTAAAGTAGTAAAATGGCTTTTTTCAATTTTAAGAAATTAGAGGGGCTATGACTCGTCCTGACAACCTCAAGACAGGCAAGAATCGCTCCCTAACCTCACCCATTATTAGCATCAGCCAAAAAACGTACTTACTCTCTTGTAACAGGTATTCTCTGACAACAGCAGGAATCAGTGACATTGGTGCCGACAGAGCCCTCGCAGGAGCATCTCCCCAGCTTTCAAAGAAAGCCTTTGGGAGATGCACTACGCATGCATGGTCCCCATCCCAACCAAGGGTGCCATCGGTCTAATAGCACAGCTAAGAGACAAAAAAATAAAATACAGTAAAGAAGCAACTCCAAGGGGATGAGGAAAGGTTGTGAGGACTGATTCCTATGGTCCCCAGAGAACATTTGTTACAGGTGAGTAACTACGCTTTCTCTGGGAACAAGCAGAAGTCAGTCCTCAGATATGGGACTCCCCAGTTACAGATTACCTGTAAAAAACCCACGGCACCCTGTAAAGGGTGATCTGTGATCAGCAGCAGTTAAGCCCTACTGAGAGACTCTCACATGAGCCAAGGGTCCAGCGGAAAACCAGCACTCCAGTAGCCTGAACACAAAAGGGTCAGAGGGCAGGAGTTGCCTTCACCCCGAAGAGATTATGGAGTAAGGCATGGCCTAAGGCGCTGTCCCATCGGGACCCCCTCTCCAAGCAGTAGTGAGCTCTGAAGGTATGGACCGAAGACCAGGTGGCGGCCCAGCAGATTTCTGTCACGGGAACGGAATGCAGATTTGACATGGAAGTAACCATGACCTTCTGGTCCAGTGAATCCCTGCCTGCTCATAGGCGAGAATAATGCAGTCCACCACCCAAGCAGATAGACTTCACTTAATCAATGGGAGCCCCAGATGACTGGGGTCATGGGATACAAAATGCTGAGGTGCACTGTGGTGGCCCTGAGTCTGTTGCAGATAGGACAGGGCCCTTTTACAATTCAAAGTATGGAGAACGGTCTCCGCCCTGCCAGCGTGAAGCCTCAGAAAAAAGGTGGGGAGCACCACCTCCTGACTGAGATGGAATGGGGACACCACCTTCGGCAGAAACTTAGGGTGTGCGTGGAGCACTACCCTGTTCTTGTAGAACCTCAGGTAGGGAGGCTCTCCCATCAGAGCCTGGAGCTTGCTGACGCTGCGTGCTGATGTAAGTGTTACAAGAAAAACAATATTCCAGGAGAGGTACCTCAAGTGTCAGGTAGCCAGGGGTTCAAACAGCGGCTTAGTGAGCTGGAGGGTAGATGGAGGGGGGGGGGGGTGGATAGGGCCCCTAAGCAACAAAAAAAGCCATAAGTGGCTAAATATCAACCAGTTCCACAGCCACAGTCTGCGTCTGTTTTTTGACTCTCTTCTAGAGGACATTGCCACTCTGCCTCTGGAAGACCCCAACTCCCTCCACATACCAGGCAGACTGTCACTATGCCCACAAATGACAACTCATCACTTCAGAGCAGTGGGCACTCGCCATAGTCCAGGAAGGGTACAGACTTCATCTACAAACTCTGCCCTCCCCTCCACTTTCACGGAGGAATATCAAACACAACCCCCACTCACTGCTGTCCTACAGGACAAGGTGTCCTCTCGTCTGTCTCAAGGCACCATAGAAGATGTCCCTATATCCCAACGGGGAATGGGCTTCTACTCTCCATACTTTCTCATTCCAAAGAAAACCAGGAGGATACAGGCCCATTCTGGACCTCAGAAACCTCAAGTTTTCAGTCCACAAAAAGTTCAAGATGATCTTGCTCAGGACTCTTCTTCCCTATCTCCTTTCAGGACTGGCTCTGTTCTCTAGATCTAAAAGAAGCGTACACACATATCCTCATCCATCCAGGACACAGGAAATATCTACAATTCAAATGTCAAGGAAAAAATCAATACAGAGCCCTTCCCTTCGAACTTGCCTCTTCCTCAAGTTCACAAAGTGCATGGCGGTCCTAGCCGCATATTTAAGATCTCTGGGCATATTCATCTTCCCTTACTTAAACGACTGGCTAATAAAAGCAGACACTTCCCAAGATGTACTGCTTTCCTTGCATCGTACCAGCACAATACTACAACACATGGGATTTGTGATAAACTTCCCAAAATCCTAGCTCACTCCAACTAAATTGCTAGAGTTCATCGAAGCTCTACTAGACACCCAACAGTCCAGGACATTTCTGCACCACCTCCTTTGAACACGTCAAGTCGAACGTACCAGATGCTCCTACAAGACCATCTGACCGCCTGAGAGATGCTGCAGCTCCGTGAGCACATAGCTTCTACAGTACATGTCATTCCATATGCCCGACTACATATGTGAACAGCCCAGCAGACTTGTCTCCCAGTGGAAGCAAGTCTTGGGCTGTCTCTGTGACAAGATCCAAGTCACTGCTGCTCTATCCACATCCCTTCAGTGGTGATGTTCTCCAGAAAATCTGCTTGTAGGGTCATTTTTTCAGATGCCTCCACTTCAATGCACCCTGATAATGGATGTCTCCAAACTGGGTTGGGGAACCCACCTGGGCAACCTGATTATATAGGGTCAATAGACAATGCAAGAGTCACAACTCCAGATCAATCTCCAGGAACTTCATGCTATCTCAAATGCTTTCTGAGAGTTTCAGCACCACCTCAGAGCACAAGTAGTCCTAGTCAGGACGGACAATCAAGTTGCCATGTTCTTTGTAAACAAGCAGGGAGGAACAGACTCACAGGCCCTCTGTAAAGAGTAGTTACTCACCTGTAACAGGTGTTCTCCAGGAGCAGCAGGAATCAGTCCTCACATATGGGTGACGTTGGCACCGACGGAGCCCCCGTGCGGAGCATTTCCCCAGCTTTCATAGAAAGCCTTTGGGAATGCAGCGCGCATGCGCGGTCCCCTTCCTGCCCAAGGGTGCCATCTTGCTCAGTCTGATGACATAGCTAAGACAGCAAAAATAGCAAAAATAAATCATATGACTGCAACTTCAAGGGGAGGAGGGAGGGTTGTGAGGATTCATTCCTGCTGCTCCTGGAGAACACCTGTTACAGGTGAGTAACTACTCTTTCTCCAGGACCAAGCAGGAAGTCAGTCCTCACATATGGGACTCCCTAGCTCAGGGCTACCAGAGGCCCCAAACTGAAAAAATGAGCTCCCTTTAGAGCCTCAGCATGCAAGAACAGAATCTTCTCTGATAACGCCCCCGAAAGGTAGCCCAACACCAGGGCCGGAGGGTAGGAGTTGCCTAGACCCCAAAGAGATTATGGAGTACCGCTTGCCTGCAAGCACTGTCCCTGCGGGACTCCCTCTCAAGGCAGTAGTGGGCTGCAAGTCTGGCTTGAAGACCAAGTAGCGGCCCGGCAGATGTCTGCCAACGGAACAGAGCGGAGATGAGCCACTGACACAGCCTTCGCCCTGACACGGTGAGCCGTAACTCGACCCTGCAGCGAGAGGCCGGCTGCCCTGTAAGCTCAGGCGATGCAGTCAGCTACCCATATGGACAAAGTACGCTTGGAGACAGCCAACCCCAACTTATTGGGGTCATAAGAGACGAAGAGCTGAATCGCCCTCCAGTGCTCACGCGTACGATCAAGGTAGAAGGACAACGTCCTCCTACAGTCCAGGGTATGCAAGACCACCTCAGCCCGGCTAGCATGAGGCCTGGGAAAGAAAGTCGGAAGAATCACCTCCTGATTGAGGTGGAAGGAGTAGACAACCTTTGGAAGGAACTTAGGGTGAGCCCGTAAGACTACCCTGTTCCTATAGAACCTAGTATAAGGTGCTTCTGAAACTAGGGCCTGAAGCTCACTCACTCGCCTTGCTGAGGTAAGGGCTACCAGAAATAGCGTTTTCCAGGACAGAAAACGTAGAGGGCAAGTAGCCATAGGTTCAAATGGTGGGAAAGTAAGCCGTTGCAAGACCACATTTAAATCCCATTCAGTGGCAGGTGGACGCACTGGAGGCTTAAGCAAAAGCAGGCCTCTGAGGAAGCGAGCCACCAAAGGATGACTGGAGAGAGACTGACCCTCCACCTGTGAGTGATGTGCTGAAAGAGCACTAAGATGAACTGTAACAGAATTGGACTTAAGGCCTAGGTTGGACAGGTAAAGCAAATACTGCAGCACCACTGGTACCAGGCATGAGAAGGGATTCTCGTTGTGATTAGTACACCCGGTAGAGAATCTACGCCACTTAAGGGCATAAGACTTTCTGGTGGACTGCCTCCTAGAGGCCAAGACTACGTCCTCCACTTCCCTAGGCAGTAGTAAAGGCGCTAGGACTACCCTCTCAGCAGCCAGGCCATCAAATTCAGGGACTGGAGATTGGGGTGCAAGAGGGATCCCTGTTCCTGAGACAGGAGATCGGGTTGCATCCCCAGAGGAAGAGGAGTGTCCACCACCAGTTGCAACAGCAGTGGAAACCAGGGTTGCTTTGGCCACCTGGGGGCCACCAGAATCACTGAGGCCTTGTCCCAGGTCACCTTGAACAGTGTCTTGGACACTGGAGGCGTGGGAGGAAACGCATATAGCAGGCCTGTAGACCATGGAATGAGAAACGCATCCGCTGCTACTCAGAGGACGCGGTTGTCTGGAACAGAACCTGGGTAGTTGACGGTTCAGAGGACTGGCAAAGAGATCTATGGTTGGAAGACCCCATCTCAGGAAGATCTGCTGAACCACTAAAGGGTTCAACTGCCATTCATGCGGCTGCAGAATCCTGCTCAATCTGTCCGCCAGGTAATTCTCCTGACCTGGGAGGTAGACGGCTTTGAGAAGAATGCCATGATCGACTGCCCAGGAGCACAGTTTCTGCGCTGACGGAGAAGGCGGGACCCTGTGCCCCCTTGTTTGTTCACAGAGAACATAGCCACTTGATTGTCCGTCTGAACCAAGACGGACTGGTGATAGATGAGATGAGAGAAAGTTCTCAGGGCTAAGCGGATAGCTCTCAGTTCTAAGAGATTGATCTGCTGTGCGGCCTCCCAAGGAGTCCACAGGCCTTGAGTACATGCCCCTTGGCAATGTGCACCCCAACCTCGGAGAAGCATCGGTTATCAGCACCTGAGAGTGTAGAGGTGCCTGAAAAGGCACCCCTTGCACTAGATTCGGAAGATGAAGCCACCATTGCAGAGAAAGCACAGTTACTTACCTGTAACAAGTGATCTCTGGGAACAGCAGGAATAAGTCTTCACATATGGGTACGTCGGTACCGACGGAGTCCGCGCGGGAACGCTTCCCAGCGTCCAATCAGAAAGCTTTTGGAAGCATCCCAACACGCCTGCGCGCTGCCTTCCCAACTGCCTCTCCTCAGTTAAGTTTTAAGCTAAGACAAAGAGCGAGCAAGCAAGGAAGGGAAAGATAGAGATAGAGAAAAAGCAACTCCTAGGGGAGGTGGGTGGGTTGTGAAGACTTATTCCTGCTGTTCCCAGAGATCACCTGTTACAGGTAAGTAATTGTGCTATCTCCAGGAACAAGCAGGAATGAGTCTTCACATATGGGGACTTTCCAGCTCATATGCCCAGAGGGAGTCCTAGCATGTTGCAAGTCTAGAACAAGCCATGCTATACCTCAGGACCTCAGGCATCCTGGGGATGGAGGGCAGGAGTTGAATATAGAAAAGGAGCTGTAGAACAGCTGGCTAGAACAGGGCTTCAAAGGGAAGACCCTGTATCGAGGGCATTTAGTAGTAAAATATTGTGATCTAGACCTCCCTTGTTGGCATTGCACAGGAGCACTGAGCTCCATATGGATCTGATAAAAGAGCCAGTGAATATGCTCAAGGGGTACCTCACTGTAAGTAGAGATAAAGTAGATTAAAAATAAGTGGAGGCCAGAACCCTTCAGGGTTAGAACAAATAGCCCCAGTGAAAAAAACCTGGGGTAGTATAAAAGTAGAGCTTCAGCAGACACGCAGAAAGTACTATTGAATTAAAGCTTAAGCTGTTTTGGTCTAAGAGAAAAAATGAGTCTGACCTAACTGGACTGGGGATGGATCAGTCCATATAGGGAGAAAGGGTATGGAGACCCTTGTACCTGATAAGGAAGTAAGAAAAGACCCAGAAGCGCTAAGCTTTAGAGTAACTGAAGCTCCGCAATGTCTTTCCTAAATGAGGTCACTTAGGAAAGAGAAGGTACATGGAGAGCTTCAGGAGTACCTAAACCCAAAGGTTAAGGTAAAGAAAAGGGTTATTAATTACCACAGGAAGTGGTTATAGGTATAGTCCCCTAAATATGCCGGAACAGCATTGATAGGGGTAGTGCCCATCTGTGAGGGTCATATAGGAATGTAAGGATATCTGAACTTAACAGATAGATAAGTAGATGGATACAGATCTATCTAAAAATATCTCTCATATGGCTATATATATATATATATATATATATATATATATATATATATACACACACACCGAAATACATACACATATAGAGGCATATATCCCAAAGAGAGATATATATATCTATGGGCAGAAGATACACACACACACATATATATATATACCTATATACCCAGAAGAGTAGGTCAGCATACGGAGACCTGTCTTCAGGTATATGGATGGAGAGATGTTTAAGATCCCCATCACCCTTATAGGGAGAGAGGGAGATTTATCTGACAACAAGAAGGTTGACACCTACTTGAGTAGATAAACAGGAAAAAATCCTCTCCTCCTGGTTATGAATGTTATAGTCAGAGGAAGGTTGTCCTTGACAAAAGGGTGGCTTAATTCTTTGTAGAATTTGAGCTGTTGATAACCAGGATGGCCTACCTGAAGATGGCAGAGGATACATTAGTCTGCAGACCAGAAGTCCAGATATCTCCAGAGTTGTGGTATGGAGATTGGATAGAGGAGGCTACTAGAGGAAGATACCCTAGCGATCCGCCTATGAGGGCAAGATGGGTATTAGATGTCCTCTAGTTGGCAGAAAAAATTTTATCCCTGATGGGAAAAATCCCAGGCAATATGGGCCAAGCCAGGGAGTTGGCCCCTCTTTTAGGCTTTCACGTGATGAAAGCCTGAGGCTTATGCCTTAACAGAGATTTAAGATAAGATGGAAAGGTAGAATACCTGCCAGGCATGAATATGACTGGGGGAAACCCTTTTAAACCATCTGGGGTTATCTGCTAGGGAAGATATTGATGCTCTCTAGCAAGGGCCCATAGTGCAAAGCTACCCTGTAGAGTTGCAGAGAGCATGCTGCAGGTTGGTTAGAAGAAAAACTGGCTGTGGACAATCCCTGGTGAGGAATGTGGACAACCAGTAGGTAACCAACTATTCTGCCAAGGACAAAGGCAAAGAATAGAAGATAACCTAACCAAACTGTGAAACAGGGTTTCCCAACGAGGTTAATAACCTGTTTGGGACTTAGTACTGAGGTTAGGAGGATTGCTAGTGGAGAGGAAGCCCTGGTTGTGTAGTGAACAAAACCTGTGGCGTAACCACTAGAAATTTTTGCATCTGCAGCAAGTATGAGGGCAGCATAGAGAATTTCTTTCCTCTACTCTGTAGATTGGGAAAAAGAAAAACCAACAGACATGGTAGGACTTCCTATTGTCTGAGGAGCTGCCCGAAGGTAACAAGGGGGAGACAACTCCAAAAGGGAGAATCCCCCGGTAGAAGAGGTAGAGGACCATAGCGGCTTACCCGTATAAAGAGTCACTCTTACAAAGAGTTGCAGAAGACCAGTATGGAGGAAATCTCCGACAGGTGAGATGATACATGCCAGTAGATGGAAACAACTGTCTATTGATAGTTGTTACCTCTCCCTCACCTCCAAGAGGAAGAGGAAAAATCTGTTAAGAATGGGCATGATCATCATGAAGAGTCTTAAGAAAAGATGTCTCAAGAAGAAATATCTAAGTAGGTTAGGATAAAATTAGTGCAGATACTGCAAGTAAAAAGAAGCAGACTGCTATCCCAACCCCCCAGACAAAGGGGGCAATAATCTATTTAAAACCCTGCAACTGCTGGGTTTGCTGACCCTGTTGGGGTTGTGGATTGCTCAGACTAGAACGATGTTTCCCCTGTTTAGGGACATCTGAATGATGGGCAGATGATGGGTAAAACCTTCTCCCCTTAGGGGTTGAAAGTTTGGTAGGACATTTCCTACCTACTGGGAAAGGCGGCGGCGCAGAGCAGCCTCTGGAAAAAGGAAAGTCAGTGGAGAACTGAGTAACCTGAAGTAAAGACTCCTCGTTGAAGAGATTTTCTCCAGTGCAAGGAGTATTTCCCAGTCTTTCCTGTGCCCATTTGTCCAAGTCTGAGGCCTGAAGCCATGCTCTACGTCGTGCTCCTATAGCTATAGCAGAAGTCCTGCTAACAGACTCAAAGGAGTCTAGGGTAGCACGAGTAAGGAACTTAGAGATATTCTGAATATGACTAACCAGTGAGGAATAGTCTGAACATCTGGGCTCCTGAAGAAAAGGAGTCAAAAGATGTAATTGCTTTGTGATCTCTTCAAGAGATAGACCCATATAAAAAATATATGAGAGAATCCTTGTTGAAAGCATGGAGGTCTGGAAGGTTTGACGTCCAAAGGCATCTAGTGTCTTAGACTCACGACCTGGCAGACAAGAAAAGTGCTTTTAAGTACTCTTCACTCGCCTCAATGCTGATTCCACTACAATGGAATGATGAGGAAGTTGAGTCCTTTGAAACCCTGGAGAGGGAGGCACCTGATATAGGAGATCAGTTGCTCTGGAAAGTGGGGGTACCTTTAAAGGAGATTCCCACATTCGTAGAAGGAGATCCTGCAAAGAATGATGCAAAGGAAGCATTATATTTTCCTTTACTTCGTTAGGGACAGAAAGGTATTCTGTACTCCCTTGTGTAGGTTCTTGTCCAGGGACAGGAATGGCAAGTGATTTTGCCATATCCAGGAGGAAAGTCTGGAAAGAACGATTCCTGGAGGGAATTCCCCCTGGATAGGCTAGATCTGATGAAGAACTAGCCTTGGCACCAAGGGATCTATTCCAGTATATAGGAATAGAAGATCCTGAATAGTGCAGAATGGGATCCTTAAATAGTGGTCGCTGGTACTGCAGGACAGAACCAGCAACAGTCGGTAACATGTAGTCCATGCTTGGAATCGATTCTAAACTCGGCATCGAGGGAAGCGATCCTGATGAGTGAAGCATGGAAGGTACCGACTGTAAAGGTACTGTGGATGTCGGTACCGAATCTGATGCCGGAGGAAGAAAACTAAAAAATAACTAATAAAACTAAAAACTAAAATAAATAAAATAAAATAAAAAATAAAATAAATAAAATAACTAATAAAACTAAAAAATAACTACTCTATAAGACATACCTTCTTGAACTAAAATTCTGTTGTATTTCCGCTGCTCACTAAAATCTCTATACTAGTTGAACTTATGTAAATAGTTATTCGTTATTGTAGATAGTTATCCTTGTTTTCCCAAATTTATTTCCCTGTTATATGTAACTCATACGTGTTTTTCAAATGTATTGAGAATGTTTTGTTCCATGTAAACTGCGCTGATGCTAAAGAGCGCGGTATATAAGAAACTTTAAATAAATAAATAAATAAAACCAGCCGGTGGCAACTCTAACGGTATCGGTGGAACCGAGGGTTGCGGATCCGAGGTATCGGAACTGAGCCTTCAGTACCGATGGAAGTCGGTACCAAGGCGAGTTGGTACCCAGTCCTCCAGACTGGAAATCAATTCTAGACTCGGCATCGAAGGAAGCGAGTCTATCGATGCACGTCTAGAGGGTACCGACGTCGGAAGTCGTATCTGTGTCGATACCGATACTGTAGAATCGATCTGAAGCGTATCCACCGGCACCGTAGGTACCGGAGACGCCAGACGACGATCCTCGGTGAGGAAAGAGTAGTTACTCACCTGTAACAGGTGTTCTCCAGGAGCAGCAGGAATCAGTCCTCACTTATGGGTGACGTCGGCGCCGACGGAGCCCTCATGCGGAGCATTTCCCCAGCTTTCACAGAAAGCCTTTGGGAATTGCAGCGCGCATGCGCGGTCCCCTTCCCGCCCAAGGGTGCCATCTTGCTCAGTCTGATGACATAGCTAAAAGACAGCAAAAAATTAGCAAAAACAAATGATATGACTGCAACTCCAAGGGGAGGAGGGAGGGTTGTGAGGACTGATTCCTGCTGCTCCTGGAGAACACCTGTTACAGGTGAGTAAAGCGTAGTTACTCACCTGTAACAGGTGTTCTCCAGGAGCAGCAGGAATCAGTCCTCACTTATGGGTGACGTCGGCGCTGACGGAGCCCTCGCGGAGCAATTTTCCCCAGCTTTCAAAGAAAGCCTTTGGGAATTGCAGCGCGCATGCGCGGTCGTCTTCCCGCCCGAGGGTGCCATCTTAGCCAGTCAGATGACATAGCTAAAAAAGACAGCATAAAATTATTTGCAAAAAACATAAGCAGACGATTGCAACTCCAAGGGGAGGAGGGAGGGTAGTGAGGACTGATTCCTGCTGCTCCTGGAGAACACCTGTTACAGGTGAGTAACTACGCTTTCTCCAGGACCAAGCAGGAAGTCAGTCCTCACTTATGGGACTCCCAAGCTCAAGGCTACCGGAGACCCTAAGCACAAAAATGAGCTCCCTCTAGCTCAGCAGCACAGAAGGATAGAATCTTCGCTGAATTATCACCCACCGGTAGCCCACATCCGGGATGGAGGGTAGGAGTTGCTCAGACCTCAAAGAGATTACGGAGGACTGCCTGTCCGAAAGCACTGTCCCTACGGGACTCCCTCTCGAGACAGTAATGGACCGCAAAAGTCTGGCTCGAAGACCAAGTAGCGGCCCGGCAGATGTCTGCCAGCGGAACAGAGCGGAGGTAAGCCACTGACGTGGCCTTTGCCCGAACGCAATGAGCCGTGACTCGACTTTCTAAGGAGAGTCCGGCTGCCCCATAAGCCCAAGAGATACAGTCCGCAACCCAGATGGACAGAGTACGCTTGGAGACCGGGAGCCCCAATTTATTGGGGTCAAAAGATACAAAAAGCTGAGCAGCTTTACGGTGCTCCCGCGTACGGTCAAGGTAGAAGTTCAATGCCCTTCTACAGTCCAGGGTATGGAGGACCGTCTCAGCTCGGCAGGAGTGGGGTCTGGGAAAGAAGGTTGGAAGTACCACCTCCTGATTGATGTGAAAAGGGGAGACCACTTTAGGCAGAAATTTTGGGTGAGTCCGTAGGACTACCCTATTCTTGTAGAACCTAGTGTAAGGGGGATCAGACACGAGGGCCTGCAATTCACTTACGCGTCTGGCGGAAGTGAGGGCTATCAAGAACAGTGTTTTCCAAGACAGAAAACGGAGAGAACAGGTAGCCATAGGTTCAAAAGGCGGACAGGTGATCCGCTGCAAAACCACATTCAGGTCCCAGTCAGGCGCTGGCGGGCGCAGAGGTGGTTTAAGTAGAAGGAGACCTCGGAGAAACCTCGCTACAAGAGGGTCATTGGAGAGAGGTCTGCTGTCCACCGGCACATGATGTGCTGAAAGAGCACTGAGGTGAACTTTGACGGAGTTGGACTTAAGTCCCAGATTAGAGAGGTGGAGCAAGTACTGCAAGATCACCGACACCGGGCAGGAGAAGGGATCCTGAGACTGTTGGGTACACCAGACTGCAAAGCGACGCCATTTAAGGGCGTAGCATTTGCGGGTAGAAGGCCGTCGCGAAGCCAAGACGACCTCCTCCACCTCCGCCGGCAGGAGAAGGGGAGCAAGGACTACCCTCTCAGCAGCCAGGCCATGAGGTTGAGAGACCTGAGGTTGGGGTGCAGGAGGGACCCCTGATCCTGAGTGAGGAGATCCGGTTGCACCCCCAGAGGGATTGGATCCTCCACCGCCAGTTGCAGCAGGAGCGGAAACCACGGCTGCCTGGGCCAGCGAGGGGCCACCAGGATCATGAAGGCTTTGTCTCGGAGAACCTTGAAAAGAGTCCGAGAGACTAGCGGAATGGGAGGGAAAGCGTACAGAAGGCTCCCCGACCACGAGATCAGAAAGGCGTCGCCGCCACCCGAAGGGGGTGCGGCCGACGAGAGCAGAAGCGAGGAAGCTGCCGGTTGTGAGGACTGGCAAAGAGATCCACCGTGGGGAGACCCCACTTGAGGAAGAGCTTCTGAACTACCAAGGGATCCAGACGCCACTCGTGCGGCTGGAGGACCCTGCTGAGTTTGTCTGCAAGGCAATTTTCTTGGCCCGGGAGATAAACTGCCTTGAGGAGAATGCCGTGACTGACGGCCCAAGAGCAGAGCCTCTGTGCCTCCCGGCAGAGGAGGAAGGAGCCCGTGCCCCCCTGCTTGTTCACGTAGAACATGGCAACTTGATTGTCCGTCTGGACAAGGACGGACTGTTGGGAAGTCAGGTGGGAGAAGGCCTTGAGAGCCAGGCGGATCGCCCTGAGCTCCAGGAAGTTGATCTGCTGAGCAGACTCCCACGTGGTCCAGAGGCCCTGAGTACGTGCCTCTTGGCAATGTGCTCCCCAGCACAGGAGGGATGCATCGGTGGTCAGCACCCGGGTCGGCTGAGGTGACTGGAAAGGCATTCCAAATATCAGGTTCGGCTGCCGGAGCCACCACCGGAGAGACGAGACCAGCGGCTCGGAAACGCGCACTAGGTCTGCAAGGCCGCCCGTGGCTTGTCGCCACTGCCGGCGGAGACACCATTGAGCAGACCGCATATTCAGGCGGGCATTGGGGGTCACATGGACGGTGGAAGCCATATGGCCGAGCAGTCTCAGGAAGCGCCTGGCGGAGACCAGGGGCTGGCTGCGAAAGCGGTCGGCTAGGTCCATGAGCCGTTGAGCCCTGTCGAGCGGTAGAAATGCTCGCGCCTGAGGAGTGTGCAGCCTTGCGCCGATGAACTCGAGATCCTGTGAGGGGAGCAAAGTGGACTTTGCGAAGTTTATGACAAAGCCCAAGTGCTGCAGCAGAGTCACCGTGCGGCACGTGGCGTTGGTGACCTCCTGAGCGGACGCTGCTCTGATGAGCCAGTCGTCGAGGTACGGAAAGACATAGATGCCGTGAAGCCGGAGATGGGCCGCCACGACCACGAGACATTTTGTGAAGACTCGCGGTGCGGAGGACAGGCCAAAGGGCAGTACTCGGTACTGGTAATGATTTCCTGCCACCACAAACCTTAGGTATTGGCGGTGGCTTGGGTGGATGAGGATGTGCGTGTAGGCATCCTTTAGATCCAAGGAGCATAGCCAATCTCCCTGCTGGAGGTAGGGCAGAAGGATTCCAAGGGTAAGCATTTTGAACTTCTCCCGCACAAGGAACTTGTTGAGGTTGCGCAAGTCCAGGATGGGTCTGAGGCCCCCTGTTCTCTTTGGTATCAGAAAATACCTTGAATAAAAGCCTTGACCTCTCAGGTGGTGTGGCACCGGTTCCACCGCCTGTTCCTGCAGAAGACCTGCTAACTCCTGAAGGAGCAACTCCCTGTGCAGAGGGGGGCGCGGAGGTTCTCCCGGAAAATAGGAGGGAGGGACCTGATGGAAGTGGAGAAGATAGCCTTCTCGCACGACCTGAAGCACCCAGGCATCTGCGGTGATGCTGGACCACCTGTGGGCGAAGTGAACCAGCCGGCCTCCGGTGCTGGGAGGAACCAGCGGGGGGGGGAGAGGCTATGCTTAGCGAGTCAAAAACCCCCACCCTGCTGAGCAGGGGCTGGTGGTGCAGGCTTGGGGGCTTGCTGCCTACGGGACCCGTTACCCCGTCCCTTGGCCTGCTGGCCCTGTTGGGGAGCTGCAGGGGCCTGATAATGGGGGTATTGTTTGTAGGCAGCCGCCTTCCTCGGGTAAAAGGACTTTTTCCCCGAGCCCTTCTTTTTCTGGGAAGGGGCGGAGGTCTTCCTAGAAAGCCTGGTCCGGGTGAGAGTCTCAGTCTCAATTTGCGCAGCCTTTTCCGCCATGGGCTTGCCAAAGAGGTTTTCGCCTCGGCAGGGGACATCGACCAACTTGTCCTGCACCCAGGGCTCAAGGTCTGACGACTGAAGCCAAGCCTGTCGGCGGGCACCGATGCCGGCTGCGGCCACTCGAGCCGAGGCTTCAAAGCCATCATAGGCTGCTCGGGACATGAACTTTGAGCATTCCCGAATGCCCGTGGACAAGGCTAGGAACCTCCGCAAGGGCTCCTCGGAGAGACCAGCGGAGAATCCGGCTAGCTCTTTAGCCAGATCCCGGAGATACATGCCCATGTATAGCTGGTAAGCCTGGACACGACAAGCGAGCATAGAGCCCTGGAAGCACTTCTTGCCAAGGCCATCCAGGTTACGGGCCTCCCTGCCAGGAGGCACCGAGGAGTGCATCTTCTGGCTCTTAAGACGATGCATGGCCGATTCCACTACCATGGAATGGTGTGGCAGCTGTGCCTTTTGAAAGCCAGGGCTCTTGCGGACTCGATAGATAGAATTGACCCGCTTGCTCAGGACCGGCGAGGAGGCCGGACTCTCCCACATGCGGAAGAGTAGTCGTTCCAGCATAGGAGGAACCGGCACAGTAAAGTGTTCCCTCGCGGGAGAGAGTCATACTGGAGGGCGTCAAGCTCTTCGGCTCGAGGCTCCTCCTCGGGATCCGCAGGGAAGGCCAAAGCCTTGGCCATATCCCTAACGAAGTCCGAGAACCGGGCATCCTCCGGGGGGGACTGCTTCCGAGGCTCGGACTCCGGTGAGTCCGATGGGACACACCGAGTCCGGAAAGAATCAGGTGACTCTTCCTCCTCAGACTCCCAGACCGACTCCGACGAGGACTCGGTGGGGTCGGCCCGGGCAGGGTGCGGCGCCAGCCGCCCCGACGCCGAGGGAGTCGGCGTCGGCGACCTCGGTCCCGAACGGGAGGCCGAGGGCGACCTCGACCGAGGATCGACTCGAGTTCTCATCGACTCGAGGATCGGCTCGGTCTCCGGGGTCGACTTGGACGTCGACGTCCCGGCGGTCGGGGCAGCGACGCCAGCGAAGCCAGCGAGCAGTGCCCTCTGCTGGTCCATGAAGGCAGACAGTCTGCTCTCCAAGGCCGTCAACCTGAGTCCGAGCTCAGGCGACCCAGCAGTCCCCGACTCGGGCCCCGATGGCGTCGGGCCCGACGTCGGCTGTCGCGGAGGCGAGTCCAGAAGGACCACAGGACTTACCCGGGCAGGCATCTCCGACTCCAGGCGAGGTCGCTTCGGGACGTGTTCCTTCTCCAAGGACCCGGGGCGGCTGTCGGGGCTATGCGACCTGGCCCTCGCGGAGCCAGGAGCATCCACCGACGCCGCCCTCGCGGGTTTTTTCCTTCCGACGATGGTCCCCGGAGGGAGAACCCCGGTCGGAGGAGCTCCGGCGACGGTCCGAGCTGGAGCCTTTTGACACGGAGGCCTCCGACGAGGTCCGGGTACGGCTGGGGTCAGCGAAGATTCTCTCACGCTGATGCCGCCGACTTCTCAACGCCTTTGAGGACAGTTTGCTGCAGGGCCCACAGATCAGTTCCTCATGATCCGGGCCCAGGCAGCGGAGGCAAAAGTCGTGTGTGTCGGTTAGTGACATATTTCGGTCACACCGACCACACCGCTTAAACCCACTGGCAGCCATCGGGGGAAAAAGGGCCCCTGCGAGGTCAAAGGACCGGGCTGCCAGGGAAAACGAAAACGAAAGCTGACTAAGTCAGAAAAACCGAAAAAAGTAAGAGGACTCGAGACCGGCGTCGCGAGTCCGGGCGGGAAAACGATCGGCGTCGAACCGAAAGAAAACAAGGATAAAATAAAGAAGAAAATCAACTTTTTCGCGGGGACAAGACGGGGACGTCTGTAGGGCTCCGCGGAAAAAGAAGACTGGCTAAGATGGCACCCTCGGGCGGGAAGACGACCGCGCATGCGCGCTGCAATTCCCAAAGGCTTTCTTTGAAAGCTGGGGAAAATTGCTCCGCGAGGGCTCCGTCGGCGCCGACGTCACCCATAAATAAGTGAGGACTGACTTCCTGCTTGGTCCTGGAGAACTACTCCTTCTCCAGGACCAAGCAGGAAGTCAGTCCTCACATATGGGACTCCCCAGCTTAAGGCTACCTGAGACCCCAAGCGGAAAAATGAGCTCCCTCTAGCTCGGCAGCACAGAAGGAAGGAATCTTCTCTGAGAACGCCCCCGACCGGTAGCCCAACACCAGGGCCGGAGGGTAGGAGTTGCCTAAACCCCAAAGAGATTATGGAGTACTGCCTGTCCGAAAGCACTGTCCCTGCGGGACTCCCTCTCAAGGCAGTAATGGGCCACAAAAGTCTGGCTTGAAGACCAAGTAGCGGCCCGGCAGATGTCTGCCAACGGAACAGAGCGGAGATGAGCCACTGACGCAGCCTTCGCCCTGACACGATGAGCCGTGACTCGACCCTCCAACGAGAGGCCGGCTGCCCCATAAGCACAGGCGATACAGTCAGCGACCCATATGGACAACGTACGCTTGGAGACAGGGAGCCCCAACTTATTGGGGTCAAAAGAAACGAAAAGCTGAACAGCCTTCCGATGCTCCCACATACGGTCAAGGTAGAAGGATAACGCCCTCCTACAGTCCAGGGTATGCAAGACCATCTCAGCCCGGTTGGCATGCGGCCTGGGAAAGAAGGTCGGAAGAACCACCTCCTGATTAAGGTGAAAGGGTGAGACAACCTTAGGAAGAAACTTAGGGTGAGTCCATAAGAGTACCCTATTCCTGTAGAACCTAGTGCAAGGAGGATCAGACACTAGAGCCTGCAGTTCACTCACTCGCCTAGCAGAGGTGAGAGCTACCAGAAATAAAGTTTTCCAGGAGAGAAAACGGAGAGAGCAGGTAGCCATAGGTTCAAAAGGCGGACAAGTAAGCCGCTGTAAGACCACATTCAGATCCCACTCAGGGGCCGGTGGACGCAAAGGAGGCTTAAGCAGAAGGTGGCCTCTGAGGAAACGAGCCACCAAAGGGTGGTTGGAAAGAGGCCTGTCGTCCACCGGTGAGTGGTGTGCTGAGAGAGCACTAAGCTGAACTCGGACAGAGTTAGACTTAAGGCCCAGATTGGAGAGGTAGAGCAAATATTGCAATACTACTGCTACCAAGCACGAGAAGGGATCCTCACTGTGCTGAGCACACCATGCAGAGAATCTACGCCACTTAAAAGCGTAGGACTTCCTGGTGGAGGGACGCCGAGAGGCCAAGACTACATCTTCCACCTCTCGAGGCAGTAGTAGGGGAGCGAGGATTACCCATTCAGCAGCCAGGCCATCAGATGAAGGGACTGGAGGTTGGGGTGCAAGAGAGTCCCCTGATCCTGAGACAGGAGATCGTGTTGAAACCCCAGAGGAAAAGGAGTGTCCACTGCTAGCTGTAGCAGAAGCGGGAACCACGGTTGCCTCGGCCACCAGGGGGCTATGAGAATCAATGAAGCCCCGTCCCGGAGGACTTTGAACAGCGTTCTGGACACAAGTGGTGTGGGAGGAAACGCATACAGTAGGCCTGTGGACCACGAGATCAGAAATGCATCCGCTGCTACTCTGAGAGGATGCGGTTGTCTGGAGCAAAATCTCGGTAGTTGTCGGTTCAGAGGACTGGCGAAAAGATCCATGGTGGGGAGTCCCCACTTGAGAAAGACCTGCTGAACCACCGACGGGTTCAATCTCCATTTGTGTGGTTGCAGGATCCTGCTCAATTTGTCTGCCAGGTAATTTTCTTGACCTGGGAGGTAGACAGCTTTGAGAAGGATTCCATGATTGACAGCCCAAGAGCACAGCCGTTGTGCCTCCTGACAGAGAAGGAAGGAGCCTGTGCCTCCTTGTTTGTTCACATAGAACATGGCAACTTGATTGTCCATCTGGACCAGTACAGACTGGTGAGAGGCGAGGTGGGAGAAGGCTCTCAGAGCTAGGCGTATCGCCCGTAGCTCCAGGAAGTTGATCTGTTGAGCAGCCTCCCAAGGGGTCCAGAGACCCTGAGTACAAGTCCCTTGGCAATGTGCTCCCCAACCGAGAAGAGAGGCATCGGTTGTCAGCACCTGAGTATGCGGAGGGGATTGGAAAACCACTCTGATCACCAGATTTGGAAGATGAAGCCACCATTTCAGAGAGGAGACCAGGAGGTCGGAGATCCGTACTGAGTCCGCTAGGCCCCCTGAGGCTTGATGCCACTGAGTGCGAAGGCTCCACTGAGCAGGTCGCATGTGCAGGCGGGCATTGGGGGTGACATGAACTGTGGAAGCCATATGGCCGAGTAGTCTCAGGAATTGCCTGGCAGAGACCAGGTAATTGCTGCGAAACTGGCTGGCCAGATCCATTAGCCTGTGGGCCCTGTCCAGAGGCAGAAAAGCCTTTGCTTGAAGAGTGTCTAGTCTGGCCCCTATGAACTCTAAGTTTTGGGACGGGAGCAAAGTGGACTTTGTGAAGTTTATGACAAACCCCAAGTGCTGAAGCAGAGCCACAGCGTGAAGGGTGGCCTGGTTGGCCTCCAGGGAAGATTGGCCCCTTATGAGCCAGTCGTCCAGGTACGGAAACACAAAGAGATCTTGAAGCCTCAGGTAGGCCGCCACCACTGCCAGGCACTTGGTGAACACCCTGGGAGCGGATGAGGGGCCAAAGGGAAGCACTCTGTACTGATAGTGGTTTCCTCCCACAACAAACCTGAGATATTGTCTGTGGTCTGGATGGATAAGGATGTGAGTATACGCATCCTTTAGATCCAAGGAGCATAGCCAGTCTCCCTCCTGGAGGTAGGGCAGCAGGATTCCAAGGGTAAGCATCTTGAACTTTTCCCTCTGCAGGAACTTGAGGTTTCGCAAGTCTAGGATGGGTCTGAGGCCTCCTCTTCATTTTGGTACCAGAAAGTACCTGGAATAAAAGCCTTGACCTCTCAGGTGGTGGGGCACCTGTTCCACAGCCTGATCCTTTAGTAGACCTGTCAACTCCTGAAGGAGTAGGTCCCTGTGCAGAGGGAGTCTTGGAGGCTCCCCTGGAATATAGGAGAGAGGTACCTGGTGAAAATGGAGAAGATAGCCCCTTTGGACTATATGAAGAACCCAGGTATCTGATGTGACGGCTGACCACCTGTGGGCAAAGTGGGCCAGCCGGCCTCCTGTGCTGAGAGAAGCCAGCTGAGGAGAAGAGGCTATGCTGTTTGAGTCAAAATCCCCCACCCTGCTGAGCAGGGGCCGGTGTTGGTGGCTTGGGTGTCTTCGGCCTAAGGGGCCCTTGACCCTGCCCCTTGGCCTGCTGACCCTGTTGGGGAGCTGCAGAGGCCTGATAATGAGGGTACTGTTTGTAGGCCGATGACTTCCTCGGGTAAAAGGTCTTTTTTCCCGAGCCTTTTTCTGAGAAGGGGCAGAGGTTTTCCTGGAAAGCCTAGTCCGGGTCAGAGTCTCGGTCTTGAGTTCTGCAGCCTTTTCAGCCATGGGCTTGCCAAAGAGGTTTTCACCTCGGCAGGGGACATCGACCAACTTGTCCTGGACCCATGGCTCGAGGTCGGATGACTGTAGCCAAGCCTGTCGGCCCACAGCTACTCGGGCCAAAGCCTCGAAGCCATCGTAGGCTGCTCGAGAGATAAACTTCGAGCACTCTCGAATACCGGTGGACAAGGCCTGGAACCTCTGCAAAGGTTCCTCGGAGAGACCAGCAGAGAACCCGGCAATCTCCTTTGCCAGGTCTCGGAGGTACATGCCCATGTAGAGCTGCTATGTCTGGACATGGCAAGCAAGCATAGAGCCCTGGAAGCACTTCCTACCGAGGGCATCCAGGTTCCGGGCCTCCCGACTGGGAGGCACCGAGGAGTGCATCTTCTGACTTTTCAGTCGATGCATGGCCGATTCCACAACCATGCAGTGGTGCGGTAATTGTGCCTTTTGGAACCCGGGGCTCTTGCGGACTCGATAAATGGAATCGACCCGCTTGCTTAACACCAGCGTTGAAGCCGGGGTCTCCCACATGCGGAAGAGTAGCCGCTCCAGCATCGGAGGAACTGGAACAGTAAAGGCCTCCTTCGGGGGAGAGTCATAGTGGAAGGCCTCGAGCTCCTCGGCTCGAGGCTCCTCCTCGGGATCCGCGGGGAAGGCCAAGGCCTTGGCCAGATCCCGCACGAAGTCCGAGAACCGGATATCCTCCGGTGGGGACCATCTCCGAGGTTCGGACTCCGGTGAGTGCGAGGGGACACACCGAGTCCGATGGGTGTCGGGTGACTCTTCGTCCTCAGTCTCTCAGCCCGACTCCTCGGAGAAGGAATCGAGCGGCTCCGGTCGGGCGGGCACCGATGCCCTCCGCCCCGACGCCGAGGGTGTCGGCGTCGACGACCTCGGCCCCGAACAGGAGGTCGAGGGAGACCGTGGCCGAGGATCGACTCGAGCCCGCATGGACTCGAGGATCGGCTCGGCCTCCGGGGTCGACTTGGACGTCGAGGTCCCGGTGGTCGGGGCAGATGCACCGGTGAGACCGGCGATCAATGCCCGCTGCTGTTCCATGAAGGCAGCGAAGCTGCTCTCCAAGGCAGTCAACCTGAGTCCGAGCTCAGGAGACCTAGCAGCCCCCGACTCGGGCCCCGACGGCATCGGGCCCGACGTCGGCTCCCTCGGAGGAGAGTCAACGAGGATAACAGCACTTATGTGTCCAGGAGACTCCATCTCGACACGAGGATGCTTCGCAGGCCTCTCCGACTCCGAAGACCCGGGACGGCTATCGGGGCTATGCAACCTGGCCCTCGAGGAACCAGGGGCGTCCACCAACGCCGCCCTCGCGGGTTTCTTCTTCCTGTGATGTTCCCGCGAAAGAGACCCCCGCTCAGAGGAACCCCGACGCTGCTCGGGGCCGGAGTCCCGAGACGTCGAGGCCTCTGACGAGGTCCGGGCCCGGCCGGACGTGGAGTCAGAAAAAATTCTATCCCTCTGGTGCTGCCGACTCCTCAAGGCCTTTGAGGACATTTTGCCACACGGACCACAAATCATCGGGTCATGATCGGGTCCGAGGCAACGGAGGCAGCAGTCATGTGTGTCGGTAAGAGACATAGGTTTCTTACACCGATCACATTTCTTAAACCCGCTGGCAGCCATCGGGGGAAAAAGGGCCCCTGCTAGGTCAAAAGTCCGGTCTGCCAGGGAAAAAGAAAAAAGGCGCGAACGCCAGTCACAAAGGACAAAAACCGAAAAAAGAGAGAAAGGACTCGATACTAGCGTATCGGTCCGAGCGGGAAAAGGATCCGGCGTCGAACCGGAGGAAAAATAGAAAAAATAGAGAAAATCAACTTTTTCCTCGGGGAAAAACAAACTACGTCCGTCGGGCTCCGCGGAAAAAAGAAGACTGAGCAAGATGGCACCCTTGGACAGGAAGGGGACCGCGCATGCGCGCTGCAATTTCCAAAGGCTTTCTGTGAAAGCTGGGGAAATGCTCCGCACGAGGGCTCCGTCGGCGCCGACATCACCCATAAGTGAGGACTGACTTCCTGCTTGGTCCTGGAGAATATTTCATCCAACACCGGTGCCGATGCTGGGGTATCAGTACCGCTCGAAGCGGATGCCACCACCAGACATGGCTCAGGTATGTTCTGTGAGGGGTAACCTCAGGAACAACCTGAAACCCCACATAGGCTTTGGAGGCTGAAGACTCCCACCGGGGTTTTGAAACAAGTGGATTCTCGAGGGCAAGGCCGGAGGCATCTCTATGCTGTGCATGAGAACTGCCGCTCGAGGATTGGCTAGTCTTAACAGACTGTTTTTAGGTTGCCTGATCCTGTGTAGAAGAAGATATAGTCGGTGCCCTGAAGTTGGAAGGGGACCGCGTGTCGAGGAGAACTCGATGTTGAAAACTGCTTCTCACAGCACTGGTGCCCGAAGGCTCCGGAGGACAATGGTCAGAACCCAAACAGGTTAGACACCAATTGTGAGTGTCTAAAAATAAAGTTGTACCGCCACAGTTTGTACATTTCCTGGGGAAAAAGGCTGGCGGTTCCATGAGGAAAAATGGAGAGGCCTAGAAGGCCTAAGGACCGTGAACACTAAGAAGAAATTTTATATTCCTAAGGAAAAAAATTTTTTTTAAAGAAAATGAGAGAAACATCGGCGGTACTGGTGGCGTCGGGGAAGACAGCCGTGACCACAAGAAAACTGAAAAAATAAAAGAAGAATTTTCTGCGGTGACAGGAGAACGTCCTGTCGGCTCCGCGGAAAAACAAAAACTGAGGAGAGGCAGTTGGGAAGGCGGGAAGGCAGCGCGCAGGCATGTTGGGATGCTTCCAAAAGCTTTCTGATTGGATGCTGGGAAGCGTTCCCGCGCGGACTCCGTCGGTACCGACGTACCCGTATGTGAAGACTCATTCCTGCTTGTTCCTGGAGATGACTGCAGTAGGCTGGACACCCTCACTTTGTCCGTGAGGCTTCCTGTGGCCTGGTGCCACTGAGTCCTGAGGCCTAACTGAGCTGGCCTCATGTGTAGACGGGCATTTGGAGTCACATGGACCGTGGATGCCATGTGGCCTAAGAGCCTCAGGAATTGTCTGGCGGAGACCGGAGGGTTGCTGTGGAATAGCCTGGCTAGAGCCATCAATCTGTGGGCCCTGTCCACTGGTAGAAAGGTCTTTGCCTGAAAGGTGTCCAGTGGAGCTCCTATGAACTCCATGTTTTGGGAGGGTTGCAAACTGTGAAGTTTATGACAAACCCCAGGTGCTGAAGCAGAGCGACAGTGCGAAGGGTGGCTTGATTGGCCTCTTGCGGGGATTGACCCCTGATGAGCCAATAGTCCAGATATGGAAAGACAAAGAGGCCTTGAACCCTGAGGTAGGCCGCTACCACCGCCAGGCACTTGGTGAAAACCCTGGGGGCGGATGTAAGGCCAAAAGGCAGTACTCTGTACTGATAATGGTTTCCTCCCACTACAAATCCGAGATATTGTCTGTGGTCTGGATGAATAAGGATGTGAGTATAAGCATCCTGTAGATTTAAGGAGCATAGCCAATCTCCCTGCTGGAGGTAGGGCAGCAGGATTCAAAGGGTAAGCATCTTGAACTTTTCCCTCTCCAGGAACTTGTTCAGGTTTTGCAAGTCTAGGATGGGTCTGAAGCCTCCTGTTCTCTTTGGTACCAGGAAGTACCTGGAATAGATGCTGTAACTTCTCAGGTGGTGGGGCACCGATTCCACTGCCTGTTCCTTCAGAAGACCTGCCAACTCCTGCAGGAGTAAGTCCCTGTGCAGAGGGGGTCTGGGAGGCTCCCCTGGAAAATAGGAGGGGGTACCTGGTGGAAGTGGAGGAGATAGCCCTTCTGGACTATACTTAGAACCCAGGTATCCCTTGTGACGGCTGACCACCTGTGGGCAAACAGGGCCAGCCTGCCTCCAGTGCTGATGGGGGCCAGCTGAGGAGGAGAGGCTATGCCAATGCAGTCAAAATCCCCCTCCCTGCTGAGCAGGAGCCAGAGTTGGAGGCTTGGGGGCCTTCTGCCTACGGGGCCCATTACCCTGCCCCTTGACCTGCTGACCCTGTTGGGGAGCTACAGAGGCCTGATAATGAGGGTACTGTTGATAGGCAGATGACTTCCTCGGGTAAAAGGTCTTTTTTCCTGAGCCCTTCTTCTGAGAAGGGGCAGAGGTTTTACTGGACAGCCTTGTCCGGGTAAGAGTCTCGGTCTCAAGTTTGGCAACCTTGTCAGCCATGGACTTGCCAAAGAGGTTTTCACCTCAGCAGGGGACATCGACCAACTTGTCCTGCACACATGGCTTGAGGTCCAATGACTGTAGCCAAGCCTGACGGCGTGCACCGATGCCGGCCGCGGCTACTCAGGCCGAAGCCTCGAAGCTATCAAAGGCTGCTCGAGATATAAACTTCGAGCACTCACGGATACCCGAGGACAGAGCATTGAACCTCTGCAATGGTTCCTCGGAGAGACCAGCAGAGAACCCGGCAATCTCCTTTGCCAGGTCTCGAAGGTACATGCCCATGTACAGGTGGTAGGTCTGGACACGGCAAGCAAGCATAGAGCTCTGGAAGCACTTCTTACCGAGGGCATCCAGGCCGGGAGGCACCGAGGAGTGCATCTTTTGACTCTTCAGACGATGCATGGCCGATTCCACAACCATGGAGTGGTGCGGTAATTGTGCCTTTTGGAACCCGGGGGCTCTTGCGGACTCGATAGATGGAATCGACTCGCTTGCTTAAAACCGGCATCGATGCCGGCGCCTCCCACATGCGGAAGAGCAACCGTTCCAGCATCGGAACTGGAACAGTAAAGGCCTCCTTCGGAGGAGAGTCATACTGTAGGGCCTCGAGCTCCTTCTCGGGAACCGCGGGGAATGCCAAAGCCTTGGCCATTTCCCGCACGAAGTCCGAGAACCGGGTATCCTCCAGGGGGGGGGGGGGGGAGGGGGAACCTTCTCCGAGGCTCGGACTCAGGCGAGCCGAAAGGTGTCAGGCGATTCCTCATCCTCCGTCTCCCAGCCGGACTCCTCGGAGGAGGAATCGAGTGGCTCCGGTCAGGCAGGCATCGATGCCATCCACCCTGACGCCGGACAACCTTGGTCCCAAACGGGAGGCCGAGGGGGACCTTGGCCGAGGATCGACTCGAGCTCGCATGGACTCGAGGATCGGCTCAGCCTCCAGGGTCGACTTGGACTTCGATGTCCCGGTGGTCAGGGCAGATGCACCGTTGAGACCGGCGATCAGTGCCCACTGCTGTTCCATGAAGGCAGCCAAGCTGCTCTCCAAGGCCGTCAACCTTAGTCCGAGCTCAGGAGACTCAGCAGCCCCCGACTCGGGCCCTGGTGGTGCCGGGCCCGACGTCGGCTCCCCTGGAGGTGAGTCCACGAGGACTACAGTACTCACGTGACCCGGGGACTCCATCTCCACACCAGGTTGTTTTGCAGGCCTCTCCGACTCTGAAGACCCGGGACGGCGCTCGGGGCTATGTGACTTGGCCCTCGGGGAGTCAAGTGCGTCCACCAACGCCGCCCTCGTGGGTTTTTTCTTCTTACGATGCTCCCGTGAGGGAGACCCCCTTTCAGAGGAGCCTCGACGCTGCTCGGGGCCAGAGTCCCGAGATGTCGAGGCCTCTGACGAGGTCCGGGCCCTACCGGACGCGGAGTCAGAGAAGATTCTTTCCTTTTGGTGCTGCCGACTCCTTAACGCCTTAGAGGACTTTTCCTACATGGACCACAGATCATCGGGTCATGATCGGGTCCGAGGCACCAAAGGCAGCAGTCATGTGTGTCGGTGAGAGACATAAGTTTCTTACACCGATCACACTTTTTAAACCCACTGGCAGCCATCGGGGGAAAAAGGGCCCTTGCAAGGTCAAAAGACAGGGCTGCCAGTGAAAAAAGAAAAAATGGCGCGAACGCTAGTCACTAAGGACAAAAAACGAAAAAGAGATCCAGGCTCGATACCGACGTATCGGGCCCAGGCGGGAAAGGGAAACCAGCGTCGAACCGAAGAAAAACCAGTTAACACAGAGAAAATCAACTTCATCGGGTGAAATGAATATACATCCGTCAGGTTCCGCGGAAAAAAGAAGACTGAGCAAGATGGCACTCTTGGGCGGGAAGGGGACCGCGCATGCGCTGCATTCCCAAAGGCTTTCTATGAAAGCTGGGGAAATGCTCCGCACGGGGGCTCCGTCGGCGCCGACATCACCCATATGTGAGGACTGACTTCCTGCTTGGTCCTGGAGAAGGACCCTCTACCTGTGGTCCTTTGCCATTGCTCATCAAATACACCTCGAAGCGGTATATCTCCTGGGAGAGTTCAATGTCTTGGCAGACAGAGTCGCATCCTTCCCCACGAATGGTCTTTCCATCTGGACACAACGTCCTACATCTTCCAGATCTGGGGAACCCCAGACATACATCTGTTTGAGACTCTGCAAAATGGCAAGCTCTCTCACTTCTGCACAAGAACGCCGACATACAGCAACCAACAGGTGGATGTCTTCCACCTACATTGGGGTCAGGGTCTGCTTTATGCTTCCCCTTCTATACCTCTCATTCTCAAGATGCTTTTCAAGCTTCAGTCCGACAAGGACTCCATGATTCTCATAGCCCCTCACTGGCCGTGGCAACCATGGTTTCCACTGCTACTACGACTGACTCACTCATCCTCTGCAATTGGGATATGCGCCTGATCTCCTCTACCAGGTTAACAGCTTACTGCTCCATCCCATTTATTTTATTTAACATTTCTTATATACTGCCTTTCATATCAAGGTTTACATTGAACAAACTGCAATTATAATGAACAGGGCATTATAAGTAGGAGATAAAGCATAGTTACTCACCTGTAACAGGTGATCTCCGGGAACAGCAGGAATTTAGTCTTCACATATGGGTATCGTCGGTACCGACGGAGCCTGCACGGGAACGCTCCCCAGCGTCCAATTAGAAAGCTTTTGGGAGCATCCCACAGTGCCTGCGTGCTGCTTTCCCAACTGCCTCTCTCCAGTTGAGTTTTAAAGCTGAGACAAAGAGAGAGAGGGAAAGAGAAAGAGATAGAGAGATACAACTTCTAGGGGAGGTGGGTGGGTTGTGAAGACTAAATTCCTGCTGTTCCCGGAGATCACCTGTTACAGGTGAGTAACTATGCTATCTCCAGGAACAAGCAGGAATGTAGTCTTCACATATGGGGACTCCCTAGCTTTAGATGCCAGGGAGAGACCCCAGAAGTTGTGTGTCCCTGAACCAGGGCTCCACTTCCCCCCATGTTAGTCAGGAAAGTAGGAAAATTGAAAATCATGGTGATGGATTTAATTGTGACATATCATTAAGGGTGATTGGTAGTCACCCGTGCTAGCTTAAAAGGCTAGTGCTGTCCGTATTAGCTTCTTAGTGAGAGATCTACTAGTGTAGTTCAGGTTAAGAATTCTAAGTATGGTGTAGATTCCACAACAATAGGTATAAAGCTATGGTATGCCTCACAAATGTCAGAGCATTGTCCGTAGTAGATGCCAGGTCGTGAGGTTGTAAGTGTAGTTTGGTTTAAGCATCCTGGAATAGCATCTGTTTTTACACCAAGGGATGGGACAGCTCATGAGTGGAGTACATCGTATGCTGAGATTATTATTCGAACTGGTAGTTCTCTCGGGATTACCATATGATTGTCTACTTCTAGTAGTCGAAATTTCCCAGGGGGGAGATAGTCGGATGGGGATATATACAAATTAAATAATATATTAAAATCAGTGAATTCACATGAGAGAGCCTGTTCCCCCCTGCTTGTTCACGTAGAACATGGCTACTTGATTGTCTGTATGAATGAGGATTGTCTTGTAGCTGAGCAGGGTGTGGAACACTCGAAGAGCAAGGAAGATTGCTCTGAGCTCCAAGAGATTGATATGTAGATGAGCCTCCTGTGGAGTCCAGGTGCCTTGGGTGGAGAGGTCTTGCAGGTGAGCTCCCCAACCCATTGGTGAAGCATCTGTTGTGAGAGTTGCCTGGGGCAAGGGCTGTTGAAAAGGGGACCCCAGCAACAGGTTTTGAGTTGACCTCCACCATTGGAGGGACAAAATAAGACGATTTGTGTTTGCTATTTTGTCTGACAGGCATCCTGATGCCTGGGTCCATTGAGAGGATAAAGTCCACTGGGCTGGTCTCATATGGAGGCGAGCATAAGGAACCACATGCACGGTAGATGCCATGTGGCCTAGTAGTTGTAGCATTTCTCAGGCAGTGAGATGAGGCTTTAGCACTGCTTGAGAAGCTAACTGCACCATCCGAAGGCAACGGGCCTGGGGAAGATAGGCCCTTGCTTTTTTGGTATCCAAGACAGCTCCTATGAACTCTAGAGACTGAGTGGGAGTTAGACTGGATTTTGGGATGTTTATGACCAGACCCAAATACTGAAGGATACGCATTGTGCAGGACAGAGAAGTCCTGGCCTCTGACTCTGTTGGGGCTCGAATGAGCCAGTTGTCTAAGTAGGGGAAGACTAATATTCCTAGAGTGCAGAGAAATGCTGCTATCACAGCCATGCATTTCGTGAACACTCTTGGTGCTGAGGCCAGGCCAAAAGGAAGCACCCTGTATTGGTAGTGCTTTCCTTGAAAAAGGAACCAAAGGAACTTTCTGTGAATTGGATGGATGAGAACATGGGTGTACGCATCCTTGAGATCTAGAGAACAAAGCCAATCCTGACTCTGAAGGTATGGCAGCAGAGTTCCTAGAGAAATCATTTTGAATTTCTCTTTGAATAGGAATTTGTTCAATTCCCTGAGGTCTAAAATAGGTCTGTATCCCCCTGTTTTGTTTGGGATAAGAAAATAAGGGGAGTAAAACCCTGTACCCTGTTGATGGATGGGCACTTCTTCTATTGCCCCTTGGGCAAGAAGCATGGTGACCTCTTGATCTAACAGGTTGATCAGAGAGGTGTGAGAATTGAACTGTCTTATCATTGTGGGAGGGGGGGGGGGCATGCTCAAAAAATGAAGCTTGTACCCCTCTTTTATGATGGAGTGTGTCCAATGCTCTGCTCTGTCATATGTCCCCATCTGGGGGCAAAATGGCATAACCTTCCTGGAATGGTGGAAGGCTCTGGTCCATTGAGAGCCAGGAAGGCTAAGTTCTCTAGTTGAAAGTCAAAGGCCTTGCGGAGGCTGAGACTGCTGAGGCTTAGCAGTCTTTGCTTTCCTTTGTTTGGGTGGTTGCTGACCTTTCCGGACAGGTTGACCTGCAGAATGTCCCTGCTGAGAATAAGCAGGATAAAACTTTTTTTGTTTTGTTTTTTTTAAAGAAAAGAATGGTTTCTTGAAAGATTTCTTTCTTGCAGGATCAGCTGTGGCCTTGGATAATCTATCCAAGGTTGAGTTGTCAGCATCCAACTCATTGGCCTTTTCCTGCCAATCTTTGCCGAACAGGTTCTCACCAGTACAAGAAATATTTCCTAGTTTGTCTTGTACCCAGAGCTCCAGATCAGATGCCTGGAGCCAAGCAATTCTACGTGCACTTATGGCAATGGCAGAGATTCTGCTTATGCACTCAAAACAGTCAAAAGCTACATGGTTGACAAATTTTGAAACATCCTGGGCATGTTTGACCAATGTGAGAAAATCCTGCCTTCTATTCTCAGGAAGAAGAGGGCTCAAAACCTCTAAATCTCCTGTGACTTCTCTTTCAGGAACATTCCCATATATAAACTATAGGAACTGATCCTGGCAGACAGCATGGAAGCTTGGAAGACACGACGTCCAAAAGCATCCAGAGTTCTGCACTCACTTCCTGAAGGATTAGAGGCATGCCTCTTTGCACTCCTGATCCTTCTCATAGCTGATTCCACTACAATAGAGTGGTGAAGAGGCTGAGTTTTCTGGAAACCAGGACAAGGAGGGACTCGATACAGAGAGTGTCCAGTCGTTCTCCTACACCACACTTCCCCCTCTCACCCTGATCTCTCCCCACTTAATTCCTGTCTTGCCACCATTGCTGATTGGTTGTCACAAAACTGTCTTCACCTTAACCTCACAAAGACTATCGCTATTTGGTTTTCCCACGGCGGTCCCTCTCTTTCCCTAGCCCCATCTTTTTCAGGTTCCCCCAATTCCATTGGTCTCTTCTTTCCGTTACCTTGGCGTTTTCTTTGACTCAAACTTATCTTTTCACGATCACATCTCCCACGTCACTAAGACCTCCTTCTTCTTCTTGTGCCAAATTTGTGCTATTCGCCCTTTCCTCACCCCCCCAGCACTTGCTACATTACTCCTATCTCTGGTCATGTCCCGTGTTGACTTTGCTAACTCTCTTTTTCTTGGTCTTCTGAAAACTCAGCTTCACCGACTTCAATGTATCCAGTACACTGCTGCCCGCATTGCTACTCACTCCTCTGCCCGCGATCACGTCTCACCCCTCCTTTCCCGTCTCCATTGGTTGCCTCTACCTTTCCGTTCCCAATATAAATTGCTTACGCTGGTACACCGGGCCTTTCACACTAACACTCCGCAATATCTGGCAGACCTTATCACTTATCACACCCCAGGCACACACCTCGCTCATTTCACCTTAACCGTCTCACTCTCCCTTCCCCTTCTCTTGCACACCTTCAGTCCACCCGCTCCTCAGCTTTCTTCTTCGCAGCTCCCGCCCTTTCGAACTCTCTTCCCCCCTCCCTCCGGCTTGAGCCCCACTATCCCACTTTTAAATGTAATCTGAAAACCCACCTCTTTTCCCTCGCCTTTGACCTTCCCTCCCCTTTTGTGTAAGCTCTCTCTACTGAGATTTGTGTTGTGCTCTTTCCTCCTTCCCCTTTCCTATCTCGAGATTGTAACTTCCGTTTCCTTTCTTCTGGCTTATTGTTTTTATGATTGTTTTTACACTGTAAACCGCTCTGGTCCCCCTGAAGGGCAGTATATCAAGTTTAATAAACAAACATACGAGAGTGAGGAGAGATGGTAAGAGGTGTCTCCCACATTCTTAGCACGAGATCATGTAAGATCTCATGGATAGGCAGGGTAGCTGCCTCTTTAGGAGTTTTAGGATACTGTAAAATTTCCAATTCCTTTGCTCTGGGCTCTGTTTCAGGAGCCACAGTAATGGACAAACCTCGAGCCACCTCCCTGATGAAATCCTGAAAGGAAATGTCCTCTGGAGGAGACATCCTGCGTTTAGGGGAGGAAGGCTCCTCTGGGAGAAGTATCCCCGCATCGACAGAACTGTCAGAATCCTCAGATTCCTCTGAGGACTTGAAGTATCTTCTGTCCGGATGCTCTTGAAGAGCCCGATACCCGTACCGACCGAAGTCGGTGCCGAGGGGAATCGGTATCGGTGTCTCAGTACTGGAAGGCATCGCATGACTGGGTGGCGGCAATGCGGACGCCGATGCCGTCGATACTGGTGCCGGAGTCGGTGCCGGTACTGGTTGAACTGTCTGACGCGGTTCAGAGGGTGTCGATGCTGCAAGGAGAGCCGCCAGACTGTGTTCAATAGCCAGGACTCTCTGGTCTATCGACGCTGCCGATGCCTTGATATCAGTACCGGAGGAGATCGCCGGTACCCCAGAGCATGGCACCAGTAGTTCTGCCGAGGTCGAGGCCTTGAGAACATCCTGGAGCCCCGATAATGCTTTGGAAGCCGAAGCCTCCCGCCGGGGCAATTTTGCCGGTGCAGAATCCTCAAGGGCAATGCCAAAGGCATCTAGATGCTTAGGAGGAGATCTACCCTTTGAGGACCGGCTAGACTTATGTTTAGTTACCTGAGATCCACGGGAGGAAGACGAAGCCCTGGAAGACGTCGATGCCACCGAAGCTGCATCAGAGGGAAACAGGGTACTGAGCTTGGCAGCTCGGTTCTGTTGACCTCTCTTGGACATCATGGCACAGGCCATACATTCCGTGATGGAGTGGTCAGGACCTAAACATTTAAGACACCACTCATGGGTGTCGGTGACGGAGATGGTACCGCCACACTTGTGCACTTTTTAAAACCCGAAGAGGGCTTTTCCATTGTGGAAAAAATCTTGGGCCTAAGGCCCAAAATGGCGCATGTACCTGAAAAAATGGGAAAAAAAGTACTAAGCCTTTTTTCTTTTTTTAAGAAAAGAAAGAAGGAAAAATCGGCGGTACCGGTAAAGCGTCGAGGAAGGCAGACGCGACCACAAAAAGAAGGAAAATTTTCTGCGGTGACAGGAACACGACCTGCTGGCTCCGCGGAAAACAAAGAACTGGAGAGAGGCAGTTGGGAAAGGCGGGAAGGCAGCACGCAGGTGCTGTTGGATGCTCCCATAAGCTTTCTAATTGGACGCTGGGGAGCGTTCCCGCGCAGGCTCCGTCGGTACCGATGATACCCATATGTGAAGACTACATTCCTGCTTGTTCCTGGAGACAGAAATATTTCCGCATATCCTTCCTGAATCTATCACCCTTCACTCTCATCCCATGTCCCCTTGTAGCAGAACTTGCTTTCAATTGAAAGAGGCTCTCTCCCTGAACATTTATGCCACTGAAGTATTTAAATGTCTCAATCATTTCACCTCTATCCCGCCTTTCCTCTAAGGTGTACATATTAAGATCCTTAAGTCTGTCCTCATATGCTTTATAATGAAGACCACTAACCATTTTAGTAGCCACCCTCTGTACCGAATCCATCCTGTTCACATCCTTTTGAAGGTGCGGTCTCCAGAATTGCACACTATACTCCAAATGAGGCGCACCAAAGACTTATACAGAGGCACTATCACCTCCTTTTTTCTGCTAGCCATTCCTCTCCGTATGCACCCAAGTATCCTTCTAGCTTTTGCCGTCACCTTTTTTACCTGTTTAGCTTCTTTAAGATCATCAGACACCACCACGCCTAGGTCCCACTCTTCTTTAATGGACAAAAGTACTTCACCCCCTATACTATATTGCTCCCTTGGTTTGCTGCAGCCCAAATGCATGACCTTACATTTTTTAACATTAAATCCCAGCTACCAAATTCTAGACCATTCTTCAAGCATAGCTAGATCCCTCCTCATGTTATCTACACCTTCCTGGGTGTCTACTCTATTGCAGATTTTGGTATCATCCGCAAATAGGCAAACCCTACCCGACAGCCCTTCCGCTATATCACTAACAAAGATGTTAAAAAGAATCGGACCAAGAACAGATCCCTGGGGCTCACCACTGGTAAAGCACAGTTACTTACCTGTAACAGGTGATCTCTGGGAACAGCAGGAATAAGTCTTCACATATGGGTATCGTCGATACCGACGGAGCCTGCGCGGGAACGCTCCCCAGCGTCCAGAAAGAAAGCTTTTGGGAGCATCCCACAGCGCCTGCGCGCTGCCTTCCTGCCTTTTCCTAACCGCCTCTCTCCAGTTCAAGTTTTAAGCTGAGACAAAGAGAGAGAGAAAGGAAAGGAAAGATAGAGAGATACAACTCCTAGGGGAGGTGGGTGGATTGTGAAGACTTATTCCTGCTGTTCCCAGAGATCACCTGTTACAGGTAAGTAACTTTGCTATCTCCAGGAACAAGCAGGAATGAGTCTTCACATATGGGGACTCCCCAGCTAGAGATGCCAGGGAGATCTCCAAGGTTGTGAGTCCCTGAGAAGGGCTCTACCTCCTCCCATGGATTTCAGGCATCCAACCAGGGATGGGCGGTAGGAGTTGATTAGGTATGAAACAGGTGTTTGAGAACAGCCTGACCAAACAAGGCATCCCAGCGGGAATCCTTGTCCAAGCAGAAATGGGCTGTAAAGGTATGTACCGAGGCCCAGGTGGCCGCTTGACAGATTTGGTCGATGGACACAGAGTTTAGATGAGCCATAGAGGCTGCCATGGCCCTCACATTGTGAGCTGTGACATGGCCCTCCAGAGAAAGGTTATTACTCTGGTAGGCGAAAGAAATACACTGAGCAATCCAATTGGACAGAGTTCTCTTAGAGACTGGAAGTCCTAAATGAGAGGGATCAAAAGCAACAAATAGTTGAGAGGACTTTCTATGTTGCTGTGTCCTTTGTAAGTAAAAAGCAAGTGCTCTCTTACAATCCAGGGTATGAAGATTCCTCTCTGCACTGGATGCATGAGGTCCTGGAAAAAAGACAGGTAAATACACCTCCTGGTTCAGATGAAAAGGTGAGACCACTTTAGGCATAAAGTGTGGATTAGTCCTGAGGACTACCTTGTCATGATGGAACCTTGTATAAGGAGGATTAGCCACCAAGGCTTGCAGCTCACTAATACGGCGAGCTGAGGTGACTGCAATGAGAAAAATAACCTTCCAGGAAAGGAATTTCAAGGAGGTAGTGGCTAAGGGTTCAAAGGGTGGCTACATAAGCTGGCCAAGAACCAAATTCAAATCCCATGCCACTGGAGGTGGTCTATTGGGAGGTTTAGTTAAAAGAAGGCCTCTCACGAATCTTGCAATAAGAGGATGAGAGGAAATAGGCTGTCCATTGAGAGGCTTAAGGGATGCTGCAATAGCACTCAAATGGACTCTTACTGAATTTGTTTTAAGGCCTGCATGGGATAAATGCAACAAATAGTCTAGTAAATAATTCAGAGGTATTGCAAGAGGGTTAAGACCCTTCTCTGCACACCAAATGGTAAACCTTTTCCACTTAAAAGCATAGGAACGTCTAGTGGAAGGCTTTCTGGAAGCATGAAGGATATCCTCCACCTGCTGAGAAAGATGCAAATCTTGAAGGTCTAGGCCTTCAGCAACCAGGCCCTGAGATGAAGAGACTGGGGATTTGGGTGCCACAACGTTCCCTCCTCCTGGGACAGGAGGTCTGGAGCAGATCCTAAGTCCAGGGAGGGAGCTAGAGAGAGATGAAGAAGTAGAGGTTACCACACTTGGCGTGGCCAACGTGGTGCTATGAGGATCATAGACCCCTTGGTCTCTCTGAAGCTTGAACAGTGTCTTGGAAATTAGGGGAATGGGTGGAAAGGCATAGAGGAAGTCTTGCCCCCAATGGAGGAGGAAGGCATCCCTGGCCTGAACTCCCTGACACGGAATCCTGGAACAGAACCGGGGAAGTTTGGCATTCCACGGACTTGCAAACAGGTCTATGTCCGGGGTTCCCCAAATTTTCAAGATCCTGGCTATCTGGTCCCCATGGAGGGACCATTCAAGTGGAAGCAGAACTCGACAGTCTGTCTGCCCAAGAGTTTTGAACCCCTGGAAGATACACTGCCATGAGATGAATTTTATGCTCTCTGGCGAAGGCCCACAATCTCAAAGCTTCGTTGCAAAGCGACAGAGAGCCAGTCCCGCCCTGCTTGTTTACGTAGAACATGGCTACTTGGTTGTCTGTGTGGATGAGGACTGTCTTGTAGCTGAGCAGGGTGTGGAAGTGTAGAGATGTCTCCTGTGGAGACCAGATGCCCTGGGTGGAGAGATCTTGTAGATGAGCTCACCAACCCCTTGGAGAGGCATCTGTTGTAAGGGTTGCTTGGGGTAGCAACTGTTGAAAGGGGGACCCCCAGCAACAGATTCTGAGTGGACATCCACCACTGGAGAGACCAAAAGAAGCGACTGGAGGTTGCTATTTTTTCTGACAGGCACCCTGATGCCTGGGTCCATTGGGTGGACAGAGTCCACTGAGCTGCCCGCATGTGAAGGCGAGCGTAAGGAACCACATGCACGGTGGATGCCATGTGGCCTAACAGTTGTAACATCTCTCGAGCAGTTAAATGGGACTTTAACTGAACTTGTGAGGCTAACTGCACCAATCGTAGGCAACGGGCTTAAGATAGGCCCTTGCAGTTGTGGTATCCAGCAAGGCCCCTATGAACTCTAGAAACTGAGTAGGGGTGAGATGTGATTTTGGGATGTTTATTACCAGTCCCAGATACTGAAGAACACACCTTGTGCAGACTAGGGAAGCCTGGGCCTCTGTCTGGGATGGAGCTCGGATGAGCCAGTCGTCCAGATATGGGAATACAAATATTCCTAGAGTGCGTAGAAATGCAGCTACTACTACCATGCATTTTGTGAACACTCTTGGAGCAGAGGCCAGACCGAAAGGAAGCACTCTGTATTGGTAGTGCTTTCCTTGATAAAGGAACCGAAGGAACCTTCTGTGTGTTGGATGGATGAGGACATGGGTGTACTCATCCTTGAGATCTAGAGAACAAAGCCAATCCTGACTCTGAAGGTATGGAAGGAGAGCACCGAGAGAAATCATCTTGAATTTCTCCTTGCATAGAAACTTGTTCAATTCTCTGAGATCTAATATGGGTCTGTAGCCCCCTGTTTTCTTTGGGATAAGAAAATAGGGGTAGTAGAACCCTGAACCCTGTTGAAGAAGGGGTACTTCTTCTATTGCCCTTTGGGCAAGAAGGGTAGCAATCTCCTGACCCAGGTCGAGGAGAGATGTCTGAGAATTGAACTGTCTCACCATGGTGTGAGGAGGAAGGTTTAAGAAATGAAGCTTGTACCCCTCCCTTATGATGGAGAGGGTCCATTGCTCTGCTGTGATTTGCTCCCATCTGGGAGCAAAGTAAGCTAACCTTCCTGGAATGGTGAGAGGCTCTGGTTCTTCTAGAGCCAGAAAGGCTAAGTTCTCTAGTTGTAAGTCAAAGGCCCTGAGGAGGCTGAGGCTGTTGGGCCGTAGCAGTCCTTGCAGCCTTAGGTTTGGCTTGTTTAGGTTGTTGCTGACGCTTTGCAGCAAAAAGACCTGCAGTAGATGCCTGGTGACCATAACCAGGATAATATTTCCCTTTTTTGGGAAAGAAAGCCTTTTTGAATAACCTTTTTCTAACAGGAGCAGAAGTAGACTTTGAAAGTCTATCTAAGGCAGAATTCTCAGCATCCATCTGAGTGGCCTTTGCTTGCCAATCCTTGCCAAAAAGGTTTTCACCTGTACAAGGAAGATTTCCTAATCCATCCTGGACCCAGGGTTCCAAATCAGAAGCTTGTAACCAAGCAAGTCTGCGTGCACCTATGGCAATAGCCGAGGCTCTGCTGGCACACTCAAAAGAGTCAAAGGCTGCACAGTTGGAAAATTTGGAAACAAACTGGGCATGTTTAAGCCAGGTGAGAAACTCCTCCCTTTTATCTTCTGAGATAAAAGAAGATAAAGTTTGCAGATGATCTGTAACTTCCTTTAGAAACATCCCCATATAGAGACTATAGGAGTTGATTCTGGCAGTAAGCATATTGGCCTGGAAGATTCTCCGGCCAAAAGCATCCAAGGTTCTGCATTCTCTTCCTGGAGGATTAGATGAGTGTCTTTTTGCACTCTTTATCTTCTTCATAGCAGACTCCACCACAATAGAGTGGTGAGGAAGCTGAGTCTTATGAAAGCCAGGACAAAGAGGAACACGGTACATGGTGTCCAACCTGCGAGAATGAGGGGAGGTAGTAAGAGGTGTCTCCCATATGCCCAACATGTGATCATAAAGGATCTCATGAATTGGTAAAGTAGCTGCCTCTTTAGGAGCCTTAGGATATTGTAAAAAAAATCCAATTTCTTGGCTCTAGGCTCTGGTTCAGGGACCACTGAAATAGAGAGGCCCCTGGCCACTTCCCTAATGAAGTCTTGAAAAGACAAGTCTTCTGGAGGAGACATTCTTCTTGTTGGAGAAGAGGGCTCCTGAGGAAGGAGTACCGATGCTTCGACAGAAGCCTCTGATTCATCAGAGTCTTCGGAGGAATCGAAGTTATCGCCTGTCTGGATGCTCTTGCAGAGCCCGATACGCGTACCAAGTGGTATCGACATCGGGAGTGATCGGTACCGATGGGCATCACAGAACAGGGTACCGCTGCAGTCGACACCGAAGCAGATGTCGATGCAATCGGTACCGGCACCGGAACCGATATCGGTGCAGGAACTGGTACTGACAACGGAGTTTGTTGCGGTACCGGAGGCGTCGCAACTTGTATGAATGCCGTAATGGCACGCTGCATGGTCAGAATATTCTGATCCATCGACGCAACCAATGTCTGGATGTCGGTACCAGTGGAAACCACCGGTACCCCAGAACATGGCAACAGGTGATCGGTCGAGGCCACGCCATCGATGTCAACCTGTGACCCCATAGATGAAGCTTTGGAAGCCGGAGCTTCCCACCGGGGTAATTTTGCCGGTGCAGGATCCTCGAGAGCAAGCCCGGAGGCATCTCGATACTTAGAGGGAGATCTACCCTTCAAGGACCGGCTGGACTTATGTTTGGTTACCTGAGATCCATGGGAGGAAGAAGCAGCACTGGAAGATGTCGATGTCACCGAAGCTGCATCAGAGGTAAACAGGGTACTGAGCTTGGCCGCTCGATTCTATCGACCTCTTTTAGACATCATGGAACAGGACTCACAATCGGTGATGAAGCGGTCAGGACCCAAACATTTTAGACACCAGTCATGGGTGTCAGTGATAGAAAGAGTACCGCTGCACTTCGTGCACTTTTTAAACCCGGAAGCGGGCTTTTCCATGAGGAAAATTTTTCTAGGCCTAAGGCCCAAAATGAAAATAATGCACAGAAGTGGGAAACGGTAGGTTTTTTTTTTTAAAGAAGAAAAGACCGGCGGTACCGGTCTGACGTCGAAGAAGGCAGACGCGCGACCAAAGAAAAAAAGAAAAATAAAGAACTTCTTCAGCGGTGACAGGAACACGACCTGCTGGCTCCACGGAAAAGAAGAACTGGAGAGAGGCGTTTAGGAAAGGCAGGAAAGCAGCGCGCAGGCGCTGTGGGATGCTCCCAAAAGCTTTCTTACTGGACGCTGGGGAGCGTTCCCGCGCAGGCTCCGTCGGTATCGACGACACCCATATGTGAAGACTCATTCCTGCTTGTTCCTGGAGATCATCCTTCTCCTCAGAATGAGCTCCATTTACCTGTACTCTTTGTCGCCTCCCACACAACCAACTTCTAACCCAAGCAATAACTTTAGGGTCCGTCCCTAGGGTGCTCAGTTTGTTTATAAGTTGCCTGTGAGGAACAGTATGACAGGCTTAACTGAAATCCAAATAGAACACACCTAGGGCTCTCCCTCGGTCCAACTCCCTGGTCACCCAGTCAAAGAAATCAATCAGATATGTCTGACAGGACCTGCCTCTGGTGAATCCATGCTGCCTCGGATCCTGTAATCCGCTGGACTCCAGAAACCTCACTATTTTCTCTTTCAGCAGCGTTTCCAATAATTTATTCACCAACGAAGTTAAACTAACCGGCCTGTAGTTTTCAACCACATCCTTACTTCCGCTTTTGTGTAAAAGCACCACATGAGCCTCTCTCCAGTCCTTTGGCACCACTCCCGACTCCAACGAGGCATTGAAAAGGTCAATCAGTGGAGCTGCTAGAACGTCCCCAATTCCCTCAGTATTCTAAGGGTGTATCCAATCTGGTCCCATTGCTTTGTCTATTTTAAGTTGAGCTAGTTTCTCACGAACACAGTCTTCTGAAAATTGTTCAAGATGTGCCTCACTTCTGTTCCTGTTTGTAGGTGTTTTCTGAGGCCCTGTTCCTGGTTCTTCATCTGTGAACACAGAACAGAAATATTTGTTAAGCAATTCCGCTTTATCCTTATCAGCTTCTATATATTCCTCCCCTGCACCCTTGAGTCTGACAATACCCCTTTTGCCTTTCCTCTTCTAACATATCTGAAAAATGTCTTATCCCCCCATTTTATTGCATTGGCTATTTCCTCCTCTTTTTGCATCTTTGCCTTCTTGACTACTTTGCTAGCTTCTCTAAGTTTTTCCAAATACAGATGCCTGTCTTCCTCTCTCTGTGATCTCTTGTATTTCATGAAGGCCTCCCTCTTTTTCTTCACTTTTTCAGCTACTTCTTTCAAAAGCCATAGCGGTCTCCCTTTCAGTTTAACCTTTATTTACCATTTTAACAAAAAGGTTGGTTGTCCTTAAAATATCCCCTTTCCGTTTTGCCCACTGTTTTTCTACATCCCCCAGCTGTTCCCATCTCACTAACGACTCCCTGAGGTATTGGCCCATCTTCGCAAAGTTATTCTTCCTAAAGTCTAAGATCCTCACCTTGGAATGGATTCTAACAGCCCTAGTCCTAATACTGAACCATACCATCTGGTAATCACTGGATGCAAAATGATCTCCCACTACATCATCAGAAACACTTTCACCATTGGTAAGCACCAATTCCAGTATGGCCCCTTCACGTGTGGGGTCTGTTACCAATTGCCTGAATAGTTCTCCCTGTAGAGAATCCAGAATCTCCTTTATTCAGAAGATGATAGAAAGATGATACTGCAGCAGGAATGTGCCAATCAACATCTGGCATAGTGAAATCCCCCTTTCCTAGCAATGTTGCGTATGTCTTCAATTAACTCTGTTCACCTCTTCCTCTTGTGAGGTAGGTCTGTATATCACACCAATGCAAAGAGATTTCTCTTTCCCTCTTTCTAGTTTAACCCACAATGCCTCCTCTCTCCCTTTTAAGCTCTGTAATTCCAAAGCTTTAATAGTAGTTTTTACATATAGTGCCACTCCTTCTCCCCTTCTTCCTACCCTGTCCTTTCTGAATAAAGTATAGCCAGGTATAGTTACATCCGAATCATGGTTTTCTGTGAACCATGTTTCTGTAACTGCCACTGAATCCAAGTCAGCCACTCCCACCAAAGCTTCAACATCAGGGATCTTATTTCCCATGCCACGGGCATTTATACACACTGATTTCCATGTGTTACCCGTTACCCATTTCCAAAAAGGTATTTAATATTTCATTTTCCTGGGGCTTTCACTTACCTGGGGGCTTTCGTCACCCAACTCTAATGAATCTAGTTTAAAGTCCTCTTCAGTAGATTAGCCAGTCTACTATTGAAGACGCGTTCACCTTTCTTGGACAGATGGATGCCATTTCTGCTCTGCAACCCTTGAAACAGCATCCCATGGTCTAGGAAATCAAAACGCTCTCGATGACACCATCCATGCATTCATCTTCAGGATGCGAGCCTCTCTGCCTTGGCATTTACCCTCAACAGGGAGGATTGAGACCACCACCTGTGCACCTAACTGCTTCACCCTCTGTCCCAGAGCCATTAAGTCACTTTTAATACGTTCCGAGGGATACCTGGCAGTATCATTTGTTCCAACATGGATTAGCAACATTGGGTATAGTCAGTGGGCTTGATGAGTCTTGACAAACTTTCCATAACATCTTGGATTTTGGCACCAGGCAGACAGCATACCTCTCTGGACATCAAGTCTGGTTGGCAGATGGACGCCTCAGTACCCCTCAGAAGAGAGTCTCCAAGCACCACTACCCTTTGCTTCCTTGTGGTCACTGATTCTGCAACTTTGGGGTACTTGAGCTGTGGTTCTTCCCTTTCCAGGGTTGCTTTCACCTCCTCCACTTCCAGGGCTGCATAATGGTTCTTCAATTCAAGGGCTGGAGAAGTTGGACTGTTGATTCTGCAGGCCCTGGTTACTTGTGTCCAACCATCGACATTCTGTTGGCACCCATCTTCTCCTGTGCTGGAGAGCTTGGTTGCTGCAAGAAGCATCTCATCAATGTACTTCTCACTGTCTTGAATGCTCCTCAGCCTTGCCATCTCCTCTCTGAGTTCCTCCACTTGTTCCTCAGAGCTTCAGCATGCAGGCACCCTGCACATGGAACCGGTCCTTCAACTGGCATTAGGACCTCTGTATGGACAGAGGCAGAAGCTGTAACGGGGGCAACAGCATTAGTGATACGATTTTCCCAGCCATTGTTCTGTTCGTGGAGCTTAGGTATCTGTTAAAGCAAAAGAGAGAGATCTACCAAGTACCAGCCGGTTTCCCAGCTGTCCTTTCAGAGAAAAAGCAGTTAAATCTCTTTAATTATATTCAAAATGTGCTGCTCCAAGTCTCTGTGCTTTGTTAAATGGGGAGGTGCCCTATAAAGCAAGACTGCTCACTAGGGGTGTGTGGGAGTCATGGTGGATAGGGAGGGAACTAACTCCTGATTAGGTGTCAGCAGCTCCCTAAAGCTGAGAAGGTTACAAGAGGTCAACCACCTACTCTGCTCAAGGAAATATTTCTACTAAAGCACCAAAAAGAAAGTAACTTTGCTTTAAAATTATACAAAAACCCTTTTAAGAGCTCCCAGTCAGAGAGCTAGCAATTTAATAAAAATAAACCCTCAAATCCTTACCGTTGTTTGACCTGTTGAGCCCCTGTTAGGAAAGAAGGGGGTATTCGGGTCCTGTGATCTCATCCTTCAGTGTAGCCCGGCTCAACAGCTACTTTGTACCTAGTTAACAAATGTTCCATGTAAAACAGACTTGTAAATCTGTTCATTCTTGTTCATTGTAAACCGCACCTGATCTGTGGAAGGTAGCGGTATATAAGCAACTGTTAAATAAATAAATAAAAAAACGGTTCAAAAGGCTCCTTCGTCAAAGCCTTCAGAACTAGATTGAGATCCCATGTCGGAACCACCGCTTGATGCGGAGGACGAAGCCACGCCACTGCCCTGAGAAACCGCAAGACATCCAATATGGGACCCCAAAGGGATCTTATGGACCTTACCACGATAGCAGGCAATCGCCGCCAGCTGCACCAGCAAAGAGATAGCTGCCAGCCCCTTCTCAAAGCCGTCCTGCAAAACGTCTGGCATGGAAGCGCAGCGGGCCTAGCCCGCCGCTCCACACACCAAGCCTCAAAAATATGCCAAACACAAACGTAGGCTAGCGATGTAGATCTCTTGCGCGCTTTCAACTAGGTCGAGATCACCGGACCTGAATACCCCTTCTTTCTCAACCTTGCCCTTTAAATAGCCAAGCTGCAGGCAAGAACCGATCCACCTGAGGCATGCGCACTGGTCCTTGCGTCAGTAAGTCTTCCCAACCTGGAAGGCGCCACGGCCGATCTTCCAGCAGCCGAATCAAGTCAGCATACCGAGGGCGCCGTGGCCAATCCGGAGCAATCAGGATGACTCACCCCCGATGAGCCTCTATCCTCTGCACCACCCGGCCTATTATTTTTATTTTATTTTATTTTTATTTTAGCTGTATTTATATCCCGCTTTTCACCGGGTCAAAGCGGTCAATTGGGAGATACATTTAACACGAGGGGATATGACACACATACGCTAATACTTACAGGGAACATGGGCAATGGAGAGTTAAGTGGCTTGCCCAAGACCACAAGGAGTGCCTATAGGACTAGAAATCCCAGTCCCTCCGGCCTGAGATTGCTGTCCCCAGGTGGGACTTGAACCCCCGGCCCTCCGGCCCGAAGTACCTTGTCTTAACCACTAGGCCACTCCTCCCCCCTATTAGAGTCCAAGGGGGGGGGAAGACAAAGACTCCCCCCTAAGGGCCAAAGCTTCAAGAGGGCACCTAGCCCCTTGGACATCCTTTCTCGCCTTCTGCTGAAGAAATGGTTCGCCTTGGCATTTGTGATCGTTGCCATCAGATCCATGATCGGTGTACTCCACTGATACACCAACTGCGCTAAGACCTCCGAGTAAAGCTCCCATTCCCCGGGGTCTACCCGGATTAGACTTAATCTGCCATCACGTTATCGACGCCTGTCACATGAGCCGCCGACAGAGCTTGGAGTGGAGGTTCTACTCAGCCGAACAGTTCCGCTTCTTCTTCCAAAGCCGTGCTGCCCGTTCCCCCCTGTCGGTTGACATAGGTCACTGCGGTCACATTGTCCAAGAGCACTCGTACTGCCTTCCTGAACACCCGCGCTTCGAAGGCTCTGAGTGCTTGGGCTATCGCCCGCAGCTCCAGTCTGTTGATCGACCAACCGGCCTCTTGCTCGTTCCAAGTCCCCTGAGCAAACTGTCCCTCGCAGTGCCCCCCCCCCCCCAGCCTGAAAGACTGGCATTGGTCTTCAACTGAGTCCACTGGGGAGGTTCTAACGGCATGTCTGCCGATAAGTGCTCCGGAGACAGCCACCAGCGAACATCCTGAGGGCACGGGAGTCGTCGAGACAGCGAATCCGACTGGTGTGACTACCGCTGGAGCAGAGCCTGCTGTAAGGGCCACATTGCCTAACTATTCCTTATTTACACCTCAGTGAGCCCCTGGCTCACCACTTCCAGCTGCTTGGAGACTGAGCATACTGGGAGCTGGTGGGCGATGCCAGCGGTATTTGTACTGGTGACTACAGTTTTGGACATGCTCACTCTCCAAGCTGCTGGAGGGGGAGAACTGCCCAGAGGTGCGGGACTGGACTGGAAGAAAAACATGTTTATTGGTTTCAATAAAGTCCACTATTCGCTCTTTCAGGAGCACCTCCATTATTTTTCCGCCACCAAGGTAAGGCTTACTGGCCTGTAGTTTACCACTTCTTCCCTATTACCATTTTTTTTTAAGAGGTACCACATCAGCCCTTCTCCAGTCCTGTGGAACTTCTCCTGTCTCCAAGGATCTATTAAAAAATATCCTTTAACGGCTCCGCAAGAACCTCTCTGAGCTCTAAGTATCCTGGGATGTATCCCATCCGGTCCAATGGCCTTGTCCACTTTCAGTTTTGCAAGTTGTTCAAGCACATCATCTTCAGTGAATGGTTGTTGTATCTACTCCATTCCCATTTGAATATTTGTCAAAGGTCCTTCTCCCAGGATTTTCTTTAGTACAAACAGAAATATTTATTTAGCGTTTTCGCTTTATGAATGTTACTTTCCACAAATCCGCTCCCTGCGCTTTTGAGTCCTGAAATTCCATCTCTCCTGAATATACCTGAAAAACATTTTGTCACCACACTTCACATCTTTAGTTTGGAACGTGGTGTCGCTGGGGACTCCAGCAGAGTCAGATCTATGGAAGAACTTTTCCTGCTGCAGCTGGTGGCTCTTGATGGCCTTTGCGGACATGGACTGGCAAAGGTCGCAGCCCTAGTTGTCATGGCCCGGCCTGGGGCAACAATCATGTAGATCGATGAGGGATATCATCTTACTGCACTGAACACATTTCTTGAAGCCACTGGAGGCCATGAGGAAAAAATGGGCCCTTGAACCCGGGTGAGGGTCCAAGGCCTATTGGCCAAAAAGGGCACGAAGTGCCAGTCGAGGGACACTGAGAAATAAAAGGAAAATGAACCAGAGTAACGACACTGAGGCAAGCTGGCTCGGGAGCAGGAAGAGTAACCGGTACGCGTACCAAAAAGAAAACAAATTTAAGACTAAAAGTAACACTTTTTCCAGGGAATGGGACAGACATTTGGTGGGCTCCACGGAAAAAAGGAAACTGAGGCAAGATGGCACCCTTGGGCGAGAAGTGGACCACGCATGCGTGGTGCAGATCCCAAAGGCTTTCTTTGAAAGCTGGGGAGATGCTACTGTGTGGGCTCAGTCAGGGCAGATGTCACCCATATGTGAGGACTGACTTCCTGCTTGTTCCCGGAGAACATAACTTATTAATGAAACAAGATGTCAGGGCTAGCTGATGCTTATCTTAAAGGGCATTAAAGAAAATGTTAGACAGTTGTACAAGCACCTAAGCCCCAAAATCGCCAAGGCAGAAAAAAAGGGTACAGATCACAAACATGTCCCATACAGACTGGAAAAGGAAGAGGAGCTAAGCTGTACAAGCTGCAGTTATAAACATAACCTCCTTGCTGGGAAGATGAGATGGGCCATTTCACTCTCTCTTCTACCGTCTATTTATATATTAAATGGTATACCCAATGCACCCAGTCTCATCCAGCTGCAAAATCTAGCTCTTGATACAGAATTAATTTCCTGTGGAGCAGTTAAAGGAGACCAGGTTGGATTGGAAGTAGGGCAGCATATGCAGATTCTCCCCCATTCAGCATCATTGTGGCACCTCAACTCATTTTCTCGGCTCACCAGGGCTGGAGTGTAGCAGTCTGACACTATGGCTTGAGGGTACACCACTGTTCCTCCCCAATAACTATGCCTGGAAAGGTACTTAGGAGGTTGGGGTGAGAAATAATTCACCCTCCCTTATCTCAGATTCCAAGCCAAGATCCTAGAGCTCTCCTCCTCTGCACACTCCCAACTGCTCAATACTCCTTTCCTCCCCACCTTAGAGATTTCTAATCTTAACTATTTTTTTAATTCCTTCCTCTGCCACTTAAGATACCTCTTCTCCTAAAAACGAAAGTCACAGGAGAACATAGAGGTCTCTACATAAAATATACAAACATGCATATACAAGTATGCATATGCAAATATGCCTGAAGTGCTACATAATCTACCCCTTGTGCGACCCAAAGGAAAAGGAGGGTTGTGCGAATACACATTAGCCACAAACATACACTGGGAAAATACTGAAATCACTAAAAGGACAGATGCTCACATGAAGGGGGCAAACTAACAATAATACCACCATACTAATAAGACAAAACAAACCTCACTGTTTCTTTGAAATTCTTATATCAGGTTTACTGTAGAAATTATCTGGGCAAAAAGCGAACAACAAGCATCTAGAATTTTTTTTTTAAAAAATGTTATTAGGTGTGATAAGATTTCCAACTTGTGCAATAAAGCTTTTCATTTCAACACTTACCATATCCACTCAAGCTGCCTTGACTTCCATATGCTCCTGCATAACTTCCACTTAGCTGCTGGTTACTTGCAGTACCATAGGTGGCTTGATTTCCTATTATATTAGGACATAAATGTAAGAAAATCTTGCTTTCCAGATAGATTGATTAGTATCATTTATCCAAAAGGTGGCAACTAGAAACTAATGCAAGCACACCTGATCATTAAAAATGTGATTACCACAATACCTTTGTAAAAGTGGGGTATGAACTAAAGTATTTAAAAATCTACAGTACATGATATATTAAAATTAAGAAAATATAACGTACCACACATTTACTACAACAGGTATCAGAGTAACAAATACAGTTGTGGTCAACATCACTGGCACCCTTGAAGTTCAACCCATTAATGTCCAATAACTCCTTTTAAAAAAAAGTGGCCAGTGAAATGGCTTTGGACTATATATGCACACATATTTGGCATAAAAAGAGTCAAATAAAACAAGAAAAATTAAAAAAGGAAATATTATAAAAACTGGGACATCATTGTCAGGACATGATTATTGGCACCCTTATAAACAATTCAAATCAGTCTGAACAGAAGAACCACATTCCCACTGCAGTAAAATTAGACACACCTGTGATCAATTGTCAGTACGCACATGACTTGAATCATGAATGAATGTTTAAAATGGCCACAATCATTCGCTGTTTCATTTTCACAAAGTGAAGACAAGAGAGCTGCCTAAGACCATGGGAAAAGCCACCATCACCAAACATCAAAAGGGTACAAGCCATCTCCAAAGACCTTGGGATTCCTGGGTTTACAGTTCAGGTCGTTAAGAAGTTTTCTCCTCATGGGACTGTCAAGAACCTCCCAAGACATGGTGGGAAGAGGAAAATTAATCCAAGTCGTCTAAAAAGGTTAGTGCGAACTGTTGGAAAAACACCACATACAACATCCAAAAAGCTTAAGGCTGACATGGAGCAATCTGAAGTGATGGTTTCACCTGCATCATATGCTGTGCACTAAAGGAGGACTTCTGGGCGAAGGCCAAAAAGGACCCCACTGCTCAAAGACAGAAATAAAGACATGCCTGACATTTGCCCAAAGCCACATTAAGAAACCACAATCCTTCTGGGAAAATGTTCTGTGGACAGATGAAAGTAAACTTGAGCTTGCTGGCAATGCAGACCAGTGATACATTTACAGCAGAAGAAATGAAGCTTATAAGGAAAAACATACCCTTTCTACAGTTAAATATAGTGGAGGTTCCAGAGTGTTATGGGGCTGTTTTGCTGCCTCAGGAAATGGAGGCCTGGAACACATTAAAGGAATGGTGAAATCAGAGGACTACCAAGGTATTTTGAAGTGAAATGTGCTAACTAGTGTCAGAAAACTAGGTCTGGGTCTAGGTCGTGGGGTCCTCCAGAAGGGCAATGACGCAAAACATACATCTAAAAGTACAAAAGAATGGTTAAAAAGGAACAGAAGAACATAAGATATTCCATACTGGATCAGACCAAGGTCCATCAAGCCCAGTATCCTTTTTTCCAACAGTGGCCAATCTAGGTCACAAGTACCTAGCAGTTTCCCCACAAGAGACAGGTTCCACAATGCTTGTATTGGGGCAAGCAATGGATTTCCCGGATCCCCTTTAATAATGGTTTATGGACCTTTCCTCCAGGAACTTGTCCAACCCTTTTTTTAAACCCAGCTACACTAACAGCTTTTACTACATTCTCCGGTAACAAATTCCAGAGCTGATTACATGTTGAGTGAAAAAATATTTTCTCTTATTTGTCTTAAATAGTTTACCCTGTAGCTTCATTGCATGTCCCCTAGTCTTTCTATATTCTGATAACGTAAACAATCGATCTACGTTTACCCGTTCCACTCCGTTCATTCATTTATAGACTTCTATCATATCTCCCCTCAGCCGTCTCTTTTCTAGGTTAAAGAGCCCTAACCTTTTTTGCCTTTCTTCATAGAGGTATCCTTCCATCCCCTTTACCATTTTGGTGGCTCTTCTCTGAACCTTTTCTAATAAAGCACAGTTACTTACCTGTAACAGGTGATCTCTGGGAACAGCAGGAATAAGTCTTCACATATGGGTATCGTCGGTACCGACGGAGCCTGCGTGGGAACGCTCCCCAGCGTCCAAAAGGAAAGCTTTTGGGAGCATTCCACAGCGCCTGCGCGCTGCCTTCCCGCCTTTCCTAACCGCCTCTCTCCAGTTTGAGTTTTAAAGCTGAGACAAAGAGAGAGTGAGGAAAGGAAAGAAAGATAGAGAGATACAACTCCTAGGGGAGGTGGGTGGGTTGTGAAGACTTATTCCTGCTGTTCCCAGAGATCACCTGTTACAGGTAAGTAACTGTGCTATCTCCAGGAACAAGCAGGAATGAGTTCACATATGGGGACTCCCCAGTTAGAGATGCCTGGGAGATCACCCAGGTTGTGAGTCCCTGGGAAGGGCTCTACCTCCAATCATGAATCTCAGGCATCCAGCCAGGGATGGAGGGTAGTAGTTGGTTAGGTATGGAACAGGTGTTTGAGAACAGCCTGACCAAACAAGGCATCCCGGCGGGAGTCCTTGTCCAAGCAGTAATGGGCTGTGAAGGTATGAACCGAGGCCCAGGTGGCCGCTCGACAGATCTGGTCGATGGACACAGAATTTAGATGAGCCATAGAGGCTGCCATGGCCCTCACATTGTGAGCTGTGACATGGCCCTCCAGAGAAAGGTTATTACTCTGGTAGGCGAAAGAAATACACTGAGCAATCCAATTGGACAGAGTTCTCTTAGAGACTGGAAGTCCTAAATGAGAGGGATCAAAAGCAACAAAGAGTTGAGAGGACTTTCTATGTTGCTGTGTCCTTTGTAAGTAAAAAGCAAGAGCTCTTTTACAATCCAGGGTATGAAGATTCCTCTCTGCACTTGAAGCATGAGGTACTGGAAAAAAGACAGGTAAATAAACCTCTTGGTTCAGATGAAAAGGTGAGACCACTTTAGGCATAAAGTGTGGATTAGTCCTGAGGACTACCTTGTCATGATGGAACCTTGTATAAGGATTAGCCACCAAGGTTGCAGCTCACTGATGCGGCGAGCTGAAGTGACTGCAATGAGAAAAATAACCTTCCAGGAAAGGAATTTCAAGGAGGTAGTGGCTAAGGGTTCAAAGGGTGGCTGCATATGCTGGCCAAGAACCAGATTCAAGTTCCATGCCACTGGAGGTGGTCTGATGGGAGGTTTAGTCAAAAGAAGGCCTCTCATGAATCTTGCTATAAGAGGATGAGAGGAAATAGGCTGTCCATTAAGAGGTTTAAGGGATGCTGCAAAAGCACTCAAATGGACTCTTACTGAATTTGTTTTAAGGCCTGCATGGGATAAATGCAGCAAATACTCTAGTAAAGAATTCAGAGGTATTGCAAGAGGGTTAAGACCCTTCTCTGCACACCAAATGGTAAACCTTTTCCATTTAAAAGCATAGGAACGTCTAGTGGAAGGCTTTCTGGAAGCATGAAGGATATCCTTCACTTGCTGAGAAATATGCAAATCTTGAAGGTCTAGGCCTTCAGCAACCAGGCTCTGAGGTGAAGAGACTGGGGATTTGGGTGCCACAACATTCCCTCCTCCTGGGACAGGAGGTCTGGGGCAGATCCCAAGTCCAGGGAGGGAGCTTGAGAGAGATGCAGAAGTAGAGGGTACCACACTTGGCGTGGCCAATGTGGTGCTTTGAGGATCATAGACCCCTTTGTCTCTCTGAAGTTTGAAGAGTGTCTTGGGAATTAGGGGAATGGGTGGAAAGGCATAGAGGAAGTCTTGCCCCCAATGGAGGAGGAAGGCATCCCTGGCCTGAACTCCCTGACACGGAATTCTGGAACAGAACCGGGGAAGTTCGGCATTCCACGGACTTGCAAACAAGTCTATGTCTGGGGTTCCCCAAATTCGAAAGATCCTGGCTATCTGGTCCCCATGGAGGGACCATTCGTGTGGAAGCAGAACTCGACTGAGTCTGTCTGCCCAAGAGTTTTGAACCCCTGGAAGATACACTGCCATGAGATGAATTTGATGCTCTCTGGCAAAGGCCCACAATCTCAGAGCTTCATTGCAAAGCGACAGAGAGCCAGTTCCGCCCTGCTTGTTCACATAGAACATGGCTACTTGGTTGTCCGTGTGGATGAGGACTGTCTTGTAGCTGAGCAGGGTGTGGAAGACTCAGAGCTAGAAAAATTGCTCTGAGCTCTAAGAGGTTGATATGTAGAGATGTCTCCTGTAAAGACCAGATGCCTTGAGTGGAGAGATCTTGAAGATGAGCTCCCCAACCTCTTGGAGAGGCATCTGTTGTAAGGGTTGCTTGGGGTAACACCTGTTGAAAGGGGGACCCCAACAACAGATTTTGAGTGGACTTCCACCACTGGAGGGACCAAAAGAGGCGACTGGAGGTTACTATTTTGTCTGACAGGCAACCTGATGCCTGGGTCCATTGAGTGGACAGAGTCCACTGAGCTGCCCTCATGTGAAGGCGAGCGTAAGGAACCACATGCACAGTGGATGCCATGTGGCCTAACAGTTGTAACATCTCACGAGCAGTTAAATGGGATTTTAACTGAATTTGTGAGGTTAACTGCACCAAGTGTAGGCAACGGGCCTGGGGAAGATAGGCCCCTTGCAGTTGTGGTATCCAGCAAGGCCCCTATGAACTCTAGAGACTGAGTAGGGGGTGAGATGGGATTTTGGAAAGTTTATTACAAGTCCCAGATACTGAAGGATACGCGTTGTGCAGGTTAGAGAAGTCTGGGCCTCTGACTGGGAAGGAGCTCGAATGAGCCAGTCGTCCAGATATGGGAATACGAATATCCCTAGAGTGCGTAAAAATGCAGCTACTACTGCCATGCATTTTGTGAACACCCTTGGTGCAGAGGCCAGACCGAAAGGAAGCACTCTGTATTGGTAGTGCTTCCCTTGATAAAGGAACCAAAGGAACCTTCTGTGTGTTGGATGGATGAGGACATGGGTGTACGCATCCTTGAGGTCTAGAGAGCAAAGCCAATCCTGACTCTGAAGGTATGGAAGGAGAGTACTGAGAGAAATCTTGAATTTCTCCTTGCAAAGAAACTTGTTCAATTCCCTGAGATCTAATATGGGTCTGTAGCACCCTGTTTTCTTTGGGATAAGAAAGTAGGGGGAGTAGAACCCTGAGCCCTGTTGAAGAAGGGGTACTTCTTCTATTGCCCCTTGGGCAAGAAGGGTAGTAATCTCCTGACCCAGGTCGAGGAGAGATGTCTGAGAATTGAACTGTCTCACCATGGTGTGAGGAGGAAGGTTTAAGAAATGAAGCTTGTACCCCTCCCTTATGATGGAGAGGGTCCATTGCTCTGCTTTGATTTGTTCCCACCTGGGAGCAAAGTAAGCCAACCTTCCTGGAATGGTGAGAGGCTCTGGATGTTCTAGAGCCAGAAAGGCTAAGCTCTCTAGTTGTAAGTCAAAGGCACTGAGGAGGCTGAGGCTGTTGGGCTGTAGCAGTCCTAGCAGCCTTAGGCTTGGCCTGTTTCGGTTATTGCTGTCTCTTTGTAGCAAAACGACCTGCAGAAGATGACTGCTGACCATAAGCAGAATAATATTTCCCTTTTTTGGGAAAAAAACCCTTTTTGAACAACCTTTTCTTAAAAGGAGCAGAAGTAGACTTTGAAAGTCTATCTAAAGCAGAATTTTCAGCATCCATTTGGGTGGCCTTTGCTTGCCAATCTTTGCCAAAAAGGTTTTCACCTGTACAAGGAAGGTTTCCTAGTCCATCTTGAACCCAGGGTTCCAAATCAGAAGCTTGTAACCAAGCAACTCTGCGTGCACCTATGGCAATGGCCGAGGCTCTGCTGGCACCTTCAAAAGAGTCAAAGGCTGCACGGTTGGAAAACTTGGAAATATCCTGGGCATGTTTGAGCCAGGTGAGGAACTCTTCCCTTTTATCTTCTGAAATAAAAGGAGATAAAGTTTGCAGGTGATCTGTAACTTCTTTTAGAAACATCCCCATATAGAGACTATAGGAGTTGATTCTGGCAACAAGCATACTGGCCTGGAAAATTCTCCTGCCAAAGGCATCTAAGGTTCGGCATTCTCTTCCTGGAGGAGCAGAAGAGTGCCTTTTTGTTTTCTTTATCTTCTTCATAGCAGACTCCACCACAATGGAGTGGTGAGGAAGCTGAGTCTTATGGAAGCCAGGACAAGGAGGAACACGATACATGGTGTCCAACCTGCGAGAATGAGGGGAAGTGGTGAGAGGAGTCTCCCATATGCCCAACATGTGATCATAAAGAATCTCATGTATTGGTAAAGTGGCTGCCTCTTTAGGAGCCTTAGGATATTGTAAAATATCTAATTTTTTGGCTCTAGGCTCTGTCTCAGGGGGCCACTTTATTTATTTATTTAACATTTCTTCTATACCGCGCTATTAAAATCAGTGCGGTGTACATTGAACAAAACATACTGCAATGCATACAGGCAACATTGAGTTTACAAAGAACAGGGAAAAACAACACATGGGATAACCGGGAGAACTATGTACAGTTAACTTTATACTATATATATATATATATACTTTAACTATATACAATATTCTAAACTCGTTTGGATATCGTGCGTGAATTCATGTGGATGGAAAGGCCCCTGGCCACTTCCCTAATGAAGTCTTGAAAAGACAAGTCTTCTGGAGGAGACATTCTCCTTTTTGGAGAAGAGGGCTCCTGAGGATGGATCACCGATGCTTCGACAGAGACCTCTGATTCATCAGAGTCTTCAGAGGAATCGAAGTATCACCTGTCAGGATGCTCCTACAGAGCCCGATACGCGTACCGGGTGGTATCGACATCGGGAGTGATCGGTACCGATGGGCATCACAGAACAGTGTACCGCTGCAGTCGACACCGAAGCGGATGTCGATGCAATCGGTACCGGCACCGGAACCGATGTCGGTACTGGCAACGGAGTTTGTTGCGGTACCGAAGGCGTCACAGCTTGTATGAATGCCATGATGGCACGCTGCATGGTCAGGATATTCTGATCCATTGACACAAACAATGTCTGGATGTCGGCACCAGTGGGAACCACCGGTACCCCAGAACATGGCAACAGGTGATCGGTCGAGGCCGAGCCATCGATGTCATCCTGTGACCCCATAGATAAAGCTTTGGAAGCCGGAGTCTCCCGCCGGGGTAATTTTGCCGGTGCGGATTCCTCGAGGGCAAGCCCAGAGGCATCTCGATACTTAAGAGGGAGATCTACCCTTCGAGGACTGGCTGGATTTAAGTTTGGTTACCTGAGATCCATGTGAGGAAGCAGTAGCCCTGGAAGACGTCGATGCAACCGAAGCTGCATCCGAGGGAAACAGGGTACTGAGCTTAGCTGCTCGATTCAGTAGACCTCTTTTAGACATCATGGAGCAGGACTCACAATCCGCAATGGAGTGGTCACGACCTAAACATTTTAGACACCATTCATGGGTGTCAGGGACAGAAATAGTGCCGCTGCACTTCGTGCATTTTTGAAACCCAGAGGCAGGCTTTTCCATGAGGAAAAATGTCCTAGACCTAAGGCCAAAGAAAAAAATGCACTGAAGTGAGAAAATATAGTATTTTTTTTTTTTTTTAAGAAGAAAGAAAAGACCGGCGGTACCGGTCCAGCGTCGAGAAGGCAGACGCGCGACCAAAGAAATAAAATAAAATAAAGAAATTCTTCAGCGGTGACAGGCACATGACCTGCTGGCTCCGCGGAAAAGAAGAACTGGAAAGAGTAGGTTAGGAAAGGCGGGAAGGTAGCGCGCAGGCGCTGTGGGATGCTCCCAAAAGCTTTCCATTTGGACGCTGGGGAGCGTTCCCGCGCAGGCTCCGTCGGTACCGACGATACCCATATGTGAAGACTCATTCCTGCTTGTTCCTGGAGATCGCTATATCCTTTTTAAGATACGGCGACCAGAATTGCACATAATATTCAAGGTGCGGTCGCACCATGGAACGATAGAGAGGCATTATAATATCCTTTGTTTTATTTTCCATTCCTTTCCTTATGATACCTAGCATTCTATTTGCTCTCTTGGCTGCCACTGCACACTGGATGGAGGGTTTTAACATGTTATCCACGACACCTAAATCTTTTTCCTGGGTGGTGGTTCCTAATGTGGAACCTTGCATCGTGTAACCATAGTTTGGGTTGTTCTTCCCTAGGTGCATAACTTTGCACTTGTCCACATTAAATTTCATCTGCCATTTTGATGCCCAGTCTTCCAATTTATCAAGATCCTCTTGCAATTTTCCACAATCCTCAAGGTTTTTTTTTTTTTTTTTAACTACTTTAAATAGTTTTGTGTCATCTGCAAATTTGATAACCTCACTCGTTATTCCCTTTTCTAGATCATTTATGAATATGTCAAAAAGCAGCAGACCCAGCACAGATCTCTGGGGTACACCACTATTCACCTTTCTCCATTGGGAAAATTGGCCATTTAGCCCTACCCTCTGCTTTCTATCTTCTAACCAGTTTCTGATCCACAAAAGTACACTGCCTCCTGTCCCATGACTCTATAGTTTTGCCAAAAGTCTCTGATGAGGTACCTTTCAAAAACTTTCTGAATTTCCAAATACACTATATCAACCGACTCACCTTTGACTACCTGTTTATTCACACCTTCAAAATAAAACCCAACAGATTAGTAAGACAAGATCTTCCTTGTCTAAAGCCATGTTGGCTGTCTCTCATTAAGTCATGACTACCTACATGTTAAGCAATTTTGTTCTTTATGATGGTTTCTACCATTTTTCCCAGTACTGACGTGAGGCTCACCGGTCTAGTTTCCCGGATCACCCCTGGAACCCTTTTTAAAAATTGGCGTTACGAAGGCCATCCTCCAATCTTCAGGTATTACAGATGATTTTAATGATAGTTCACAGATTACTAATAGCAGATCTCAATTTCATATTTCATTTCTTTCAACACCCTTGGATGTATACCATCCAGTCCAGGTGATTTGCTACTCTTCAGTTTATCAAATAGTTGTAATACATCTTCCCGGTGTATTGATATTTCCTTCAATTCTTCCGCACCTTTAAATACCACTTCAGTCATGGGTAACATCCCTACATCTTCCTCAGTAAAGACCGAAGCAGAGAATTCATTCAGCCTCTCCGCAATAGCCTTGTTGCCTCTTAGTGCCCCTTTAACCCCTCTATTATCTAATGGACCAACTGACTCTCTCAGGTTTTTTTGCTACGAATGTACTTGAAAAAGTCTTTATTTCACGTTTTTGCTTACACAGCAAGCTTCTTCTCAAATTCTCCCTTTGCCTGCCTTATCAATGCCTTGCATTTGACTTGCCAGTGCTTGTGCTGTTTCCAGTTTTCGTCATTTGGCTCTTTTTTCCAGTTCCTAAAAGATGCTTTTTTGGCAACAGCAGCCTCTCTGACCTCACCTTTAAACCATGCTGGCAGTTTTTTGGACTTCCTTCCACTTGTCTTAAAGCATGGAATACAGCTGGTCTGGGCTTCCAAGATAGTATTTTTCAACACTCAAGCTTGCTGTAAGCCTTTAACCTTTGCAACTGCTCCTTTTAGTTTTTTTTAAACTATTTTCCTCATTTTATCATAGTCTCCCTTTCGAAAGTTAAAAGGTAGTACTGTGGATTTCTTTACTATCCCTCCTCCACTAATTAAATCAAACACAATCATGCTATGATCACTATTGCCAAGTGGCCCCAACACCCTTATCTCTTGCACCAGATCTAGTGTTCCACTAAGGACTAGGTCCAATATGGCTTCCCCTCTGGTCGGTTCCTGAACCAGCTGCTCCAAGAAGCAGTCATTTATTTCATCTAGGAACGTTATCTCCCTAGCATGTTCTAACAAATGGACTGTTTTAAAAGTGGTCAGCAAATATGTCCTGATATCAATCCAACCTTTGGAAAGAGCTGTAATCTGGTACTGGTAAAAGGAATCCTAGAAACATTCATGAGCTGGAACAAATCACAGTTGAAGTGTGGAAGAAACTATCAGCAGACAGATGCACAAAACTTATAGATGGCTAAAATAAATATTTGGAGGTGGTCATCACTGCCAAGGATTGTGCAACCAAATATCAGTGAAGGGTGCCATTAATCCTGTCTACTACTACTGAGCATTTGTATAGCGCTGCAGAGAGTAAGAGAGAGTCCCTGCTCATCACAGCTTACAATCTAGTCAAGATAGACTTGTAACACACTAGGTTTAGACAGGGATAAATCTAGGGGGAATGATAAAGGAAACACAAAGGAGATCAGGTGTGTCACGATCCGAAAGCAGCAGCGGTGAGTTTTCAGCATGGATTTGAAAAGGGCCAGAGAAGGCACCTGACATACAGGCTCAGGTGTTTGTTCCAGGCATAAGAAGCAGCAAGGTAAAAGAAGCGGTCTAGAGTTAGCAATAGAAGGGCACAGTTAGAAGAAATTTGCCAGAAAAGCGTAGTTTTCGGGGAGGGGTGTAGGGAGGTATAAGAGAGGAAAGGTAGTGAGGATCTGCAGAGTGAATGCACTTATAGGTCAGCAGGGCAAGTTTGAACTGGATGCAGAAACAGATAGGGAGTCAATAAAATGACTTGAGAAGAGGGATAATATGAGCTTGACTAGGCTGGCGGAAGATTAGCCACGCAGCAGTGTGTTGAACAGATTGAAGGGGATAGAGATGATTCAGTGGGAGACCAGCAAGGAGGAGGTTACAATAGTCAAGATGGGAGGTGATTAAGGAGTGAATAAGTGTCTTAGTAGTGTGTTCAGAAAGGAATGGGTGGCTTTTGTTGATGTTACAGAGGAAGAAATGGCAGGTTTTATCTATCAGATGGATGTGTGTGGAGAAGGAGAGAGGGGCGTCAAAGACGACCCCAAGATTGTGAGCTGAGGAAACAGGGAGGAGTAGAGAGTTATCCACAGAGACTACGAAAGAAGGAAGGGGAGAGGAGGTTGTAGGGGGAAAATAAGCAGCTCAGAGTTGGCCATATTCAATTTCAAGTGGCAGTGAGACATCCAAGCAGCAATGTCAGAAAGGCAGGAAGAGATCCGGGTATGGATTGCTGAAGAGATTTCAGGTGTAGAGAGGTAGATCTGGGAGTCATCAGCATAGACAGTACTGAAAGCCATGAGAGCACTAAGGGACTGTGAATAGAGAGAAAAGGAGTGGACCCACAACAAATCCTTGGGGTACACCAACAGAGCGGGATAGCAGCAGAGGAGGATCCACCACAACAAACACTGAAAGAGCAAAGGGAGAGAAGAGGAGAACCAGGATAGTACAGAGCCCTTAAAACCAAGCGAGGACAGGGTATCAAGGAGAAGGTTGTGGTCAACAGTGTCAAAAACAGCAGAGAGGTCAAGAAGGATGAAGACCCAGTAAAGGCCCTTGGATTTTGCCAGGAACAAGTCACTGGAGACTTTGGCAAGAACAGTTTCAGTAGAATGTAAAGGACGAAAGCCAGACTGTGAACCTCCTGTTCAAGTAGTTTAGGGGAGGAGGGAGATGGGTCGCTATTTGTTTTTTTTCTAAAAAATTGCTACATTAAAGTTGCACAGACATCTTTTTTTTGTGGTGTATGCCTTTGTACATACTATTCAAATATTATGATGACATACAGTTGTATTATGCGTTTCTGCTGAGCTGTGTACGCCTTGTAGCACTACATAAATGATCAATATAGTAGTAGCATGTCCAATTAAGATAATGTTCACAACATACCTAAAATGCAAGGGTGTCAATGTCGACAATGGTAAATACATCACTTTAATTGACGGGACGTTGAAACTCCAGCGCATAGCCTTCCCAAATTACCTCCAGAACCCACTGATCTGAAGTAATTTGGACCCAAGCTGGGTAAAACTCTGCAACCGGCCTCCAACGGGCACCAGTCTTCCTGACTTCATTGGGACTTCGTGAGCGCCGTGGAAGAGGCCTGAAAACCTCTTCCCGCTCCCCGAAATCCACGAAAGCTCTGTCCTCTGTAGGGAAAAACGCCCTGCCCTCTCTGGCCCTGACCGAACAGAGGGGAACAAAAACAACGAAAATCTCTCTGCTGACCCTTAGGCAGGGTCGGCGTTCAACTGTGCCTATGCTTGTCCTCTGGCAACCTACTGCCTTTGGATTCTCCCAAATCCTTTACCAGCTTCTCCAAATCTTCTCCAAACAGTAACGTCCCTCTGAACGGGAGTTTACTTAGCTGGGCCTTGGACGGCCCGTCCGCCGCCCAATTGCGAGCCACAGGTAGTGCCTGGCCGCTATCACTGAGGCCATGCTCTTTGCCAAGCCTCGGATAAGATCATAATGAATATCGGCCAAATACACTGAACTCGACTCCAATCTCGAGGCTTCATCGGTCGCCCCCTCCCCCAGAGCACCTTGGAGCCGCTGCGACCAGCGAAGGGAGGCTCTCGCCACCCATGCCCCACAAATTGAAGCTTGTAAAGCGAGCGCATTCACCTCAAATACCTGTTTCAACAAGGAGTCTAACTTCCGATCCTGGGTATCTTCGAGGGCCGCACTTCCCTCAACCGGAATGGTGGTCTTCTTAGTCACCGCCGAAACGGCCGCATCCACTCTCCTGATCCTGATCTAATAATTCTGGCCCCCTTTAGAACCGCCTCAGGCATATCCCATTCCTGCTGAATCATTTCTCGGAAGACCCTGTGAACAGGAAAGGCCCTCTTCGTCTTTCTAAAAGCTTGTAACAAAGGATCCTGAATCCTCTGCTGGCCCCACCGCCGGCATATTTAGGGCCTTAAGGGTCTCTGATATCAGGGCCGGCAACTCTTCTCTGCGAAACACCCGAACGACCTTCGCTTGGTTCTCTTGCTCCGCTATCTTGCCTTCCTCTAACTCTTCGTCAACGTCCAAGTCCGGATCACCCCTCTCCGAGAGAGGACCTTCTGAGGCCTCCGACGGCTCCGAAAACTCTTTATCTGCTCTGAGCTTCTTAGCCACCACAGCTGGCATCCCCGTGCCCAACGGAGTATCTGGCCTCTTCGTCCCCGGGTCCACTGCCGACCCACAAGCATGTCCCTGAGGACCCCCGAATGCCTGTTGAATAAGTGACACAAATTCTGGGGAGAAAATCGTCGCCAGCCCACCGGGTAACACCGACTGGTGAGCGGAGTATCCTGAGAGGACGAAGTCCCTGCCACCAGCTCCTGACTCATCCCCCTGGGCGAAACCAGCTCCGCTGAAGGCCCCAGTCCCCCGACCTGACCATCCCCGCCTGCTTCTAAGGCCTGCTCCGTTGCTGCTGCTTCCTGCATACAGCCCTTGCAAACCCGTTTCTGCGATTGACCCCCTGTGAACACCGCAGACTAAGCGAAGTTGCTTGGCAGGCATTCTACTGGCGTCCCCTACTGAACTCCAGCCAGGCCAGCTCCACTAAAACACCACCAATGGTCTGAGCCCCTCACTGCAGACCCTTCCGGTTTACTTTTTTTTTTTTTTTTTTAACCAAAAACCACCAAACCAGCCAATAAGCTTCTCACCGGTGTCCTCCTGCCCCCTGTGAAGAAAGGACCTGAAAACGAAGCTTTGCGCCGGTTACAGCCCCTTATGAAGGCCACGCAGCCACACTGGCTGTTTCCCGCGTGGCCTGCACGCTTTACGCGGCGCCTCTGCAGCTTCCTCCCCCCAACTCCGGCTGACTGCAGTGCCTCTTACCGTCGGGCGAGCCTCCTCGCTCTGCCGTGCCTGTGCGGGAGTCCAACCCCCTGGTACTGCCGAAGCAAAATCAGCTCTTTCTCTCTCTCTCTTCCCCTCGGCCTCAGCGTGATCACAGGCAAACCCTCCGCATGCATCTGAGGGCCGATGCAGCCAGTCCTTGCCCTGCAGACCTGGGACTGCTACCGGAAGCTCCCTGCCGCCACCGGAGCTCAACTGCTGCTTGCTTCTGCTCCCTCAGCTGGCCCCAAAGCTGAAGGTGAGCTCAGAGGCTGGAGAAAAGGAGAGGGGGGGGGGGCGGGGAAGAACCTGTTCCTTTTTTTTTTTATTTGGATGCCCTCTTTAAAACAGAGAAAAAATAATTAGTCCTTCCTATCCTCTCTCTTCCTTAATGGTTCCTCAAGTGAGCCCTGAACCTCTGGGCCCACTAGTCCTCCAGCTGCTTGGAGACTGAGTTAACTGATGGGAAGAGGAGCTGCCTGTGGATATATACCAGTGACATCACAAAAGTGAAGTTACTCAGTCTCCAAGCTGCTGTGAGAGGTGCACAACTCCAAAGGTTCGGAACTGGACTGGAGGGATGGTAAGGAATCATTGTTTAACATCTAAAAAAAAATGTGACCGATTTTCAATCCTTACTAGTGCAAAAGAGTAGTTACTCACCTGTAACAGGTGTTCTCCAGGAGCAGCAGGAATCAGTCCTCACATACTGGTGACAACGTCGATGGAGCCCCCGTGCGTAGCATTTCCCCAGCTTTCTAAGAAAGCCTTTGCGTGGTCCCCTTCCCGCCTAAAGGTGCCATCTTGCTCAGTCTGATGACACAGCTAAAAGACAGCACAAAAAATGTAAAAATGAACTATGTACAACCAACTCCCAGGGGAGGTTGTGAGGACTGATTCCTGCTGCTCCTGGAGAACACCTGTTACAGGTGAGTAATTACTCTTTCTCCAGGACCAAGCAGGATGTCAGTCCTCACATATGGGACTCCCCAGCTTCAGGCTACCGGGGATCCAGAACTGAAAAATGAGCTCCCTCTAGCCGCAGCATCAGAGAAAGGATTTCACTGAAACATACCCCCACCGATAGCCCAACCAGAGGGCTGGAGGGTAGGAGTTCCCTAAACCTCAAAGAGATTCCAGAGCACTGCCTGACCGAAAGCACTGTCCCTACGGGACTCCCTCTCCAGGCAGTAATGGGCCGCAAACATCTGGCTTGAGGACAAAGTTGCAGCCCTACAGATGTCTGCCAACGGTACAGAGCGGAGATGAGTTACTGAGGCAGCCATTGCCCTGACACGGTGGGCCGTGACCCGACCCTGCAAGGGAAGGTCAGCTGCCCTGTAAGCCCAGGTGATACAGTCAGCCACCCAGATGGACAAGGTACGCTTGGAGAAAGGTAACCCCAAGTTATTAGGGTCAAAAGATACGAAGAGCTGAGTAGCCCTCCTATGCCCCTGCATACGTTCAATGTAGAAGGATAAGGCCCTTCTACAGTCCAGGGTATGCAGGACTGTCTCAGCCCGGCTGGCATGGGGCCTAGGGAAGAACCACCTCCTGGTTGAGATGGAAAGAGGAGACAGCCTTTGGGAGGAACTTAGGATGAGTCCTAAGGACTACCCTGTTCCTACAGAAGAGAGTGTATGGCCTGTCACAGACCAGGGCTTGAAGCTCACTCACTCGCCTGGCCGAGGTCAGGGCCACTAGGAATACAGTCTTCCAAGAAAGGAAGCGGAGAGGACATGTAGCCATCGGCTCAAAAGGTGGGCGACTCAGTTGCTGCAAGACCACATTGAACTCCAACTCAGGGGCCGGTGGACGGAGAGGAGGCTTGAGCAAGAGCTAGCCTCTGAGAAACCTGGACACCAAGGGGTGAACCGACAGAGTGTCCCTCCACCAGTGAGTGGTAAGCTGCCAGAGCAGACAGGTGGACCCGAACAGAATTGGACTTAAGGCCCCGATTGGACAAGTGCAGCAGGTACTGAAGCATTACTGGCACAGTGCAGGAGAAAGGATCTTCCTTACGTTGCTGACACCACAAGGAGAACCTTCTCCACTTCAGGGCATAGGTTTTCCTGGTGGATTGCTTTCTAGAGGCCAAGACCACCTCTTCCACTTCCTGAGGCAGGCCCCAGGGAGCCAACACTACCCTTGCGGCCTCCAGGCCATCAAATTGAGAGATTTGAGATTGGGGTGCAGAAGGGAACCCTGTTCCTGAGAGAGAAGATCGGGTTGCAACCCCAGAGGTAGTGGGGTTTCCACTGCTAGTTGAAGCAGAAGTGGGAACCAGGGCTGCCTCGGCCACCTGGGGGCTATCAGAAGCACCGAGGCCTTGTCCCTTAGAATCTTGAACAAGGTTCAGGCCACCAGAGGCGTGGGAGGAAACGCATACAGGAGGCCCTGGGACCAAGAAATCAGGAAGGCATCCGTTGCTAACCTCAGGGGATGTGGTTGCCTGGAACAGAACCTGGGTAGCTGCCGGTTCAGGGGACTGGCAAAGATCTATGGATGGAAGTCCCCATTTCAGGAAAATTGTTTGAACTACTAATGGGTGCAGTTGCCACTTGTGGGGCTGCAGAACCCTGCTCAACCTGTCTGCCAGGAAGTTCTCCTGGCCAGGGAGATAAACAGCCTTGAGAAACATGTTGTGCCTGAGCGCAAAAGAGCAAAGGGCCTGTGCCTCCTGACACAGGAGCCTGGACCCAGTGTCTCCCTGTTTGTTCACATAGAACATGGCCACTTGATTGTCCGTCTGTACCAGAACAGTCTGGTGAGCCAAGGTGTGAGAGAAGGTTTTGAGGGTTAAGCAAATAGCCCGGAGTTCCAGTAGGTTGATCTGTTGCGTGGCCTCCCACAGAGACCACAGGCCCAGGGTGCACCTGTCTAAACAATGTGCACCCCAGCCCTGCAAGGAAGCATTGGTCGTCAACACCACTGTGGAAACAGGTACCTGAAACGGCACCCCCTGTAGTAAGTTGGGGGGGTGTAACCACCATTGTAGGGAGTTCAGGAATGGTTTGGACACCCGTACTTTGTCTGTGAGGCTGCCTGTGGCTTGCTTCCAATGAGTTCTGAGGCACCACTGTGCAGGTCTCATGTGGAGGCGGGCATTGGGGGTCACATGCACTGTCGATGCCATGTGGCCTAGGAGCTTTAGACAAAGTCTGGCGGAAACCCGTGGCATGCTTAGAAACTGGTTTGCCAAGTCTATGAGCCCTTGTGCCCTGTCTTCTGGCAAGTAAGCCTTTGCTTGCAGGGAGTCCAGCTGCGCCCCTATGAACTCCAGGTTCTGGGAGGGGAGCAAAGTGGACTTTGCGAAGTTTATGACAAAGCCTAGGTGTTGGAGGGAGACAGTTCGGAGGGTGGCTTGCCTGGCCTCCTGGTAAGTCTGACCCCTGATGAGCCAGTCGTCCAGGTAGGGGAAGACAAACACCTTGATTCCTCAAGTAGGCCGCCACCACTGCCAGGCACTTTGTAAAGACCCTTGGGGCGGAGGTTAGGCCAAAGGGCAGTACTCTGTACTGGTAATGGTTTCCTCCCACAATGAACTTGAGGTACTTTCTGTGGTCTAGATGAATGAGGATGTGAGTGTACGCATCCTTTATATCTAAGGAGCATAGCCTATTTCCCTGCTGGAGGTAGGGCAGAAGTGTTCCAAGAGTAAGAATCTTGAACCTCTCTTTCTCCAAGAAGTTGTTGAGATTCCTGAGGTCGAGAATAGGCCTGAGGACACCCGTTCTCTTTGGTACGAGGAAGTACCTGGAGTAGAAACCGTGACCTTGCAGGCGGGGAGGTACAGGCTCCACCGCCTTGTCTAGAAGCAGACCTTGAAGTTCTTGAAGGGGGAGGTCTGTGTGCAGAGGTGGTCTTGGACGCTCTCCTGGGAAGTAGGGAGGAGGCAGCTGCTGGAAAAGGAGCATATAGCCCTTGTGGACTATGCTCAATACCCAAGCATCTCCTGTAATGGGTGGCCACCTGTGGGCAAACAGGGCTAGACGACCTCCTGTGCAGGGATGGGGCAGCAGAGGTGGAAAGGCTATGCTGTGGTAGTCAAAAAAAACCCTCCCTGCTGAGTGGGAGCAGGAGCTGGAGGCTTGGGGGTCTTCTGCCTACGGGGCCCATGTCCCTGCCCCTTGGCCTGCTGACCCTGCTGGGGAGGCCTGGTACTGAGGGAAAGGTTTGTAGGCAGCTGCCTTCCTCGGGTAAAAGGACTTCTTACCCGAGCACTTCTTCTTATGAGAAGGGGCAGAGGTTTTTCTGGACAGCCTTGTCCTAGTCAGGTGCTCGGTTTCGAGCTCAGCAGCCTTCTCGGCCATGTGCTTGCCAAAAAGGTTTTCACCTCGGCAAAGGACATCGACCAACTTGTCCTGCACCCAGGGCTCAAGGTCCGATGACTGCAGCCATGCCTGGCGTCGGGCCCCGATGCTGGCCGCCGCTACACGGGCCAAAGCCTCAAAGCCATCGTAGGCCGCTCGGGACATGAACTTTGAGCATTCCCGGATTCCCGAGAACAAGGTCTTGAACCTCTGCAAAGGTTCCCCGGAGAGGCCAGCAGAGAACCCGACAAGTTCCTTCGCCAGGTCTCGTAAGTACAGGCCCATGTACAGCTGGTAGGACTGCAACAACCAGTCCAATATGTGATTATTAAGGAAAGACAAGTTTATTCACACTTATAGGCCCATTACCACCCGACACAGGCCGTGTTTCGATTACCCTTCGTCAGGGGTGGGATTGGTGGACACACTACAATCATAAAAACATACAACGTAAAACAATAATAAAAACAGCTACATCAAGAACAGATGCTTAAAATATAATCAATAATATAAAATCATATAAATGTACAGTATCCAAATGTGACAAAAGGATATTTGTATAAAAACATTGAAAATTTTACCTGAATGTTGGATATAGAGGACACTTCACCTTGTAACTAATATGAAATGACCTATTTGGTAAAACTATAGGTATAATGAATAAATAGTTAAAACTATAGGTATAATCAATAAAAAGTTAGAACATAAATAAACATATATAGTGAAACCATATAGCGTAGTTACTCACCTGTAACAGGTGTTCTCCAGGAGCAGCAGGAATCAGTCCTCACATATGGGTGACGTCGGCGCCGACGGAGCCCTCGCGGAGCAATTTTCCCCAGCTTTCAAAGAAAGCCTTTGGGAATTGCAGCGCGCATGCGCGGTCTCCTTCCCGCCCAAGGGTGCCATCTTAGCCAGTCTGATGACATAGCTAAAAGACAGCATAAAAATTTGCAAAAAAAACTTAAGCAGATGATTGCAACTCCAAGGGGAGGAGGGAGGGTTGTGAGGACTGATTCCTGCTGCTCCTGGAGAACACCTGTTACAGGTAACTACGCTTTCTCCAGGACCAAGCAGGAAGTCAGTCCTCACATATGGGACTCCCAAGCTTAAGGCTACCGGAGACCCTAAGCACAAAAATGAGCTCCCTCTAGCTCAGCGGCACAGAAGGAAGGAATCTTCACTGAATTATTACCCACCGGTAGCCCCCATCCGGGATGGAGAGTAGGAGTTGCTCAAACCTCGAAGAGATTTCGGAGGACTGCCTGTCCGAAAGCACTGTCTCTGCGGGACTCCCTCTCGAGGCAGTAATGGACCGCAAAAGTCTGGCTCGAAGACCAAGTAGCGGCCCGGCAGATGTCTGCCAACGGAACAGAGCGGAGGTAAGCCACTGACGTAGCCTTCGCCCGAACACAATGAGCCGTGACTCGACTTTCTAACGAGAGTCCGGCTGCCCCATAAGCCCAAGCGATACAGTCAGCCACCCAGATGGACAGAGTACGCTTGGAGACCGGGAGCCCCAATTTATTGGGGTCAAAAGACACAAAAAGCTGAGCAGCTTTACGGTGCTCCCGCGTACGGTCAAGGTAGAAGTTAAATGCCCTTCTACAGTCCAGGGTATGCAGGACCATTTCAGCTCGGCTGGAGTGTGGCCTGGGAAAGAAGGTCGGAAGTACCACCTCCTGATTGATGTGAAAAGGGGAGACCACTTTTGGAAGAAATTTTGGGTGAGTCCGTAGGACTACCCTATTTTTGTAGAACCGAGTGTAAGGGGGATCAGACATGAGGGCCTGCAATTCACTTACGCGTCTAGCGGAAGTGAGGGCTATCAGGAATAAAGTTTTCCAAGAAAGAAAACGGAGAGAACAGGTAGCCATAGGTTCAAAAGGCGGACAGGTGATCCGCTGTAAAACCACATTCAGATCCCAGTCAGGTGCTGGCGGGCGCAGAGGTGGTTTAAGCAGAAGGAGACCTCGGAGAAACCTCGCTACGAGAGGGTCGCTGGAAAGAGGTCTGCCGTCCACCGGCACATGATGTGCTGAAAGAGCACTGAGGTGAACTTTGACGGAGTTGGACTTAAGTCCCAGATTAGAGAGGTAGAGCAAGTACTGCAAGATCACCGACACCGAGCAGGAGAAGGGATTCTGAGACTGCTGGGCACACCAAGCGGAAAAGCGACGCCATTTAAGGGCGTAGCATTTGCGGGTAGAAGGTCGCTGAGAAGCTAGGACGACCTCTTCCACCTCTGCCGGCAGTAGAAGGGGAGCAAGGACTACCCTTTCAGCAGCCAGGCCATCAGATGTAGAGATCTGAGGTTGGGGTGTAGCAGGGACCCCTGATCCTGTGTTAGGAGATCCGGTTGAAACCCCAGAGGGAACGGATCCTCTACCGCTAATTGCAGCAGGAGTGGAAACACGGCTGTCTGGGCCAGCAAGGAGCTATCAGGATCATGGAAGCTTTGTCTCGGAGAACCTTGAAAAGAGTTCGAGAGACTAGCGGTATGGGAGGAAAGGCACACAGAAGGCTTTTCGACCATGAGAGCAGAAAAGCATCCGCCGCTACTCGAAGGGGATGCGGCTGACGAGAGCAGAAGCGAGGAAGTTGCCGGTTGAGAGGACTGGCAAAGAGATCCATCGTGGGGAGTCCCCACTTCAGAAAAAGTTTCTGAACTACCAAGGGATCCAGGCGCCACTCGTGCGGCTGGAGGATCCTGCTGAGTTTGTCCGCCAGGTAATTTTCTTGGCCTGGGAGATAAACTGCCTTGAGAAGAATGCCGTGGCTGACGGCCCAAGAGCAGAGCTTCTGTGCTTCTCGAGAGAGAAGGAAGGAGCCCGTGCCTCCGTTTGTTCACGTAGAACATGGCAACTTGATTGTCCGTCTGGACAAGGACGGACTGGTGAGAAGTCAGGTGGGAGAAAGCCTTGAGAGCCAGACGGATTGCTCTGAGCTCCAGGAAGTTGATCTGCTGAGCAGACTCCCACGTGGTCCAGAGACCTTGAGTACCTGCCCCTTGGCAATGCGCTCCCCATCCTAGGAGAGAAGCATCGGTCGTCAGCACTTGAGCCGGCTGAGGTGACTGAAAAGGCATTCCGAGCACCAGGTTCGGCCGATGATGCCACCACTGTAGAGAAGAGGCCAGCGGCCCGGAGACGCGCACTAAGTCGGCTAGGCCGCCCGTGGCTTGTTGCCACTGCTTGCGAAGGCACCATTGAGCAGGCCGCATATTCAGGCGGGCATTGGGGGTCACGTGGACGGTGGAAGCCATATGGCCGAGTAGTCTCAGGAAGCGCCTGGCTGAGACCAGGGACTGGCTGCGAAAACGGCCGGCTAGGTCCATGAGCCGTTGAGCCCTGTCGAGAGGCAGGAAAGCTCGTGCCTGAGGAGTGTGCAGTCTTGCGCCGATGAACTCGAGATCCTGTGAGGGGAGCAAAGTGGACTTTGCGAAGTTTATGACAAAGCCCAAGTACTGCAGAAGAGTCACAGTGCGGTGTGTGGCATTGGTGACTTCCGGAGAGGACGATGCTCTGATGAGCCAGTCGTCGAGGTACGGAAAGACAGAGGCCGTGAAGCCGGAGATAAGCCGCCACCACTGCGAGACATTTTGTGAAGACTCGCGGTGCGGAGGATAGGCCAAAGGGCAGTACTCTGTACTGGTAATGATTTCCTGCCACCACAAACCTTAGGTATTGGCGGTGGCTTGGGTGGATGAGGATGTGCGTGTAGGCATCCTTTAGATCCAAGGAGCATAGCCAATCTCCCTGCTGGAGGTAGGGCAGAAGGATTCCAAGGGTAAGCATCTTGAACTTCTCCCTCACGAGGAACTTGTTGAGGTTGCGCAAGTCCAGGATGGGTCTGAGGCCTCCTGTTCTTTTTGGTATTAGGAAATACCTGGAATAAAAGCCTTGACCTCTCAGGTGGTGGGGCACCGGTTCCACAGCCTGTTCCTGAAGAAGACTTGCTAACTCCTGAAGGAGTAAGTCCCTGTGCAGAGGGAGTCGTGGAGGTTCTCCCGGGAAATAGGAGGGAGGGACCTGGTGGAAGTGGAGAAGATAGCCTTCTCTTACGACTTGAAGTACCCAGGCATCTGAAGTGATGTTGGACCACCTGTGGGCGAAGTGAACCAGCCGGCCTCCGGTGCTGGGAGGAACCAGCTGAGGGGGAGAGGCTATGCTGATGAAGTCAAAAACCCCCACCCTGCTGAGCAGGGGCCGGTGGTGCAGGCTTGGGGGCTTGCTGCCTACGGGACCCGTTACCCCGTCCCTTGGCCTGCTGGCCCTGTTGGGGAGCTGCGGAGGCCTGATATTGAGGGTAGTGTTTATAGGCAGCCGCCTTTCTCGGGTAAAAGGACTTCTTTCCCGAGCCCTTCTTTTTCTGGGAAGGGGTGGCGGTCTTCCTAGAAAGCCTAGTTCTGGTGAGAGTCTCCGTCTCGATTTGTGCAGCCTTTTCAGCCATGGGCTTGCCAAAGAGGTTCTCACCTCGGCAGGGGACATCGACCAACTTGTCCTGCACCCAGGGTTCAAGGTCAGACGACTGAAGCCAAGCCGGTCGGCAGGCACCGATGCCGGCTGCGGCCACTCGAGCCGATGCTTCAAAGCCATCATAGGCTGCTCGGGACATGAATTTGGAGCATTCCCGAATACCAGTTGCAAGGCCAGGAACCTCCGCAAAGGTTCCTCGGACAGTCCAGCGGAGAATCCGGCTATCTCTTTAGCCAGGTCTCTGAGATACATGCCCATGTAGAGCTGGTAGGTCTGGACCCGACAAGCAAGCATAGAGCCCTGGAAACACTTCTTACCAAGGCCATCCAGGTTACGGGCCTCCCTGCCAGGAGGCACCGAGGAGTGCATCTTCTGGCTCTTAAGCCTATGCATGGCCGATTCCACTACCATGGAATGGTGCGGTAGCTGTGCTTTTTGGAAGCCAGGACTCTTGCGGACTCGATAGATGGAATCGACCCGCTTGCTTAATACCGGCGACGATGCCGGACTCTCCCACATGCGGAAGAGTAGTCGTTCCAGCATGGGAGGAACCGGTACAGTAAAGTGCTCCCTGGCGGGAGAGTCGTACTGAAGGGCGTCGAGCTCTTCGGCTCGAGGCTCCTCCTCGGGATCCGCAGGGAAGGCCAAAGCCTTGGCCATATCCCTGACGAAGTCCGAGAACCGGGCATCCTCCGGAGGGGACTATTTCCGAGGTTCGGACTCAGGTGAGTCCGAGGGGACACACCGAGTTCGAAACGAATCAGGTGACTCTTCCTCTTCAGACTCCCAGGCCGACTCCGAGGAGGAATCGGTGGGGTCGGCTCGGGCAGGCGGAGGCGTCGGCCGCCCCGACACCGAGGGAGTCGGCGTCGACGACCTCGGTCCCGAACGGGAGGCCGAGGGTGACCTCGACCGAGGATCGACTCGAGCCCGCATGGACTCGAGGATCGGCTCGGTCTCCGGGGTCGACTTAAATGTCAACGTCCCGGCGGTCGGGGCAGAGGCGCCAGCGAGGCTAGCGATCAGTGCCCGCTGCTGGTCCATGAAGGCAGATAGTCTGCTCTCCAAGGCCGTCAACCTGAGTCCGACCTCAGGTGACCCAGCAGCCCCCGACTCGGGCCCCGACGGCGTCGGGCCCGACGTCGGACCCCTCGGGGGTGAGTCCAGGAAGACTACAGGACTTACCCGAGCAGGCAACTCCGACTCCAGACGAGGTCACTTCGGGAGGTGCTCCTTCTCCAAAGACCCGGGACGGCTATCGGGGCTATGCGACCTGGCCCTCGCGGAGCCAGGAGCGTCCACCGACGCCGCCCTCGCGGGTTTCACCTTCCGTCGATGGTCCCCGGAGGGAGAACCTCTGTCGGAGGAACTCCGGCGATGGTCAGAGCTGGAACCTCTGGACGCCGAGGCCTCCGACGAGGTCCGGGTACGGGCGGGATCAGCGAAGATTCGTTCCTGCTGGTGCCGCCGACTCCTTAACGCTTTGGAGGACATTTTGCTGCAGGCCCCACAGATCAGTTCTTCGTGATCCGGGCCGAGGCAGCGGAGGCAATTATCATGTGTGTCAGTGAGTGACATATTTCTGTCACACTGAACACACCGCTTGAAACCACTGGCAGCCATCGGGGGAAAAAGGGCCCCTGCAAGGTCAAAGGACCGGTCTGCCAGCGAAAAACCGAAAAACGAAACTGACAGAAAATCAGAAAAACCGAAAAACAACAGAAGGACTCGCAACGGCGTCGCGAGTCCGGGCAGGAAAAAGACCGGCGTCGAACCGAAGAAAAGAATAGAAATAAATCACTAAAATCAACTTTTTCAGCGGGGACACGACGGGTACGTCTGTAGGGCTCCGCGGAAAAAAGAAGACTGGCTAAGATGGCACCCTTGGGCGGGAAGGAGACCGCGCATGCGCGCTGCAATTCCCAAAGGCTTTCTTTGAAAGCTGGGGAAAATTGCTCCACGAGGGCTCCGTCGGCGCCGACGTCACCCATATGTGAGGACTGACTTCCTGCTTGGTCCTGGAGAAATTATGAATATATAACATCAATAAAAACATCAAATAGCAGCACAGGTAGAGAAAAGAACGTAGCAGGAGCGAACGGGACTATTAATTTTAGACCAAATATATTGACAAAGTGCCTTCTAAATTATATCTTTCTTTTAGGAGAACTACCTGAAACTTAATTCTAAAATTACTTACCTGTAACAGGTGATCTCTGGGAACAGCAGGAATAAGTCTTCACATATGGGTACATCGGTACCGACGGAGTCTGCGCGGGAACGCTCCCCAGCGTCCAATCAGAACGCTTTTGGGAGCATCCCAACACGCCTGCGTGCTGCCTTCCCGCCTTTCCCAACTGCCTCTCCTCAGTTAAGTTTTAAAGCTGAGACCAAGAGAGAGAGTGAGAGTGAGAGAAAGGGAAAGATAGAGATAGAGAAATGCAACTCCTAGGGGAGGTGGGTGGGTTGTGACGACTTATTCCTGCTGTTCCCAGAGATCACCTGTTACAGGTAAGTAACTGTGCTATCTCCAGGAACAAGCAGGAATGAGTCTTCACATATGGGGACTCCCCAAGCTAAGATGCCCGGAGGGAGTCCTAGCATGTTGCGAATCTAGAATGAGCCATGCTACTCCTCAGAATCTCAGGCATACTGGGGATGGAGGGTAGGAGTTGAATTACAGAAAGGTGCTGTGGAAACAGCTGGACTAGAACAGGACTGTGGAACAGCTGGACTAGAGCAGGACTTCTATAGAGGAAGACCCTGTATAGATGACCTTTAACAGTAAAAATATTGAGTGCAATATTCTAATATGGACCTCCCTTGAGTCTATAGAGGTTCATATGGATCTGTTAGAAGAGCCAGTAGAAGATCCTCAAGGAGTACCTCACTGTGAAGTAGCGGTAATAAACTGTAGGAAAAACAAGTGGAGGTCAGAACCCTTCAGGGTGAGAAATAGCCCCAGGGGAAACTGGGGTAGTACAATGAGGTAGGGCTTCAGCGGGAAACGCAGAAGGTACTATTGGACAAAGCTTAAGCTCTTTTGGCCGAAGAACAGTACAATCCTAGGACCAAAAGAAAAAATAAGTCTGACCGATTTGGACTGACAATAGAAATAGTCCATGTAGAAGAGAAGGGGTATGGAAGACCCCTGTATCCGATAACAAAGTAAGGACAGACTTATGAAGCGTTACAGCTTTAGATTAACTGAAGATCCGTAATGTCTTTCCTAAATGAGGTCAATTAGGAAAGAAAAAGGTACATGGAGAGCTTCAGAGGTACCTAACCCTGAAAGGTTATGGTAAGAAAAACAAAAATTGCTAATTACCACAGGGAGTGGTTGTATGTGTAGAACCCTAAGCATGCTGGTCCAGCATTGAAAAGAAAAAAAAATAAATAAATATATATATATATATATATATATATATATATATCTGTGTATCTTCTGCCCATGTATATCTCTGTATATATATCTATATATAAATATAAGTATGTAGACATATAGACACGTGTCTCCACGTATGTAGATGGAGACATGGCTATATAACTAGATCCCCATAGGAATATGGGGAGAGAGAAAGATTCATCTAATAGCAAGAAGGGTGATACCTGCTTGAATAGGTGCATAGAGAATCTTCTTTCCCTGGTAATGATTGACAGAGTCAGAGGAATGGTCTCCCTGACAAGGAGGAGTCTAGATTCCTTTAAGAATTCGAGCTCTTGAATAACCAGGATGGCCTACGTGAAAAATGCAGAGGACAACTTCAGTCTGCAGGCAGCAAGTCCAGATATCTCTAGAACTCCATATGGTAAATGGATAGAGGACACCAATGGAATAAGATACCATATTGACCCACCTATGAGGGCAAGATGGGTATCATGCGTCCTTCAGTTGAACATGAGCGTCCCCTGAAGTATTGGGAAGGGAGCATATAAGGACCAGCTGCAACGAAAAGAAAACTATCCCTGGTGAAAAGTCCAAGAAGATGTGGACCAAGCCAGGGAATTGGCCATTCTTTAGGTTTTCACGTGATGTAAGGCCTGTGTCTTGTTTCGAAAAGAGATTTTAGATGAGATGGTAAGGGTAGGGAACACCTACCAGTCATGGGAGCATGACTGGGTGAACTCCTCCTAACCATCTGGGATTATCTGCTAGACAAGATACTAATGCTCTCTAGCAAGGGCCCATAGTGCAAAGCTACTCTGTAGAGTTGCAGAGAGCATGTTGCAGGTTGGTTAGAAGAAAAAACTGGCTGCTTAAAGCCAGTAGGTAACGAACTATTCTGCCAAAAACAAGGGAATTGGAGATGGCGAAGAATAGAAGTCAAACCAACAAGCCTGTGATAATAGGATTTCCAAAAAAGGTTGATAACCTGTTTTGGGTTTATTACCCAGGCCGGAAGGATTGCTAGTGGAGGACAAACCCTGGTTGTGTGGTGAACAGAACCAGTGGTTTAACCACTAGGAACTGCTGCATTTGCAGCAACTACCAGGGCAGCAGAATTTTTTTTTTTTTTTAAATTGGAAAAAGAAACAGACATAAGCAGGAGTGGTAAGACTTCCTTATTGTCTGATAAACTGCCCTAAAGTAAGAATGTGAAAGGGGGGAGACAACTCTGGAAAGGAAACCCCTTCCTGGAATAGGTAGAGAACCATAGGGGCTTACCCAGTGTAACAGAACCACTCTTACAAACCGAATGTTGTAGTAAGAGGGCAGGTAAGACAGAGCTGAAGGAGACTGACGATTTAGTAAGTCTCTGAAAGGTAAGATGATACAGGGAAAACTGTCTTATTGATAGTTGTTACACCTCTTTTTCCCAGTAGGAGGAAGAGAAACCTGTTAACTATAAGCATGATCATCATAAAAACGCTTAGAGCAAAAAGAAAGGATGTCTCGTGAAAAGAGATCCATGAGAATTTAGGATGAAATTAGTGTAGATGCTTCAAGTGAAAAGAAGCAGACTACAAACTCTAACCCCCAAACAGGAGATGTAATGATAATCTATCAGAAACCCTGCGACTGCTGGGTTTGCTGAACCTATTGAGGTTGTGGTTTCTTTAGCCGGGTTCGATGTTTCCCCTGTCTGGGAACATCTGTATGATGGGTAGAAGATGGATACAACATTTCCCCGTAGGAGAATAAAGTTTGTTAGGAAATTTCCTACCAACTGGGAAAGAGGAAGGCGTAGACAAGCCTCTGAAAACAGCAATGTCAGTGGTTAACTGAGCAGCTTGGAGTAAAGACTCCTTGTTAAAGAGATTTTCTCCAGTGCAAGGAGTATTTCCCAGTCTTTCTTGTACTCATTTGTCCAAGTCTGAAACTTGGAGCCAAGCTTTACGTCGTGCCCCTATAGCTATAGCAGAAGTTCTGCTAACAGACTCAAAGGAGTCTAGGGAAGCACGAGTAAGGAACCTAGAGATATTTTGAGCATGACTAACCAATAAGAAATAGTCTGCTCTTTTGGGCTCTTGAAGAAAAGGGGTCAAAAGTAGTAATTTCTTTGTGACTTCTTCAAGAGATAATCCCATATAGAAAATATATGAGAGAATTCTTGCTGAAAGTATGGATGCCTGGAAGGTTTGGCGTCCAAAGGCATCCAAAGTCTTAGACTCACGACCTGGCGGATAAGAAGAGTGCTTTTTAGTACTCTTAACACGCCTCATTGCTGATTCTACAACAATGGAATGATGAGGAAGTTGAGTCTTTTGGAAACCTGAAGAAGGGGGCACCTTGTATAGAAGATCAGTTACCCTAGAAGGTGGGAATACCGTTAAAGGAGTTTCCCATATTCGAAAGAGCAGATCCTGCAAGGTTTGATGCAAAGGAAGCATGATGTCCTCCCTTGGACTCCAGGGAATATACAGAGATTCTGTATTCCCTGGTGCAGGATCTTGACCAGGTATAGAAATGGCAAGTGACTTTGCCATATCAAGCAGGAATGCTTAAAAAGAAAAATCCCCAGAGGGAAGTCCTCTAGAAAGAGGAGTACAGGCTAGATCTGTTTAAGAACTAGCATTGGCACCCAGGGATCTATCCAAATTCATTGAAATAGAAGACCCTAAGAGGTGGAGCATCGGATTGTCCTTACAGGATGGTCGCCGGTACCGCAGGAGGTCGGGACCACAAGCAGTCGGTAGCGCATCGTCCATGCTAGGGATTGATTCCAAACTCGGTACCGAGGGAAGCGAGCCTGTTGAAACAAGCATGGAAGGTACCGACAGCGATGCTAATGCGGATACCGGTACTGACTCCGGTACCGAATCCGATAACGATACATGAAGACCAGTCGGTGACAGCTCTAACGGTACCGAAGAAACCGAGAGTGCCCGACATGGATTATCGGAACCGTGCCTTCGGTACCATCCGGTGTCGGTACCAAGGCGAGTCAGTACCCAGTCATCCAAGGAAGCGAGTGTATCGATGCACATCTGGAGGGTACCGACGTCGGTACCGGTACCGATACCGATACTGGAAAATCGGTCTGCAGCATCTCTAACGGGCCCGAAGGAACCGAGGGCGCCAGACTGCGTTCTTCGGTGAGGAATGTTTCATCCAACACCATTGCCGATGCCAGGGTATGGGTACCGCTCGAAGCGGATGCCACCACCGAGCATGGCTCAGGTATGTTTGGAGAGGGGTGAACCTCAGGAACAACCTGAAACCCCATTAAGGATTTGGAGGCCGAAGACTCCCACTGGGGTTTTAAAGCCAGTGTGTCCTCGAGGGTAAGGCCAGAGGCATCTCTATGCTGTGCATGAGATCTACCACTTGAGGACTGGCTAGTCTTAACAGACTGTTTTTGGGTTACCTGATCCTGAGAAGAAGAAACCGTGGTCGGTGCCCTGAAGTTGAATGGGGACCACGTATCGAGGTGAACTCGATGCTGAAGACTTCTTCCGACTATACTGTTGCAGGAGGGACACTCCAGCGGGTAGTGGTCAGGACCCAAGCAGGGTAGACACCAATTATGAGTGCCTAAAATCAATTTTGTACCGCCACACATTTCTTAGGGATAGTGGCTGGCGCTTCCATGAAGGAAAGTGAGTAGGCCTAGCAGGCCAAAAAAACCGTCAGGCACTAACAAGGAAAAAAGTATTCCTTAAAAAGGAAAATTTAGAAGAAAAAAGAAAAGAAACACCGGCAGTACCGGTGGCGTCGGGGAAGGCAGACGCGACCATAAGAAAACCAAAAAATAAAAAGAATTTTCTGCGGTGACAGGAGGACGTCCTGCCGGCTTCGCGGAAAAACGAAAACTGAGGAGAAGCAGTTGGGAAAGGCGGGAAGGCAGCACGCAGGCGTGTTGGGATGCTCCCAAAAGCGTTCTGATTGGACGCTGGGGCACGTTCCCGCGCAGACTCCGTCGGTCCATATGTGAAGACTCATTCCTGCTTGCTCCTGGAGATAAAGGCATCCTTTATGTGAAAATATTACTATACCGGTGACAAACACCGTGTTATCCTCAAAATATCGCACAGTACCTTTCAACTGAATGTAAACTTATCACCCTTGCAAATATATGTATTGTGATGAAGTAGCCCCATTCTCTACCTTAAAAGCACAAGATTCACGGCATTTTAGACCTGAAGCTGACAGGGAAACAGACCATGTGAGCAGCTGTCAGGGACAACAGAAACAAATGCAGCCATGAGGTCTGAAAAAACACTCAGCTGAGAGAAACTCCCTAGTTCCTGATAGCGTGCACCTGAGAAGGGGAAGAGCTTACAGCCCTTATAAGGACAGTGCGGGGAACACAGAACCAGAACAGCAAGGTCCACGAGAACAGCGTGAACCAGCAGGACAGCGTGAGCAGCGTAAGCAGAGTGAACAGGCTGTCTTACCTGAAGCAGCTGGCCGAGAGGAAGCAGAAGGAGTTTCTTACTTTGACCTAGGAAGTGAGTCAGAGACAGGAAGGATTCACACAAGTAACTACCCAGAGTCCTACAGGAGGAAGCAGCTAGCAAGACTGGTCTGCTGATTGCAAACACTTTGGAGCACGGAGGCTACGTTCTAGCCGGAGTGAGTGGAAACCAAAGGAAAAACTGTATGTATCAGGAAGCTGTGACCTGAGGAATGATTATAGTGGGAAGTTAAGAGTTGTGAATGATAGAAATTCCTACAGTGTGAATGCAGAGCAGCCTCATGCAGGAAGTCTAAGGTGGGGGCAGGGCTGGAACTCCCAACAGAGAGATTTAAGCAGAGAGCTAAGCAGAGAGCGTTCACTGCCTTCAGAGAAGGAGAGACATTATCCAGAGGACGTGTGTATGTCAGAAGATGACTTTGTAGAAACTCTTAAGCCACAGAGAAAACCCCGCAGGCTAAAACCTGATAGCAAGAGGGGAGAAGGACGCTATCTATCCCAACCTGAGGATAGAAATAAGGAGGGTTCTGAATACGTGCAAGAACCAATGATAATTGATACACTCAGTGAGGGTTCGTCCATCTGTGACCCAATGGACTGTACACTGATTTTATCCGACAGAATAATGTCTTTATGCTAGCCAGAGCTGAGCCTAGTGTTAAGGGAAAACACTACAACTGATAAATGCTGGTTTCCACACAGTGAGACTGTGTGCTGCAGTTGAATGCATAACGTTGTTACTTACTTTGAAGCAAGAAGAAATTGTTCTAATATTCTTTATGTTTTTGCCAGAGCATATGGCTTATTTCCTTTGAGTACTTGTGTTTGGTTTGTTATTTGAATAATCCGACCCCGGGAGGGGAATAAATCCTAATTTGCCTTTACCACTCGAGGCGTGCAACTACTTTCATTGCCATCAGGCGCAGCCCTGCTAGCCAGGAGGCAGTCTGCCCACCTGGTGGTGACAGTATTACCTTGAGGTTTGACCACTCTTTCTCAAAAGATTTCCCCAAAATAAATTAAAAGTCTTACTTGGTCAGATATCAACGCAGGAACCTACATAGGATTTTAAGGCACTTAGAAAAAGACGCAGGCTCATGCGCGTTTAAATTTAAGGCTGTGAGAGGCGGGAAAAACAAAAAGAGCAAGCTAGAGGGCAAAACCACAGAGTAAAAGGATGCGAAAAAATTATAGAATTAACTTTCAGGTAGTTCTCCTAAAAGAAAGATATAATTTAGAAGGCACTTTGTCAATATATTTGGTCTAAAATTAATAGTCCCGTTCGCTCCTGCTACATTCTTTTCTCTGCCTGTGCTGCTATTTGATGTTTTTATTGATTTCTATTGATGTTATATATTGTTCATAATGTATGGTTTCACTATATACGTTTATTTATTTATATTCTAACTTTTCATTATACCTATAGTTTTACCAAATAGGTCATTTCATATTGGTTACAAGGTGAAGTGTCCTCTATATCCAACATTCAGGTAAAATTTTCAATGTTTTTGTACAAATATCCTTTTGTCACATTTGGATACTGTACATTTATATGATTTTATATTATTGATTATATTTTAAGCAGCTGTTCTTGATGTAGCTGTTTTTATTATTGTTTTACATTGTATGTTTTTATGATTGTAGTGTGTCCACCAATCCCACCCCTGACGAAGGGTAATCGAAACACAGCCTGTGTCGGGTGGTAATGGGCCTATAAGTGTGAATAAACGTGTCTTTCCTTAATAATCACATATTGGACTGGTTGTTGCATCTTCACGTGATTATCTGCGTTTTTGTGGCAAATTCCCAGCTGGTAGGACTGGACACGTCAAGTAAGCATCGAGCCCCGGAAGCACTTTCTGCCGAGCGCATCTAGGTTCCGGGCCTCCCTGCCGGGAGGCACCACAGAATGCATCTTCTGGCTCTTCAGACGATGCATGGCCGATTCCACCACCATGGAATGGTGCAGCAGCTGCGCCTTCTGGAATCCAGGGCTCTTACGGAGTCGATAGATGGAATCAACCTACTTGCTCAAAACCGGCGCTGAGGCCGGTGCCTCCCACATTCGGAAGAGGAGCTGTTCCAGCATCGGAGGAACAGGCACAGTAAAGGCCTCCTTCGGAGGAGAGTCATACTGGAGGGCCTCGAGCTCTTTGGCTCGAGGCTCCTCCTCGGGGTCCTCGGGAATCACCAAAGCCTTGGCCACGTCCCTGACGAACTCCGAGAACCTGGTGTCCTCCGGCAGGGACCTACTCCGGGGCTCCGTCTCCCACGCGGACTCATCCGAAGAGGATTCGGGGGGCTCCGAACGCATGGGTCTCGGTGGCACCCGCCCCGATGCCGAAGGCACCGGCGTTGACGCCTTCGGTCCCGAGCGGGAGGTCGAGGGTGACTGTGACCGAGGATGACTTCGAACCTTCATGGTCTCGAGTATCGGTTCGGTCTCCGGGGTCGACTTAGATGTCAATGTCCCAGTGGTCGGGGCAGATGCACCAGCGAGGCTGGCCATCAGCACCCGCTGCTGATCCATGAAGGCAGACAGACAATCTGCACGCCAAGGCTGTCAGCCTGAGTCCAAGCTCAGGAGACTCAGCAGCTACCAACTCGGGCCCCGGATGTCGGCTCCCTAGGAGGAGAGTCCTCGAGGACAACAGGACTTACGTGCCCGGCGGACTCTGGCTCCACACAAGGTATCTTGGACGGCTTCTCCTGCTCCAAGGGCCCGGGGCGGCGGTCCGAGAACTGGCCCCCGAGGAACCAGGGACACCCTCACGAGCCGCTTCTTCCTCTTACGTTCCCGATCGGGGGACCCCTGTCCGAGGAACCCTGGTGATGCTCGGGGTCAGATTCCCAAGACATCAAGGAGGCAGAGTCAGAAAAAATCCGTTCTTTCTGATACTGGTGGCTTCGGAGTGCCTTGGTGGACATTTTGCCACACGGGACACAGACCTTAGGGATCATAATCCGGTCCGAGGCATCGAAGGCAGCAGTCGTGTGTGTCAGTGAGAGACAGTTTCTTACACCGATCACACTTTTTGAAACCACTGGAAGCCATCGGGGAAAAAAGAACCCCTGCAAGGTGAAATGACCGGCCTTCCAGGGAAAAGACAAAAAAGGGCACGAACGCCAGCCACGAAGGGCAAAAACCGAAAAATAGAAGATGGGCTCGATACCGGTGTACTGAACCCGGCGGGAAGGGGAACCAGCGTCAAACCGGAGAACGACGATGAAGAAATCGCAAGAAAAGTCAACGTTTCCGGGTGACACGGACAGACGTCCGTTGGGCTCCACGGAAAAGAAAGACTGAGCAAGATGGCACCTTTAGGCGGGAAGGGGACCGCGCATGCGTGCAGTATTCCCAAAGGCTTTCTTAGAAAGCTGGGGAAATGCTCCGCAAGGGGGTTCCATCGACGTCGATGTCACCTGTATGCAAGGACTGACTTCCTGCTTGGTTCTGGAGAATCACCGAATCAGCATGGCATGATTTCTTTTTTGTTTCCAGCTAGCAATCTCTTTGCCATATAATGAAGCAACAGAACTCTTAGTGCTGCTTCTTGGTATCGCTTGGCATAATGAACTTCAATCATATTACCAAGAAATGAACTGGGGGTGAGATGGTTGTAGGTTAGGCATTCCACTTCCAGATGTTGAATGTGGTATGAATGGCATACAATAAGTTGTGTCTGGTACAACAGTTATGTCCTTTTCGGATGAGGGGTCAATGCACCTGTTGATTTGGGCTTTGGTAATCAGTGCCGGATAATTGTAATCTATTGTACGTTGTGTTACCAAAGTATCAATGGACGACCCATTGCATCAACCATCGGATCCCTCTTGGAGCCCATTTCACAACTTATGGATGTTTTATTACGTCCCTATGTTCAAGAAATGTGGTCATACGTTCTGGACTCATCCCATGTTATCCATATTCTTGCGTCTATACAAGATTTCAATCCAGATTTACTTCTGGTTACATTAGACATAGAATCACTAAATACGAACATTCCACAGATGGAGGCTTTAAAAATAGTTGAAGAATATCTATGCAACAGAAAGACACATCAGCATATTCCCACAGCATTTTTGATAGATTTGGCACATGTGGCCTTTTGCGAAAATTATTTTTGTTTCCGAGATTTGTTTTACAAACAGGTGAAGGGAGTAGCCATGGGCTCGTCGATGGCCCCAGATATCACAAATTTATATGTTTTTAAGTTTGAAGATAATTACATAAACAGCCCGTTCGTAGCCAATATAAAACTATGGATACGATACATAGATGTCGTCTTTGTATTGTGGAATGGATCAATATATCGTCTAACAGAATTTAATAAATGGATTAATACATGCGATGATAACCTGCGTTTTCAAGTCACCTTTGATGAATGTCAAATTCCATATTTAGATTTACTTATCAAAAAAACTGAAGAGAGGCTGACCACCACACTCTATAGGAAACCCACGGACAAAAATCAATTGCTTCATTTTAATAGTTTTCATAACACAGGTACACTACCAAAAAACTGCCTCCAGTTTTGCAACTGATTCCTATAGATTTTGGGGTGCTGAATCCAGGAAAAATAGCCAAAATGTTCCATCACGTCACGTTTTCTTGCAAAATTAGATTTCTTACCCATATAAGGAATGTTCACATAATTTCTTTTTAGCCGACTGCAGTTTATTTTCTTGGCCCAAAATAGAGGTTGCAATGGTTAACTAACTAGAAACACTCCCTCATGATATTTTAGAGTGTTTTGTATTCATTTTATACATTAACAGGACAATTGGGAGGAGGGGGGCTAAATCCAGTACTCGCGCTGGCGCATGTTCTTTCCTGTTCGCCTCGCCTCGTTCGCTCGCTCAAACACGGTGGTTGCGACATGAACGTTCCTGTCAAATTTCAGTTTCTTGCAAGTTCATTATTACCTTTTGTTTGCTCAGTCATAATCCAGCTTTATTCCGAAGTGGTTCACTACAGTTGTAGTTTGCAGTGTTGTGTATTTGTGATGGCTCACAGAGCCAGAGGTTGCGTCAACTCTCCGGACAGTTTTTGTTTTATTTGTGGGGAATATACTGTGAAAAAGCGGCAGAGGAACATTTCTGCATTTATTAAAAAAGTATATTTCGCCTATTTCGGTTTGAAGTTAGGCGATCAAGACAAACCGTGGGCTCCTCACAAAGTGTGCAAGACATGTGAGGAAGATCTACGCTTATGGATGAAAGGTAAAAAACAAGCATTTCATTTCGGAATACCTATGATGTGGCGTGAACAAAGAGACCACAGCAGTGACTGCTATTTTTGCTCTTGCATTGTGAAGGGATACAACTTAAAAAATAAGAACGTAATAAGTTACCCCAACCTTCCCTCAGCAATTAGGCCTATGCCTCATAGCAACGAAGTACCTGTGCCTGAACCACCAAAATCTTTGGATCATATTTGTGTGGACGGTTCTGATCATGATGAGACTCATCAGATGGCTTTTCCCGATGAGTCCAGTACTTCCGAGTTTGAAACTGAACCAGATCCGAAACCTGAACTTTTCTCTCAAGCTGAATTGAATGATTTAGTCCGGGATTTAGGACTCCCAAAAGATGCTGCCCAACTGCTAGGTTCTCGGCTTAAACAGAAAAATCTATTGTCACCAGGAACAACTTTTTATTGGTACCGCGCAACCGCGAGAGACAATTTTTGAAGTATTTCAGCAAAGAGGAAGATTTGGTATTTTGCAACGATATATACGGAGTGATGGAAAAGTTTAAACTCAAGTATGATCCTGCTGAATGGCGGCTGTTCATTGATTCGTCAAAAGACAGCATAAAAGGTGTTCTTCTTCATAATGGCAACACATTCGCTTCAGTTCCTATTGCTCACTCTGTTATTCTCCAAGAAAAATCCGAGAATTTGGCCCTGATTCTTCAGAAGATTCGTTATGATGAGCATAAGTGGATGATTTGTGGAGACTTTAAAATTCTATCCATGCTATTAGGGCAGCAATCCGGTTTCACCAAATATCCCTGCTTCCTTTGCTTGTGGGATAGCCGGGCCCGCGACCTACTCTGGGGGAAAAAAGACTGGCCAATTCGGGAGTATTTGAGACCCGGTGAGAAAAATGTTCTTCATGAGAGCTTGGTACCTCGTGATAAAATTCTATTACCACCTCTCCACATTAAGTTGGGTCTCATTAAGCAATTCATCAAGCCCCTTCCAAAAGATGGTGAGTGCTTTCGGTACCTTTGCTCAAAGTTCCCCCGACTTTCTGAAGCAAAGCTAAAGGAAGGAGTGTTTGTTGACCCTGATATAAGGAAACTCATTTCAGATGGAGCATTCGCTGAAACGATGTCTGAGAAGGAAAAAGAAGCCTGGGATTCCTTCAAGGATGTTGTTCTCAAATTCTTGGGGAACAGGCGGGATGAGAACTATAAGGATATTGTTGCCAGGATGCTCAATGCCTTCAAAGAACAAGGCTGTAACATGAGCCTGAAAGTCCATTTCTTGCACTCCCATGTGAACTACTTTCCCAAAAACTTGGGGGCGTACAGTGAAGAACAAGGTGAAAGGTTTCACCAGGACATCAAGGACGCAGAGAGAAGGTACCAAGGAAGATGGAACACCACTATGATGGCTGATTTCTGCTGCGGGAAACCCCAGATGAAAAATACGCCAAGCAGCGCACCAAGAGAAGCATTCGGGGGAAGAAGAAACGGGCCCACCAGGAGATTGATTGACCCAAGAATGACTTTAAAATCTAAACTGTGTTGACAAATATCGTGTTTTTACTAAACTTTGAAATAAAAATTTGCTAGTTATTACCACAGTGTCGGATCTCATTTATTAGAATTTTATTTTCACACCATCGGGTGTTTGTCTTCATGTATTGCAATGGTGCGGTTTGCGTTTTCTATTCTTACATACATACCTGTACAACATTTTTTGCACATTTCTTTGCTTTGCTTTGTGTCTAACCTCGCTCTTATATGCTCAATGTTTGTGCACATGTATGTGGCTGTTTTAAGTGCAGACAATTTTGCTACCATCACAGTGTGTTTTGTTGACATTACTCTATTCTTATGTGCTGCCTTGTTACAATTTTCTTTATTCTTATTTGAATAACTACTAAACAATTAGTATAAAGAATTCATCCAAGAAACTTTTATCTCGATCGCACTCAATCTGAAACGTTCACCTCAAACTGCTAACCCAATGTAGCAAAAAATCTGTACGTGATGGAGCAAATTGGTTACCAGATTTGGATTCAGCACACCAAAAAACGTAAAAATCAATCGAAACATTAGAGGCAGTTTAAAAAAAAATTTTTTTAGTGTACCTGTGTAATTTTACACTTAAGCAAAAGCTTCCAGTGGGCCAGTTTTTAAGAACCCGTAGGATATGTACATCTGATCAAGAATTTGAACAGCAGGCAGTAATTATGAAAGAAAGGTTTAGAGTCAGACACTATCCGCGGTATTATATTAATAAGGCATATAAGAAAGCTCGGGAGAGTTCTCGGCAACAATTATTACAACAACAGAAAATAAAGATAGTGACGTCGGTTTAGTGTGCCCTCTCTTGTATTCTCATCATTCTCGTCGTATAGCACAAATTATAAAAAAACTTTGGTATTTAATACAAGCCCTTCCAGGTTTTCAAGATTTGAAACTTACAGTGGCTCATAAGCGCAATGTAAACTTGCGCAACATGCTAGTACCATCAGTATTTACTGAACGTAGGTTTCTATCTAAATATAAGGGACATTTTCAGTGTGGTCATTGCTCAGTGTGTGTTCATGCTTTAACAATTAGGAATCAATATATTCACCCGATAAGCAAACGTATTTTTCATATAGATGATTTTTCTAATTGTCTCACTAGTCATGTTATTTATGTAACACAATGTCCCTGCAAGAAATTATATGTTGGCATGACCACCCGCCCAATACGCAATAGAATTATAGAACACAGAAGTTGCATTAAGAAGGGGTGGTGGATAAACCTTTGGTCAATCACTGGCAAGAACAAACACAAAGTGTCTGATTTGAAATTTTTCGTGATCAGGAAAGTCAAATTAAACTGGAGGGGGGGGGGGGGGGGATGTAGCAAAACTATCCGACGTCTGGAAGAACGATACATTTTTGCTTTAAATAGTTTACACCCCAATGGATTGAATATGGAGAGTGATCTGTCTGTTTTCCTTTAGCTATTTGGCTATAGAAATTGAATAGTATGATCAATGGAATCACAGGGTTATAACAGTATTCAACTCAGTTCGCTTTTAAATAAGAAATTGGGAGGTTCTTTATACAATGGTTATTAAGGTATACTCTTGAAATTTGGCATAAATAAACTTTCTAATATATAGGTGGAGTGCAATAAAATATGTATATAGCCCTCGAGGTGATCTAGTCCTATTATATCTATATAGGCATAGTCAGTATCCTTTATATCCTCCCATTTTTGCCTCCTTTTCGTATCTCAGTGTAATGTTACAGATTGTTATTTAATATAGTGAATTTTTGCTCTAAATGGGTCCCTGTAACATCGTTGTTCCCTGAGAGTTCTTGAATGATATCTAACCACCTGTTAGTCCCTGCATTTTATTTTCTAAAGTATGACAAGAACTCGGTAGGTAGATATATTTGCATATCCCTGCCCCTACATGTCACGGTTTATTATGGTGCACGTGCAATTTAAAAAAAAAAAAACACACTCGAGAGTTATCAGTCTTGTTATATTTATAAAGTTCTGGGTGTTTTTTCCTCCGATTCCTTCTGCTGGTGGATCTTTCATTTCACTTTATTTATTTATTGTTATATCCTTGTTTTGGATTTTTCAAAAAAATGTTGAATGTCTAATACTAATAGGTTTTCCATACTGAGTGCGAATATACATACTCATTTTTTTCTTCTTCTCTCAATAATATAGAAGGTATTGAGTATGCAAAAGAATATCGAGGTAGGTTTTTAATATTATTTTACAGAATAGTAATAGGTCATGTTTATAGACTTATTTTACGGTTTTTATATTTTACCTTTGTATGATGTGTTTATATTTATATTTGTTTTTGTGTGTTATAGTTAAGCCATCTTTAGTCCCTGATGAAGGCAGAATGAAACACGGCCTGTGTCAGGCCAGTGGCTTAATGTTCTGTGAATGCCATGTGCCTGAGGCGCAAAGCATTTGTTGGGCAGTCACGGTAGTACCGGCCTGCACCTGCTGGGCTACAGTAGCGAGGCGCCAAGCCCGGCCCAGAAACAGGAAAGCCCTTGCTTGAGTGGAGTCGAGCAGTGCTCCGATGAACTCCATGAATTGCGTCAGGACGAGGTTGGACTTTGAAAAGTTAACTATAAACCCTAGGTGCTGCAGCAGTCCTAACATGTGCTAGGTCTCACTGCGCACCTCACCTGGCCTGCCGGCCCTCACGAGCCAGTTGTCAAGGTATAGGAACACAAAAACTCTGAGGAGCCAGAGGCGAGCGGCCACAACCGCGGGGTGGAAGTAAGCACCCTTTCTCTGGGAACAAACAGGAAGTCAGTCCTCACATATGAGTGATGTCGGCACTGACGGAGCCCTTGCGGAAGCATCCCTCAGCTTTCAAAGAAAGCCTTTAGGAGATGCTACCATGCATGCGTGGTCCCCTTCCCGCCCAAGGGGGGCACATTTTGATGTTTGTCTGGCTTATCCCCGGAAAAAGTTGATTTTTCACTCCGAGTTTCATACTCATCTCCGGTATCGCACCAGTACTCTTCCCACCACAGACCTCGTTTGCCTCGGCGTAAAGTTTGGGTCTATTTTTGTAGTTTTCTTTTCTTTTCCTGGCATCTTTGCGCCTTTTCTCTCCCAACTGGCAGCCCAGAGAGTCTTCGACCTCACAGGGGTACTTTTTTCCCTCATGGCTACCAGTGGCTTTTAAGAAGTGTGATCAGTGCTCTAAAATTATGTCTTTGACCGACACACACAACTGCTGTCTCCGCTACCTCAGGCCAAACCACAACCGGCAGCCTGCGGTCTCTGCAAAAAGGATGTCCAGTAACGGCCTCAAGAGTGCCAGCAGCAGTACAATAAGTTTTCCCCCCAGAGTCTCCAGTGCCTCCGAGGGTCAGGGCCTCGTCTGAGGCCTCGACGTCTTGAGCGGAACCTCCCAAACCCAAGCCCCGTCGTGGGTCCTCAGAAAAGGAGTCTCCCTCGAGGGAACCCAGGAAGAAACTACTATCGAAGGCTGCATTCAAGGCAGTCCATGAATGCTCCAAAATCATGTCTCGAGTGGCCTATGACTGGTTCGAGCTGGTGGCTCGAGTAGCGGCAGCGGGCATCGGTGCATGGCGTCAAGCTTGGCTAGAGTCGTCCAACCTCGAGCAGCAGGTTCAGGACAAATTCATCGATGTCCCTTGCCAAGGAGAGAACCTCTTTGGCAAACCCATGACCAACAAGGCTGCCGAGCTGGAGACAGAATTCATGACGAGGATCAGGCTCTCCAAAAAGACCACTGCCCCTCTCTGAAGGAGGGATCGGGTAAAAAGTCCTTTTACCCAAGGAAGGGAGCTGCTTACAGAAACTACCCACCTTTTTAGGCCTCCCCAGCTCTCTAACAGGGTCAGCAGGCCAAGGGACATGGGCATGGCCCGCATAAGCAGAAGGTTCCAAAAACCCCAGACACCGGCTCCGGCCCAGCCAGGGGTGAGTTTCTGACTCCTTGAGCATAGCCTATCTACCCCAAGGAGGATCAGCAGCCCACAGTGGGACGTCTGGCCCTCTTATGCCCAGAGATGGTTGACCATCACCACCGACTCCTGGGCACTTCGGGTAGTCAGGGAGTTACCTCCTCCACCTGACTTCCCTGTTATTTCCCAGGAGAGCCCCTCAGGTCATCCTCCACCAGGGCCTTCTACTGAAGGAGTTGGCAGGTCTTCTCAGGGACCAAGCGGTGGAACCGGTGCCCCACCATCTCAAGGGCAAGGGGTTCTAGTCCAGGTACTTCCTCATGCCAAAAAGGACAGGGGCCCTAAGGCCCATCCTTGAACTGCACAACCTCAACAAATTCCTGGTGAGAGAGAAGTTCAAGATGCTCTCCCTTGGAACACTGCTACCATACCTCCAGCAGGGAGATTAGCTATGCTCCTTAGACCTCAAGGATGCTTATACTCACATCCTCATTCACCGGTTGATGGTGGAGACCTCCATCCCCTTGGGAACTGCTCCGGGACTCCAGTCTCAGAGGGGGCTCTCTTCTGCATTCCAACCTGGGCTCCCTGTCCTGACAGCATGGCTGCTGAGAGGGTGACTCTGGCTCCTCATTCATCACAACCACAGACAGTACCTGCAGTTTGTAGTGGGAGGCAGGCATTTTCAGTACAGGATGCTCCCCTTCAGCTTGACCTCGGCCCCAAGAGTCTTCACAAAATGCCTGGCAGTCATGGCAGCCTTCCTCCGCCTCCAAGGAATCTTGGTCTTCCCCTACCTAGACAACTAGCTCATAAAGTGAGGCATGACCTCAGAGGTACAGCAGGGCACCGCACGCAATGGTGTCTCTGGGACCAGTGGTCTCAGGCCACGGGTCACCTCGGGGAACTCCGCAACCAGGGGCAACTGGTCAGCAGATGAGAGCACCCAGCAGATCAGCCTCCTGAAGCCCTGAGCCATATACTTAGCCCTGCGAGTCTTCTGCCACCACCTGCGTCACCAGCTGGTGCTGGTCCAGATGGACAACCAGGTGGCGACGCTCTATGTGAACAAACAGGGGGTACGGAGTCTCGTACTCTGTCAGGAGGCACCGGCCCTCTGCTCATACGCAATCCAACAGAGTCTTCTGTGGGCAGTGAACCTTCCAGGCTGAGCAGAGTCCTCCAGCCGCATGAGTGGCAGCTGGACTCCAGAGTAGCCAGTCGGCTTTTCCAGCTCTGGGGGGGACCCGTGATGGACCTGTTCGCCAACCCCAACAACTTCCAGTTGCCCCGCTTCTGTTCCCAGCAGGCCCACTCCTCCAGGCTGGCAGTAGGGAGGAGTAGCCTAGTGGTTGGGGCAAGGTACTTCAGGCCGGAAGGTCGGAGGTTCAAATCCCACTAGAGGACAGCAACCTTGGGCCGGAAGGACTAGGGTTTCTAGTCCCACAGATGCTCCTTGTGGTCTTGGGCAAGCCACTTAACCCTCCACTGCCCATGTTCCCTGTAAGTATTAGTGTATGTGTCTCATATCCCCGCGTGTTGAGGTGGAAGAGATTCTGCTGGTCTCTCGCAAGGCCTCTACTCGGAAGGCTTACGCCTTCAAATGGCACAGGTTCTCAGCTGGGTGCGCCGAGCATGGGGCTGACCCGTTCTCCTGCCCAGTGGGACTGGTGTTACACTACTTTCTTCACTTCTCTCAATCCAGGCTTGTCTAACTCCATCCGAGTGCACCTTAGTGCCCTGGTGGCGCACCACCATTCGATGCATGGTAAGCTCCTCTCTGTCCAACCTTTGGTAACCCATTTTCTTCAGGGCCTGCTCTTATCGAAGCCCCCTTTTCACCCTCTGGCAACAGAATGGGGACCTCAATGTAGTGTTGGGGCAGCTCACGCGCCCACTCTTCGAGCCTCTGGTTACCTGCTACCTTCACCAACATCTCTTGGAAGGTGGCTTTCCTGGTTGCGCTCACCTCTGCTCACAGAGTTAGTGAGCTTCAGGCTCTTGTGGCTGAGGCGCCTTTTACTAGGTTCTGCAAGAACAGAGTGGTGCTTCGCATGCACCCCAAATTCCTGCCGAAGGTAGTATTGCCCTTCCATCTCAACCAAGAAGTGGTGCTCCCTACTTTCTTCCCAAGACCTCACTCCAGTCGGGCAGAGATAGTCCTTCACGCCTTGGACTGTAAGAGGCTTTATCCTTCTATAGCCAACGCACTCAGGGCCACCGCAAAGCTTCTCAGCTTTTTCATCTCCTACGATCTGAGTAGGCTGGGGGAGGTGGTAAACAAGCATACGCTGTCCCATCTGGGTGGCAGACTATCGCCCTCGCCTATGAGCAGGAAGGGCTTCCACTGGAAAGCTGTGTTACGGCACACCGTGTCAGGGCCATGGCGGCAAACTTGCGCTCTGTCCCAATGGTGGACATCTGCCAGGCTGCCACCTGGTCTTCAGTCCATACCTTCGCAGCTCATTACTGCCTGGAAAGAAAGTACCGATGGGACAGTGCCTTCGGCCAGGCTGTGCTCCGTAACGTTGTCGGGGTTTAGGCATCTCCTACCCGCCGACCCTTCTGTGTTCAGGCTACCGGAGCGCTGGTTTCATCGGACACAGGGGTCCTACTGTGGTCTGTGGACACGGACACCTTTGCTGCTGCTTGTGGCTCCCTTTGAGGGCGACCGTGTTTTTCGCTATGGGCTTTCGGTAGCCTGTAGCTGGGGATTCCCATATGTGAGGGCTGACTTCCTGCTTGTTCCCGGAGAAAGCGTAGTTACTCACCTGTACCAGGTGTTCTCCACAACAGCAGGAATCAGTCCTCACAACCCTCCCTCCTCCCCTTGCAGTTGCTCCTTTACCATCTTATTTTTGCCATCTTTTAGCTATGTCAACTTACTGAGTAAGATGGCACTCTTGGGCGGGAAGGGGACTAGGCATGCATGGTGGCATCTCCCAAAGGCTTTCTTTGGTGCAGCTGTCATCCATATGTGAGGACTGATTCCTGCTGTCCCTGAAGAACACCCGTTACATGTGAGTAACTATGCTTTACTGGTAGTGACTGCCTCCAAGCATGAACCGGAGGTACTGACAGTGCCATGGGTTGATCAAGATGTGGGTGTAAGCATTTTTGAGAACCAAGGAGCATAGCCAATCTCCCTGGAGGAGGTAAGGCAGCAAGGTTCCAAGGGATAACATTTTGAACTTTTCCTTGACCAGGAAGCCGTTGAGGTACCAAAGGCCCAGGATGGGCCTGAAGCCCCCAGTTTCTTGGGGACCAGGAAGTAGCGGGAGTAGAACCCCTGCTGGTGAAGTAAGACGGGTTGATCCGCATGGTCCTCGAGCAATGCCTCGTGCTCTATCTGGAGCAGCTCCTTGTGCAAGGGGTCTATTGGTAATTCCCCAGTAAATGAGGGGGGAGGGCAGATGGGTGAATGAGGTACCCCTCCGTGACCACCCGTAGCACCCAGGTGTCTGTTCTGATGGCAAACCACCAGTGTGCAAAATGGACAAACTAGAGCCTGGCATCTCCAGAGGGAGGGAGGCTATGCCCAAGTAGTCAAAAGCTCCCCCTAGGCTGTGGCTGAGACACTGTTTGGGGCTTGGGAGCCTTGGGCTTACGGGGGGACAGTGCCCTGGGTGCTTGGCCTGCTGCCCCTGAGGGAGGGGGGGGGGAGGGGAACAAGGTAGGCCTGGAACTTGGGGTAGTTTCCGTAAGCTGCTTTTGTCTTCGGTGGAAGGTTGTCTTCATCCAAGCCTTCCTGCGGGAAGGGTCTGACATCTTCTTGGATAGCCTGGTGCTGGTCATTAATTCCTTCTCCATCTCGTCAGCCTTGTCAGTCGTGGGCTTGCCAAAGAGGTTATCTTCCCAGCACGGGATATCGGCTAGCTTGTCCTGCACCCATTGCTCTAAGTCTGAGGATTGCAGCCAGGCAAGGCGGAGGGCACTATTGCCCACTGCGGACACACGAGCCACAGACTTGAAGACGATGAAGGCTGCTTGAGTCTGAAATTCGGAAAATTCCTTGACCGAAGAAACCACAGTCCGAAATCGTTTAAGGGGCTCACCTGAGATCCCGGCAAGCTCCTTTACTAGGTCTCTCAGGAACATGCCCATGTACATCTGGTAGGCCAGGATCCGGGCCATGAGCATTGAGCCCTGGAAGCACTTTCTCCCAAACGCGTCCATAGTGCAAGCCTCCCTGCCCGGGGGCACAGAGGAGTGTGCCTTATGGCTCTTGATTCGATGCATAGATAACTCCACCACCGTGGAAGTTGAGCTTTCTGGAAAATTGGACTCTTGCCAACTTGTTACTGGGAATCGAGTCAATTGTTCACAATTGGCACAGTCAACAGTGCCTCCCCTAGGAGGGGCATGAGGATCATCCTCTGGCACTGCCATGAAGGTGAGGGTCTGGGACGTCTCCCATATGAATTTGAGAAAGGCTAAGTTCTCGGGGGGGGGGGGGGGGCACCAACGGTGGTGCAGTAGGGAAAGGTTGGAGGGAATGTCAGGATGGAGCACGGTGTCAGGTGATGAATCATCCATCTCCAAGTCCGACCCTGACGACTTGATTGGCGCACCACGGTCCCAGGACAAACACTGCGCAGATGACTCCTGAAGCTAGTGGTCCAACAGCATCGTGTCTGCCAGAGGGCCTCAACACCGACTGAGTGAGACGCTAAAGGAGTGGAGGTGCCTCCTCTGGGGATGTCCTCAGTGAGGAGGCTCCCATATGGGGCACTGATGACCCAGAGGGACCAGGAGTCAGGCCCCGCTGCGCCTCGAGGAAAATTGTAAAGCTACACTCGAGAGCAGCCATGTGTGCCTCGATGCCCGATGGCTTTGCAGCTCCTCCGGGCCCCGAAAGCGCCAGGGCCAGAGTAGACTCACTGGCCAGGGAGTCCCGGATGTTGATAAGAGTCGGGAGTGACTCGCTGTTCCTTCAATATTGATGTCTTGTCCCTGGGGGCTACTTCGATGGGCACTTCCATCCATGATCTTCTGAGTTGCTCCAAGGCAGAGTCAAAGAGAACTTACTCCCCAACACTGGGTCAGTCCGCGGTGTGACTTTGAGGGAGTTGTCGACATACGCAGGAGGTCATCTGACTACGACACCCGATGCCACAGGGCTTGACTGAGCCAGGCACGCTATCTGCGTTGTCCACCCCCGATGCAGAGCAGGAGCCAGACTTGCCAAAGAACTCCCCCTGCGAACTTTCATGATCCCTCCATGTTTTAGCCGACATAAGGCGGCAAAGCAGGCAGGAGGACCTGTTGTAGTCTACTCCGAGGCACTTGATGCAGGTGGAGTGGCAGTCCGTGCAGGACATAGTGCGATTGCATTTACCACACTGCTTAAAACCACTGGTTGAGGACATAGCAGGGAAAATGAGGCACACGAGGTCAAACTCTGACATCTCAACCAGGTAGGCCGCGAGAAAAAATCCTGTGCACTAAAAAAGCAAAAATTAAAGGCAAGGACATCCGAGCAAAGGGAAGGAAGCTGAGGCGAGACTCGGGCGTAGGTGGTGATCGAATCAAACACTCGGTAACGGTAAAGGAAACACGAGTAGGATCGAGAAGAATCAGCTAGACTGGGGCAAGATGGCAGCTTTGAGCAGGAAGGTGACCGTGCATGCGCGGTGTATCTCCCAAAAGCTTTCTTTGAAAGCTGGGGAGTGAAATCGCATGGGCTCAGTCGGCGCTGATGACTGATTTCCTGCTTCTTCACAGAGAATTTAATTTTAAAATTTATTATTGTTTAATAAAGTAGAAACAATTTGGTAACAACTAAGTCATCGGTGAAAAACAGAAGCATCTAATACTATATCTATAGATGACATCGGTCAGCAAAGCAAGATAGAACAGTGACAACACTGAGTCATGGGCTACTCCACAAATTAAGAAATGGTCACCTGCAATAGCGTAGTTACTCGTCTGTAACAGGTGTTCTCCGGGGACAGCAGGAATCAGTTTATTTATTTAACACTTTTCTATACCGCACTATTCGGCATCAGCGCGGTTTACAAGGAACAGGTTTGAACAATGAGGAACAGCCATACATTGAACTTACATAGAACAAGGAATTTAAACATGGATAACAGGTGAACTTTATACATAATAAATAATAGGGAGATTTAAACAAGGATAACAGAACTTTGTACATTATATACAAAAGGGGATTGCACCATATCTGAGTTTATGATACAGGCCCTAAAGGGGATAGTAGGATGAGGTGGGGAGTTATCATTGGGGATTGGTTAGGCAGTGTTGGATTGATAGGCTATAGGGTCACGTGATACTGTCTAGGTGATGCTGTCGGAGTTACCAAAGTGTTGTATAAATAGGTGTTGTTTGAGAGCTTTTCTGAACTGGGGGAGGTTGTTTATGGACCGGATTTCTGTTGGGAGGGAGTTCCAGCATGAAGGGGCAAACAGGGCAAAGGCACGCTTTCTAGTGGATTCGTTGCATTTTGTGATGGCTTTTGGAAGGAGGATGGTATTGCAGGACGTGGTTCTTCTTAATCTATTGTTTGGAGTAAGTTGAATCAGATCTGACAGGGTAGTTGCGGTGATACAGTTGATTGCTTTGAAGGTCATGGTTAGGGATCTTAAATGTGATCCTGTATTGGACGGGGAGCCAGTGAAGGCTCTTCAGAATGGGGGTGATATGGTCTCTGCGGGACGCTCCAAAGAGGGTTCTAGCTGTGGTGTTCATCGCCAGCTGCAAGGGGTTTAATGAGCTCTTTGGGAGGCCAAGTAGGATGGAATTGGCGTAATCGAAGTGGGGCATGATTATGGCCTGGAAGACTGTTCTGAATTCATTTGGTTCAAGAGTGTTCTTTATGAGGCGTAGTGTCCGTAGTTTATGGTAGATTGTCCTGATGGTATTGTCTATATGAGCATGCATGTCCAAGTGCTGATCAAGTGTTACTCCTAAGTATTTGATCGTTGTCTTGGTGATGAGTTCTGCGTTGTTCACCTTGATTGATGAGGGGGGAGTGAATGACTGGTCTCTTCCAATGAATAAGACTTCTGTCTTTTTTAGGTTTATCCAGAGCATTTGGTTGTGTAGCCAGTCCGTGACAGCGTTGAAACAAGAGGAGAGCTGATCGAGGTTTGGATGATCTGTGTCTATTGGGGTGAACATTAGGACGTCATCAGCATATACTAGGCAGTTGATGTTAAAGGACCGGATAAGGTTGCAGATGGGCTGCATATAAATATTGAATAATAGGGCTGAGAGGGATGAACCTTGCGGAACACCTTTTTCTAGTGGGAAAGGGTCTGATAATGAGGAGCCGGAGCGGACATGCTGCCATCTGTTACTCAGGTATGAGGCGCACCATGCTAGAGCGTTGCCATGGATGCCCTTCTCAGCGAGGCGAGATAGGAGTATCTTGTGGTCCACCGAGTCAAAGGCGGCTGCGATGTCCAAAAAGATAAGGGCGAAACCCTTCCTGATGTTATCAAGCCCGATGGTAAGGGAGTTGAATAATGTAGTCAGAAGGGTATCCACTCCATGGGACTCTCTGAATCCATGCTGGCAATAATCAAGGGGCGCGTTGTTTTCAATGTGATGGGTTAATTGCTGTTGGACCGTTTTTTCGATGATTTTAGCTAGGAGCGGAACGCTCGATATGGGCCTGTAAGAATCCATCTTTGTGGGGTCGAGCTTTTTGTTCTTCAGTAGGGGTCTTATTGAGGTTTGTTTTAGGTTCTGTGGGAATATCCCTGACGTGAAGGATATTCCTATTAGTTTGGCGAGGAACGGGCCGAGTTCTGATTTTAGCACTTTTACCCATTGTGCCGGGCACGGGTCGCTCGGAGCCGTGGTGGTGTGAATGCATGTGATGGTATCTTGGATCTCCCTTGCTGTTGGGGGGGAGAAGGAGTTAAGAATGTGGTGGTTATCTGCTGTCCAATTTAAAGGGAAGGGGTCGGGAGGAATCAAGATTGTATGTTCCAGGGGGTGGTAGTTTGCAGGGGCAATGTGTTGGCTCGTCTTTGAGCGAAGGTAGTCCGCATATTCCTGGGGGTCAGGTAAATTTGTTTGGTTGGGGGAGGGCTCCTTTGCCAGTTTTTTGACCAGATTGAATAGCTCTCGTGGTTTGTTTATGGCTCTCAGTAGGATATCTGAATGGTATTGCTTCATTCTTGTGGATACTGCTGTTCTATGATCATCGAGGTGGGTGTTATAAGCTTCGTGGTTATCGGTTGTCCTTGATCTGCGCCATCGTTTTTCAAGTTCTCACATATGGATGACGTCGGCACCGACAGAGCCCAAGCAGATTCACTCCCCAGCTTTCAAAGAAAGCCTTTGGGAGTTAGACCATGCATGCGTGGTCACCTTCCAGCCCAAAGGTGCCATCTTACGTCAGTATGATGAGATAGCATAGTTACTCACCTGTAACAGGTGATCTCAGGGAACAGCAGGAATTTAGTCCTCACATATGGGTATCGTCGGTACCGACGGAGCCTGTGCGGGAACGCTCCCCAGCATCCAATTAGAAAGCTTTTGAGAGCATCCCACAGCGCCTGCGTGCTGCCTTCCCGCCTTTCCCAACTGCCTCTCTCCAGTTGAGTTTTAAAGCTGAGACAAAGAGAGAGAGAGGGAAAAGGAAAGAGATAGAGAGTTCAACTCCTAGGGGAGGTGGGTGGGTTGCGAGGACTAAATTCCTGCTGTTCCCGGAGATCACCTGTTACAGGTGAGTAACTATGCTATCTCCAGGAACAAGCAGGAATGTAGTCTTCACATATGGGGACTCCCTAGCTTTAGATGCCAGGGAGAGACCCCAGAAGTTGTGTGTCCCTGAGAAGGGCTCCACTTTCCCCCATGGATCTCTGGCATCCTACCAGGGATGGTGGGTAGGAGTTGATTAGGTATGGAACAGGTGTTGGAGAACAGCCTGACCAAACAAGGCATCCCGGCGGGAGTCCTTGTCCAAGCAGTAATGGGCTGTGAAGGTATGAAGCGAGGCCCAGGTGGCTGCTCGACAGATGTCGTTGATAGAGACAGAGTGCAGATGAGCCATTGAGGCTGCCATGGCTCTCACATTGTGAGCTGTGACATGGCCCTCCAGAGAAAGGTTCTTACTCTGATAGGCGAAGGAAATACACTGAGAAATACAGTTAGATAGTGTTCTCTTGGAGACTGGAAGTCCCAAATGAGAAGGATCAAAAGCAACAAAAAGTTGAGAGGACCTTCTATGTTGCTGTGTTCTTTGTAAGTAAAAGGCTAAAGCTCTTTTACAGTCCAAGGTACAAAGATTCCTCTCTGCATTTGATGTATGAGGCCTTGGAAAAAACACAGGTAGGTAGACCGCTTGGTTCAGATGAAAAGGCGAGACCACCTTTGGCATAAAGTGTGGATGAGTCCTAAGGACTACCTTGTCATGATGGAACCTTGTATAAGGTGGATTAGCTAATAGCGCTTGCAACTCACTAATGCGACGTGCTGATGTGATTGCAATAAGAAAGATAACCTTCCAAGAAAGGAATTTTAAGGAGGTAGTAGCTAAAGGTTCGAAGGGTGGCTTCATGAGCTGCCCAAGAACCAGGTTTAAGTCACATGCCACCGGTGGTGGCCTAATGGGAGACAGTTAGAAGAAGGCCTCTCATAAATCTTGCTATAAGAGGATGAGAGGAAATAGGCTGTCCATTTAGAGGCTTAAAGGAAGCTGTAATAGCACTCAAATGGACCCTTACTGAGTTAGTCTTAAGTCCTGCAATGGATAAATGAAGGAGATATTCCAGTAATGATTCCAGAGGTATCGCAAGTGGGTTAAGACCCTTTTGCGAACACCATATGGTAAACCTTTTCCACTTGAAAGCATATGAGCGTCTTGTGGAAGGTTTCCTGGAAGCAAAAAGAATCTCTTTTACTTGCTGAGGGAGATTAAGATCATGAAGATCTAGGCCTTCAGCAACCAAGCCCTGAGATGCAGAGACTGGGGATTGGAATGCCATAACATTCCGTCCTCCTGAGATAGGAGATCTGGAGCAGACCCTGAGAGAGATGTAGAAGCAGAGAGTACCACACTTGCCATGGCCAATGTGGAGCTATGAAAATCATATGGCCTCTGTCTCTCTGAAGCTTGAATAGGGTTTTGGGAATTAGGGGATTGGGTGGAAAGGCATACAGGAAGTCTTGACCCCAGTAAAGGAAGAAAGCATCCCTGGCCTGAGCCCCCTGAGGCAAAATTCTGGAACAGAATTGGGGAAGTTTGGCATTCAACGGACTTGCAAAGAGGTCTATGTCCGGGGTTCCCCAAACTTAAAAAATCTTGGTCACCTGGTCTGCATGCAGAGACCACTCGTGTGGCAGCAGAACTCGACTGAGTCTGTCTGCCCAAGAGTTTTGTATGCCTGGAAGATACACTACCAGGAGATGAATCTGATGCTCTCTGGCGAGGGCCCATAGTCGCAAAGCTTCGTTGCAAAGCGACAGAGAGTCCCACCTGCTTGTTCACATAGAACATAGCTACTTGATTGACCATTTGAATGAGAACTGTCTTGTAGCTGAGCAGGGTATGGAACACTCGAAGAGCAAGGCAGATTGCTCTGCGTGCCAAAAGATTGATATGTAGATGAGTCTCCTGTGGAGACCAGGTGCCTTGGGGGTGGAGAGGTCTTGCAGATGAGCTCCCCAACCCATCGGAGAAGCATCTGTTGTGAGAGTTGCTTGGGGTAAGGGTTGTTGAAAAGGGGACACCAGCAACAGGTTTTGAGCGGACGTCCACCATTGGAGGGACAAAAGGTGAAATTAGGTCTTACCTGCTAATTACCTTTCCTTGAGCTCTCTCCGGGCCAGTCCAGGGAAACGCTAGGGTTGTCAATCCCCTTCAGCAGCTGAGGACTGAATACTTCAAGTTTTCTTGAGAGCCTAAGCCACTCCCCCTGAGGTGAATACTCCAGTCTACATCTGACAAAGCAGCTAACTTAATGCCTGAAACGAAACAAATAAAAACGCAGAACAGAGGAACTGAGAAACAGCCATATTCTCAAGGCAGAAATCACCCGAAGGTATGTTACCCACGGAATGTTCACATTGATTGTTATTATTATTTTTTTATTTTATTTTGAATAAAGAACCAAACAGGAGAAACAACTCCTCCGCCCACAGGTAAAGAAAAAAGATAATCCTAACCGAAGAAAAAAGATAATCCTTTAGCAGTCTTGCACTCCGGTAGACGAACCAAAGGAGGGGTGGGCCCTGGACTGGCCCGGAAAGAGCTCAAGGAAAGGTAATTAGCAGGTAAGACCTAATTTCACCTTCCTTATCACTTCTCCGGGCCAGTCCTGGGAAACGCTAGGGCAGTACCAAAGCAGTATCTAAATTCGGGAGGGACCCGCAAGACCAGCGATAATCGCCGAAGCTCCAACCTTCGCATCCTCTCTGGCCTGAACATCTAATCTGTAATGTTTTGCGAACATATGCAAAGAAGACCACGTTGCCGCCCTACAAATATCCACCGGAGGCACGAACGCATACTCCGCCCAAGAAGTAGCTTGAGATCGAGTGGAATGAGCCCTCAGCCCATCAGGAGGAGCTTTCCCCCTGATCTCGTAAGCTGCAGCAATAGCCCGCTTCACCCAGCGAGCGAGCGAGGCTTTGGAAGCAGCTTGGCCCTTTTTCGGACCCGCGAACAGAACAAATAACCGATTGGACCTGCGAAAAGGCTGTGTAATTTTCAAGTAACTTTTCAAGACGCGACCCAGATCCAATTTATGGAGAGAACGATCCATGGGCGAACCGGAAAGATCGGAGAAAATCGGCAACGCCACCGATTAACATGAAAAGCCGATACCACCTTAGGGAGAAACGAAGGCACTGTCCGCAAAAGGACCTTTCCAGGCAAGAATTGTAGGTAGGGCTCGCGACAGGAAAGAGCTTGTAAGTCGGAAATCCGTCTGGCCGAACACAAGGCCACGAGGAAGGCTGTCTTCCAAGAAAATTCTTTCACACAACCCGAGGAAGGCACAGCAAACGGAGGGCGGGACAAGGCCTCCAAAACCAGATTCAAATCCCAAGACGGCACCACCTGCCGTAACGGAGGTCTAATAAGCCGAGCCGCACGAAAAAACCGCTGCACGTCGCCATGCGTTGAGATACGGCGACCCTGCACCGGATCTCGAAAACAAGTCAGATCCGCCAAATGCACCCTCAACGTACTGAGAGCCAAGCCCTTATCCAAGCCATTTTGGAGAAACAAGAGCAGTTGTGGTAAAGTAGAAGACATAGGCCGCAGAGACCGCTGAGTACATCAATCCTCAAAAACCCACCAGACGCGAACGTAAGCTAGTGAAGTCGTGGAACGCTTCAACCGAAGCAAGGTAGCCACTACGGAATCCGAGTAACCTTTGCGTTTTAATCGATGCCCTTCAAGAGCCAAGCCGTAAGCAAGAAGCGATCCACCTGAGGCATGAGAACTGGACCCTGACTCAACAAATTGATCCGGACCGGAAGCTGCCAAGGAGAATCTATCAACAGCCGCACCAGATCGGCATACCAAGGCCTCCGCGGCCAATCCGGTGCAATGAGAATTACAGTGCCCCGGTGAGCCGCTATACGCTGAATGATCCGTCCCAGCATCGGCCACGGAGGAAACACGTACAGAAGGGAGTCCAAGGGCCAGGGCTGGACTAGCGCATCCAGACCCTCCGACATGTGCTCCCTGCGCCTGCTGAAGAACCGAGGCGCTTTGGCATTGGCAAGGGTGTCCATTAGATCCATCACCGGCCGCCCCCAGCGCAGCGTCAACTCGTAAAAAACCGCCGCATTGAGCTGCCATTCCCCCGGATCGAGGACATGACTGAGAAAATTGGCTTGCACGTTGTCCTTGCCCGCCACGTGCGCTGCCGACAAAGCCACGAGATGGCACTCCGCCCAAACAAACAATTCCTGGCATTCGAGGAGCAAGGGCAGACTCTTGGTGCCGCCCTGTCGATTGATATAGGAAACTGTTACCGCATTGTCGGAAAATACCCGCACAGCCGCGCCTTCGATCAAGCGCTCGAAATGAAGAAGAGCGAGACGCACTACCCGGAGCTCTAGCCGATTGATCGACCACGAGGCTTCCACCGATGACCAGAAACCCTGCGTCACCTGAGACTGACAGTGAGCTCCCCAGCCGGAGAGACTGGCGTCCGTGGTCACTAGCACCCACGGGGGATTCTGCAAGGGCATCCCTGCCCTGAGATGTGCGGGATTCAACCACCAAACCAGACTTTGACGAACGAGCTCCGGACAGAGAAGTCTCCGCGAGAGAGGATGAAGCTGAGGAGACCACCTGGAAAGCAACGCCTGCTGCAGAGGCCTCACATGAGCCCTGGCCCACGGGACCAGATCCAATGTTGCCGCCATGGACCCCAAGAGTTGCAAATAGGTCCACGCCGAAGGAGCCGGACTCAGCAAAAACGCTCGCACCTGCTCCAAGATTTTTAACACCCTGCTCTCTGGCAGGAAGACCAATCCCCATGCTGTGTCGAAGAAAGCTCCGAGATAAGTCAGTTGCTGCCCTGGCTGCAAGTGACTTTTCGCATGGTTGATGACCCAACCTAACCGCTATAGCAGCTGCACCACCCGAGCCGTCGCCTCGACTGAAGCTGCCCGAGTATCTGCTCTGATTAACCAGTCGTCAAGATACGGATGTACCCGAATGTCGTCCTTCCTTAGAGCCGCCGCCACCACCACCATCAGCTTCGTGAAGGTGCGAGGGGCAGTGGCTAGGCCAAAGGGCAAAGCCCGGAACCGAAAGTGACCCATTGGAAGGGTGAAGCGCAAAAACTGCTGATGAGCTTCTCTGATGGGTATATGCAAATAAGCCTCCGTGAGATCTATGGACGAGAGAAACTCTCCCGGACGAACCACCCGAATAACAGAGCGCAGCGTCTCCATGCGAAAATGAGGAACGCGTAAGACGCGATTTACATGCTTGAGATCTAGAATGGGACGAAAAGAACCTTCTTTCTTGGGAACCACAAAATAAATCGAGTACCGACCAAAGCCGTACTGGTCGCGAAGTACCGGAACTATTGCCTGCAGACTCAACAGGCGCGACAGCGTATCGAAGATTGCCTGCGACTTCGGACCGGGTGCACAAGGAGACTGTAGAAAAGCGCTTGACAAAGGGGAAGCGAAATCTAGCGCATACCCCTTTTGAATAATCTCTAACACCCATTTGTCTGAGGTTATCGCGGTCCAGGCCGAGAAAAAATCCCACAGACGACCCCCGATAGGGGTCGGAGCCTGGACCAGCAAACCTTCATTGCGCCTTTTTGGCAGCAGATGGCTGAGCACTAAAGTAGGGCCTACCGAATCCTCGAGCTCCGCGAAAGGAACTTCCGCGAGATCCGAAACGGCCCTTGGGATAAGGAGTAAACCGAGCTCCCCGAAACCTACGAGTATCTTTAACCTGACCGTGTTGACCAGGCAGTCCTCTAGCCGGCTTCGGCTTATCCTCCGGCAAACGACCGCCTTTAGAGTCCCCCAGGTCTTTAACAATCTTCTCCAAAGCCTCCCCAAACAGTAACTTACCCTTATAGGGGAGTCTACTAAGGCGCAACTTAGACGAAACGTCCGCTGACCAATTACGCAACCAAAGAAAGCGCCTGGCCGCTACCAGCGAGGCCATAGACTTGGCAGCAATCCGCACCAAGTCATAAAAAGCATCCGCCAAGTAAGCCGCAGCGACTCAAACTTCGCACCTTCCGCCGGAGCCGAAGTCCCAGGATCCGCCGAGACCTCTCCTTGAAGCCAGCGGATGGAAGCCCTGGAGACATACGCACCACAAACAGAAGCCTGCAGCGCCAGAGCGCTCGAATCAAATGCCTGCTTCAAGAGAGCTTCCAACTTACGATCCTGCAGATCCTTAAGCGCCGCTGCACCTTCCACCGGAATCGTGGTCTTTTTAGTCACCGCAGAAACTAAAGCACCAACCGTAGGCATCCGCAATAAATCTCTCTCGTCCTGCGGAACGGAGTAGAGGTGAGCTAAGGCACGACCACCCCTCAGGGAGGCTTCCGGACACTCCCACTCGGACTCAATCATCTGCCTTATAACCCGGTGCACCGGAAAACAGCGTTGTTCGGCTTTAAAGCCCTGCAACAACGGATCCTCCAAGGGTTCCTGAGAACCCGAGGGTAAGACGAGATTCAAGGCCACCAGGGAGTGAGAAATAAGGGCGCCGAGCTCCTCTTTCCGAAACACCCGAAACACATTAGGATCATCGCCCGGAGCTATCTCACCCTCTTCAAGCTCCCCTGGCCAGGGATTGACTCCTGCATCTGACAGGACTTCCCCGTCTTCCCCCAGCTGGGCATCAGCTACCAGGGGCCCCAAGGGGTCTAAAGTTGACGGAGCCGCCAGCCCCGCTAGGGAAGAACCCTCACCAGGATCACCTGCAATATCTGCAGCGTGAAGCTCCCCCAAGGCAGGGGAACCGGAGGACTCAGGTACTGACTGAGCAGACTTCAACAAAAATGCTTTATGCATTGCCAGAATAAACTCTGGTGAAAAAAAGGCAGGCACACCTTCCTGAGCTTCAGGAAGAGCCCGGGGAACTTTCACTGGCACCGGAGACTCTTTAGAAGATTTAGACTTGCGCTTCCCCGACTTCGGGAGGCCCGCGGGAGGAACGGACGGCTCCTTCAAAATGGCCACCGTTCCCGCCTTTTCCTGAATTAACACGGACCGCTCCGAATCAGAAGAGAGCTTGTCTTCCATACCCTATCTGAACAGAACTCCCGTGCTCTCTGAAGGAACAAAACAACAACGATCTAGCACTCTCAAAAACAACGGCGAAATCACTTTCCCAGACAGCCGCGAAACGAACCGAGCGGAAGGCAAGCATCTCCCCGCAGCCAAAGCTCACCTGAGGGAGGAAACAGCGCGGCTCAAAGAGCGACGTCCCGCTGCTAGCAGGAGTGCGATCCCTCGGCAGCACAGAAAGATAGAGGTTCACTGGGGCTCCCAGAACCAAACTATCGCAGAAATGCAGACGCCCGAGGAAAGGCAGGCTCTACCCCCCTCCGCCCCCTAGATAGGCAGGCAAGGGCCGTCTACACCGCTACCGGAGCTGTTTTTACTGTTTCCTGAATTAAATCGAGAGTCTCAAGAAGCTCCTGAGAATATAGCTCCTATCAGCCCTGCTAGAACTAAAGTGCTATATAACTGAGGAAAACAAGAAAAAACAACAAATTGAATGGTATATAGGGAGATGGCTAACATCGATCCTCTTCAGCTGCTGAGGACTGAAAGACTGGAGTATTCACCTCAGGGGGAGTGGCTTAGGCTCTCAAGAAAACTTGAAGTATTCAGTCCTCAGCTGCTGAAGGGGATTGACAACCCTAGCGTTTCCCTGGACTGGCCCGGAGAAGTGATAAGGAATAAGGCAACTTGTGTTTGCTATTATGTCTGACAGGCATCCTGATGCCTGGGTCCATTGAGTGGATAAAGTCCACTGGGCTGCCCTCATATGGAGGCGAGCATAGGGAACCACATGCACGGTGGATGCCATGTGGCCTAGTAGTTGTAACATTTCTCGAGCAGTGAGATGAGACTGTAGCACTGCTTGAGAAGGTAACTGCACCATGCGAAGACAACGGGCCTGGGGGAGGTAGGCCCTTGCCTTCCTGGTGTCCAGCAAAGCTCCTCTGAACTCCAAAGACTGAGTGGGAGTTAGACTGGAATTTGGGATGTTTATGACCAGACCCAAATACTGAAGGATACGCATTGTGTAGGCTAGAGAAGTCCTGGCCTCTGACTCTGTTGGGGCTCGAATGAGCCAGTCGTCTAAGTAGGGGAAGACGAATATCCCTCGAGTACGGAGGAAGCACAGTTACTTACCTGTAACAGGTGATCTCTGGGAACAGCAGGAATTAGTCCTCACATATGGGTACGTCGGTACTGACGGAGCCTGCGCGGGAATGCTCCCCAGCTTCCCAGAAGGAAAGCTTTTGGGGCATCCCACAGCGCATGCGCGCTGCCTTCCCGCCTTTCCTAACCAACTCTCCTCAGTTCGAGTTTAAAGCTGAGACAATAGAGAGAGAGAGGAAAGGAAAGATAGAGAGATACAAATCCTAGGGGAGGTGGGAGGGTTGTGAGGACTAATTCCTGCTGTTCCCAGAGATCACCTGTTACAGGTAAGTAACTGTGCTATCTCCAGGAACAAGCAGGAATGAGTCCTCACATATGGGGACTCCCTAGCTAAGATGCCTGGGAGATCCCCAAGGGTATGAGACCCTGAAGGGTTCCTCGTCTTCCTATGGGGAAGGCAGACACGCGACCAAAGAAATAAATTAAAATAAAGAACTTCTTCAGCGGTGACAGGAACACGACCTGCTGGCTCCGCGGAAAAGAAGAACTGAGGAGAGTTGCTTAGGAAAGGCGGGAAGGCAGCGCGCATGCGCTGTGGGATGCCCCAAAAGCTTTCCTTCTGGGAAGCTGGGGAGCATTCCCGCGCAGGCTCCGTCGTACCCATATGTGAGGACTCATTCCTGCTTATTCCTGGAGTCCCAGTCGGGGCTGTGCAACAGACTTGAAATCTTCGCGCCATCGGGCACTGCTCCTCTTCAGCCCCCACCACCTCCAGCAGCTCTCCCCTTCCCGGGGATCGAGCCACCAGCGGCAGGAGGGGCCATCTGCTGCACACAGCCCAGTCGGGGCTGTGCAACAGACTTGAAATCTTCGCGCCATCGGGCGCTGCTCCTCTTCAGCCCCCACCACCTCCAGCAGCTCTCCCCTTCCCGGGGATCGAGCCACCAGCGGCAGGAGGGGCCATCTGCTGCACACAGCCCAGTCGGGGCTGTGCAACAGACTTGAAATCTTCGCGCCATCAGGCGCGCCCGCGCCTGGCGGGCCTCGCCAGAGGGCCCTTTGGCATGGCCCTTAGGCGTGGAACGGGGCGGTAGGCGGTGGCACTCCAGCAAGCCACAAACGAAGCCACAACTCACACCTAGACCAGAGCCAGCTACCAATACCAAAAAGGCAAGTCCTTCACAGCTAACTGTTTTTTTTTTTTTTTTTTTTTGAGATAGCAGCCTTTGCCTTGACCATTAACCAGCAGTCACCTGAGCTTTTAGCGGTATCATGTAGATGTTTTTGTTGTTAATCTCTACTAGTAACAATATCCCTGTTAACGTTGATAACGTTTTACATACTCTGTACTGCTTTTCATGCAATTATCTTACTGTATACCAGTAATTAGAATCCTTTGTACTATTACCACTACTGCTATTACCACCTGCATTCACAGTACTATTGCAATTAATCTTTCCTGAGTGCGAATACTGCATCTCACTGCACTGTAGCCAACATTTCCACAATTATCCCTCTCATTACTAACACCCAAGAGAATGTACAAGGTTCTGCTCTTATTCATGACCTTCCTTACCCTTGGTCTCCCTTACACATCAAATGCATTCAACCATGACACATCATATACCAATCCTACGCACATACGGAAGGAGATGGTCCGAATTCCCCCACCACACTACAGCAAAAAATAACTTTTCACCCCACTCCCATCTACTCAACATTCCTCTCCAAACCATCAAAAAGATACAAGAAGAGAAGCAACATCAACGCCTACTGAAATGTGCACTGATAAATGCCAGATCAGTACGATCTAAATGGCCCGCAGCCATTGACCTGATACCCCAATATAATCTCAACATCTTGATGATCACGGAGACATGGCTATCCGACTGTGACAACGTACTACTGAATCAGATGCTGCCACCAGGTTTTGTGATATACACTTCTCACAGATCCAGTCAGAAAGGAGGCGGAACCCTCATCCTGGCCAAAGCTGATTTACACTTCAAGTTGTGCAACTCCTCTAGCTCAACTAACCTTGACTCCCTCACTATAGCTAATGAGCTCTGCACAATCAACCTTTTCTATCGGGCACCCTCCCCCTCACCAGATGATCTTCCAACTATAATTGAGCAGGCATGTACCACATCCACCTCACGCTCACCAAGTTGGCTAATCGGTGACTTCAATCTCCCATCTCTTCAAGACAGCCACTCAGCAGCATTCCTTGATGTCCTGGAGGAACTAGGTTACAAACAGCATGTCGATTCCCCCACCCACACTAAAGGTGGCAAACTAGACCTCATTTTCGCACCTATCTCCACCTCCACAATACCCCTAACTCTTGCACTATCTGTAATACCAGTACCCTGGTCTGACCACAGTCTTCTCAGTTTCAATATACCCATTAATACATCCCACAAAAGCCAAAAGTCTTCTAACACATCTGGATCCCACAAAACCCGCTTTAGACCACTCAACCAGAGCATAGTCCTAGAGAATCTCAGACCGCTCATGGCCAACACAACCATGGACTTAGATGATCTCATATCCAAATGGGATGAAAACCTGAGAGCTGCCTCCTGCCCATCACTCACCGAAAAGAGAATTCGAAAACGTGAACATACTCCATGGTTCTCCACAGACCTTCGGACATCTCTCCACCATCTACGCAAACTTGAGCGACAGTGGCGACGAACTCACTCTCCTGAGGCGCTGGTAGCATACAGCTCATACCTAACTACCCACCGAGAAAAGATATCACAGAGCAGGAAAACCTACCACACAGGTTTAATAAAACGCTCCATCAACAAACCACACGCATTGTTCAGCATAGTAAAGTCCATAACAGGTGAACCGGTCTCAGCACAACCCCCTATGCCTCAGCCGCAGGACTACGCAAACTACCTGCAATCAAAGATGATTAAAACCAACACAGACATAAATGTCAATAACGCCTCCACTTCACCTAAGGCATCCCATGCAATGCCACTACACAACTTCTCCACTGTATCAAATAGAGAGGTTGTGAACATTATCGCCTCAATCAACCCCAGTACAGCTCCTAATGACCCATGTCCTGCCAGCTGGATCAAGGACATGCAACATGACCTCAGTCAAATATTGAGCAAAATACTGAACCAGTCTTTCTCAACAGGTTCATTCCCGCAGAGTCTAAAACACACTTCCATCAAGCCCCTACTGAAGAATAATAGACTGGACCCATCCAAGGTTGATTCCTTCAGGCCTATCTCGAGCATACCACAGCTCGCAAAAATCATTGAGAAGGCCGCCCAACAACAACAAATCCAACATCATATTGACACTGAAGCACCACTAGATCCATCTCAACATGGCTTCAGGGAAGCACATGGAGTTGACACAGTCCTTACAACCCTATTCAATGTTCTGGTAACAGGAATAAACAACATACAACAGGGGTTCGTCCTCATCTTCCTGGACATATCCGCCGCTTTCGACTCTGTGAGTCATGACATACTCCTACAACGCTTGAAAGATAAGGGGATTCAAAGCACAGCACTCGAGTGGTGTAAATCATACCTATCTAACAGGTGGCAACAAGTAAAAACAGGTCACGCTTCCTCAGAACCATTCCTGCAATCACAGGGAGTACCCCAAGGATCGTCCTTATCGGCACTAATGTTTAACATCTACATGCAGCCGATATGTGACTTGATCAGATCCTTTAATGTACAATGTCTCGCTTACGCAGATGACATCCTCCTATATATGCCGTTCACAATTGAACATCCAGTATTCTCCCCAATAATCAACTGTTTTGAAGCTGTAGCCGAATGGTTGCTATCACAAAACCTTCGAATTAACCACAACAAAACTGACGTTCTTTTTGTCACAAGGAACCGTAAATTCATACCTCCTCCATCACTACTCGTCAACAACATAGAGTTGAAATCAAAAGCTACCATCCGTTACCTCGGCATCACATTGGATCAGCACTTGGACATGACAACGCATCACAAAAACTATATATTATAAGATCAAATCGCTACGTCACCTCCGCTCCCTACTAGATCCCACAGACTTCCGAACAACCTTCCAGGCATTAGTCCTCCCACACCTGGATTTTGCCAACATCATCCTTCATGGCCTCCCTCAATCAACTTTAAATCCGCTCCGCCTAGCCATGAATACAGCCGCCAGAGTCCTCTCCGGCTCATCAAGATCTGACCATATAACACCCATCATGAAAGAACTGCATTGGTTACCATTACATGCCAGAATCCAGTATAAGTCTTTAGTCCTTACTTTCAAGGCACTAAATAACTGCCCCCCTACGCCAATCAGCAAGCTTATCCATAGCACCCTGGAAAACAGAAAAAGGAGAACCACATCAATGAACACCTTAATTGTCCCAAAAATAACAACAAGTGCACTAAGGCCACCTCCAACAGGGCCTTCTCCTTATTTGCACCTCTAAACTGGAATGCGCTACCTCACGAAAGCCGTGCTATCAAAAACCTAATCCTATTCAGAAAAGCATTGAAATACCACTTGTTCACAAAATGCTACCCGGAAGTCAACCTAGACATTAACAAAACTAACACCTCAATACAACCCGAAAAGGGCTAGTTGGTCAACCTTCTCTCTAGTCCTATTAGTGAACCACTTTGCAACATCCAAACGAATTTTATATTACTGTATATATCATTAAGTTATTCTGTACATAGTTTCCCCGGTTGTCCTATTGTTGAAGTTCCCTGTTCAATGTAAAACTCAATGTTACTTGTATACATTGTAGTATGTTCTTGTTCAATGTACACCGCACTGATTGTAATAGCGCGGTATAAAAGAAGTGTTAAATAAATAAATAAATAAAATAAATATGCTGCTACTACAGCCATGCATTTCGTGAACACCCTTGGTGCTGAGGCCAGACCAAAAGGAAGCACCCTGTATTGGGAGTGCTTTCCTTGAAAAAGGAACCAAAGGAACTTTCTGTGGGTTGGATGGATGAGAACATGGGTGTACGCATCCTTGAGATCTAGAGAACAAAGCCAATCCTGACTCTGAAGTTATGGCAGCAGAGTTCCGAGAGAAATCATCTTGAATTTCTCTTTGCACAGGAATTTGTTAAATTCTCTGAGGTCCAAAATAGGTCTGTATCTCCCTGTTTTCTTTGGGATAAGGAAATAGGGGGAGTAAAGCACAGTTACTTACCTGTAACAGGTGATCTCTGGGAACAGCAGGAATAAGTCTTCACATATGGGTACGTTGGTACCAATGGAGCGTGCGCGGGAACGCTCCCCAGCGTCCAGAAAGAAAGCTTTTGGGAGCATCCACACGCATGCGCGCTGCCTTCCCGCCTAAATACTTCCCTCTCATCAGTTGGGTTTGTAGCTGAGACCGAAGGAGGGAGGTAGACAAATTAGGAGGGAGAGAGAGGGAGAGAGAGAGAGAGAGAGAGAGAGCACAACTCCTAGGGGAGGTGGGTGGGTTGTGAAGACTTATTCCTGCTGTTCCCAGAGATCACCTGTTACAGGTAAGTAACTGTGCTATCTCCAGGAACAAGCAGGAATGAGTCTTCACATATGGGGACTCCCAAGCTGAGATGCCTGGGAGAGGCCCAGCATGTAACAAAACTAATGGGTGGGACATGCTTCCCCCCAAGGACCTCAGGCATCCAAGGGATGGAGGGCAGGAGTTGAGCTAACAGTGTAAAAGGGTTTGCTGTGGAACAGCTAGACTAACAAGGAATCGGGGAAGGTGTCCTTGCGTAGAAATAACTGTTAGTAAGGAAAGAGGAAATCCCAATTCTTGAGAAAAGTTGTTATTGCAGGATTGCAAAAAAACTACACATATGGGGAAGTTAATATGGGTCTGTTGTAAAGAACCATCACATTGTCCTCATATGGAATTCCCTTACCGTGAGGAGTAAAGGAAACAAAGTTTTGCAATGTAGACAGAAATAAGGAATATTAATGTCTAGAGATAACCCCAGGGAATTTTATAAGAAGTTGGGACCTTGGAGAGAAGTTTAACCTCTCTATAGTCCAAATTATTTCTGTCCCTAGAGCAGGATGGTGCCTTAGGAAAGAAAAGAAAAGACAAATCGGACTGGTCTGGAAGAACAGGTCAAGATACCTTTATAGAAAAAGGGGGTGAGTTCGTAGAACCCCTTCTTCTAGACGAGAAAAATTGTGTTGGGCTGTTTAGCCCTCAATTTCTGAAGATCAGTAAAGTGTGTTGCGTAAGTGATAGCACTTAGGCTAACAACTTTACCTAGAGAGCTCCAGGTATAAGGTAATCTGATTTTGAAAGAAAAACAGGGTTATGGTAAAGAAAGGAGTTTCCTAACTTTACCAAATTGGATGCCCATTTAAGAAGTCTATGGCATGCTGACAGCATTGATATGGACAGGAACAACATTTCAGGATCAGATTGTATACTTGTGTAATAACAAGAAAGGTTAAGACTTATTGCAGATAATTAGTGAGGATCACTTATTAGTCAAGGTATAAGAAACATATGCAAGGTTACATGGAAACCAGTAAGATGCTTCTTACCCGTAACAAGAGGTCTAGACCGTAAAACGACTAGTCCTCAAATAATTAGGTCTTGAGACGTACCTGAAGGAGTGCAGGGGAGATCCTTAATCCTAAGATAAAGGATTCCTTTTATTACTTCAGAATAGAAGCTGGAAGAAAAAAACGCAATGTAAGGGGATACCATGTCTGTCTCTCTATGAGAGCAGTATGAGTATCATGCGTTCTTTGCTTCTCAAGACTTCAATGAGGTATTGGAAGTAGAAAAAATTGTGGTAGATAAGGATCAACTGCAATGATTAGGAATGCATCCCTGTTGTAGGAGTTCCCTTGAGGACAAGGAACCACTTAGGGAGTGGTGCTATTCCTTAAATTTGAAGTCGTCCAGGCCCTGGTTCCTTCTCCTTGAAAGAATTTTAAGGAAAAAGGAAAAATTAGGAACAAACAGCCATGTGGGAGCATGACTGGGTAGAGACTGCCAGTCAAAGGTTCTTTAACCACCTGGAAGTTACCTACCAGGGGTGGACTACAACACTCTCTGGCAAGGCCCATAGTTGTAGAGCTTCATTGCATACTTGCAGAGAGCATGTTATAGGTTGCTTGGATGAGACCTGGCTGTTGGGTAGCCAGTGTGCAACCGAATCAATTCTGTTGAAACAGAATTGAGGATGGCAAAAAATGGTAGAGAGGCTTTTTGCCCTGCAATGATTAATTGAACAGGAAGTATTTGAGGGGTCAGCTCTAAGAAACGCAAGTAGCGTAGAATAGGCGGAAACCCATGTGAGCTGTTTAAAGAAGCTCATGTAACCCACTTGGTGGGTTATTCATATTTCCAGTATGGATGGTTTTAGAAGCCTTCTGAGCTGACCTTACCCAAATGTATAGAGTAAATCTGGTGGGGCTTTCAGAATGCTGAATAGCATCCTGTAAAAAACCCTAGTGCAGAAGGACCCAAAAAGGAAAAAACTCTGTATTGGAAAGATTTACTGGAGTAGGAATTCCTATAGCTTCAATAAGAAGCTCTCCAGTTGAATAATATCCAGGTTGGAGACTAGATGTCCCAACTAAAAGATAGAAGTAATACAGAGTAGAAAAAACTTACAATTTGGTAAGTGTTTATGGATAGGGGCCTCTACAGTTAAGGTCTTACAGGTAAGTGTCAAAAAAGGGTGAAAGGTACCACTCAGCCTGTTAAGTTTCTTGATTGACCTTCCCTCCTGTTTTTTTTTTAAAGGAAGTAGAAACTTATTACCTGTAGGCTTGAGATATTTCAAGAGCTCTTAGAGCTAGTAGAAGGAAATTCTCTTGAACAAGAGATTCATGTCTAGAGTTAACTCAATGTTGTCTCAGCATGGATGAGAATCAAGCCAGACGCCTCTTTTGATAAAAAGCAGGTGTACGGGTTGTACGGGTCCTGAACCTCATACAGGAAAAAAAGAAATCAGAAACCCTGTAGTTACTGGGTTTGCTGAGTCCATTGAGGTTTCTGTTTCCTTAGCCTGGTTTGATGCTGCCCCTGTTGGGGAACATCTGCCCGAGGGGAAGAAGATGAATACAACTTTTTCCCCCTAGAGGAATAAAGTTTTTTTAGAAGATCCCTCATTAGCTGGGGCAGAGGAAAGTTTTGACAATCCTCTTAAGGTAGGCTTTTCAGTGGTTAACTGACTAGCTTGAAATAGACAATCCTAGTTGAAGAGATGTTCTCCAGTACAAGGGCTATTTCCCAGCTTTTCTTGAACCCATTTATCCAAGTCTGAAGCTTGGAGCCAGGCTAAACGTCGTGCCCCTATGGCTATAGCAGAAGATCTGCTAATAGATTCAAAAGAATCCATGGAAGCATGACAAAGGAATGTAGAAATATTATGAGCATGATTGACTAGGATAAATAGTTAGCTCTTATGTTCCTGATGGAAAGGGTTGAAAGTTTTAAATCTTTGGCAACCTCTTTCAGAGAGAATCCCATATTTTTATTTATTTTTTTTATTTATAGTCTCTTATATACTGCACTATTCAGCATCAGCGCGGTTTACATGTAACAAAAATGCTCGGTACAGTTGAAAGCGTATGAGTTTTACAGGTAACAGGGCACAGAACTTGGATAACAGGGGAAAACTATTTACAAAATTTATAACATGGAGTCATAATAACAGTAGTTTCGCAGAAATATAACCACCACTAAGGGTTTGAGAAAATATATGAAATGATTCTTGCTGAAAGCATAGATGCTTGGAAGCATCGACGCCCAAAAGCATCTAAGGTTCTAGACTCACGACCTGGCAGATAAGAGGAGTGCTTTTTTGCACTCTTAACATGCCTCGTTGCTGATTCTACTACTATAGAATGATGAGGGAGTTGAGTCTTTTGAAAACCTGGGGAAGGTGGGACTTTATAGATAGTGTCCACTCTTATGGAATGTGAGGATACCGTTAAGGGAGTTTCCCACATTCTTAATAACAGATCCTGTAAGGTCTGATGTAGAGGAAGCATGATTGCCTCCTCTGGAAACCAGGGGGATTGCAGAATTTCTGAATCCCTTGGTATAGAGTCCTTCCCAGGTATAGATATGGCGAGTATTCTTGCCATATCAAGCAGAAAAGCTTGAAAAGAGATTCCCTCTAAGAGAAATTCTCTGCAATGAGGAGTACAAACTGCAACTGTTGAAAATTCAGTTCAGGTGCGGTACCGATGGATGCATCTCCGACATCGGGCTTAGAAGACCGGGGAGGATGAAGCATCGGATTCTCCTTATAGAGGTGTGATCGGTACTTCTCGATGTTGGTACCGAAACGAGTCGGTACCGAATCTTCCAGGCTAGATAGCGATTCCAGACTCGGCATCGAGGGAAGCGAGCCTGTTGAAAAAAGTACCGAAAACATCGATGCCAGTACCGATGTCAATACCGGCATCTGCAACGATGCCCAATTCGACAGCGTGAGCAATGCCGATGTCGGTACGCATACCGACACCGACACTGGTGCTAGCATCGAAGCCGATACCGGTACAGGCATTGACGCCGATATCGGTGATCGAAGAACGGTCTGCAGTGACACTGTTGGTGAGAGATGCGCCAGACTGCGTTCCATGGCCAGAAGTTTTTCATCCAACACCATAGCCGATGCCGAGGTATCGGTACCAGTCGACGCGGTCCGAACCATCGAGCATGGCACAGGTGCATCCACAGAGGTAAAAACCTCGGGAGCAACCTGAAATCCTAATAATGCTTTGGAGCCCGAAGACTCCCGCCAGGATTGAGCCATAGTGTCCTCGAGGGCAAGGCCAGAGCCATCTCGATGCTTAGAAAGAGATCTACCTCTCGAGGACTGGCTAGTCTTAACAGACTGTTTGGTTACCTGACCGTGGAAGGAAGAAGAGATTCTACCTGGTGACATCATGGTTGATGTAGATCCGGTACCGAGATGTGCTCGGTTCTGAAGACCTCTTCTGATTAAACTCCTACAAGAGAAACACTCTTTAGGACAATGGTCAGGACCTAAACAAGTTAGACACCAAAAACGAGTGTCTAGTAACTTAGTTGTACTGCCACAGTTTAGACATTTCTTAAGGATAGTGGACGGCTTTTCCATAATGGAAAGGATAGAGGCCTAGTGGCCAGAAAAAAGTCAGTCAGTAAATAAGAAAAAATTTCTCAGAAAAAAGACGACATTTTTTAAGAAAAGAAAGAAAAGCACCGGCGGTACCGGTGAGCGTCGAGGGAAGACAGGCGCGACCACAAAAAATAAGAATAAAAAAGATGAATTTTCTGCGGTGACAAGGACACGTCCTGTCGGCTTCGCGGAAAAACGAAAACTGATGAGGGGGAAGTATTTTATTTTATTTTATTTATTTAGTGTACACTTATATCCCGCTACTTCCAGCGATCAGCAGCGGTATTCCACCACAGAAAAAGAGTGGCTGTACTGGCCATAATTTACAATACACAGGATGATTAGTGGAAGAGGTACAGTTCACAGCACACAGTATGATTAGAGGGCATAGTACAGTTCACAGCACACAGGGATAAGGTTTAGACACATTGAGAAGGACACATTTAGGCAGGAAGGCAGCGCGCATGCGTGTGGGATGCTCCCAAAAGCTTGCTTTCTGGACGCTGAGGAGCGTTCCCGCGCAGGCTCCGTCGGTACCGACGTACCCATATGTGAAGACTCATTCCTGCTTGTTCCTGGAGATAACCCCGTACCCTGTTGAGGAGTGGGTACTTCTTCTATTGCCCCTTGGGCAAGAAGGATAGTGACCTCCTGATCTAATAGATTGATGAGAGGTGTCGGAGAATTGAACTGCCTTATTATTGTGGAAGGGAGCATACTTGAAAAATGAAGCCTGTACCCCTTCTTTATGATGGAGAGTGTCCAATGCTCTGCTGTTATCTGCCCCCATCTGGGGGCAAAGTGACATAACCTTCCTGGAATGGTGGAAGGCTCTGGTCCAATGTTCCCTCTAATTTTCTGTAGGCTGTGTGCGCATAAAATATCAGCTGTGTGCAGCTTTTGAAGGAAGGTTACATTTTTGTGCGCCACATAACGACACTCGGCGTTATATACTTTAAAATTTGACTACACGTCAGAATACAGTATGTACACCACATTGATTTTAATCAAATTAAATGAAAATAGACGATTACTAAATGAAGTGGGAAATTTCTAGTAATTACAATCATAACTTTTAAATTTTAAGACGTCTGTGTTTTCTATCAGAATCAGAGCTGTAATTTTTGTGCGCTCTGTTGTAAAGTATGTGCGTTCGCTCGGCGAGGTGTGTGCGTGCGCACACGCGCACAGCTTAGAGGGAACAATGCTCTGGTCCCCCGAGAGCCAGAAAGGCTAAGTTCTCTAGCTGCAAGTCAAAAGCCTTGTGGAAGCTGAGACTGCTGGAACGGTTGAGGCTTAGCAGTCTTTGCTTTCTTCTGTTTGGGTGGTTGTTGACCTTTCCTGGCAAGCTGACCTGCAGAACGTCCCTGCTGAACATAAGCAGGATAATATATTTTCTTCTTAGAAAAGAATGGTTTCTTGAACAATTTCTTTCTAGCAGGATCAGCTGTGGACTTGGATAACCTATCCAAGGTGGAGTTGTCAGCATCCATCTCATTGGCCTTTTCCTGCCAATCTTTACCAAACAGGTTCTCACCAGTACACGGGATATTTCCCAATTTGTCTTGTACCCAGAACTCCAGATCGGATGCCTGGAGCCAAGCAATTCTACATGCACCTATGGCAATAGCAGAGGTTCTGCTTACGCACTCAAAGCAGTCAAAGGCTGCACGGTTGGCAAATTTAGAAACATCTTGGGCATGTTTGACCAAAGTGAGAAAATCCTGTCTTCTATCCTCAGGAAGAATAGGACTTAAAGCTTCTAAATCATCTGTGACCTCCTTCAGGAACATTCCCATGTAGAGACTATAGGAACTGATCCTGGCAGAAAGCATGGAAGCTTGGAAGACACGAAGTCCAAAAGCATCCAGGGTTCTGCACTCACGTCCTGGAGGATTAGAGGCATGCCTCTTTGCACTCTTGATCCTTCTCATAGCTGATTCCACTACAATAGAGTGGTGAGGAAGCTGAGTCTTTCGGAAACCAGGACGAGGGACTCGATACATAGTATCCAGTCTGCGAGAATGAGGAGAGGTGGTAAGAGGTGTCTCCCACATCCTTAACATGAGATCATATAAAATCTCATGAATGGGCAAGTTAGCTGCCTCCTTAGGAGTTTTGGGATATTGTAGAATTTCCAACTCTTTGGCTCTTGGCTCTGTTTCAGGGGCCACAGTAATGGACAGACCCGAGCCACCTCCCTGATAAAATCCTGGAAGGAAATATCCTCTGGAGGAGACATCCTGTGTTTAGGGGAGGAGGGCTCCTCTGGGAGAAGCATTCCTGCATCGACAGAACTGTCAGAATCCTTAGATTCTTCTGAGGATTCGAAGTACCGTCTGTCCGGATGCTCTTGAAAAGCCCGATACCCGTACCGACCGAAGTCAGTACCGGGAGTAATCGGTACCAGGGTATCAGTACCGGAGGGCATCGGATGACTGGGTAGTGGCAAAGCAGACACCGATGCTGATGGTACCAGTACCGATGCCGTGGCTGGTACAGGCCGAATTGTCTGTCGCGGTTCCGAGGGCTTCGATGCCGCAAGGAGAGCTGCCAGACTGCGCTCAATAGCCAGGACTCTCTGGTCTATCGACGCTGCCGATGCCTGGATGTCGGTACCGGAGAGGACCGCCGGTACCCCAGAGCATGGCACCAGTAGTTCTGCCGAGGTCTCGAGAACATCCTGGAGCCCCAGATAATGCTTTGGAAGCCGAAGTCTCCCGCCGGGGCAATTTTGCTGGTGCAGAATCCTCAAGGGCAACGCCAGAGGCATCTCGATGCTTAGAAGGAGATCTACCCTTTGAGGACTGGCTGGACTTATGTTGAGTTACCTGAGATCCACGGGAGGAAGAGGAAGCCCTGGAAGACGTCGATGCCACCGAAGCTGCATCAGAGGGCAACAAGGTATTGAGCTTAGCAGCTCGGTTCTGCCGACCTCTTAGATATCATGGCGCAGGACATACAATCCGTGATGGAGTGGTCAGGACCTAAACATTTTAGACACCATTCATGGGTGTCGGTGACGGAAATGGTACCGCCACACTTGGTGCACTTTTTGAAACCTGAGGCAGGTTTCTCCATTGTAAGAAAATGTTTTTGGGCCTAAGGCCCAAAAAGGCGCGTGAAACTGAAGAAAAAAAAAAATATATATACTACGATTTTTCCTAAGAACAGAAAAATTAAGAAGGAAAAACCGGCGGTATCGGTAAAGCGTCGAGGAAGGCAGACGCGACCACAAAAAAGAAAGAAAGAATTCTTCTGCAGTGACAGGAACAACGACCTGCTGGCTCCGCGGAAAAAGAACTACTAGAGAGAGGCAGTTGGGAAAGGCGGGAAGGCAGCACGCAGGCGCTGTGGGATGCTCCCAAAAGCTTTCTAATTGGATGCTGCGGAGCCTGCGCGGGAACGCTCCCTCGGTACCGATACCCATATGTGATGACTACATTCCTGCTTGTTCCTGGAGATAGCTCAATCAAGCATAAAAAGAAACCTCCATGGGGGTGGGGGGGTTGTGAAGACTGATTCCTGCTGTTCCCAGAGAGCATCTTTATCTTTATTACATATTTAATATACCGCTCATACTGGTGGTATCAGAGCGGTTTACAATACAAAATTTGAGACTGCTTCAGAAAAAAGAAAGGAACGCCAATTAAGAGACAGGAAAGAGATAACAGAGGTAAAAGGTAAGACAAAGCACTCAATTCAGTGTTAATAGTAAGAGAAAGCACATGGAGGGTTAACGGGGGGGGGGGAGGGGGGGTGGAGACAATACGGTGAGACTATTACAGATGAGTAACTATGCTTTCTCCAGGAACAAGCAGGAAGTCAGTCCTCACATATGGGACGCCCCAGCTACCAAAAATACCTGTAAGAGCCCCTGACAACTCCAAAAATGAAGCAATTGGGGCATTAAGGATCATGAATGGCTCGAAGGCCAGAGATGCAGCTGCAGCACTGGGCACGGAAAGCGTAGTTACTCACCTGTAACAGGTATTCTCCAGGGACAGCAGGAATCAGTCCTCACTTATGGGTGACATCGGCACCGATGGAGCCCACACGGAGCAATTCCCCAGCTTTCAAAGAAAGCCTTTGGGATTGCTACCAAGCATGCGTGGTCCTCTTCCCACCCAAGGGTGCCATCTTGCTCAGTCAGGTCCTTTAACTCGAGCCCTACCAAGCAGATGGCAAGGAAAGGACAAAAATTCAGCAACTCATCAGGGGAGGCGGGAGGGTAGTAAGGACGGATTCCTGCTGTCCCTGGAGAACACAGTGCCTCGATGCATGGACATCGAGGTTGGGCATCAGATCTCCAGATCCAAAGGGCCTCTGTGCTACTGCCACCAGGATAGCAGACAGACTCCACTTGATAGGTGGCTCTATTGACAAAGCACACTTACCTGTAACAGGTGATCTCGGGGAACAGCAGGAATAAGTCTTCACATATGGGTACGTCGGTACCGACGGAGTCTGCGCGGGAACGCTTCCCAGCGTCCAATCAGAAAGCCTTTGGAAGCATCCCAACACGCCTGCGTGCTGCCTTCCCGCCTTCCCAACTGTCTCTCCTCAGTTAAGTTTGAAAGCTGAGACAAAGATAGAGAGAGCAAGGAAGGGAAAGATAAAGATAGAGAAAAGCAACTCCTAGGGGAGGTGGGTGGGTTGTGAAGACTTATTCCTGCTGTTCCCAGAGATCACTTGTTACAGGTAAGTAACTGTGCTATCTCCAGGAACAAGCAGGAATGAGTCTTCACATATGGGGACTCCCAAGCTCAGATGCCCAGAGGGAGTCCTAGCATGTTGCAAGTCTAGAACGAGCCATGCTATTGCTTAAGACCTCAGGCATCCTGGGGATGGAGGGTAGGAGTTGAATACAGAAGAGGAGCTGTGGAACAGCTGGCTAGAACAGGGTTTTTAAAGGGGAAGACCCTGTATAGAGGGTATTTTGTAGTAAAATATTGTAATCTGGGCCTCCCTTGTAGACCTTGCACAATTCCACTGAGGTACATATGGATCTATTAGAAGAGCCAGTGAATGTGCTGAAGGGGTACCTCACTGGAAGGTAGAGGTAATAAAAGCAGAGAAAAACAAGTGGAGGTCAGAACCCTTCAGGGTGAGAAATGGCCCCAGGGGGAAAGACTGGGGTAGTATAAGAGGTAGAGCTTCAGCGGAAACGCAGAAGGCAGTATTAAAGAAAGCTTAAGCTGTTTAGGTCCAAAAACAGTATAAATTTAGGACCCAAAGAAAAAATGAGTCTGACCTAACTGGACTGGGGATGGAATCAGTCCATGTAGGGGAGAAAGGGTATGGAGACCCTTGTATCTGATAAGAAAGTAAGGACAGACTCAGGAGCGTTTAAGCATTAGGTTAACTGAAGCACCGTAATGTCTTTCCTAAATGAGGTCAATTAGGAAAGAAGAAAGGTACATGGAGAGCTTCAGGAGTACCCAACCTATATGGTAGGGAAAAATTGTGTTAATTACCACAGGAAGTGGTTATAAGTGTCGCCCCCTAAGTATGCTGGCATAGCAATGATAGGGGTAGTGCCCATCTGTCAGGATCATATAGGAATATAAGGATATCTGAACCTAACAGAACAGATAGATATGTATCCATATACTCATCTATCTAAAAATATATCTCAGTAGATCTATAAATATATCTATGTATATATACATATATATATTGAATATATACATATATAGGGCATAAATGATTATATCTATAGGAGATATGTAGGGGCCGAAGACACACAGATAGATATAGATGAATACATATATATATGTAGACATATAGACACATATCTCCAGGTATGTGGCAGGAGAGAGGTCTATAGAAGCTCATCCCCTTAGGGATATAGGGAGAGAGGAAGATTCATCTAAGAGCAGGAAAGTTAATACCTGCTTGAATAGACATACAGAGAAAAACTCTTTTCCTGGTTATGATTGGCAGAGTCAGAGAAGAATGAATTTGAGCTCTTGAATAACCAGGATGGCCTACGTGAAAAAGGCAGAGGATAACTTCAGACTGTAGGCAGGAAGTCCAGATTTCTCCAAAATTGCCATATGGAGAATGGATAGAGGACGCTACTGGAGGAAGATACCCTAGTGACTTGCCTGTAAGGGCAAGAGGGGTATTGGGTGTCCTCTAGCTGCCATTGAAGAAAATTATCTCTGACGAGAAGACCAAAGGAGATATGGGCCAAGCCAGGGAATTGGCCCTTCTTTAGGTTTTCATGTAAGGAAAGGCCTGAGACTGATGTCTCAAAAGAGATTTAAGATGAGATGGTAAGGGTAGGAAATACCTACCAGTCATGGAAACATGACTGGGGTAACCCCCTTTTAACCATCTGGGGTTATCTGCTAGGCAAGATACTAATGCTCTCTAGCAAGGGCCCATAGTGCAAAGCTACTCTGTAGAGTTGCAGAGAGCATGCTGCAGGTTGGTTAGAAGAAAAACTGTCTGTGGAAAGCCAGCAGGTAACCAAGTATTCTGCCAAGGACAAGGGGGCGAAGAATAGAAGTTAACCAACCAGGCTGTGATAAGAGGGTTTCCCAAACGAGGTTGATAACCTGTTTGGGACTTAGCACTGAGGCTAGGATTGCTAGTGGAGGAGAATCCCTGGTTGTGTGGTGGACAGAACCAGTGACTTAACCACTAGGAATTGCTGTATCTGCAGCAACGTACCAGGGCAGCGGAGAAAATTTCTTTTCCCTCTCCCTCTTTTAGATTGGGAAAAAGAAACAGACCTGGTAGGATTTCCTATTGTCTGATGGGCTGCCCTAAGGTAACAAGGGGGGAGACAATTCCGGAAGGGAGAATCTCCCGGTAGAACAGGTCGAGGACCATAGGGGCTTGCCAGTGTAAAAGGGGTCCCTCTTACAAACCAAATGTTATAGTAAGAGGGAGGTAAGAAAGGTAAGAGAGTTAAAAGAGACTGACTATGGAGGAAGTCTGACAGGTGAGATGATACATGCCAGTACAGGGAAAACTACTGTCTATTAATAGTTGTTAGTTCTCTTTCCTCCAAGAGGAAGAGGAAAACCCTGTTAAGTATGGGCACGATCATCATAAAGACTCTGAAAGTTAAAGAAAAGATGTCTCATGAAGAGATATCTAGGAAGGTTAGAATAAATTTTGTGCAGATACTGCAAATGAAAAGAAGCAGACTGCTACTCTAACCACCAACCAAGAGGGGCAATGATGATCTATTCGAAACCCTGCGATTGCTGGGTTTGTTGACCCTGCTGAGGTTGTGGATTCTTCAGACCAGGGTGATGTTTCCCCTGTTTGGGAACATCTGTATGATGGGCAGAAGATGGATAAAATCTTCTTCCCCTAGGGGAAGAAATTTTGGCAGGACATTTGCTACCAACTAGGAAAGAAGGCGGCGTAGAACAGCCTCTGGAAACAGGACAGTCAGTTGTTAACTGAGCAACCTGGAGTAGACTCCTTGTTAAAGAGATTTTCTCCAGTGCAAGGAGTATTTCCCAGTCTAACTTGTGCCCATTTGTCCAAGTCTGAAGCCTGCAGCCAGGCTTTACGTCGTGCTTCTATAGAGTAAGAAATCTAGAGATATTTTGAGCATGACGAACCAGTGAGGAATAGTCTGCACTCTTGGGCTCTTGAAGAAAAGGAGTCAAAAGATGTAATTTCTTTGTGACCTCCTCAAGAGATATGCCCATATAAAAAATATATGAGAGAATTCTTGCTGAAAGCATGGATGCCTGGAAAGTTTGGCGTCCAAAGGCATCTAAAGTCTTAGACTCACGACCTGGAGGATAAGAAGAGTGCTTTTTAGTACTCTTCACCCGCCTCATTGCTGATTCTACAACAATGGAATGATGAGGAAGTTGAGTTTTTTGAAATCCTGGAGAAGGGGGCACCTGATATAGAAGATCAGTTGCTCTTGAAAGTAGGGGTACCTTTTAAAGGAGCTTCCCACATTCGTAGAAGGAGATCCTGCAAGGAATGATGCAAAGGAAGCATGCTGTTCTCCTTTGCTTTTCCAGGAATATACAGGGATTCTGTATTCCCTTGTGTAGGATCCTGTCCAGGTATAGAAATGGCAAGTGATTTTGCCATATCCAGGAGAAAAGCTTTAAAAGAAAAATCCCCAGAGGGAAATTCTTTTGGACAGGCTAGATCTGCTGAAGAACTAGCATTGGCACCGAGGGATCTATCCAACTTTATAAGAATAGAAGATCCTGAATGGTGGTCCTTAGAGGATGGTCGCCGGTACCACAGGAGGTCGGGACCAGCCACAGTCGGTAGCACATCGTCCATGCTAGGGATCGATTCCAAACTCGGTATCGAGGGAAGCGAGCCTGATGAGAGAAGCATGGAAGGCACCGACAGCAATGGTAATGTGGATACCGGTACCGACTTCGGTACCGTATCCGATACCGGTGGATGAAGGCCAGCCGGTGGCAACTCTAACGGTATCAAAGAAACCGAGAGTTGCGGAACCGAATTATCGGAACAGAGCCTTCGGTACCATCTGGTGTTGGTACCAAGGCGAGTCGGTACCCAGTCCTCCAGACTAGAGATCGATTCCAGACTCGGCATCGAAGGAAGCGAGTCTATTGATGCACGTCTGGAGGGTACCGACGTCGGTACTAGTATCGGTACCGATACTGGAAGGTCGGTCTGAAGCGTATCCAACGGCCCCGTAGGTACCGAGTATGCCAGACGACGATCCTTGGTGAGGAATGTTTCATCCAACACCATTGCCGATGCCGGGGTATCGGTACCACTCGAAGCGGATGCCACCACCGGGCATGGCTCAGGTATGTTCTGTGAGGGGTGAACCTCAGGAACAACCTGAAACCCCACACAGGCTTTGGAGGCCGAAGACTCCCACCGGGGTTTTGAAGCCAGTGGTTTCTCGAGGGCAAGGCCGTAGGCATCTCTATGCTGTGCATGAGAACTGCCGCTCGAGGACTGGCTAGTCTTAACAGACTGTTTTTGGGTTACCTGATCCTGTGTAGAAGATGATATGGTCAGCGCCTGAAGTTGGATGGGGACCGCGTGTCGAGGGGAACTCGATGTTGAAAACTTCTTCCCACAATACTATTGCCAGAGGGCTCCGGAGGAAAATGGTCAGGACCCAAGCAGGTTAGACATCAATTGTGAGTGTCTAAAAATAATTTGTACCGCCAGTTTGTACATTTCTTGGGGGGCTGGCAGTTCCATGAAGGAAAAAGGAGAGGCCTAAAAGGTCTGAGAAACCGTGAGACACTGAGGAGGAAAAAACATTCCTTAAAAAGGAAAAATTTTACAAGAAAAGAAATAATAAACACCGGCGGTACTGGTGGCATCGGGGAAGGCAGTTGCGACCACAAGAAAACTAAAAAATAAAAGAAGAATTTTCTGTGGTGACAGGAGGACGTCCTGCCGGCTCTGCGGAAAAACGAAAACTGAGGAGAGACAGTTGGGAAGGAGGGAAGGCAGCACGCAGGCGTGTTGGGATGCTTCCAAAGGCTTTCTGATTGGACGCTGGGAAGCATTCCCGCGCAGACTCCGTCGGTACCGACGTATCCATATGTGAAGACTCATTCCTGCTTGTTCCTGGAGATACTCTGATACATTTCGGCAATGCTTAACGAGGGCAAGGTAATCTGCCCTCTTGTCATCTGGAAGGAGAGGGGCAAAGGCCTCGAGATCTCTGGAGACCTCTTTCAGGAACATTCCCATGTAGAGGATATAGGAATTAATCCTAGCCGAGAAAACTGATATTTGGAAGCATCAATGCCCAAAGGCATTGAGAGTTCTGGATTCTTTACTAGGAGGATTAGAGGAGTGAGTCTTCGAGCTTTTGATTACGAGCATTGCCGATTCCACCACCATGGAATGGTGGGGAAGCTGTGACACTCCAGTACACGACACATGGTATCGAGACATCGGCTTTGGGGTAAGACTGTGAGAGTCGTCTCCCACATCCATAGCATAAGGAAGCGGAGCACCGGTAAGGTGGCTGCCTCTTTGGGTGCTGTGGGGTATTGGAGGATCTCGATTCCTCTGCCCTTGACTCCTTCTCCGATGTTATTGTGATAGAGAGAACCTTGGCTAGATCTTAAATGAACTCCTGGAAGGACATCACTGTTAAGGTGGGGAAGGGTCCAAAGGTAGGTCCCGGGGCCCTCGGGAATCGAGTGACTCTGCATTCGAAATTGGGGAGTCATAATCGGAGTACTCCAAGTACCGACGGTCTGTGTTTGCCCGAAGCTAGATGCAGATACCAATGTTCTGAAGTATCAGCCTCAGTGAGCTGCTTGAGCTTGGCACTGATGTCTGTACCGTAAGTGGTATCAACGGGGTGATGTGGTGCCAGTAGCCAAGGGTTTTATCGGTACCAAGACTGGAAGGAGGGCTGCCAAGCTGCATGGCCAGTATGCGCTGGTCTATTGAGGTTGCCGATGCTTGGGTATCTGTGACTGGTATTTGCGCTACCGTCCCAGAGTATGGCACCAGTAGCTCTCTAGAGATTGAGGCCTCGGAAGCATCCTGGGGTCCCTCGATGGCTTTGGAGGACAGGGCCTCCCGCCGGGGTTGTTTAACATGACAATCCACCTCAGAGGCAACATCCGAGGGGTCTCAATGCTTTGAACAAGATCTTCCTCTGGAGATGCTGTCAGACTTTGATGCAGCCTTATGCTTGGACTTTCAAGATACCAGAGATCCATGAGAGGATGAAGAAGCCCTCAACAAAGTGGATGTCAGATACCACATCTAAAGCAAAGAGTGCTCCAAATTTAGAAGCCTGGTTTTGTAGGCTTCTCCGTGTCATTTTCTGACAGAGGGAACAATCTTTGGCTGGTGGTATGGGCAGAGAGGCATGTGTGTCAGTTGCCAAAATGGTGCCGGCATAAAGCGTAGTTACTCACCTGTAACAGGTGTTCTCCAGGAGCAGCAGGAATCAGTCCTCACATATGGGTGACGTCGGCGCCGACGGAGCCCTCGCGGAGCAATTTTCCCCAGCTTTCACAGAAAGCCTTTGGGAATTGCAGCGCGCATGCGCGGTCGCCTTCCCGCCCAAGGGTGCCATCTTAGCCAGTCTGATGACATAGCTAAAAGACAGCATAAAAATTTGCAAAAAAACTTAAGCAGATGATTGCAACTCCACAGGGAGGAGGGAGGGTTGTGAGGACTGATTCCTGCTGCTCCTGGAGAACACCTGTTACAGGTGAGTAACTACGCTTTCTCCAGGACCAAGCAGGAAGTCAGTCCTCACATATGGGACTCCCAAGCTTAAGGCTACCGGAGACCCTAAGCACAAAAATGAGCTCCCTCTAGCTCAGCAGTACAGAAGGAAGGAATCTTCGCTGAATTATTACCCACCGGTAGCCCCCATCCGGGATGGAGGATAGGAGTTGCTCAAACCTCGAAGAGATTTCGGAGGACTGCCTGTCCGAAAGCACTGTCCCTGCGGGACTCTCTCTCGAGACAGTAATGGACCGCAAAAGTCTGGCTCGAAGACCAACTAGCGGCCCGGCAGATGTCTGCCAGCGGAACAGAGCGGAGGTAAGCCACTGACGTAGCCTTCGCCCGAACACAATGAGCCGTGACTCGACTTTCTAAGGAGAGTCCGGCTGCCCCATAAGCCCAAGCGATACAGTCAGCAACCCAGATGGACAGAGTACGCTTGGAGACCGGGAGCCCCAATTTATTGGGGTCAAAAGACACAAAAAGCTGAGCAGCTTTACGGTGCTTCCGCGTACGGTCAAGGTAGAAGTTCAATGCCCTTCTACAGTCCAGGGTATGCAGGACTCGTTCAGCTCGGCTGGAGTGAGGCCTGGGAAAGAAGGTTGGAAGTACCACCTCCTGATTGATGTGAAAAGGGGAGACAACTTTTGGAAGAAATTTTGGGTGAGTCCGTAGGACTACCCTATTTTTGTAGAACCGAGTGAAGGGAGGATCAGACACGAGGGCCTGCAATTCACTTACGCGTCTAGCGGAAGTGAGGGCTATCAGGAATAAGGTTTTCCACGAAAGAAAACGCAGAGAACAGGTAGCCATCGGTTCAAAAGGCGGACAGGTGATCCGCTGTAAAACCACATTCAGATCCCAGTCAGGTGCTGGCGGGCGCAGAGGTGGTTTAAGTAGAAGGAGACCTCGGAGAAACCGTGCTACGAGAGAGTCGCTGGAAAGAGGTCTGCTGTCCACCGGCACATGGTGTGCTGAAAGAGCACTGAGGTGGACTTTGACGGAGTTGGACTTAAGTCCCAGATTAGAGAGGTAGAGCAGGTACTGCAAGATCACCAACACCGAGCAGGAGAAGGGATCCTGAGACTGCTGTACACACCAAACGGAAAAGCGACGCCATTTAAGGGCGTAGCATTTGCGGGTAGAAGGGCGCCGAGAAGCTAGGACGACCTCTTCCACCTCTGCCGGCAGGAGAAGGGGAGCAAGGACTACCCTTTCAGCCGCCAGGCCATTAGGTTGAGAGATCTGAGGTTGGGGTGTAGCAGAGACCCCTGATCCTGTGTTAGGAGATCCGGTTGAAACCCCAGAGGGAACGGATCCTCCGCCGCTAATTGTAACAGGAGTGGGAACCACGGCTGTCTGGGCCAGCGAGGAGCCACCAGGATCATGGACGCTTTGTCCCGGAGAACCTTGAACAGAGTTCGGGAGACTAGCGGGATGGGAGGAAAAGCATAGAGAAGGCTTTCCGACCATGAGAGCAGAAAAGCATCTGCCGCTACCCGAAGGGGATGTGGCTGACGAGAGCAGAAGCGAGGAAGTTGCCGGTTGAGAGGACTGGCAAAGAGATCCATCGTGGGGAGGCCCCACTTCAGAAAGAGTTTCAGAACTACCAAGGGATCCAGACGCCACTCGTGCGGCTGGAGAATCCTGCTGAGTTTGTCCGCCAGGCAATTTTCTTGGCCTGGGAGATAAACTGCCTTGAGAAGAATGCCGTGACTGACGGCCCAAGAGCAGAGCTTCTGAGCTTCTCGGCAGAGAAGGAAGGAGCCCGTGCCCCCCTGCTTGTTCACGTAGAACATGGCAACTTGATTGTCCGTCTGGACAAGGACGGACTGGTGAGAAGTCAGGTGGGAGAAAGCCTTGAGCGCCAGACGGATTGCTCTGAGCTCCAGGAAGTTGATCTGTTGAGCAGACTCCCACGCGGTCCAGAGACCTTGAGTACATGCCCCTTGGCAATGTGCTCCCCAACCCAGGAGGGAAGCATCGGTCGTCAGCACTTGAGCCGGCTGAGGCGACTGAAACGGCATTCCGAGCACCAGGTTCGGCCGATGAAGCCACCACTGTAGGGAAGAGGCCAGCGGTCTGGGGAGGCACACTAAGTCGGCTAGTCCACCGGTGGCTTGTTGCCACTGCTGGCGAAGGCACCACTGAGCCGGCCGCATATTCAGGTGAGCATTGGGGGTCACGTGGACGGTGGAAGCCATATGGCCGAGCAGTCTCATGAAGCGCCTGGCGGAGACCAGGGACTGGCTGCGAAAACGGCCGGCTAGGTCCATGAGCCGTTGAGCCCTGTCGAAAGGCAGGAAAGCTCGAGCCTGAGGAGTGTGCAGTCTTGCGCCGATGAACTCGAGATCCTGTGAGGGGAGCAAAGTGGACTTTGCGAAGTTTATGACAAAGCCCAAGTACTGCAGAAGAGTCACCGTGCGTGTGTGGCATTGGCGACTGCCGGAGAGGACGACGCTCTGATGAGCCAGTCGTCGAGGTACGGAAAGACATAGAGGCCGTGAAGCCTGAGATAGGCCGCCACCACCGCGAGACATTTTGTGAAGACTCGCGGTGCGGAGGATAGGCCAAAGGGCAGTACTCTGTACTGGTAGTGATTTCCTGCCACCACAAACCTTAGGTATTGGCGGTGGCTTGGGTGGATGAGGATGTGCGTGTAGGCATCCTTTAGATCCAAGGAGCATAGCCAATCTCCCTGCTGGAGGTAGGGCAGAAGGATTCCAAGGGTAAGCATCTTGAACTTTTCCCGCACAAGGAACTTGTTGAGGTTGCGCAAGTCCAGGATGGGTCTGAGGCCTCCTGTCCTTTTTGGTATTAGGAAATACCTGGAATAAAAGCCTTGACCTCTCAGGTGGTGGGGCACCGGTTCCACAGCCTGTTCCTGAAGAAGACTTGCTAACTCCTGAAGGAGTAAGTCCCTGTGCAGAGGGAGTCGAGGAGGTTCTCCCGGAAAATAAGAGGGAGGGACCTGATGGAAGTGGAGAAGATATCCTTCTCGCACGACTTGAAGCACCCAGGCATCTGAAGTGATGTTGGACCACCTGTGGGCGAAGTGAACCAGCCGGCCTCCGGTGCTGGGAGGAACCAGCTGAGGGGGAGAGGCTATGCTGAGGAAGTCAAAAACCACCACCCTGCTGAGCAGGGGCTGGTGGTGCAGGCTTGGGGGCTTGCTGCCTACGGGACCCGTTACCCCGTCCCTTGGCCTGCTGACCCTGTTGGGGAGCTGGAGGGGCCTGATATTGGGGGTAGTGTTTATAGGCAGCCGCCTTTCTCGGGTAAAAGGAGTTCTTTCCCGAGCCCTTCTTTTTCTGGGAAGGGGCGGAGGTATTCCTAGAAAGCCTGGTCCTGGTGAGAGTCTCCGTCTCGATTTGTGCAGCCTTTTCAGCCATGGGCTTGCCAAAGAGGTTCTCACCTCTGCAGGGGACATCGACCAACTTGTCCTGCACCCAAGGTTCAAGGTCAGACGACTGAAGCCAAGCCTGTCGGCGGGCACCGATGCCAGCTGCGGCCACACGAGCCGATGCTTCAAAGCCATCATAGGCTGCTCGGGACATGAATTTGGAGCATTCCCGAATACCAGTTGTTAAGGCTAGGAACCTCCGCAAAGATTCCTCGGACAGTCCAGCGGAGAATCCGGCTAGCTCTTTAGCCAGGTCTCGGAGATACATGCCCATGTATAGCTGGTAGGTCTGGACACGACAAGCCAGCATAGAGCCCTGGAAACACTTCTTACCAAGGCCATCCAGGTTTCGGGCCTCCCTGCCAGGAGGCACCGAGGAGTGCATTTTCTGGCTCTTAAGCCTATGCATGGCCGATTCCACTACCATGGAATGGTGTGGCAGCTGTGCTTTTTGGAAGCCAGGACTCTTGCGGACTCGATAGATGGAATCGACCCGCTTGCTCAATACTGGCGACGAGGCCGGACTCTCCCACATGCGGAAGAGTAGTCGTTCCAGCATGGGAGGCACCGGTACAGTAAAGTGCTCCCGGGCAGGAGAGTCGTACTGAAGGGCGTCGAGCTCTTCGGCTCCTCCTCGGGATCCGCAGGGAAGGCCAAAGCCTTGGCCATATCCCTGACGAAGTCCGAGAACCGGGCATCCTCCGGAGGGGACTGTTTCCGAGGTTCGGACTCAGGTGAGTCCGAGGGGACACACCGAGTCCGAAAGGAATCAGGTGACTCCTCCTCTTCAGACTCCCAGACCGACTCCGAGGAGGAATCAGTGGGGTCGGCTCGGGCAGGCGGAGGCGTCGGCCGCCCCGACGCCAAGGGAGTCGGCGGCGACGACCTCGGTCCCGAACGGGAGGCCGAGGGTGACCTCGACCGAGGATCGACTCGAGTTCGCATGGACTCGAGGATCGGCTCGGTCTCCGGGGTCGACGTCCCGGCGGTCGGGGCAGCGGCGCCAGCGAGGCTAGCGATCAGTGCCCGCTGCTGGTCCATGAAGGCAGATAGTCTGCTCTCCAAGGCCGTCAACCTGAGTCCGACCTCAGGTGACCCAGCAGCCCCCGACTCGGGCCCCGACGGTGTCGGGCCCGACGTCGGACCTCTCGGAGGCGAGTCCAGAAGGACCACAGGACTTACCCGAGCAGGCAACTCCGACTCCAGGCGAGGTCGCTTCGGGAGGTGCTCCTTCTCCAAAGACCCGGGACGGCTGTCGGGGCTATGCGACCTGGCCCTCGCGGAGCCAGGAGCGTCCACCGACGCCGCCCTCGCGGGTTTTGTCTTCCGTCGATGGTCTCCGGAGGGAGAACCCCTGTCGGAGGAGCTTCGGCGATGGTCAGAGCTGGAGCCTCTGGATGCCGAGGCCTCCGACGAGGTCTGGGTACGGCTGGGGTCAGCGAAGATTCTATCCCGCTGATGCCGCCGACTCCTCAACGCTTTGGAGGACATTTTGCCACAGGCTCCACAGATCATTTCTTCATGATCCGGGCCCAGGCAGCGGAGGCAATTATCGTGTGTGTCAGTGACAGACATATTTCTGTCACACTGACCACACCGCTTGAAACCACTGGCAGCCATCGGGGGAAAAAGGGCCCCTGCAAGGTCAAAGGACCGGGCTGCCAGCGAAAAAAACGAAAACGAAACTGACCAAAAATCAGAAAAACCGAAAAATAAGAAAAGGACTCGCAACGGCGTCGCGAGTCCGGGCAGGAAAACGACCGGCGTCGAACCGAATTGAAAAACGAGAAAACTCACGAAAATCAACTTTTTTAGCGGGGACACGACGGGTACGTCTGTAGGGCTCCGCGGAAAAAAGACGACTGGCTAAGATGGCAACCTTGGGCGGGAAGGCGACCGCGCATGCGCGCTGCAATTCCCAAAGGCTTTCTGTGAAAGCTGGGGAAAATTGCTCCGCGAGGGCTCCGTCGGCGCCGACGTCACCCATATGTGAGGACTGACTTCCTGCTTGGTCCTGGAGAATTAGAACATTTTATGAAACCACTAGTTGGTTTCTCCATACCTTTGAGTGTGAAGACTATAGTAGGCTTAAGGCCTAAAAAGGGCATCGACGCCCAAGTCTTTTTTTTTTTTTTTTAAGGAAAATAAAGAAAGTAGAAGAAAATACAGGAACCAGCAGGGTCTTAGATAGTGCAGGTGTTGACGGGAAGGCAGAGGCGCTATCCACAAAGGAGTTTTTCTGCCGTGACAGAATTTGCTTCAAGCTGACTCCTCGGAAAACGAAGAACTGAAGAGAGTGGAAGGCTGGGAAGGCAGTCGCGTAGGCGCAGTAGAGTGCTCTGAAAGGCTTTCCAATTAGACGCTGGAGAGCATGCCCACGCGGGCTCCATTGGTAGCGACGTCACCAATATGTGAAGGCTACAATCCTGCTTGTTCCTGGAGATAAGACGGTCCCTGCTCATCAGAACTTACAATCTAGTTAAGACAAACACAGTAGCTGTGGACATGGGATACAGCTAGGGTGAATGGTAAGTTAACACAAAGGAGATGAGGAGAGTCAAGATCCAAAAGCGCCAGCGAAGAAGTGAGTTTTCAGCCTGGATTTGAAAAGGGTCAGATTGAATTCACCATAAGGAGAAATTAGACCTTACCTGCTAATTGTCTTTCCTTGAGTTCTCTCAGGGCTCCAGGACATTAGGGTAGTCAACCTCCTCAAGCAGCTGAGGACTGAATATTGAAAATCTTGCTGACAGCCTATCCAGCTCCCCCTGGTGTCAGAGAGTCAGTCTTGTGGTATCAAAGCAGCGGAACTATAACTACAAACTTGAAAAATAACTAAATTACTCTAACTTCTGGCCATCAAACTTATAGCTATAGAAAGTCTTCACTTAAAAATTCTTTTTTTTTTTCTTTAAAACTTCGAAGATTCCCCCCTATCTTTAGAGGAACTCCCAAAATCCACTTCGAATATGCCATCCAAAGTCCCCAGCTCCGGCCTCCAGTCTGGTAATCTATTGTATTTCTGAACTACTGGCCGAGGACCCTACCTACTCCATACCTCGCAGACAATATTGGGTGGGTCCTGGACTAGCCCGGAGAGAACTCAAGGAAAGACAATTAGCAGGTAAGGTCTAATTTCTCCTTCCTATTCGTCTCTCCGGGCCAGTCCAGGACATTAGGGCAGTACCAAAGCAGTACCTAAACCCGGGAGGGACTTGCGAGCCCTGCAATAATGGCCGAGGCCCCCACTCTAGCATCTTCCCTTGCCTGAACATCTAACCGATAGTGCTTTGCAAACGTATGAAGAGAAGACCAAGTCGCCGCCCGACAGATATTCACCGGCGGCACTAAAGCATATTCAGCCCAAGACGCTGCTTGGCCTATAGTAGAATGTGCTCTGAGCCCCACTGGAGCCGCCTTGCCTTTCGATTTATAAGCCGTCCGTATCGCATGTTTCACCCATTGAGCGATAGAAGCCTTGGTGGCCGCCTTTCCTTTAGCCGGTCCCCTAAAAAGAACGAACAACCTGTCCGACCTTCGAAACGGCTGTTTCCTTAAGGTATCTACACAGCATGCGCCCTAAATCTAACCTCCTAAGCGACCGATCCAGCTTACCCCATTCCTGAGCAACAAAGATGGGAAGCGAAACGGCCTGATTCACGTGAAAACTGGAAACCACCTTAGGAAGAACAGATGGTACCAGTTGCAACACTACCTTTTCCACCAAAAATTGAATGTACGGTTCCCTACACGAGAGCGCTTGCAAATCTGAAACTCTTCTTGCGGAACATAATGCTACCAAGGTCGTCTTCCAGGACAACTCTCTGAGATTCCCTTTCGACTTTGATTCAAACGGAGGCCTCGTTAAAGCCTCTAACACCAAATTCAAATCCCAAGGAGGTACCACCTGCCGAACCGGGGGCCTATAGTTCCTGGCTGCCCTAAGGAAACGGAGAACATCTGGATGTGAGGAGAGCGAGCTCCCCTGCACTTTCCCTCTATAACAGGCCAGCGCCGCCAAATGCACCTTTAGAGTGCTGAGGGACAGCCCCTTTTCCAGACGGCCTAACCTGGCGTTCTGCACACCATGCTTCAAAAATGCGCCACACACGAATTTATGCCAACGAAGTAGATCGCCTCCTGGACTTTAACATAGTGGCTATCACTGACACCGAGTATCCTCTACGTCGCAACTCGCAACCTTTCCCTTTCAAGAGTCAAGCCATAAGCAAGAATCGATCCACCTATGGCATTAACATGGGCCCTTGGCTCAACAGATTGATTTGAGCTGGCAGCCTCCATGGAGGAACCATTAGTAGTCGGATCAGATCCACATACCATGGTCGTCTGGGCCAATCTGGAGCAATGAGAATCACCGTCCCATTGTACCTCGCTATCCTCTGAATGACCCGTCCTAATAGCGGCCACGGAGGAAATACGTAAAGCAACTCTGGATGGCCAGGGCTGTACCAGGCCGTTGAGACCTTCCGACATGTGCTCTCTGCGACTGCTGTAAAATCGAGCCGCTTTGGCATTGGCTAGGGTAGCCATGAGATCCATGACTGGCTGACCCCATTTGCACTGTGATTTTGTGAAAGACCGCCCCGTTCAGTTCCCATTCTCCGGGATCTAGTACATTCTGACTGAGATAGTCGGCTTGAATGTTGTCTTTTCCTGCCACATGTGCTGCCGAAATTGCTAAAAGATGGAATTCTGCCCAATGGAACAACTGTTGACTCTCCTCTAGCAGCACTGCACTGCCCATGCCTCCTTGCCTGTTGATGTAAGAAACCGTCACCAAATTGTCGGAGAACACTCGCACTGCACTCCCCTCGAACAGGCCGACAAACTATTAGCGCTAAATGAACCGCTCTCAGTTCCAAACGATTGATCAACCAAACGCTCTCCTCCGCCGTCCAGGTCCCCTGCGCTATCTGTGTCAAACAATGAGCCCCCCACCCGGAGAGGCTGGCATCCGTTGTGAGCAATACCCAGTTTGGAAGGTCCAGCGGAACCCCCGCTTGAAGATGTGCTGGGTCCAACCACCACTGCAGACTGACGCGCACCTCTTCTGGACATAGTAACCGCTGAGAGAGGATGATCCTGCGGAGACCATCTGGAAAGTAACGCCTGTTGAAGCGGCCGCATATAAGCCCTGGCCCACAGAACCAGATCTAAAGCCGCCGCCATCGACCCCAACAACTTTAAGTACCTCCAAGCCATTGGGGCCCTTATTCGCAAGAATGCCGCTACCTGTGCCAAAATCTTCTTCATCCTGTCCATAGGAAGGAAGACCGAACCTATCTCCGTGTCGAAGAACACCCCGAGATGTCAACTGTTTCACTGGTTCCAAATGACTCTTTGCCCGGTTGATGATCCAACCTAGCTGCTCGAGGAACTCCACTACTCGAGCGGTTGCCGCGATTGAATCCGCTAGAGATGCCGCTCGAATCAACCAGTCGTCCAGGTAGGGATGCACCTGAATTCCTGCCTTCATGCCGCCGTCGCCATAACCATTACCTTGGTAAAGGTTCGCGGCGCTGTAGCCAGTCCGAACGGCAATGCTCGGAACTGAAAATGACCCATGGGAACCGCAAAGCGTAGAAACCTTTGATGCTCTCTCCTGATCGGAATGTGCAAATATGCCTCTGTCAAATCTACGGAAGAAAGAACTTCTCCCCGCTTTACTGACCGGATAACTGACCGTAATGTTTCCATCCGGAAATGAGGCACCCTCAAGCAACGGTTCACGTGTTTTAGATCCAGAATTGGTCGAAAAGAACCTTCCTTTTTGGGGACCACAAAATAAATCGCGTATCAACCGAAGCCGTACTGGCCTGCCGGTACTGGCACTACTGCTTGAAGGCATAACAAACGCATCAATGTGTCGTTGACTGCTGTCCTCTTCGCCTGAGGACCGCACGGAGAGGACACAAAAGCTTCCACCAGTGGGGTGAGCGAACTCCAGCGCATAGCCCTCTCTGATAATTTCTAGCACCCACTGGTCCGTAGTTAATGCGGCCCAGGCGGAAAGAAACCCCTGCAAACAACCTCCTACAGGAATCTCTGCCTGGACCAGCTTCCCTTCATTGCAGTTTCTTAGCTGAGTTTTGCTGGGCATTAAAATAGCCCCTACTGAACCCCCTGGCTCCTCGAAAGGACTGTCCTCTGGCCACAAAACGGCCTCGCTGATAAGGTGTAAAGCGAGGACCACGGGACCTGCAAAAGTTTCTTCCCTGACCCCTCTGCATGGAGCCCATCTTTGCTGCTCTTGGTCGGTCCTCGGGAAGGCGACCCCCATTGGAATCTCCTAAATCTTTCACAATCTTCTCCAATGCCTCACCAAAGAGCAATTTGCCCTTGTATGGAAGCTTACTGAGGCGAGCCTTAGAAGATGCATCCGCCACCCAATTCCGTAACCAGAGAAACCGCCTAGCAGCAATTACCAAAGCCATCAATTTCGCTGAAATCCGCACCAAATCATAGGAGACATCTGCTAGATAAGCCGCCGCCGACTCTAGCTTCGCTCCTTCGGCTAAGAATCCTCCTCCTTATCCGGACCCTGTTCCCCTTGAAGCCATCGGATAGAGGCCCTTGACACATACGCCCTACAAACCAAAGCCTGTAGAGCTAGAGCCTGCTTCAGAAGCGCCTTCAACCTACGATCCTGAAGATCTTTAAGGGCTGTACACCTCCTTCGACCGGAATTGTGGTCTTTTTGGTGACCGCTGAAACCAGCGCATCCACCTTAGGCATCCGCAACAAGTCCTTCTCCTCCTGGGGAACGGGGTAGACGCGCGCAATAGCACGGCCCCCTTTCAAGGTCACTTCAGGGCACTCCCATTCAGATTTTATCATCTGCTTAATAACCCTGTGTATGGGGAAACATCGCTGTTCTGACTTAAATCCCTGTAACAAGGGATCCTCTAGTGGCTCCTACTGCACAGCAGGGAGCACTATATTTAATGCTGAAAGAGACTGAGCAATCAGAGCCCCTAGCTCTTCTTTTCTAAAAACTCTAAAGACATTTGGATCTTCGCCCGGCCCTAACTCCCCTTCCTCCAACTCCCCAGGCCAGGCGTCCAATCCCGCTTCAGAAAGAATCTCTCCTTCTGCCAATTGAGAAACAGAACCATGAGACACGGTGTCCTCTAATCCTGTTTCTAAACCCTTTGCCAAAGAAGAGATCCCTTCCCCAGGGTCTGCCCCTGTGGAATCTCCCCTCTGAGACACTAACAGACTGTCAGCAGAAAGACTGTGGGTCGACTGAGACCTCTTCAATAAATAAGCATTATGCAGAGCTATAATAAATTCCGCTGAAAACAAGGCGTCCAAGGACCACTGCATTGCTGACAACGGCTGCTGTGCTGGCCCCTCAGCAGGAGGCGCCTTGTGCGATTTAGATTTCTTCTTTCCTGCCTTTGCCTGCAGCGCGGGAGCAATGGCCGACTCAGCTAAAATGGCTGCCGTTCCTGCTCTTTCTGAAGAGCACTCAGGTCTACCACCTCCTCCTCTGAGAATTTATTACTCTCCATAACCCTAATACTTTCCAAAAAACGTATCCACAACGCAGCGATCTCCACCGACTGGCTCTGAATAGCACGGCCCTGACAGCTCGGACAGTGTGCTGCTACTGCCGGTAACCGCGAGTACTGATCCCCCTCTGAAGGAAAAAAACAAATCCACGAAATACTAACACCCGCGGTGGCGATTTTTAAGCCGGTTAAAAACGAATACTCTGCCCCCACTGCCATGATCATTACCTGAAAGTCAAAGAGATTGAAGCTTCTGCATCCTGCCTCGCCGCTGCTAGAGGACAGCTGGAACTTGCAGAGATCGGAGGCAGGGAAGAGGATTCTGGGGCTCCCAGGTCCTTTCCCAATACCCCTGAGCAACGGAGTCTACAATAAGAGGCAGGCTCTGCCTTTTATGTCGATCGGTTCTGTCGGCCGATGAGAACCAGTAATCCTTTCTTTTTTTTTAAATGAAGAAAGAAACTTTCCTTGTTGAACTGTCCTGCTAGGGCAAACAAGCCACAACAACTCTCTGCTTCCTTTTTTTTTTTTTTAAATCTATTTATTCTATCTACAACTCCTGTTCCTATTCGCCTCTCTGGGGAGCCTGTCAGCCACACGTTCTGTTCAGCTGCTGAGGACTGAAAGACTGACTCTCTGACACCAGGGGGAGCTGGATAGGCTGTCAGCAAAATTTTCAGTATTCAGTCCTCAGCTGCTGGAGGAGGTTGACTACCCCAGGGGTGGGCAAGTCCAGTCCTAGAGAGCCACAGACCAGTCAGGTTTTCATGATGTCCCTAATGAATATTCATGGAATCTATTTGCATCCACTGCCTTCCATTGTATGGAAATAAGTCCATGAATATTCATTAGGGACATCATGAAAACCTGACTGGTCTGCGGCTCTCCAGGACCGGACTTGCCCACCCCTGGACTACCCTAATGTCCTGGACTGGCCCGGAGAGACGAATAGGCAAAACCTGTCCTTGACTCACAAGGCCCTCCATGGTAATTGCTTCTAAGTACCTCTCGGCACTCATACTTTATGCTCCCCCCGATACCTCCATGGGAATAGGCCGGCCATTCCCCCCTTCAAAGACTAAATACGAGACTACAAGACCACCTGCCTCCTTTTGTGACCTGTCCTTGTGTAACAGCTTACCTCTTCCTATTCATTTGGCATCTACATTTAAAAAGTTAAAGATGCTTCTAAAGACTTGTTTGAGCAGGCTTTCGGAGCTGGGCCAGACCTGGGAAGTTAAGGTACCCTTTGCAATTCCTAAAGTCTTAGTCTTCTCTATCCTCTTAGTGTCCCTGTCTACTTTCTCTTAATTTAGAATGGAGTTCCTTTTCCTTCCTCTGACTTGACTTTATAAACTGCTTTATATGTTCCCCTACAAAGAGCGGTATAGCAAAACTAATAAACTATACTTTTAAGTTATATTATAGCTTTTGCTACTTTAAAAAAAGTTACATACCTCTGCCATACTTTTCACTTATTCTTCCTTAATATGTGACAACTGAGGTATTAAGTATGCAAGCCCACAAAGAACCCATGAACAAGGCTAAACTAAAATGTCAAGATCCAATTGTTCCAGCCTCATCTTACCATGGTGTTTTTGAAGGAGGATTCATTTCTCTTCAGAATATTTAGATTTAAAAATCTACTCAAATTCGAACACATTATATTGTGCTTCAGCAAATGGGAGTCTTAACTAGAAAGCAATCTTAAATATTCTGAGGTATACAAGCCTCATTTATTAAGCAGTTGTGAACACCTAGATAGAAGGTCTCTTTACCAGATTAAACTTCCAAAACAAAATGAGACATTTTCAGCTCAAAATGTTCCTCTATATGGCATCCCCAACAAACTTTACATAGCATAACAAATATAAAATAAGACAAACTCAGATAATCCATCATACCCATTGCGCCAATCATTTGACTGCCGTATCCTGCACCACTTCCACCTGCAGTAGAATTGAGGAAAAGTTCTACATATCTGTGCTCTGTAAAAATGGAAAGAAATGGAACTTAGAATGTAACATCCAAAGCTGCAGCTGTATAAAAGACAAAACAATGCAGGGGAACAAAGGCAACTGTGCCTAGCATTCAAGTAATATGTGGGTCACTGAATGAAATCATACCATAATTTAGCTGAAATGAAACAGGTACAAATAAGCCTGCTGCAGCAACTAATTTCTGCAGTGGCTTTGAAAAGTAGACTCACTAAGCATTGCTTTTACTGTGAAGTTTCCATGACGGAATAGCTAGAAAACCAGAACCATCCCAGTCAGAAACCTATAAGTAAGAAAAAGCATTGTGGCTAACTTCTAACACATGCTTTCTATACATCACAGGATAGATTAGGTAAGTGGATGATGTTATCATAATAACATGAGGTTATCATAATTCCCAAGATACATAACGAGCGAGCAAACACTATCCATTAACTTAAACTCTGAAAATTATGTAGTAACCTTAGGTTAAATAACCTAAGCAACCATATTGTACATAGGTATCTGCATACAGTTATGACGTTTTATGTATATAGTTACACTGTTCATTGTAAAAGTTGTTGTGATGTTCCATGTAAACCGCCCCTTTGTTAAATAAAAAATAAAAAAAATAAATTATGTCAGGACAGAAAAGTTTTATGACACCAGAACTTACTGTAAAGTTCAGAGTACTTGCAACAGTCTCCCCAGGCCCTCAATTATTTCCACAACTCATTGGGAAGTGAAGAGGGATTGTGCACTCAAAATAATCCAGTCATCAGAGCACATTTTTATAACTACATATGAGCAACAATGCTTTCTCCATTGATAAGCAGGACAAAGTCAGGTACACAAGTAGGAGGGTGAGAGCTATAACCATTGGCCAGCGCAGCTCAACTGTATGCACTGTGATAATGGTCTGGTCCAAACAGTAGTGCGAAGTGAAAAAAGCAAAGACCAAGTCACTGCTTTGGATATGGACTCCAACAAAGCAGCTTTCAGGAGGATCATGGTAGCTGCAGTGGCTTGGATCAGATAAGATTTCACTTTACAACAATAGGAGAAGTTGCAATGTCATGTGGTAACTGCACTTTTCCCTGTACCTGAAGACTGGTAAAAGAAAACGGACAGCTGAGAGACTTCCCTTCTGAAACGCAGCCTATCTAGTTGGACCAATGGACTTGTGGCATTTTCTACAAATGGGTTAATTTTGCAGATACTATGACAGTCATGAACCTCACTTCTAAGTCAGGGTATGTGGAGAATGATCTTACCCTCTCAAATTTACTGCTAATGCTTTGCGTAATTCTTACATCGTGTCAGAGAGCTGGAGTTCATAAGATGTAATGGGTATGGGTAGTTTGTCAAGATGTGCTTGGAAATTCTTCTTTATCAAGCCTGTTGCTTCCAGTATAATGGGAAAGATTTCTGTATCTTTCTGCCACATTTTCTTCGTTTCTGACTGCATTTATTGGTACTTCAGGATCTTCTGCCTCTCCACGCGATTCACAGAATAATCACTCAGTACAGACACTTCTATTATCAATGTCGTTCTGGTGTTCTTCTCCTTTACACCACTGTCAGGTTTCCTCGCATCCAGTTTCTTATCCGTCGGAATGGGAATATTCCAGGTGATCATAACCTCTTCGTTCTCTGCTATTCTGTTAGGATCATGATCCCAGTGCTTTCCAGGGACAGTGGTGTTATAGTGTTTCCAGTGGAGGTGTGCTAATTTGTTGTGTCTTTCTGTAGAGAAATTTTCGGCCAACAGAACTTCACAGCCTGCTATAAGGTGAATCACTGTTTTCAGCTCTTTCTTACAGAATCAACATATGTCTGTTTTGACAGTTTTTTTTCAATGCTCGCCGTAAACCATCTCGTCTGTAATCCACTGTCCTGGGCTGCAACTGAAGAATACCCGTGGTCTGGCCACAATACCTCGGCTCTTTCGGTCTCTGGTCCCTCAAGCAGTGAGAAATAAGCAGAGAGTAACACAGAACACAATCACACACAAAGTTCTACTTTCTTTGAGCTCAGAGGGAAGGCAACAGAAGGTCCATGGACACAGCACAGTTCCACTTCTGTTGGATTCAAAGTCTTCCTCCCTTGAAGCCCTTTTTATTATAGAAAAAGGGGAAGTAACAGTCATTAATCATAAACATGAACAGGTGGTGTCGCTAGAATTATTTTACAAGAGCTGATTACAGTGTATTAGATGAAATTTACTTGATTATGATAGAATTATTTATAATTGCAGAGTTGCAGAAATTATGCTGTGCCAGCATAGTTACTCACCTGTAACAGGTGATCTCCGGGAACAGCAGGAATTTAGTCTTCACATATGGGTATCGTCGGTACCGATGGAGGCTGTGCAGGAACGCTCCCCAGCGTCCAATAGGAAAGCTTTTGGGAGCATCCCACAGCGCCAGCGTGCTGCCTTCCCGCCTTTCCCTCTCCAGTTGAGTTTAAAGCTGAGACAAAGAGAGAGGGAAAGAGAGAAAGATACAACTCCTAGGGGAGGTGGGTAGGTTGTGAAGACTAAATTCCTGCTGTTCCCGGAGATCACCTGTTACAGATGAGTAACTATGCTATCTCCAGGAAAAAGCAGAAATGTAGTCTTCACATAGGGGGGACTCCCTAGTTGCAGATGCCAGGGAGAAGGCCCCAGAAGTTGTGTGCCGCTGTGAAAGAGCTCCAATTCCCCCCCCTATGGATCTCTGGCATCCTACCAGGGATGGTGGGTAGGAGTTGATTAAGTATGGAACAGATGTTGAACAGCCTGACCAAACAAGACATCCCGGTGGGAGTCCTTGTCTAAACAGCAACGGGCTGTGAAGGTATGAACCGAAGCCCAAGTAGCTGCTCGACAGATGTCATCAATAGACACAGTGAAGATGAGCCATAGAGGCTGCCATGGCTCTCACATTGTGAGCTGTGACATGGCCTTAAAGAGGAAGGTTCTTACTCTCATAAGCAAAAGATATACACTGTGCAATCCAGCTGGACAGTGTTCTTTTGGAGACTGGAAGTCCCAAATGACTAGGATCAAAAGCAACAAAGAGTTGAGAGGACTTTCTATGTTGCTGTGTCCTTGGCAAGTAAAAGGCCAAAGCCCTTTTACAGTCCAAAGTATGAAGATTCCTTTTTGCATTTGAGGCGTGAGGCCTTGGGAAGACTACAGGACGGTAAACGGCTTGGTTTAAATGAAAAGGTGACACCACCTTTGGAATAAAGTGTGGATGAGTCCTAAGGACTACCTTATCATGATGGAACCCTGTATAAGGAGGATCAGCCACCAACGCTTGCAATTCACTGATGCGACGTGCTGATGTGATTGCAATAAGATGACCTTCCAGAAAAGGAATTTCAAAGAGGTAGTAGCTAATGGCTCAAAAGGCGGCTTCATGAGCTGACCAAAAAACAGATTTAGGTCCCATGCCACCGGTGGTGGCTTAATGGGAAGCTTTGTTAAAAGAAGACCTCTCATAAATCTCGCTATGAGAGGATGAGAGGAAAGAGGTTGTCCATTCAGAGGCTTGAAAGAAGCTGCAATAGCACGCAAATGAACTCTCACTGAATTGGTCTTAAGCCCTGCATTAGATAAATGAAGGAGATACTCCAGTAATGATTCCAGAGGTATCGCAAGAGGGTTAAGACCCTTCTGCGAGCACCATATGGTAAACCTTTTCCACTTGAATGCATAAGAGCTTCATGTGGAAGGCTTCCTGGAAGCATAAAGGATATCCGTTACCTGATGAGAAAGACCGTGAAGCTCTAGGCTTTCAGGAACCAGGCCCTGAGATGCAGAGACTGGGGACTGGAATGCCACAGTATCTCGTCCTCCTGAGAAAAGAGATTTGGAGCAGATCCTAACTCCAGAGGCGGAGCTTGAGAGAGATGTAGGAGCAGAGGGTACCACATTTGCCGTGGCCAATGTGGAGCTATGAGAATCATATGACCTCTGTCTCTCTGAAGCTTGAACAGGGTTTTGGGAATTAGGGGAATGGGTGGGAAGGCATACAGGACGTCCGGGCCCCAATGGAGGAAGAAAGCATCCCTGGCCTGCCAACCCTGAGCCGGAATTCTGGAACAGAACAGGGGAAGTTTGGCATTCAGCGGACTTGCAAAGAGGTCTATGTCCGGGGTTCCCCAAAATTTGGAAAACTTTGGCCACCTGGTCTGCATAGAGAGACCATTCGTGTGGAAGCAGAACTCGACTGAGTCTGTCTGCCAAAGAGTTTTGAATGCCTGGAAGATACACCGCAAAGAGATGAATCTGATGCTCTCTGGTGAGGGCCCATAGTCACAAAGCTTCGTTGCAGAGCGACAGCGAGCCTGTTCCGCCCTGCTTGTTCACATAGAACAGGGCTACTTGATTGTCTGTTTGAACTAGGACTGTCTTGCAGCTGAGCTGGGTGTGGAATACTCGAAGAGCAAGGAAGATTGCTCTGAGTTCAAGGAGGTTGATGTGTAGTTAAGGCCTCCTGTGGAGTCCAGGTACCCTGAGTAGAGAGGCCTTACAGGTGGGCTCCCCAACCCACCTGTGAGGCATCTGTTAGAGTGGCTTGGGGTGGGGGTTGCTGAAAAGGAGACGCCACCAAAAGGTTTTGGGGTGACAGCCACCATTGGAGGGACAAAATAAGGCGATCTGAGTTTGCTATTTTGTCTGACAGGTAACCTGACGCCTGAGTCCACTGAGTGGATAATGTCCACTGGGCTGCCCTCATATGGAGGCGAGCATAAGGAACCACATGCACAGTGGATGCCATGTGGCCCAGCAACTGTTACATTTCCCGAGCAGTGAGGTGAGGTTTTAGCACTGCTTGGGAAGCTAACTGCACAATGCGAAGGCAGCGGGGCTGTGGAAGGTAGGCCTCTTGTCTGTCTGGTATCCAACAGAGCTCGTATAAACTACAGGGACTGAGTGGGAGCAAGGTTGGATTTTGGGAAATTTATGACAAGACCCAAATACTGAAGGATGCGCATTGTGCGAGAGAGAGCAACCCTGGCCTCTGGCTCTGAAGAGGCTCGAATGAGCCAGTCGTCTAAGTAAGGGAAGACGAATATTCCTAGGGTGCGGAGAAATGCTACCACCACAACCATGCATTTTGTGAACACCCTTGGTGCAGAGGCCAGGCCAAAAGGAAGAACCCTGTATTGGTAGTGCTTTCCTTGAAACAGAAAGCGAAGGAACTTTCGATGAGTTGGATGGATGAGAACATGAGTGTAGGCATCCTTGAGATCTAGAGAACAAAGCCAATCCTGACTCTGAAGGAATGGCAGCAGAGTTCCCAGAGAAATCATTTTGAACTTCTCTTTGAACAGGAATTTGTTCAATTCTCTGAGGTCTAAAATGGGTCTGTCTGCCTGTTTTCTTTGGGATATGGAAATAGGGGGAGTAAAACACTGTATCCCACTGGGAAATGGGTACCTCTTCTATTGCCCCTTGGGCAAGAAGCACAGTGACCTCTTGACCTAACAGGTCGTTGAGAGAGGTTTGAGAATTGAACTGCCTTAACATTGTAGGAGGGGGCATGCTGAGGAAATGAAGCTTGTACCCCTCTCTTACAATAGACAGGGTCCAATTTTCTACTGTTATCTGACCCCATCTGGGGGCAAAATGACACAACCTTCCTGGGATGGTGGAGGGTTCTGGGCCGTTCAGGGCCAGGTAGGCAAAGTTCTCTAGATAGGAGTCAAAGCCCCTGTGGAGGCTGAGTCTGCTGCGCCGGTGGAGGCTTAGCTGCTTTAGACTTTCTTTGTCTAGGTTGTTGCTGTTGTCCCTTTTGGGCAGAATGACCTAAACGATGCCCCTGTTGGATATAGGAGGGATAAAACTTCTTCTTCTTACTGAAGAATGGTTTCTTAGAGGATTTTTTCCTCGCAGGATCTGTAGATTTGGACAATCTATCCAAAGTGATATTGTCAGCATCTATCTCATTAGCTTTTTCCTACCAATTCTTGCCAAAGAGATTCTCTTCTGTGCAAGGAATATTCCCTAGTTTATCCTGTACCCAAATTTCCAAGTCAGATGACTGGAGCCAGGCAATTCTACGTGGACCTATGGCAATGGCAGAGATTCTGCTTATGCACTCAAAGCAGTCAAAGGCTGCACGATTCACAAACTTGGAAACATCCTGAGCATGTTTGACAAGGGCGAGATAATCTTGCCTCTTATCATCAGGAAGGAGAGGGCTCATAAGTTCTAAATCTCCTGTGACCTCCTTAAGGAACATTCCCATATATAAGATATAGGAACTGATCCTAGCAGAAAGCATGGAAGCCTGGAAGGTTCGACGTCCAAAGGCGTCAAGAGTCCTACACTCACGTCCTGGAGGATTAGATGCATGCCTTTTTGCACTCTTTATCATTGCTGACTGGAATGGTGTGGTAATTGAGTTTTCTGAATCCCAGGACAAGGAGGAACTCGATACATTGTGTCGAGTCTTCGAGAGTGAGGAGATGTGGTCAGAGGTGTTTCCCACATCCTTAACATAAGATCATGCAAGATCTCATGAATAGGTAAGGTAGCTGCCTCCTTGGGAGCTTTAGGGTACTGCAGGATTTCTAATTCCTTTGCCCTAGGCTCTTTTTCAGAAGCCACTGTGATGGAAAGACCTCGAGCCACATCTCGGATAAAATCCTGAAAGGACATATCCTCTGGTGGAGACATCCTACGCTGAGAAGAGGAATCCTCAGGAAGAAGTACTCTGGTATCGACAGAGCTTTCAGAGTCTTCAGACTCATCTGAGGATTCGAAGTATCTCCGATCCGGGTGGTTGTGTAAGGCACGGTACCGCTACCGATCGAAGTCGGCATCGGAGTGGTCCGGTACCAACCTATCGATACCGGATGGATACGCATGACTCTGTCCCGGTAGAATACCTGCCGATGTCGATGAGGTCGGTGCCGGTTGAATTGTCTGAAGCAGTTTCAAGGGCATCGAGGCCATGAGAAGAGCCGCCAGACTGCGTTCAATAGCCAAGAATCTCTGCTCCATCGACGCTGCCGATGCTTGGGTATCGGTACCGGAAGAAGCAGCCAGTACCCCAGAGCATGGCACCAGTAGTTCTGCCGAGGCTGAAGCCTCGAGAACGTCCTGTTACTGCTTTGGAAGCCGAAGCCTCCCGCTGGGGCAATTTTGCCGGCGAAAGTCCCTCAAGGGCAACGCCAGAGGCATCTCCCTGTCTAGAAGGAGATCTACCCTTTGAGGACCGGCTAGATTTATGTTTAGTTACATGAGAGCCATGGGAGGAAGAGGAAGCCCTGGAAGATGTCGATGCCATGGAGGCTGCATCAGAGGGAAAAAGGGTGCTAAGTTTAGCAGCTCGGTTCTGCCGGCACCTTTTCAACATCATCCCACAGGCAACACACTCTGAACCTAAACATTTGAGGCACCACTCATGGGTGTCGATGACAGAGATGGTACCGCCACACTTAGAATACTTTTTAAAACCCGAAGCGGGTTTTTCCATTCTGAAGGAAAAGTTGGGCCTAGTGCCCAAAATGGTGCGTGGCACCTGAGAGAAAATTACTGGAAAGACTCCAGAAGTTTTTTTTTTTTTTTTAAAGAAAAGGAAGAAAAAAAAAAAACGGCGGTACCTGTGTAGCATCAAGGGAAGGCAGACGTGACCACAAAAAAGAATAGAAGGGATATTTTTCTGCGGTGACAGGATGTGTGACCTGTCGGCTCCGCGGAAAACAAAAAACTGGAGAGGGACAGTTGGGAAAGGCGGGAAGGCAGCACCAGGTGTTGTGGGATGCTCCCAAAAGCTTTCCTATGGTACCAGTGCCCCCGATCCTTGACCGCCGGCGCCTCCGGATGTGGGAAATACCAGTGTCGGTACCAATCGTTAACAGGTGCCTCGACACCCTGTACTGGGTATGCTGAAGCCCTGGGTTCCAAAAGACCCCAGCTTCTCCCTAACTCCATCGTTGTTGAGTTGGCTATGCGCCGACTTTAAAACCAAGAAACTCATTTGTCAGTGCCACCAGGCAGTGATGCCTGAACCCTTGACGCCCTCGTCCAGAAGGCCTTTCAGGGCTGTATGCTAACATGCCGGATCCAGTCCCAGCTCTACCTGAAGGAACTGTCAAAGGAGCTTGGTGGATTCTCGGCAGGCCTCAGTGGGGAACCACTACAGAGGTTCAAGACCCTGACCTTGGTGGTAAAAGAATACATGAAATCTTTGTCCCGAGCAGCCTACGATGGCTTTGAGTCATTGGCCAGCATGGCCACCGCAGATATCGGGGCACAACGCTAGGCATGGCTGCAGATGTCCGACCTCGAACAATGGGTGCAGGATAAACTGATTGATTGATGGTCCCCTGCATAGGAGAGAACCTATTCGGGAAGTCCATGGCGGATAAGGCAATAGACAGAGATCGAGTTCATGATGAGAACCAGCTCTCAAAGACGACCTTGGTGCAACCCCGGAAGAAAGCCCTGGGATAAAAGCCCCCCTTCCTGAGGAAGAAAGGGGACTTTAGCAGAAGACCGCACTTCCCAGCCCTCCCAGACCCTCTACAGGGCTAGCAACAAAAAGGCCAGGGACATAGTCCCAGGAGACCACAGTGAGCACCTAGCCCTGTTTCCCCACAGGTGGACAGCCATCATCGATACCTGGGTGTGCTACAAGTGGTCAACGAGGGCTACCTCCTCCACCTACAGCAGGCGCTATCCTCATACTTCCCAGGAGAACCCAGCAGGTGACTGTCACCAGACCCTGCTCCTCATATAGTTAGCAGGCCTAATCAATGACAAAGCAGTGGAGCCAGTGCTCAAACATCTCTGGTGCACAGGCTTCTACTTAAGGTATTTCTTTGTCCCCAAGAGGGCAGGGGGTCTCAGGCCCAGCCTGGACCTGTGAAAGCTCAACAGGTTTCTGGTCAGGGCGAAGTTCAAGTTTAACCTGCACCCATTGTTCCTCTATTCCTTTTACTATCACTGTATTTCTTATTCTGTCCTATCTTATAAATGGCGTTCTTTTCATATTTCCTGTAACATTTATGTAATATTGTAAACCGCTCTGATGCTTTGGCCTGAGCGGTATATCACATGTAATTAAACTTAAACTCTCCCTTGGAACACTACTGACATTCCTCTAGCAGAGAGATTGGCTATGCTCTTTAGACCTAAAGGATGCCTACACTCGCATCCTGATCTATCTCAGCTACAGAAAATACCTCCAGTTTGTGGTGGGAGGGACAGCACTACCAATACAGGGTGCTGCCCTTCAGTCTGGCCTCGTCACCAAGGGTCTTCACAAAGTGCCTTACGGTGGTCGCAGCCCACCTCTGGCTCCAAGGGGACTTCGTCTTCCCTCATCTGGACGACTGGCTCATAAAGGGGGACATGGCTGCAGAGGCACAATGCGCCATCAGGCGCACCATCAACACCCTCAGCACCTGGGGTTCTTCATAAACTACCCCAAGTTCCACCTCACTCCGGCCCAGAGCCTATAGTTCATAGCAGCACAACTAGATACACTCCAGGCAAAAGCCTTCCTCCCTCGGGAAAGGTCAGAACATTTCAGGGAGTTAACTGCAGAAGTACACCTTCCCGACTCCTACTTCACTTGTTGGGACACATGGCCTCCATGGTCCACATGACTACATATGCCCTCCTGCACATAATGGCAGCCCAGTGTTGCCTCCGCTCTCACGTGAACACAAGCCACAGGCAGGCTCAGGGACAGAGTGAAAGTGACCCATTAGCTCCCTCAGATAATGGCAGATTCTATGACAACTTCAGAGCGGGATGCCCTTCCAGGCATCTAATCCCCAAAAGGTCCTCCCCACGGACACCACTGTATTGGGCTGCGGAGCACATTTCAAGGCTGCTGGTCCAGAGGGAAGCCAGAATGCAAATCAACCTGCTAGAGCTCTAGGCAATATACTTAGCTCTCCGAGTCTTCCGCCACCAACTTTGAAACCACTCTGTGCGAGACCGACAATCAGGTTGCAATGTTCTACGTGAAAAAACAGGGGGCACAGGGTTGTACCCCCTCTGCCAGAAGGCAGTAGCCCTCTGTTCCTATGCTGCATGCAGAGGGATGCTCCTAAGGGCAGTGTACCTACCGTGCCAGGACAATACCCTGGCGGACAAAACTGAGCAGGGTCCTCCAGTCGCATGAGTGGCGCCTGTATCCCAGTGGTAGCCTCATGGCTATTTTGTCTCTGGGGTGTCCCCTCAATGGACCTGTTTGCCAGTTGGGACAACATGCAGTTGCCCCACTTCTGCTCCCACCAGCAGCACCTGTCCTGGGTGGCAGCGGATGCCTTCCTCATCCCGTGGTTGGAAGGCCTCCTGTACACCTTCCCACCCACACAGCTGGTAGCCAAGACACTTTTCAAGGTCCATTGTGACAGAGCATCGCTAGTGCTGATAGCCCCTCGGTGACCCAGGCAGCCCTGGTTTCCTCTGCTCCTCTCCTTATCGGTGGCATCGCCGATTCCCCTGGACTGAGCTGCAGGGATGCTCTCACAGGAGCAGGACTCTCCTACACCCCAACCTGGGGTGCCTCTCGCTCATGGCTTGGCTGCTGAAAGGGTAGCGTTAGCCCCCCTTCAAACTCCCACGGGACATGAAAGAGATTCTTCTGGCATTGTAAGGCCTCCGCAAGAAGGGCGAACGCCTTCAAGTAGCACAGATTCCTTTGTGGTGTGCAGAAAGGAAGACAAACCTGTTCTCCTGCTCCGTACAAGTGGTGCTCCAGTACCTGCTGAACCAATCACAGGTGGGACTAAAATCCATTTCGGTCAGAGTATACCTGAGTGCCATCACAGCGCATCACCATTCCATTGAGGGAAAACCCCTCTCGACTCAGCCCTTTGTGTCATGATTCGTGCGGGACCTCGTGTTATCCAAACCCCCATTCACCCTCCAGCGGCAGAGTGAGATCTCAATGTGGTGCTCTCGCAGCTCATTAAGCCCCCTTTTGAGCCTCCGGCTACCTGCCATCTCCAGTAAATATCCTGGAAGGTTGCTTTAATGGTAGCACTCACATCAGCATGCAGAGTCAGCGAGCTCCAGGCTCTGATGGCGGAATCACCCTTACACAAGGCTCTACAAGAACATGGTGGTGCTCCGCACACACCCCTAGTTTCTGCCGAAGATGGTGTTCCTATTCCACCTCAACCAGGAGGTGGTACTCCCCACCACCTTTGAGGACTTACTCCGGTAGGGTGGAGACCGTTTTCCACAATCTGGATTGTAGGAGAACCCACCTCATACAAATAAATTCTTAATGATGCCAACTTAATCCTGTTTTAATGTAAATATATTCCTATAATATAAATATTTTCCTAGTTATACCAACTTGTTGCAAATTTATCATATGTAAGCTGTTCGATGTAAACTAGTTTATTGTTCATATGTTATATGTAAACCACGTTCATATGTTTTATGTAAACCGCACTGATCTGTAATAGCATGGTATATAAAAATAAATAAACCCTGTCCTACTGCAACGGACTCAGGGCCACCATAGAGCACCACAGCTTTTTGTATCCTATGACCCCAGCTGCAGGGGGCTCCCAGTGACTAAGTGAATGTCTACTTGGGTGGCAGACTGCATTACCCTTACTACAAGCAGGCAAGGATCTCACTGGACCAGAGGATTATGGCACACCGCGTCAGGGTCATAGCTACCTCCGTAGTAAATCTGCGTTCTGTACCTGTGACGGACATCTGCCAGGCCACCACTTCGTCTTCAGTCCATACCTTCGCAGCTCACTACTGCTTGGAGAGGGAGTCCCGAAGGGACAGTCCTTGGCCAAGCCATACTCTGTAATCTCTCTGGGGTTTAGGCAACTCCTGCCCTCCAACCCTTCTGTATTCAGGCTACTCCTGATTCATGGCTGGACACATGGTTCTTGCGAGAGTCTCTATATAGGGATTCAGCTGCTGCTGATCACGGCTCACTCTTACAGGTCACCATGGCGTTTTTACATGTTTTCAGTAGCCTGTAGCTGTGGAGTCCCATATGTGAGGACAGACTTCCTGCTTCTTCCCAGAGAAAAGGTAACTACTCACCTGTAATGGGTGTCCTCCGGGAACAGCAGAAATCAGTCCTCACAACCCTCCCTCCTCCCCTTGGAGTTGCTTCTTATACCGTATTTTATTTTTGCCATCTTAGCTATGTCATTAGACTAAGGCAAGTTGGCACCCTTGGGCGGGAAGTGGACCACACATGCGTGGTGCGTCTCCCAAAGGCTTTCTTTGAAAGCTGTGGAGATGCTTCTGCACAGACTCCTTCAGCACCAATGTCACCCATATGTGAGGACTGATTCCTGCTGTCCCCGTGGAACACCTGTTACAGGTAAGTAACTATTTTTTCCTAACAGATACCTTCAACATCAGTTGAAGGGGGCGGCGGCAGCTTAAGACTTCCACCTTCCTCAGGAAGCCTGCTCACATTCAAAAGATTTCTTTGGAGCTCTAAGCAATATGTTACTTCAAATGCTTCTTATCTTTACCGGAATCAATCTGGAACGGTTGGCACCATCAATCAATATTAATTCAGATGTACCACCAAGTTGCTGTGTTTTGTCATGCAGCAAAGGAGCAGTGGGATCCCTCTGTGTAAGGAAGCAACAAGCACTTGGCACTTTGCCATTACCAATCCGCCAAATCCAAGCTTCTTAGAAACATAGAAATATGACGACAGAAAAAGACCACATGGCCTATCTAGTCTGTCCTTCCATAACAACTACAACAGTCTCCTTTTTACCTTTACAGATCCTCTGTGTTTGTCCCATGCTTTTTTGAATTCAGTTACTGTCCTCATCTCTACCACCTCCACTGGGAGACTATTCCACGGATCCACTACTCTTTCCGTAAAGAAATATTTCCGCATATCACTCCTGAATCTATCTCCCTTCACCCTCATCCCATGTCCCCTCGTAGCAGAACTTGCTTTCAATTGAAAGAGGCTCTCTCCCTGAACATTTATGCCACGGAGCTATTTAAACATCTCAATCATATCACCTCTATCCCGCCTTTCCTCTAAGGTGTACATATTAAGATCCTTAAGTCTGTCCTCATATGCTTTATAATGAAGACCACTAATCATTTTAGTAGCCACCCTCTGCACCGACTCCATCCTGTTCACATCCTTTTGAAGGTGCGGTCTCCAGAATTGCACACTATACTCCAAATGAGGTCGCACCAAAGACTTATACAGAGGCATTATCACCTCCTTTTTTCTGCTAGCCATTCCTCTCCGTATGCACCCAAGCATCCTTCTAGCTTTTGCCATCGCCTTTTCTACCTGTTTAGCTACTTTAAGATCATCAGACACAACCACGCCTAGGTCCCGCTCTTCTTTAGTGGACAAAAGTACTTCACCCCCTATACTATATCGCTCCCTTGGATTGCTGCAGCCCAAATGCATGACCTTACATTTTTTAACATTAAATCCCAGTTGCCAAATTCTAGACCATTTTTCAAGCTTAGCTAGACCCCTCCTCATGTTATCTACACCTTCCTGGGTGTCTACTCTATTGCAGATTTTGGTATCATCCGCAAAGAGGCAAACCTTACCTGAAAGCCCTTCCGCTATATCATTAACAAAGATGTTAAAAAGAATCGGACCAAGGACAGATCCCTGGGGCACACCACTGATAACATCCTTCTCCTCAGAGTGAGCTCCATTTACTTGTACTCTTTGTCGCCTCCCACTGAACCGATTTCTAACCCAAGCAGTAACTTTAGGGTCCATCCCTAGGGTGCTCAGTTTGTTTATAAGTCGACTGTGAGGAACAGTGTCAAAGGCTTTACTGAAATCTAAATACACCACATCTAGGGCTCTCCCTCGGTCCAACTCCCTGGTCACCCAGTCAAAGAAATCAATCAGATTTGTCTGACAAGACCTGCCTCTGGTGAATCCATGCTGCCTCGGATCCTGTAATCCGCTGGACTCCAGAAACCTCACTATTTTCTCTTTCAGCAGCGTTTCCAATAATTTACTCAACACCGAAGTTAAACTAACCGGCCTGTAGTTTTCAACTACATCCTTACTTCCGCTTTTGTGTAAAGGCACCACATGAGCCTCTCTCCAGTCCTTTGGCACCACTCCCAACTCCGAGGCATTAAAAAGGTCAGTCAGTGGAGCTGCTAGAACGTCCCCAAGTTCCCTCAGTATTCTCAGGTGTATCCCATCCGGTCACATCACTTTGTCTACTTTAAGTTGAAATAGTTTCTCACGAACACAGTCTTTTGAAAATTGTTCAAGATGTCCTTTGCTTCTGTTCCTATTTGTGGATGTTTTCTGAGGTCCTGCTCCTGGTTCTTCATCTGTGAACACAGTACAAAAATATTTGTTAAGCAATTCCGCTTTATCCTTATCAGCTTCTACATATTCCTCCCCTGCACCCTTGAGTCTGACAATACCACTCTTGCCCTTCCTCTTCTCACTAATATATCTGAAAAATGTCTTATCCCCCCATTTTATTGCATTGGCTATTTCCTCCTCCTTTTGAATCTTTGCCTTCTTGACTACTTTGCAAGCTTCTCTAAGTTCTTCCAAATACAGATGCCTGTCTTCCTCTCTCTGTGATCTCTTGTATTTCATGAAGGCCTCCCTCTTTTTCTTCACTTTTTCAGCTACTTCTTTCGAAAACCATAGCGGTCTCCTTTTCCTTTTATTTACCATTTTAACAAAAAGGTTGGTTGCCCTTAAAATATCCCCTTTCAGTTTTCCCCACTCTTTTTCTACATCCCTCAGCTGTTCCCATCCAACTAACGACTCCCTGAGGTATTGGCCTATCTTCGCAAAGTTAGTCTTCCTAAAGTCTAAGATCCTCGCCTTTGAATGGATTCTAACAGCCCTAGTCCTAATACTGAACCACACCATCTGGTGATCACTGGATGCAAAATGATCTCCCACTACAACATCATAAACACTTTCACCATTGGTAAGCACCAAGTCCAGTATGGCCCCTTCACGTGTGGGGTCTGTTACCAATTGCCTGAATAGTTCTCCCTGTAGAGAATCCAGGATCTCCTTACTTCTAGATGATACTGCAGCAGGAATGTGCCAATCAACATCTGGCATATTGAAATCTCCTATCAGTAGTACTTCCCCTTTCCTAGCAATACTGCGCATGTCTTCAATTAACTCTCTGTCCACCTCTTCCTCTTGTGAGGGAGGTCTGTATATCACACCAATGTAAATAGATTTCTCTTTCCCTCTTTCTAGTTTAACCCACAATGCCTCACCTCTCCTTTTAAGCTCTGTAATTCCAAAGCTTTAATAGTAGTTTTTACATATAGTGCCACTCCTCCTCCCCTACTTCCCACCCTGTCCTTTCTGAATAAAGTATAGGCAGGTATAGTTACATCCCAATCATGGTTTTCTGTGAACCATGTTTCTGTAACTGCCACTGAATCCAAGTCAGCCACTCCCACCAAAGCTTCAACATCAGGGATCTTATTTCCCATGCTACGGGCATTTATACACACTGCTTTCCGTATGTTACCCCTGTTACCCATATACATAAAGTTATTTAATGTATCACCTACCTGGGGGCTTTCACTTACCTGGGGGCTTTCTTCACACATCCCCAACGAATCTAGTTTAAAGCCCTCTTCAGTAGATTAGCCAGTCTACTACTGAAGACGCGTTGACCTTTCTTGGACAGATGGATGCCATCTCTGCTCTGCAACCCTTGGAACAGCATCCCATGGTCTAGGAAACCAAAACGCTCTCGATGACACCATCACGCAGCCATGCATTCATCTCCAGGATGCGAGCCTCTCTGCCTTGGCCTTTACCCTCAACAGGGAGGATTGAAGAGAACACCACCTGTGCACCTGCTTCACCCTCTGTCCCAGAGCCATGAAGTCACTTTTGATATGTTCCGAGGTATACCTGGCAGTATCATTTGTTCCAACATGGATTAGCAACATTGGGTAATAGTCAGTGGGCTTGATGAGTCTCTGCAAACTCTCCGTAACATCTTGGATTTTGGCACCAGGCAGACAGCATACCTCTCTGGACATCAAGTCTGGTCGGCAGATGGACGCTTCAGTACCCCTCAGAAGAGAGTCTCCAACCACCACTACCCTTCCCTTCCTTGTGGTCACTGATTCTGCAACTTTGGGGTACCATAAGGGTTTCCTCTGGTGGTGGGCGGGGGAGGGGGGGTTCTTATTGGAGTATCTCCAATTCCTCAGTGCATGGGTCTTCCTTGGCCTCAGTCTTGAAAGTGAGCGCCTTGGCAATGTTCCGCACAAAAGTTGAGGAAAGCAATGCCCTTATGCAGGGAACGGTGTCGGTTTGTCAGGGAGACAGGTCCGAGGGTATGTCTCAGTGTCACCTTGTGTCCTGGGAATCTTCATCCTCTGTCTCCCATTCAGATTCACAGTGGTAGTCCGACATTGCGCGATCACCTCGGTCGAGGACCGCTCGGCAGTCCAAGACCTCCAGAGGATCGTCGGTCCAAGCCGTGGGCCCTAGCTGGGGAGGATTGGAGTTGTAAGGAACAGGACTGGGACTTCATCTGGGGCCTCTCAAGGCCGGTCGCACTCAAGGACTGGCTTGACATCCGGGGAAGCCTGACATCCCTGACACCCACACATCGGGTAAACTTCCCTCATGTCACAGCTACCATAGCACCTTATTACAACCAGAAAATTGATAGCCTATACTCTTGCCCACCCACTAATTTTTACACCTGTCCCTCCCACACAAAAATGAAGATGATACCAAATTAGCTTAGAGTATTGGTGACAATACTAATTTAACCTGTAAATAGTTACCCTGTGAATAGTTACCCCGGTTGTCCTATGTTTCTTTTCCTGTTCTATGTAAACTCAATGTTGCTTGTATGCATTGTAGTATGTTTTGTTCGATGTACACTGCACTGATTATAATAGCGCGGTATAGAAGAAATGTTAAATAAATAAATAAAATAAATACTGCTATTTAGGGCTGCCACTCTGGTTTCCATACCAGCTGGCTCCCGCAGGCTTCGATGTGGGCACTGAAGACTTCGGGCCCAGCACTGGTACTGTCAAGAGGGAGTCCTCAATGAGGAGGGCCTCAGAGGCCGGTCGGCGGGTGTCGACAGACCCTTATAAGGCAGCTTGGAAGGCCGCTCCTGATCAGACTCCTCGGACTCACGGGTGGGACTGTGGGTCCTATGGTGGAATTTCCCCTTCTGCCCGGATCTGTCCTCCGAGGCAGTCTTTGAGGGTTGTTTCTTCTTGTGCTCCACCTATGGAGATATCTGCTCAGAGGAATCTTGGCCGCAGGACTCCAAAGAGGCTCTGGCTTTGAGGGGCAACTACTAGGGGTGGTGATCGAGTTGTGAAGACTGATTCCTGCCATTCCCCAGAGATTACCTGTTACAGGTGAGTAACTACGCTATCACCAGGAACAAGCAGGAAGTCAGTCTTCATACATGGGACTCCCTAGCCAAAGACAACTGAGTGGGAGAAAGGGTTCCGGTGCAGCCAGTGGTTGCAGCAAGGATCCAACACTCAGCCCGTTCAGAGCACTCCTCGTGAGGTAGCCGGATGGGCAAGTTTAGATTTTAAAAAGGGTACTGTGACAAGGAAGCTTGTATTGAGCTTATGGAAATAGGAAAAGGTGATTAATTTGCTTTAAGGAAAAGTGAAATCCATGCAGTGCATGGATTTCAGCTTCTACATAAAGAAAGTAAGCTGAGAGAAACTAAACCTAGGCTGCCACACCCAAGCTCTGCTGACGTAGTTGCAGGCTTGAGAGATAATTACAAGCACCTGAGCAGAGAGGGGAAGTTAGTGCCCTGGAAGCAGGGATATAAACCTTTGCTAAAGTCAAAGCAAGAAAAGAAGCAGGAGAGGGAGAAGAAGCAAGAACTGCAGGAAGCAGAGGAGCAGGAACGGGTTCAGATCCAGGTTCCTGATCAGAAGGTTCGGAGAGCTCAGAGGTGGGAGCCCAGGACTCAGCACAGGAGTCAAAGGAGCCAAGCCTGGAATAGGGAGCATTGGCAGAGCTCCAAGAGGGAACTCAGAGAAGCGAACCAAGAACTGTTTCCGAGAGGCTGGAGAGAGGCAAGTGAATACAGGCAGGGAGAAGTGTCCACAGCATCAGGTACAATCTATCCTTACTGGGTGGAGCTGGGCTCAGGAGAGACACGGGGATCCTCAGAGAGAATACACCCAGAGACATATTTTAAGAGCTCAGAGCAGGGCACTGCATCATCAGAGCCAGAGGAGATGCAGGTTGAGCCTATTGAGCAGGATTTACTGTCTCCAGAAATGCCCATGGACTATACTCTATGCCAGGCTACTAGCGTTGAATCCCTATGCTAAAGGATAGCTGAAAAGGTGAAAGTCTCCTAGAAGCAGTGTATTGAAACCTAGCCTGAAGTGAAGGTAGGAACTTGCTCTTCTAATGGGGAGATACCTGTTACATGTGCTATTAAATGCTTAGCAAAGAAAGTTAGACAAAGTTAAAAAGACATTTTTACTTTGTTGAGGGAAGAAGCTGTGTTTCCCATATCAGTTACATTGTTAAGCAGCTGCATATAGTTAATGACTGTGAAGCCATAGTGAAGCTCATCCATGCTGCCTTGTAAATAATCATGAGCGAATGAATGGAGAAGTATCCTGTTACGGTCTACATGGACTTTGTTTGCGTTATGAAATAAATTCTGTCATTTGCCTTCACCTTCGGTTTCATGACTACACTTCATCTTAAAAGGCCAAACTACAACTCCCAGCATGCATCAGAGGGAAAGATAGTTTATCTAAGCTTTATAAGATGTTAACTGAAACCTTGCCCCTCTAAGCCTGAGGCAGGGGGCAAGGGCGTGACAGAACATATTACAGATTGTCCAAACTGAGCATCACTTCTGGAGTCTTTATCCATGCAGTAGTGAGCTGCAAAGGTATGCAGTGAAGACCATGTAGCTGTTTGGCAGATTACTGAAATAGAGACAGAATGGAGATTAGCCATAGTGGCAGCCATGGCTCGGACATTATGGGCCGAGACGTGATGCTGTAGACACAGCCCAGCTTGCCAATATGCAAAAGATATGCAATCTGAAATCCAGGTTGAGAGTGTCCTCTTGGAAACTGAAAACCCTAGATGACTGGTCAAAGGAGACAAAAAGCTGAGAGGATTGATGATTCAGTGCAGTCAAGGAAGGCGGCCAATGCTCTTTTACAATCATGAGCATGCAACTTTGCCTCAACAGAGAAGCTGTGAGGCCTAGGAAAGGAAGCTGGCAGCGAGATAGATTGGTTCAAATGGAAGGAAATGATGGACCTTCGGTAATAATTTAGGATGTCCCCAGAGGACAACTTTATCATGGTGGAATCTGATATATAAGGTATAGTCTACGAGAGCCTGGAGTTCACTAACTCTGCGGGCTGAAGTAAAACAACATTTAAATCCCATGCCAGAGGTGGTGGACAGAGAGGTGATTTGGTCAAGAGTAGACTGCACATGAATCTGGCCACTAAGGGGTGTGCTGAGATAGGGCAATTCTCTGAGGTACGGTGAAAAGCAGCAATAGCACAAGTGTACATATACTGGGTTGGTCCTAAGGTCCGAGGAGGATAGATGGAGCAGGCACTGGAGAAGACCCAGAACTGAACATGTGAAGGATCTAGTGTTCTCTGCGAACACCATAGTGAGCTTGCACCACTTGAAAGCGTAAGACCGTCTGGTTGAATCTTTCCAGGAAGATAGTAGAATGGGTAAAACATCCTCTGGAAGTCCTAAGTGTGAGACGACAAAGCACAGCAGCCAAGCAAAGAGTTAGGAGGCTGGGGTGCAGGAGGGTCACCTGCTCTTGAGAGAGGAGGTTGTGTGCACAACCCAGCCTGAGGGGAGGCATGAGCTAGTGAAGCAGCAGAGGAAACCAAGATTGTCTGGGCCAGTAAGGGGCAATGCGGATCACTGTACCCCTTTCGGCCCGGAGCTTGCATAGTGTTGTTGCAATGAGGGGAAGAGGAGGAAAAGCAGAGCAGATCCTGTCCCCAGTGGAGGAGAAACTCATCTGGGCTCTCCCTGCGAGGAGACAGAATGCTGGGGCAAAAGCGAGGTAGTGGAGCGTTGCAAGGAGAAGCAAAGAGATCGAGTAGCAGCATCCCCCACAGGTGGAATATGTATTCTGCACCTGAGGGTTCAGCCTCCACTTGTGCGGATGGAGAATTCAACTCAGCCTGTCGGCTATTCTCTGCTCCTCGAAGGTATACTGCATGAAGGTAAATTACCAGAGGGATTGCCCAGTTCCATAGGTGTAATGCCTCTCTGTTTAAGAGGCAAGAGTCTGTTTTTCCCTGTTGTTGATAAAGAACATTGCCAATTGGTTGTCCGTCTGAATGAGTGGCCCACCAGGTGGGGAGAGAAGACGCAAATGGCGTTGAAGACTGCTTTGAGTTCCAGGAGATTGATGTGAAGGGGGCTCTCCTAAGTAGACTACAGTACCTGGGTTATGAGGCCGTTGAGGTGAGCCCCCCAACCATGCTCTAATGCAGGGGTCTCAAACACGCGGCCCGCGGGCCGCATGCGGCCCGCAAGACAACTTTGTGCGGCCCGCGAAAGAGAAAAACAAAAAAACCCCAAAACCCTGACTTCTGCCGTTGCCGCCGTGGCAGCGGCAGAATCAATTGTCAAATTAAAAAAAAAAAGACTTCTGCTGCTCAAGCAGCAATATCACCTGTCCTGCGGCCCCTTCCCCTGTGCCCGGAGATCCGAATCTGCTCATCAGCGGCGTGCTTTTCAAGCCGCGAAGAGTATTCCCCTCTCGCGCGGCTTGAAACCGCGCGAGAGGGGAATACTCTTCGCGGCTTGAAAAGCACGCCGCTGATGAGCAGATTCGGATCTCCGGGCACAGGGGAAGGGGCCGCAGGACAGGTGATATTGCTGCTTGAGCAGCAGAAGTCTTTTTTTTTTTAATTTGACAATTGATTCTGCCGCTGCCACGGCGGCAACGGCAGAAGTCAGGGTTTTGGGGTTTTTTTGTTTTCCTCTGTCGGGGGGGGGGGGGGGGATGACTGGAAATGGGCAGATGGGGGTTAGGACTGGACGGGGGCTATTGGCAGGGGGGGGGTGATGACTGGTAATGGGCTATGGTGGGGGCTAGGACTGGAACTGGGCAGATGGGGGTTAGGACTGGAGGTGGGCTATTGGCAGGGGGGGTTATGACTGGTAATGGGCTATGGTGGGGGCTAGGACTGGAAATGGGCAGATGGGGGTTAGGACTGGAAGTGGGCTATTGGCAGGGGGGGGTTAAGACTGGTAATGGGCTATGGTGGGGGCTAGGACTGGAAATGGGCAGATGGGGGTTAGGACTGGAAGTGGGCTATTGGCAGGGGGGGTTATGACTGGTAATGGGCTATGGTGGGGGCGAGGACGGAAAATGGGGTGATGGGGGTTAGGACTGGAGGTGGGCTGATTGGGGGTTAGGACTGGTAATGGCCTATGAGGGGAGGTAAGACTGAAAATGGGGTGATGGGGGATACGACTGCAAGTGGGCTATGGGGGGGACTAGGACTGGTAATGGGCTATGGGGGGGGGGAAGACTGAAAATGGGGTGATGGGGGGGTAAGACTGGAAGTGCGCTATGGGGAGGTTAGGACTGGTAATGGGCTATGGGGGGTCTAGGACTGGTAATGGGCTGGGGGGTTGCTAGGACTGGAAATGGGCTGAGTGGAAGGGGGGCTTGAACTGCAAATGGCTGATGGGGAGGGGGGATTGGAATGGAAATGGGCTGTGAGGGGAGGGAGCTAGGATTGGAAATGGGCTGATGGGGGGCTAGGATTGGAAATGGGCTGATGGTGAGGCTAGGATAGGACTGGAAATGGACTGATGCAGGGACTAGAAAGGAGCAGATGCTGGGTGGGGCTGGAACTAGAAGGGAGCTGATGTTGGGAGAGGATTAGAATGGGATGGAGCTGGGAAAGTGAAATGGAGAGGGGAAAAATATTTTGTCTGGAAGAGAAGACAAATCTACAATTGGCCAGGTATTGGGAGAGTAAGTGGGGATTGAGGATGGAGGGGTAAAATTTGAGTGGATGAAATAGGAATGAGGAAAGAGCAAAAGGAGAAAGATTAGTATGTTAAAGCAGATGTAGGGAGAGAGAATGGAAAAAAACTAGAAGAGAGAAGAAAGGACAAATGGACAGCAGACGATGGAGATAGCAGAAGACACGAAGAAACCAGAAGTGGCTGGAGCAATTGCAACTGAAAAAAATGCACAAAAGGTAGAAAAATATCTCTTTATTTTGAATTTATTAACTGGAATATGTCAGCTCTGGGAAATGTGCATCATTAATGTTTGCGCTTTGTTTAGTACAAGAGGAAATTAATTTATAGTTTTATTTCTACAGTGTTGTTGTACATTCCAAGTTTGGCTTTTGGGGTTCCCAGTTTAATTATTGTCTTCCTATTTCTGAATCTTTTAGTCTTTCTTTATCCATACTCATTAAGAGGCATGTTTACTAAAAGTTAGTGTATGGTAACATTATGCAAATATTTATGCAAATGAGGCCCCTTATGCAAATGAGGCCCCACGTCTTATGCGGCCCCCGGGTTACTTTACAAGTCCTCATTTGGCCCTCAAAGCAATTTGAGTTTGAGACCCCTGCTCTAATGCATCGGTAGTCAGGGTACAGTGTGGTGCAGACCATAGAAAAGGTAACCCTACGACGAGGCTCTGTGGTGTGCACTACCACTGAAGGGATGTTCTCATCTGAGGAGAAATAGTGACTAGATCGGAGAGATAGCCTGTGGCCTTTGTCCACTGTTGTGGTAGAGACCATTGTCCCCCTCATGTTGAGATGGGCATGGGGTACGACATGAACTGTCGAGGCCATGTGGCAATAGCAAACATAGCAAGGTCCTTGAAGTTACTGATGTTTGATGTTGGACCTGGGTGGCTAAAGTAGTTAGCTGGAGACATCTGTCATCTGGTAAGAAAAGCTCGTGCCTGGATTGCGTCCAGTCGAGCTCCTATGAACTCTAGATTTTGAATTGGAGCAAGGTGTGACTTTTGGGTAATTTATCATGAAACCTAAGTCCTGTAGGACATGGATGGTTTGTTTTAGGGCGACAGTAACTGAATGAGCCATAACTGCCCTTTTCAACCAGTCGTCTAAGGGAACAGAAAGATCCCCAAAGTTCCAAGGTAAACTGCGAGAATAGCCAGAAATGGTGTAGAGTCTGGGTGCCGAGGCTAGTCCGAAGGGAAGGACTCGATATTGATAAAGAGTAGTTACTCACCTGTAACAGGTGTTCTCCAGGAGCAGCAGGAATCAGTCCTCACATATGGGGTGACGTCGGCACCGATGGAGCCCTGTGCGGAGCATTTCCCCAGCTTTCAAAGAAAGCCTTTGGGAATGCAGGCATGCATGCGCGGTCCCCTTCCTGCCCAAGGGTGCCATCTTGCTCAGTCTAATGACATAGCTAAAAGACAGCAAAAAACAAAATGAAGTATATGACTGCAACTCCAGGGGAGGAGGGAGGGTCGTGAGGATTGATTCCTGCTGCTCCTGGAGAACACCTGTTACAGGTGAGTAACTACTCTTTCTCCAGGACCAAGCAGGAAGTCAGTCCTCACATATGGGACCTCCCCAGCTCCAGGCTACTGGGAAACCAAAGCTGAAAAAATGGCTCCCTCTCAAGAGCCTCAGCATCCGTGAAAAAAATATCCTCTGAGAACGCCCCCATACGGTAGCCCAACACAAGGGCCGGAGGGTAGGAGTTGCCTAAACCTCAGAGATTACGGAGTACCGCCTGTCCGAAAGCACTGTCCCTTCGGGACTCTCTCTCGAGGCAGTAGTGGGCTGCAGAAGTCTGGCTTGAAGACCGAGTAGCGGCCCGGCAGATGTCTGCCAACAGAACAGAGCGGAGATGAGCTACTGATGTGGCTTTTGCCCTGACACGGCAGGCCGTGACTCGACCCTGCAAGGGGAGGTCAGCTGCCTTGTACGCACAGGCGATACAACCTGCTACCCAAGTGGACAACGTATGCTTGGAGACAGGTAACCAATGTTCCCTCTAATTTTCTGTAGGCTGTGTGCGCATAAAATATCAGCTGTGCAGCTTTTGAAGGAAGGTTACATTTTTGTGCGCCACATAACGACACTCAGAGTTATATACTTTAAAATTTGACTACACATCAGAATACAGTATGTACAACACATTGATTTTAATCAAATTAAATGAAAATAGACGATTACTAAATGAAGTGGAAAATTTCTAGTAATTACAATCACAACTTTTAAATTTTAAGACGTCTGTTGTTTTCTATCAGAATCAGAACCATAATTTTTGTGCGCTCTGTTGTAAAGTATGTGCACTCGCTCAGCGAGGTGTGTGCGCGCGCACATGCGCACAGCTTAGAGGGAACAGTGCAGGTAACCCCAACTTATTAGGGTCAAAGGAGACGAAGAGCCAAGTAGCCCTTCGATGCCCCCGCGTAGGTTCTATGTAAAAAGACAACGCCCTCTTACAGTCCAGGGTATGCGGCCTGGGAAAAAGGGTCGGAAGAACCACCTCCTGGTTGAGGTGGAAAGAGGAGACCACTTTTGGGAGGAAGTTGGGATGGGTCCGTAGGACCACCCAGTTCCTATAGAACCGTGTGTACGGTCTATCAGAAACCAGAGCTTGTAGTTCACTCACACGTCTGACCGAGGTAAGAGCTACCAGGAAGAGCTCTTTCCAAGAAAGCAAGTGCAAATGGCAAGTAGCCATCGGCTCAAACGGTGGGCGAGTAAGTTGCTGCAAGACCATGTTCAAATCCCATTCAGTTGCCGGTGGACGAACCGGAGGCTTGAGAAGAAGCAGACCTCTGAGGAAGCGGGACACCAAGGGGTGAACCAACAGAGACTGTCCCTCCACCGGCGAGTAGTGTGCTGATAGAGCACTGAGGTGGACCCGAACAGAGTTAGAATTAAGGCCTAGGTCTGACAGGTGAAGGAGATACTGCAGTACTACTGGCACAAGGCAGGAGAAAGGATCCTCATTGCACTGAGCACACCATATTGTGAACCTATGCCACTTGAGGGCATAGGACGTTCTGGTGGACTGCCTCTTAGAGGCCAAAACCACATCTTCAACCTCCTTAGGTAGAAGCAAGGGAGCTAGCACTATCCTTTCAGCAGCCAGGCAATCAGATTGAGGGACCTGAGATTTGGGTGCAGAAGGGAATCCTGATCTTGAGACAGGAGATCGTGTTGCAACCCCAGAGGGAAAGGAGTTTCCAACGCTAACTGTAGCAGAAGTGGAAACCACGATTGCCTCGAAAACACCGAGGCCTTGTCCCGAAGAATCTTGAACAGAGTTCGGGCCTCCAGGGGCATGGGAGGAAATACATACAGGAGGCCCGAAGACCAAGATATCAGAAAAGCATCTGCTGCCATCCTCAGGGGATGCGGCTGTCTGGAGCAAAACCTGGGCAGCTGAAAGTTTAGTGGACTTGCAAAGAGATCGATGGATGGAAGTCCCCCATCGTAGAAAGATCTGCTGGACCACCAAAGGATTCAACTGCCATTCGTGGGGCTGGAGAATCCTGCTTGTCTGCCAAGAAGTTCTCCTGACCAGGCAGATAAACTGCTTTGAGAAACATGCCTTGTTTGACTGCAAAGGAGCAAAGGGCCTGCGTCTCCTGACATAGTTGCCTGGACCCTGTGCCCCCTTGCTTGTTCACATTGCTACCTGATTGTCTGTCTGAACTAAGACAGACTGGTGAGAGAGGGCATGAGAAAAAGTCTGTAGAGCCAAGCGGATTGCTCGCAGCTCCAAAAGACTGATCTGCTGTGTGGCCTTCCAAGGAGACCAGAGGCCTTGAGTGCACGTGCCCTGGCAATGTGCACCCCAGCCCTTTAGGGAAGCATTGGTGGTCAACACCCTTGTGTGTGTGCTGGGGCCTGGAAAGGTACCCCCCTGAGAAGGTTTGGGAGATGTAGCCACCACTGTAAGGAGTCCAAAAATGGTTTGGAAACCTTTACTCTGTCTCGGAGGTCGCCTGTGGCCTGCGTCCACCGAGCTCTGAGGCACCACTGAGCAACCCGCATGTGCAGACGGGCATTCGGAGTCGCATGTACCATGGATGCCATGTGGCACAGGAGCCGCAGGAAGTGCCTGGCAGAGACCTGAGAACTGCTGTGGAAGTGGCTGGCCATGTCCATCAGTCTGTGGGCCCTGACCTCGGGCAAGTAAGCTCTTGCTTGCAGGGTGTCTAATCTTGCCCCTATAAACTCTAGGTTCTGTGAGGGGAGCAAAGTGGACGTTGCGTAGTTTATGACAAAGCCCAGATGCTAAAGAGAGACAGTGCGAAGAGTGGCTTGCCTGGCCTCCTGGAGAGACTGGCCCCTGATGAGCCAGTCGTCCAGGTATGGGAAGACAAATTCCCCGATTCCTGAGATAGGCCGCCACCACCGCCAGGCATTTGGTGAAAACCTTGGGGGCGTAAGTTAGGCCAAAGGGAAGTACTCTGTACTGAAAATGGTTTCCTTCTACCACAAATCTGAGATAGTGTCTGTGGTCTGGATGAATGATTATGTGAGTATAAGCATCCTTTAGGTCTAAGGAGCATAGCCAATCTCCCTGCTGGAGGTAGGGCAGCAGTATCCCAAGGGTAAGCGCATCTTGAACTTTTCTCTCTCCAGAAACTTGTTTAGGTTTCGCAAGTCTAGGATAGGCCGGAGGCCTCCTGTTCTTTTTGGTACCAGAAAGTACCTGGAGTAGAAGCCTTGCCCTTCCAGGTGGTGAGGCATCGGTTCCACCGCCTGTTCCTTTAGAAGACTTGCCAACTCCTGAAGGAGGAGGTTTCTGTGCAGAGGGAGTCTTGGAGGCTCTGCTGGAAAGTAGGAGGGGGGTAGTTGGTAGAAGCGGAGCAAGTAGACCTTTTGGACTATGCTGAGGACCCAGTCTGTGATGGACCCTATGATGGCTGGACTATGCTGAGGACCCAGTCTGTTAGGACCCTGTGATGGCTGGCCACCTGTAGGCGTACAGGGTCAGCCGACCTCCTGTGCTGCGTGGAGCCAGCTGTGGAGAAAAGGCTATGCTGTGGGAGTCAAAAAACCCCTCCCTGCTGTGCAGGAGCCAGAGCTGGCGGCTTGGGGGTCTTCTTGCCTACGGGGCCCATGCCCCTGCCCCCTTGGCCCTGTTGGGGAGCTAGAGAGGCCTGATATTGAGGGTAGGATTTGTAGGCAGCACCCTTCCTCGGGAAAAAGGGCTTCTTTCCTGAGCCCTTCTTTTGAGAAGGGGCAGAAGTTTTTCTGGACAGCCTTGTCCTGGTGAGAGTCTCAGTCTCGATTTCTGCAGCCTTTTCAGTCATGGGCTTACTGAAAAGGCTTTCACCCCGGCAGGGGACATCGACCAACTTGTCCTGCACCCATGACTCCAGGGCTGATGACTGCAGCCAGGCCTGACGGCGTACACCGATGCCAGCTGCGGCTACTCGGGCCGAAGCCTCAAAGCCATCATAGGCTGCTCGAGAGATAAACTTCGAGCACTCTCGGATCCCTGTTGACAAAGCCTTGAACCTCTGCAAAGGTTCCTTGGAGAGGCCAGCTGAAAACCCGGCAATCTCCTTTGCCAGGTCTCGTAGGTAGGTCTGGACAGAGCAAGATAGAAAAGAGCCCTGGAAGCACTTTCTACCGAGGGCATCCAGGTTCCGGGCCTCCTGACCGGGGCGCACCGAGTGCATCTTCTGACTCTTCAGGCGGTGCATGGCCAATTCCACAACCATGGAGTTGTGCGGTAGCTGCACCTTTTGGAACCCAGGACTCTTACGGACTTGATAAATGGAATCGACCCATTTGCTAAGAACCGGCACAGAGGCCGGTGCCTCCCACATACAGAAGAGCTGCCGTTCCAGCATCGGAGGAACCGGTACAGTAAAGGCTTCCTTCGTAGGAAAGTCATACTGGAGGGCATCGAGCCCTTTGGCTCAAGCCTCCTCCTCGGCATCTGCAGGGAAGGCCAAGGCTTTGGCCATGTCCCTCACAAAGTCCGAGAACCGGGTATCCTCCGGGGGGGAGGGGAGGGGAGGGAGGTGAGGAGACCGTCTCCGAGGCTCGGACTCCAGTAAGTCCAAGGGGACGCACCGGGTCCGGAAGGTGGCTGGGGGAATCCTCATCCTCTGTCTCCCACACCGACTCCTCCGAGGAGGAATCGAGTGACTCCGGCTGTGTGGGCCTCGGTGCCACCAGCCCCGACGTAGAGGGTATCGGCGTTGACCACCTCAGCCCTGCACGGGAGGTCGAGGGGACCGTGACTGAGGATCGACGCGAGACTTCACTGACTCAAGGATCGGCTCAGTCTCCGGGGTCGACTTGGACGTCGAGACCCCGGAAGTCAGGGCAGATGCACGGTCAGACCGGCGATCAGCACCCGCTGCTGCTCCATGAAGGCAGCCAAGCTGCTCTCCAAGGACATCAACCTGAGTCCAAGCTTAGGAGACTCAGCAGCCCCCGACTCAGGCCCCGACAGTGTCGGGACCGACGTCCGCTCCCCCGGAGGAGTAAACGAGGACAACTGCACTTACATGACTTGGGGACTTCGGCTCCACACGAGGTAACTTGGATGGCCTCTCCGACTCCGAGAGCCCGGGGCGGCAGTCAGGGCTACACTACCTGTCCCTTGAGGATCCAGGATCCTCCACCGACGCCGCCCTCACGAGCTTCTTCTTCCGTCTGTGCTCCCAGGAGGGAGACTCCCTCTCAGAGGAACCCAGACGGCATTTGGGGTCAGACTCCCGAGATGTTGAGGCCTCTGACGAAGTCCAGGCCCGGCCAGACACTGAGTCAGAAAAAATTCTCTCACGTTGATGCTGACGGCTCCGAAGCACCTTCGACGACATTTTGCCACACAAGCCACAGGCCAGCGGGTCATGGTCGGGCCTGAGGGAACGGAGGAAGCAGTCATGTGTGTCAGTGAGAGAGACAAGTTTCTTGCACTGATCACGCTTTTTGAACCTGCTGGCAGCCATCGGGGGAAAAAGGGCCCCTGCAAGGTCAAAAGACCGGGCTGCCAGTGAAAACACAAAAAGAGTGCCAACGCTAGTCACACAAGGACAAAAACCGAAAATCAAAACTCCGGACTCGATACCGGTGTACCAAGCCCAGGCGGGAAAGGGAACCGGCGTCGAACCGGAACAGAAAAAGCCAAAATAGCCGAAAAAAAATCTACTTTTTCCGGGTGACGAACAAACGTCCGTTGGGCTCCGTGGAAAAAGAAAGACTGAGCAAGATGGCACCCTTAGGCAGTAAGGGGACCGCGCAAGCGCGCTGCATTCCAAAAGGCTTTCTTTGAAAGCAGGGGAAATGCTCCGCACGGGTGCTCCGTCGGCGCTGTCACCCCATATGCCAGGACTGACTTCCTGCTTGGTCCTGGAGAATGATTGTTCTGAAAGACCAATCTGAAGAACTCTGTCATTTGGGTGGATCAGGATATGTGTATAAGCATCCTTGAGATCCAAAGAGCATAGCCAATCGTTTGGTTGTAGGTAAGGAAGAAGGGTAGCCAGAGAGATCATCTTGAACTTTTCTTTGATAAGAAATTTGTTGAGATTTTGGAGATCTATGATAGGTCCTGTGGCCTCCCGTCCTCTTTGGGATTAGGAAGTATCGGGAATAGAGCCCTAGGCCATGCTGAGATGGAAGAACTTCCTCTATTGCTTCCTGCGTAAGCAAAGAGACAGTATCTGAATTCAAAGAAGCATGGGACAAACACAGAGGATCTCTAAAGGAAAAAAGGGGACTGTTGTAGCGGTTGATATGGAAGGGTAGACTAGATAGAAACATGACAACAGCAAAAGACCACATGATCTATGTTTCTATGAAACAAAGAGGTGTGATGGAGATCTAGGCAGGACTGGCCCACAAAATGAGCAGGTGGAAGATCTCTGAATTTCTACTGGAGGCCCTGGCTGACTAGCTGTAAGGTCCAGGGTTCTGAAGTGATACTGATTCAGCAATCTGCAAAATGCACTAACCTCCCTGGGATCAGCTGAGGAATGAGAAATCTTATGGGACAATTGACCATTCTCCTTAGGAAGGAGCCAAAACCCCAGTGTAGGTTGAGTTGCAGACGCAGGTTGAGGTTTGGTAACCTTGGGTTTCTGAGGTTGCTTTGGGCCTTGCTTTTTCTGCTGTTGTTGTGGAGCAGAATAGGCAGAGTATAAATGGTAGGGTGGATAGCAAGGCCTCTTTTTAGGGAAGAATGTTTTTTAAGCAGCAGTCTTCTTTTTGGAAGGATCTGCCATCTTCCTTGAGAGCCTCGTCGTGGTGAAGTCGTCTGTTTCTATCTCCCCTGCATTCTCTCTCCACTTCTGGCCAAATAGATTTTCTTCATTACAGGGTATGTTGATTACTTTATCCTGGACCCATTGCTCCAGGTCAGATGCCCGGATCCAGGCTGTCCTCCTAGCAGGCATGTAGGCCGTAGCAGCCCTGCTGTTGGCTTCAAAAGCATCAAAGGCTGCTCGGTCAAGAAAGCGTAGTTACTCACCTGTAACAGGTGTTCTCCAGGAGCAGCAGGAATCAGTCCTCACATATGGGTGACGTCGGCGCCGACGGAGCCCTCGAGGAGCAATTTTCCCCAGCTTTCAAAGAAAGCCTTTGGGAATTGCAGCGCGCATGCGCGGTCCCCTTCCCGCCCAAAGGTGCCATCTTGGCCAGTCTGATGACATAGCGAAAAGACAGCAGAAAAATTGCAAAAACTAAATCAGAAGATTGCAACTCCAAGGGGAGGAGGGAGGGTTGTGAGGACTGATTCCTGCTGCTCCTGGAGAACACCTGTTACAGGTGAGTAACTACGCTTTCTCCAGGACCAAGCAGGAAGTCAGTCCTCACATATGGGACTCCCCAGCTTAAGGCTACCGGAGACCCTAAGCACAAAAATGAGCTCCCTCTAGCTCAGCAGCACAGAAGGAAGGAATCTTCTCTGAGTAATCTCCAACCGGTAGCCCAACATCCGGGATGGAGGGTAGGAGTTGCCTAAACCTCGAAGAGATTACGGAGGACTGCCTGTCCGAAAGCACTGTCCCTGCGGGACTCCCTCTCGAGGCAGTAATGGGCCGCGAAAGTCTGGCTCGAAGACCAAGTAGCGGCCCGGCAGATGTCTGCCAATGGAACAGAGCGGAGGTAAGCCACTGATGCAGCCTTCGCCCGAACCCGATGAGCGGTGACTCGACTCTCCAACGAGAGACCTGCCGCCGCATAAGTCCAAGCGATACAGTCAGCTACCCAGATGGACAGAGTGCGCTTGGAGACAGGGAGCCCCAATTTATTAGGGTCGTAAGACAGGAAGAGCTGAACCGTCTTACAGTGCTCCCGCGTACGATCAAGGTAGAAGTTCAGCGCTCTTCTACAATCCAGGGTATGCAAGACCCTCTCAGCTCGGCTGGAGTGAGGCCTGGGAAAGGTGGTCGGAAGCACCACCTCCTGATTGATGTGAAAAGGGGAGACCACTTTTGGAAGAAACTTAGGGTGAGTCCGCAGGACTACCCTATTCTTGTAGAACCGAGTGTAGGGAGGATCAGACACCAGGGCCTGCAGCTCACTAACGCGTCTAGCGGAAGTGAGGGCTACCAGAAATAAGGTTTTCCAAGAGAGAAAACGGAGAGGACAGGTAGCCATGGGTTCAAAAGGAGGGCAGGTGATCCGCTGTAAAACCACGTTCAGGTCCCAGTCAGGGGCTGGGGGGCGCAATGGTGGTTTGAGAAGAAGGAGGCCCCGGGAGAACCGAGCCACGAGGGGGTGGCCGGAAAGAGGCCTGCCTTCCACCGGCACATGATGTGCCGAAATAGCACTGAGGTGAACCTTGACCGAATTGGACTTGAGCCCAAGATTGGAGAGGGAAAGCAAGTACTGCAAGACCACCGACACCGGGCAGGAGAAGGGATCTTGAGAGCGTTGAGCACTCCAGTTGGAAAAGCGATGCCATTTAAGGGCGTAGGATTTCCGGGTAGAGGGTCGCCTGGAAGTCAGCACGACTTCCTCCACCTCCGGAGGCAACAGGAGGGGAGCAAGGACTACCCTTTCAGCAGCCAGGCCATCAGATGGAGAGATCTGAGGTTGGGGTGTAGGAGAGACCCCTGATCCTGGGTCAGGAGGTCGGGTTGAAACCCCTGATCCTGGGTCAGGAGGTCGGGTTGAAACCCCAGAGGCAACGGGGTATCCACCGCCAGCTGCATCAGAAGCGGGAACCACGGTTGCCGGGGCCACCGGGGAGCGATCAGGATCACGGAGGCCTTGTCCTGGAGAACCTTGAAAAGAGTTCGAGACACCAGCGGCATGGGAGGAAAGGCATACAGAAGGCCCGTGGACCATGAGAGCAGAAAAGCATCCGCCGCCACTCAGAGGGGATGCGGTTCCCGAGAGCAGAATCGAGGAAGTTGCCTGTTCAGAGGACTGGCAAAGAGATCCAGAGTGGGGAGGCCCCACTGGAGAAAGATCCTTTGAACCACCAACGGGTCCAATCGCCACTCGTGAGGTTGGAGGATTCTGCTCAGTTTGTCTGCCAGGTGATTTTCTTGACCTTGGAGATAGACAGCTTTGAGGAGGATTCCCCGGCCGACGGCCCAAGCGCAGAGCTTTTGTGCTTCCCGGCAGAGAAGGAAGGAGCCCGTGCCCCCCTGCTTGTTCACGTAGAACATAGCAACTTGATTGTCCGTCTGGACCAGCACTGACTGGTGAGACGTGAGGTGGGAGAAGGCCCTTAGAGCCAGGCGAATGGCCCTGAGCTCCAGGAAGTTGATCTGCTGGGCAGACTCCCACGGGGTCCAGAGACCCTGAGTACATGACCCCTGGCAATGTGCTCCCCAACCCAGGAGAGAAGCGTCGGTCGTCAGAACCTGAACCGGCGGAGGAGACTGGAAAAGCATACCGAGCACTAGGTTGGGTAGGTGAAGCCACCATCGCAGAGAAGAGACTAGCAGGCTGGAGATGCGTACCGAGTCCGCCAGTCTCCCCGAGGCCTGATGCCATTGAGAGCGAAGGCACCACTGAGCCGGCCGCATGTTCAGGCGGGCATTGGGGGTCACATGGACCGTGGACGCCATATGGCCGAGCAGCTTCAGGAAGAGCCGGGCCGAGACCCGGGAAAGGCGGTGAAAACGGCTGGCGAGAGCCATGAGCCGTTGAGCCCTGTCGAGCGGCAGAAAAGCCCGCGCCTGAAGCGTGTCCAACCTGGCGCCGATGAACTCGAGGTCCTGAGAGGGGAGCAGAGTGGACTTTTCGAAGTTTATGACAAAGCCCAAGTACTGGAGCAGAGCCACAGTACGCTGCGTGGCGTGAGTGGCCTCCGTGGCGGACGGGGCTCTGATGAGCCAGTCGTCCAGGTACGGAAAGACGAAGAGGCCTTGAAGCCGGAGATAAGCCGCTACCACTGCGAGACATTTTGTGAAGACTCATGGGGCAGTACTCTGTATTGGTAATGATTGCCCGCCACCACAAACCTTAGGTATTGTCGGTGGCTGGGGTGGATGAGGATGTGAGGATAGGCATCCTTTAGATCCAAGGAGCATAGCCAATCTCCCTGCTGGAGGTAGGGCAGCAGGATTCCAAGGGTAAGCATCTTGAACTTTTCCCTCTCCAGGAACTTGTTGAGGTTCCGCAAGTCTAGGATGGGTCTGAGGCCTCCAGTCCGCTTCGGTACCAGGAAGTACCGGGAAAAAAACTGTGACCCCACAGGTGGTGGGGCACCGGCTCCACTGCCTGTTCCCGAATAAGACTTGCCAACTCCTGAAGGAGTAAGTCCCGGTGGAGAGGGGTTCAGAGGCTCCCCTGGAAAGTAGGGGGGAGGTACCTGGTGGAAGTGCAGCAGATAGCCCTCTCGGACTATGTGGAGCACCCAGGCGTCTGACGTGATGTTGGACCACCTGTGGGCAAAGTGGACCAGCCGGCCTCCCGTGCTGAGAGAAACCAGCGGAGGGGGAGAGGCTATGCTGAACGAGTCAAAAACCCCCACCCTGTGGAGCAGGGGCTGGTGGCGCAGGCTTGGGGGCTTGCTGCCTACGGGATCCGTTACCCCGTCCCTTGGCCTGCTGACCCTGATGGGGAGCTGCGGAGGCCTGATAATGGGGGTAGTGTTTATAGGCAGCCGCCTTCCTCGGGTAAAAGGGCTTCTTCCCCGAGCCCTTCTTCTTCTGGGAAGGGGCAGAGGTTTTCCTGGAGAGCCGAGTCCTGGTGAGAGTCTCTGTCTTGAGCTGGGCAGCCTTCTCGTCCATAGGTTTACCAAAGAGGTTATCACCTCTGCAGGGGACATCGACCAACTTGTCCTGCACCCAGGGCTCAAGGTCGGAAGACTGGAGCCAAGCCTGGCGGCGGGCTCCGATGCCGGCTGCGGCCACTCGAGCCGATGCCTCGAAGCCATCATAGGCTGCTCGAGAAATGAACTTGGAGCACTCTCGAACACCAGTGGACAAGGCCAGGAACCTCCGCAAAGGTTCCTCGGAGAGACCAGCAGAGAATCCGGCTACTTCTTTAGCCAGGTCCCGGAGATACATGCCCATGTAGAGCTGGTAAGTCTGGACCCGACAAGCAAGCATAGAGCCCTGAAAACAATTCTTACCGATGCCATCCAGGCTGCGGGCTTCCCTGCCGGGAGGCACCGAGGAGTGCATCTCCTGACTCTTGAGCCAATGCATGGCCGATTCCACCACCATGGAATGGTGCGGCAGCTGTGCTTTCTGGAAGCCAGGGCTCTTGCGGACTCGATATATGGCATCGACCCGCTTGCTTAAAACTGGCGACGACGCCGGGCTCTCCCACATGCGGAAGAGAAGTCGTTCCAGCATCGGAGGAACCGGTACAGTAAAGTGCTCCTTCGCAGGAGAGTCATACTGGAGGGCATCGAGCTCCTCGGCTCGAGGCTCCTCCTCGGGATCCGCAGGGAAGGCCAAGGCCTTGGCCATATCCCTTACGAAGTCCGAGAACCGGGCATCCTCCGGGGGGGACTGCCTCCGAGGCTCGGACTCGGGGGAGTCAGAAGGGACACACCGAGTCCGGAAGGAACCAGGTGACTCATCCACCTTGGATTCCCAGGCCGACTCCTCGGAGGAGGAGTCGAGCGGCTCCGGTCGGGCGGGCACAGACGCCGTCCGCCCCGACGCCGAGGGAGTCGGCGTCGACGACCTCGGCCCCGAACGGGAGGCCGAAGGTGACCTCGACCGAGGATCGACTCGAGCCCGCATGGACTCGAGGATTGGCTCGGTCTCCGGGGTCGACTTAGACGTCGACGTCCCGGCGGTCAGGGCAGACGCGCCAGCGATCAATGCCCGCTGCTGGTCCATGAAGGCAGTCAAGCTGCGCTCCAAGGCCTTCATCCTGAGTCCGAACTCAGGAGACCCAGCAGCCCCCGACTCGGGCCCCGACAGCGTCGGGCCCGATGTCGGACCAGTCGGAGGCGAGTCAACGAAGACAACAGCACTTACGTGAGCAGAGGAGTCCAGTTCCAGACGAGGCTGTTTGGATGGCCGCTCCAGCTCCAAAGACCCGGGACGGCTGTCGGGGCTATGCGACCTGGCCCTCGAGGAGCCAGGAGCGTCCACCGACGCCGCCCTCGCGGGTTTCTTCTTCCGCTGATGTTCCCGGTTAGGGGACCCCCGCTCAGAAGAACTCCGGCGGTGCTCAGAGCCAGATTCTCTGGACACCGAAGCTTCTGACGAGGTCCGGGTACGGCTGGGGTCAGAGAAGATTCTCCCCGCTGATGCTGCCGACTCCGCAAAGACTTCGCGGACATTTTGCTACAGGGCCCACAGTTCATTTCTTCATGATCGGGGCCGAGGCAACGGAGGCAGCAATCATGTGTGTCGGTAAGAGACATAAGTTTCTTACACTTAACACACTTTTTAAAGCCACTGGCGGCCATCGGGGGAAAAAGGGCCCCTGCGAGGTCGAACGAACGGGCCGCCAGGGAAAAATGAAAAAAGGCGCGAAGATGTCGCGAAGGACAGAAAAAAACGAAAAAGAAGGGGAGGCCTCGCAACCGGCGTCGCGAGGCCGGGTGGAAAAAGGACCGGCGTCGAACCGAAGAATTACTGAAAAAAAAAAAAGGAAAAAAATCGACTTTTCGGCGGTGACTATTAGACAACGTCTGTAGGGCTCCGCGGAAAAAAGAAGACTGGCCAAGATGGCACCTTTGGGCGGGAAGGGGACCGCGCATGCGCGCTGCAATTCCCAAAGGCTTTCTTTGAAAGCTGGGGAAAATTGCTCCGCGAGGGCTCCGTCGGCGCCGACGTCACCCATATGTGAGGACTGACTTCCTGCTTGGTCCTGGAGAATTTTGATGTATTCTGGACATGCGTGATCAACAACCGATGAGGTGGTTGTTTGTCAGAAGGCAGCAGGGCAGTGAACTCAGCCAGATCCCTCGAGACATCCCTAAGGAACATGCCCATATAGAGCATGTAAGAGTATATTCTGGAGGATAACACTGTAGCCTGAAAAGCTTTTCTTCCAAAGGCATCTAAGGTCCTTGCCTCTCTTTCAGGAGATACCAAGGAGTGGTTCTTTTGGCTCTTAATTCTCCTCATGGCTGACTCAAACAGCATAGAATGGTGAGGGAGTTGTGGCTTCTGGAACCCAGAAGAGGAAGGAGCCCTGTAAAGGGTATCAAGTCTCTTATTGACCGCGGAGGTTGATATGGGAGATTCCCACATCAGTCTCATTCGATTTTTAAGGATGTTAGACACCAGGAGGGTTGCAGCCTCCTTCGATGTCTATGGATACTGAAGGATATCCAGCTCTTCAGCTCTTGGTTCTGTTTCAGTGCTACAGAGACCTCCAGAGCAGCCACCGTATCCTTAATAAAGTCCTGGAAGGACATGTCTACAGGCGGTGACTGCCGTTGCTCATAGGGAGGCGATGGATACGACGGTACGTCCCGTTGTGGATCGGAATCAATGGATTCCTGGTCAGAGACTTCGGAACTGGAATCAGAGTCTGGCAGGAAATCGAAGTAGTCTCTATCCGGGCCTATTACCTCCGATGGTCTGAGGACCTAGGCTGTTTAGATGTAGAAGGCATCAGGCAAGGCGGCATCAAACGCCTCGATATTGGCTGCTCCACTGAATGATGCAAGGTAGATGACGTCTTGGAGCTGTACCAATGGTTCCGTCGGTGCCTCTAGTTGGTGTCTAAGGTATCAATACTGGCTGAGGTATACTTGATGTTGGTGCCACCGCCGCTAGAATCGCTACAATGCTCTTCTCAATGGTGATGACACACTCATCGAGTGTTGGTATCTGGGAAGAAGTGGCTCCGGACACTATGGCCACAGCTACAACTCCCAATGCTAGTAGCGGGGGTTCTGCTGAGCCTTGGGGCATACCCGAGCCCCTGTAAGGCCTTGGAGAGTGAGACCTCACACTGGGGCTGTTTAGCTGGACGATCTGCATCAGAGTGGGGTGAACATCGGTGTCTATTTTGGCACTCTCTGTCCGATGCCGATTTCGGGATTGATGAATGGGACCTCGATGTTGAAGCCAATCTCTTCTTCGTCTTATGCGCTGGTGACTCCAAGCAATTCTTTTCCTTTTCTGTAAGTGGCAATGATGTTCTAGAAGCATGGGATGATTTTGGAGGAGTCAATGCCCCCCAAGGAGCGCACTGAAGGAGCTAAGTCTGTTGGAAACAGCTTAGCCTTCTGTATGTCTCGGTTCTTCCTCTCTCTGGAAGTCATGTGGTGACAGGAGAAAGAGTAGTTACTCACCTGTAACAGGTGTTCTCCAGGAGCAGCAGGAATCAGTCCTCACATATGGGCATCATCGGCGCCGATGAAGCCCCAGCGGAGCATTTTCCCAGCTTTCCATGAAAGCCTTTGGGAATGCTTGCACACATGCACGGTTTCCTTCCCGCCTAAAGGTGCCATATTACCTCAGTCAAATGACATAGCTAAGAACAGCACAAAAAATGGAAAAATAAACTATGTACAACTGCAACTCCCAGGGGAGGAGGGAGGGTTGTGAGGACTGATTTCTACTGCTCCTGGAGAACACCTGTTACAGGTGAGTTAACTACTCTCTCCAGGACCAAGCAGGAAGTTAGTCCTCACATATGGGTGACTCCCTAGCTCTGGGCTACCAGGAACCCAGGCTGAACAAGAGAACTCCCTCTAGTCACAGCATCAAAGAAAAGCTTTTCAAAGACACAACCTCCACCATTAGCCCAACAGAGGGCAGGAGTTGCCTAAACCTCAAAAGAGATTCCGGAGTACTGCTTGGCCAAAAGCACGATCCCTACGGGACTCCCTCTCCAGACAGTAATGGGCCGCAAAAGTCTGGCTTGAAGACAAAGTTGCAGCCCTGCAGATGTCTACCAAGGGCACAGAGCGGAGATGAGCCACTGAGGCAGCCATTGCCCTGACACGATGGGCCGTGACCCTACCCTGCAAAGGAAGGTCAGCCGCCTTGTAAGCCCAGGTGATACAGTCAGCCACCCAGATGGACAAGGTACGCTTGGACACAGAAAACCCCAACTTATTGGGGTCAAAGGAGACGAAGAGCTGAGTAGCCCTTCTATGTCCCTGGGTACGGTCAAGGTAGAAGGATAAGGCCCTCCTACAGTCCAGGGTATGCAGGACTGCTTCAGCCTGGCTAGCATGAGGCCTAGGGAAGAATGTTGGAAGAACCACCTCCTGGTTGAGGTGGAAAGAGGAGACAACCTTGGGGAGAAACTTTGGATGAGTCCTAAGAACTACCCTGTTCCTATAAATCCTGGTGTAAGGTCTATCACAGACCAGGGCCTGAAGCTCACTCACTCGCCTAGCCGAGGTGAGGGCTATCAGGAAGAGAGTCTTCCAGGAAAGGAAGCGTAGAGGGCAAGTAGCCATCGGCTCAAAGGGTGGGCGAGCCAGTTGCTGTAAGACCACATTCAGCTCCCACTCAGGAGCAGGACGACGGATGGGAGGCTTGAGCAAAAGCAAGCCCCTGAGAAAGCGGGACACCAAGGGGTGACCTGACAGAGAATGTCCCTCCACCAGTGAGTGGTGAGCTGCTAGAGCTGAGAGGTGGATCCAAACAGAATTGGACTTAAGTCCCTGATTTGATAAGTGCAGTAAGTACTGAAGCACTACTGGCACAGTACAGGAGAAAGGATCCTCTGTACATAGCTGACACCACACAGAAAACCTCTTCCATTTGAGGGCATAGGTTTTCCTAGTGGACTGTTTCCTAGAGGCTAGGAGAACCTCCTCAACTTCCTGAGGTAGGCCCCAGGGAGCCAAAACTACCCTTGCAGCCTCCAGGCCATCAAATTGAGAGCTTTGAGATTGGGGTGCAGAAGGGAACCCTGCTCCTGTGAGAGAAGGTCAGGCTGCAACCCCAGAGGTAGTGGGGAATCCACTGCCAGCTGAAGCAGAAGTGGAAACCAAGGCTGCCTCGGCCACCTGGGAGCTACCAGTAGGACCGAGGCCTTGTCCTGAAGAGTCTTGAAGAGAGTTCGGGCCACCAAGGGTGTGGGGGGAAACGCATACAGGAGGCCCTGAGACCAGGACATCAGAAAAGCATCTGGTGCTATCCTCAAAGGATGCGGTTGCCTGGAGCAGAACTTGGGCAGCTGCTTGTTCAGCGGACTGGCAAAGAGATCTATCCAAGGGAGACCCCACTTCAGGAAGATCTTCTGAACGACCAAGGGATGCAGCTGCCAGTCGTTGGGCTGCAGAATTCTGCTCAACCGGTTGGCCAGGCAGTTCTCCTGGCCTGGAAGGTACAACGCCTTGAGAAGTATGTTGTGCTTTAGGGCAAAGGAACATAGGACTTGAGTATCCCGACAAAGGAGCTTTGACCCAGTCCCGCCCTGTTTGTTCACATAAAACATGGCTACCTGGTTGTCTATTTGAATCAAGACTGAGCGGTGAGCTAGGGCCGGAGAAAAAGCCTTGAGAGCTAAGCGGATAGCTCGACGTTCTAGGAGATTGATCTGTTGGGCTGCCTCCCAGGGAGACCAGAGGCCTTGAGTGCACTTGTCCAGACAATGAGCACCCCAGTCCCGCAGAGAGACGTCGGTGGTGAGGACCACCGAGTATTCTGGCACTTGGAAGAGCATCCCCTTCAGCAGATTGGGTGGATGTAGCCACCAGCTGAGGGAGGCCAAAAGGGGTCTGGACACCCTTATCCTGTCTCTTAGGCGGCCTGTGACCACTGAGTCCGAAGGCACCACTGTGCAGGCCTCATATGGAGCCTGGCATTGGGAGTCACATGCACTGTCGAAGCCATGTGGCCCAGAAGTCTGAGGCAGAGTCTGGCGGAGACCAGGGACCTGTTTAGAAACTGTTTGGCCACGTCCATCAGCCTTTGAGCCCTGTCTTCTGGCAAGAATGCCTTTGCCAGTTGAGAATCTAACCTTCCCCCTATGAACTCCAAGTTCTGGGAGGGGAGCAAAGTGGACTTTGCGAAGTTTATGACAAAGCCCACGTTTTGAAGCAGAGCAATGGGTCTGAGGGTGGCTTGTCTGGCCTCCAGGGACGTCTGACTCCTGATGAGCCAGTAGTCCAGATAGGGAAAGACAAAGATGCCTTGATTTCTCAGGTAGGCCGCAACAACTGCCAGGCACTTGGTAAAGACCCTGGGAGCGGAGGTCAGGCAAAAGGTAGTACTCTGTACTGATAATGGTTTCCTCCCACAATGAACCTGAGGTACTTTGTGGTCTGGATGAATGAGGATGTGAGTGTACGCATCCTTTAAATCTAAGGAACATAGCCAATCTCCCTGCTGGAGGTAGGGCAGAAGTGTTCCCAGAGTAAGCATCTTGAACTTTTCTTTCTCTAGGAACTTGAGGTTCCTGAGGTCCAGAATGGGCCGAATGCCACCGGTCCTTTTGGGTACCAGGAAATACCTGGAGTAGAATCCGTGACCTTGCAAGTGGGGAGGCACAGGCTCCACCGCCCTATCCACCAACAGACCTTGGAGCTCTCGAAGGAGAAGGTCTGTGTGCAGGGGAGGCCTCAAGGGCTCCCCTGGGTAGTAAGGAGGCGGCAGTTGATGAAAATGCAGGGCATAGCCCTTTTGGACTATGCCCAGCACCCAACTGTCGGTGGTAATGAGAGGCCACTGGTGGGCAAAGAGTACAAGGCGAACGCCTGTGCAGGGCTGGGAAAGCAGGGATGGAGTGGCTATGCTCAAGGAGTCAAACACCCCCACCCTGCTGAGTGGAAGCAGGGGCAGAAGGCTTGGGGGTCCTCTACCTACGGGGCCCATTACCCTGGCCCTTGGCTTGCTGACCCTGGGGGGCAGCTTGGGCAGCCCGATAGTGAGGGTACTGTTTGTAGGCAGTGCCCTTCCTCGGGTAAAAGGACTTTTTATTTATTATTTATTTATTACAGTTGCTTATATACCGCACTATTCAGCATCAGCGCGGTTTACAGTATAACAAAGTGACCAAAACACACAGTCTGTTTGGTTTTACATCGAACAGGGGTACAAACTTGGATAACAGGGTTGAACTATATACATGCACTATATACATGAGATGGGCTATATACATGAATTAAAATTCTTATAATAGGGTTGAACTGTACAATAAATAATGAGTCCGTTGCGCTATATGTAGTACCATGAATATTTGAGACATTTTGAGTATGGACTGCGAAAAGGCGGCGTTTCTTAGGTGATGCTATCTAGATTCATCGCTGGCTGGGTAGTATTGGAGGAAGAGGTGAAATTTGATTGCCTTCCTGAATTGGGTCAGGTCTGCAATAGCTCGAATGTCTGGTGGGAGCGCATTCCAACATTTGGGGACATAAAGACTGAAGGCCCTATTTGCTGATGTGTTATTGCATTTAGTCAAGGTCTTCGGGGTTGTTAGTAGATTTAGGGCTGTTGACCTCCTGGCTCTGTTGGGGGGCACTGTATGGATGAGCTCAGTAAGTGCCGTGGAGGATATGCGCTTGATGGCCTTGAATGAGAGGATTAGTGTTTTGAAGATAATCCTTCCGTGTATAGGTAGCCAATGAAGCTGTTTTAAAATCGGAGTCACGTGGTCACTTCTGGCGGCTCCATGGAGTACCCTTGCTGCAGCATTCATGGCCAGTTGTAAAGGGTTTAGTGTGGATTGCGGGAGACCTTGTAAGATGGAATTGGCAAAGTCAAAGTGCGGTAGGATCAGTGCTTGGAATATGGTCCGGAAGTCATCTGGCTCCAGTAGGGAGCGCAGATGCCTGAGTGAACGGATTTTAAAATAGACCGCTTTGACAATGTTGCTTATATGACATTTCATGTCCAGATGTTGGTCTAAGGTGACTCCCAGGTATTTTATTGTATCTTTGGTTTGTAATTCCGCTTCCTTGACCTTTATATGTGTTGGTGGGGTAAAGTCTGGGTCTCTAGCGATGAACAGTACCTCTGTTTTCTTGTGCTGGATGCGGAGGTTTTGTGATTGTAGCCAATCCGATATGGTATTGAAACATTCTATAAGTGGTGTAAGGTCCATTTGAACGGTCGAAAAAGGCATATATAGGAGGATGTCATCCGCATATATCAGACAGCTCACGTTAAATGATCTAATGATGTTGCAGATGGGCTGCATGTATATTATTGAATAGTAGAGATGACAATGAGGATCCTTGTGGCACACCTTGTGTTTGATGGAATTGTTTCGACTCTTCTGCTCCGGATTTAACATATTGCCATCGGCCATTTAGATAGGAACTGCACCAATCGAGCGCGGTATTGCAAATTCCCTTTTCTTTCAGTCGCCCGAGGAGGATCTCATGATGAACCGAGTCAAAGGCTGCAGCGATGTCTAAAAAGATGAGCACAAAGCCTTGTCGGATGTTGTCAATGCCTGTGAATATGTTATTGAATAAGAAGGTGAGAAGTGTTTCTACTCCATGGTACTCTCTGAACCCGTGTTGGCAATGATCTAAGGGAGCTGTGGAGTCTATATGATCCTGAATTTGCCTTTGGACCTCTTTCTCCAATATCTTTGCTAGTAGGGGAATACTAGCTATTGGTCTGTACGAATCGGCCTGTTATGGATCAAGTTTAGGGTTCTTCAATAAAGGCCTGATTGAGGTTTGTTTGAGGGTTGTGGGGAAGGAACCAGTAGTAAATGAATGTTTTGTCAGTTTTGCGATGAATGGACTGAATTCCTTGCGTAGCTCCTTGATTCAAAAAGCCGGGCAAGGGTCTGTTTGTGCTGTGGAGGTATTGAGGGAAGCTATTGTATCTTCAATGCTTTTTCTTGATGGTGTAGAGAACTTGCATAAGGGGGTTAAGCCGGTATGGTCTTGGAACGAGGCTGTTGATACTTTGTCGGTCTGTATGATCTTTGACTGGAGATAGTCAGCGAATTTTTGAGGTTGGATATCCACGTGTTGTTCAGGAGATGGTTCCTTAGAAAGGGCTTGAACCAAGTTGGAGAGCTGATGATGGTAGGGATGCAGGAGAGCTGATGATGGTAGGGATGCAGGAGAGCTGATGATGGTAGGGATGCAGGAGCGCCCGATAGCGCTGAGTCTTTATAGAGGGAGTGCTGCCCCGATTGGACAGCACTTGGAAGATGGCTGCTGTTTCCCGCCGTGGCACCCCCGCTGGAGGCTCTATCCCTGCCCAGGGAGAGCTGATGATGGTAGGGATGCAGGAGCGCCCGATAGCGCTGAGTCTTTATAGAGGGAGTGCTCGAGCCCTTCTTTTTATGTGAAGGGGCAGAGGTCTTCCTCGACAGCCTTGTCAGGGTAAGGTGCTCGGTCTCGAGCTGAGCGGCCTTCTCGGTCACGGGTTTGCCAAAAAGGTTCTCACCTCGGCAGGGGACATCGACCAACTTGTCCTGAACCCATGGCTCGAGGTCCGATGACTGCAGCCACGCCTGGCGTCGAGCCGCGATGCCAGCAGCTGTAACTCGGGCCGAAGCCTCGAAGCCATCGTAGCGGCGCGGGAAATGAACTTTGAGCATTCCTGAATCCCCGAGGACAAGGTCTTAAATCTCTGCAAGGGTTCCCCGGAGAGACCAGCAGAGAATCCGGCCAATTCCTTGGCCAGGTCTCGCAAGTACATGCCCATGTACAGCTGGTAAGACTGGACACGGCAAGCAAGCATAGACCCCTGGAAGCACTTTCTACCGATGCCATCGAGGTTGCGGGCCTCCCTGCCGGGGGGCACCGCAGAGTGCATCTTCTGGTTCTTCAAACGATGCATGGCCGATTCCACAACCATGGAATGGTGTGGTAGCTGTGCTTTCTGGAAACCATGGCTTTTGCGGAGTCGATAGATGGAATAGACTCGCTTGCTCAGAACTGGCGCCGAGGCCGGTGCCTCCCACATCCGGAAGAGGAGCCGTTCCAGCATCGGAGGAACCGGGACAGTAAAGGCCTCCTTCGGAGGAGAGTCGTACTGTAGAGCATCGAGCTCCTCGGCTCGAGGCTCTTCCTCGGGATCGGCAAGGATAGCCAAGGCAGCGGCCATATCCCGGACGAACTCCGAGAACCTAGTGTCCTCCGGAGGGGATCTACTCCGGGGATCAGACTGCGGTGAGTCCGACGGGACGCACCGAGTCTTAAAAGTATCGGGAGACTCCTCGTCCTCCGTCTCCCAGGCCAACTCATCTGAGGAGGAGTCAGGGTCCGACCCCGCGGGGCCCCGAGGCACCCGCCCCGATGCCGGGGGCACCGGCGTCGACACCCTCGGTCCCGAAGGGAGGTCGAGAGAGACCTCGACCGAGGACGACTTCGAGCCACGAGGGTCTCGAGTATCGGCTCGGTCTCCGGGGTTGACTTCGAAGTCGACGTCCCGGTGGTCGGGGCAGATGCACCAGACAGGCTGGCCATCAGTGCCCGCTGCTGCTCCATGAAGGCAGACAATCTGCACTCCAAGGCTTTCATCCTGAGACTCAGCTCGGGAGACGCAGCAGCCACCGACTCGGGCCCGGCACCATCGGCTCTCTGGGAGGAGAGTCCACAAGGACTACGGGGCTTACGTGTCCAGCAGACTCAGGCTCCATGCGAGGAACTTTGGCAGGCTTCTCCTGGTCCACGGGCCCGGGACGGCAGTCGGGGGTCTTAGACCTGGCTCTCGAGGGACCAGGGACCTCCTCCGACGCCGCCCTCACGAGCCGCTTCTTCCTCTTGCGTTCCCGGTTGGGGGACCCCCTGTCCGAGGAGCTTCGACGGCGCTCGGGATCAGAATCCCGAGATGTCGAGGCCTCAGACGAGGTTCGGGCCCGGCCAGAGGCCGAGTCCAAGAAAAACCTTTCCTTCTGATGCTATCGACTTTTGAGTGCCTTGGAAGACATCTTCCCACATGGCACATACGACTTGGGGTCGTGGTCAGGGCTGAGGCACCGAAAACAGCAGTCGTGTGTGTTGGTGAGAGACATAAGTTTCTTACACCGATCACACTTTTTGAAACCACTGGAAGCCATCGGGGAAAAAATAGCCCCTGCGAGGTCAAAAAACCGGCCTTCCAGGGAAAAAATGAAAAAAGGGCGCAAACGCCAGCCACGAAGGGCAAAAACTGAAAAAGAAATAAGCTTGCTCGATACCGGTGTACCGAACCCGGCGGGAGGGGAACCGGTGTCGAATCGGAGACAAAAATAGCAAAAAATCGCCGAAGAAAAAATCACTTTTATCCGGGAGAACAGGACACACGTCCGATGGGTTTCTCGGAAAAAAAGAGACTGAGGTAATATGGCACCTTTAGGCGGGAAGGAAACCGCGCATGCATGCCAGCATTCCCAAAGGCTTTCATGGAAAGCTGGGGAAATGCTTCGCTAGGGCTTCATCGGCGCCGATGACACCCATATGTGAGGACCGACTTCCTGCTTGGTCCTGGAGAAACAAGAATCCACATCGTGGTCTGGATCTAGACATTTAAGGCATCAATCAGTGATCGAGACAGTACTCAAACACAGAGTATTTCTTGAAACAACTTTGGGGCTTGTCCATTTTTGGAAAAAAGGCAGGCAGGCAAAATCAAATTGGGTAGTGGTGCCCAAGTGGGCGCTAGGCCCAATGTAAATTCTGAAGAGAAATAAATGAAAATGTATGTAAAAAAGAGAATCAGGAACTGGAATAGATGGGGAGTCGAGTCGGTTGACGGGAAGGCAAAAACTGAAGTATCCGATGATACACTGGAAAACTTTTAACTCTCTTCACGCGGTGAACAAGAGACAAGGTCCCGACGGCTCCTTGGGGGGAAAAAAGAGACAACTGAGGAGACCAGGAGCGAAGGTGGAAATGCAGGCACGCATGCATGGGGCAATGCTCCCAAAAGTATTCCTATTGGATGCTGGGGAGTGTTCTTGCACCATGCTCCGTTGATGCCGATGTCACCCATATGTGAAGACAGACTTCCTGCTTGTTCCTAAAGTTTAAGTTTAATGTTCCTACTGCACCAATTCCATGTTACTACTTTGGTTACTGTCTTACTAGACAGATTAGGCAATGACTTGTTTGGGAACATGCACTAGGATTTACACTTACTATTAAGACTTAATTGATTGACTTGGATGGCCTAATTCTCAATGCACTTTTATTCTTCTGGATATAATATTTTGCATAGTCCACAAGTGGTGGTGGAAGTGGCGGGGCGGGGTGGGGTGGGGTAGGGGAATGGATGTGTGTCATTTTTAGATGAAACATTTTAAATGTGAAACACGTCCTGTGGATCATGCCTAAGGTTAGATAGTCTCTCTGTAATTTTTATATAGAGAAATGCAAAACCATTAGGCATCTTATTGCCTCTCATGGATAATTTTGAGACAAATTTGAAAAGTCAATTTTGTTTAGAGTTCAAAATGGCTTTTATTCTAGGGGGATTTTAAAATCCACTTTGATGATTTCTCAGGTCTACATTCCCACTGTAGAAGTGTTCACCTGCTGCAGTCCTAAATCATACGCTGGATTCTAGGGATTCTGAGAGCTCAGGGTTGGTGGATGACTGGTTCTGCAAACTCGCCAATTTAATCAAATCATTTTCTGCTAGATTTCTTGGCCAGATCCAGAGAAGACAGAAAACTCTCTCTTATGAGCTGTCTAGATGGCAGACCAACATTTCCATCTGAAAACGGGCAAGATTCAGCGATTAACCCATCTGAGATTGAGAATAGGGCAGAAGGAACTATCCTTTTTTGGCACCACAAAATAGATGGAATAGCGCGCCCTCTTTTGGGGAATGGGACGGAAAATCGCCTGAAGATGCAGGAGACAAAACGCAGCACGAACCCGTGTCTCCTTGGAGGTGAAACTGCAGAGAAAACTCCAGGACATATCCTCTCTATGACATGGAGTACCATCTTTCTTTTCCCTTAATGCATACCTTTGGGGGGTTAAACTAGACAGAGTAGTTACTCACCTGTAACAGGTGTTCTCCAGGAACAGCAGGAATCAGTCCTCACATATGGGTGTCATCGATGCCGATGAAGCCCCAGCGGAGCATTTCCCCAGCTTTCTATGAAAGCCTTTGGGAATGCAGGCACGCATGCGCGGTTACATAAGAACATAAGATATGCCATACTGGGTCAGACCAAGGTCCACCAAGCCCAGTATTCTGTTTCCAACAGTGGCCAATCTAGGTCATATGTACCTAGCAGTTTCCAAAAGGGACACAGGTTCCACAATGCTTGTATTGGTTCAAGCATTGATATCCTGGGTCCCTTCTTAATAATGGACCTTTCCTCCAGGAACTCGTCCAAACCTTTTTTAAACCCAGCTACACTAACAGCCTTTACTACATCCTCCGGTAACAAATTCCAGAGTTTGATTACACGTTGAGTGAAAAAATATTTTCTTTTATTAGTCTTAAATAGTTTACCCTGTAGCTTCATTGCATGTCCCCTAGTCTTTCTATATTCTGATAAGGTAAACAATCGATCTACGTTTACCCTTCCCGCCTAAAGGTGCCATCTTACCTCAGTCAAATGACATAGCTAAGAACCGCACACAAAAATGAAAAAATTAAACTATGTACAACTGCAACTTCCAGGGGAGGAGGGAGGGTTGTGAGGACTGATTCCTGCTGCTGCTGGAGAACACCTGTTACAGGTGAGTAACTACTCTTTCTCCAGGACCAAGCAGGAAGTCAGTCCTCACATATGGATGACTCCCTAGCCTGGGCTACCGAGGACCCAGGCTGAACAAGAGAACTCCCTCTAGTCCCAGCAGCAAAGAAAGGCTTTTCACGGACACAACCTCCACCGGTAGCCCAACAGAGGGCAGGAGTTGCCTAAACCTCAAAGAGATTCCGGAGTACTGCTTGGCCAAAAGCACTGTCCCTACGGGACTGCCTCTCCAGACAGTAATGGGCCGCAAAAGTCTGGCTTGAAGACCAAGTTGCAGCCCTGCAGATGTCTACCAAGGGCACAGAGCAGAGATGAGCCACTGAGGCAGCCATTGCCCTGACACGATAGGCCGTGACCCTACCCTGCAAAGGAAGGTCAGCCGCCTTGTAAGCCCAGGTGATACAGTCAGCCACCCAGATGGACAAGGTACGCTTGGACACAGCCAACCCCAACTTATTAGGGTCAAAGGAGACGAAGAGCTGAGTAGCCCTTCTATGCCCCTGTGTACTGTCAAGGTAGAAGGATAAGGCCCTCCTACAGTCCAGGGTATGCAGGACTGCTTCAGCCTGGCTTGCATGAGGCCTAGGGAAGAATGTTGGAAGAACCACCTCCTGGTTAAGGTGGAAGGAGACGACAACTTTTGGGAGGAACTTTGGATGAGTCCTAAGGACTACCCTGCTCCCATAGAAGCGAGTGTAAGGCCTATCACAGACCAGGGCCTGAAGCTCACTCACTCGCCTAGCCAGGTAAGGGCTACCAAGAAGAGTGTCTTCCAGGACAGGAAGCGTAGAGGGCAAGTAGCCATCGGCTCAAAGGGTGGGCGAGTCAGCCGCTGCAAGACCACATTCAGCTCCCACTCAGGAGCAGGACGACGGATTGGAGGCTTCAGCAAAAGCAAGCCTCTGAGAAAGCAGGACACCAAGGGGTGAACCAACAGAGAATGTCCTTCCACCAGTGAGTGGTGAGCTGCTAGAGCTGAGAGGTGGACCCAAACAGAATTTGACTTAAGTCCTTGATTTGATAAGTGCAGTAAGTACTGAAGCACTACTGGTACAGTACAGGAGAAAGGATCCTCTGTACGTAGCTGACACCACAGAGAAAACCTTTTCCATTTGAGAGCATAGGTTTTCCTAGTGGACTGTTTCCTAGAGGCTAGGACAACCTCCTCAACTTCCTAAGGTATGCCCCAGGAAGCCAGAACTACCCTTGCAGCCTCCAGGCCATCAAATTGAGAGCTTTGAGATTGGGGTGCAGAAGGGAACCCTGGTTCTGAGAGAGAAGGTTGGGTTGCAACCCCAGAGGCAGTGGAGGATCCACTGCCAGCTGAAGCAGAAGTGGAAACCAAGACTGTCTGGGCCACCTGGGAGCCACCAGCAGGACCGAGGCCTTGTCCTGAAGAATCTTGAACAGAGTTCAGGCCACCAAGGGCGTGGGAGGAAACGCATACTGAGACCAGGGAATCAGAAAAGCATCTGCTGCTATCCGCAGAGGATGCGGTTGCCTGGAGCAGAACTTTGGCAGTGGCTTGTTCAGTGAACTGGCAAACAGATCTATCAAAGGAAGACCCCATTTTAGGAAGATCTTCTGAACTACCAAAGGATGCAGCTGCCTGGCCTGGAAGGTACACAGCCTTGAGGAGCGTGTTGTGCTTGAGGGCAAAGGAGCAAAGGTCCTGTGCCTCCCGACAAAGTGCTAGTCGAATAGCCCTGAGTTCTAGGAGATTGATCTGCTGTGCCGCCTCCCAAGGAGACCAAAAGCCCTGGGTGCACTTGTTCAGACAATGAGCTTCCCAGCCCTGCAGGGAGGCGTCTGTGGTCAGTACCACTGTGTACCCAGGAATTTGAAAGGGTGCAGCCACCAGCTGAGGGAGTCCAGAAATGGTTTGGACACCTTTATTGTGTCTCTGAGGCTGCCAATGGCCTGAGACCACTGACTCCAAAGGCACCATTGTGCAGGCCGCATATGGAGCCTGGCATTGGGGGTGACATGAACTGTCGAAGCCATGTGGCCAAGCAGCCTCAGGCAGAGTCTGGCGGAGACCACTGACCAATTGAGAAACTGATTTGCCAAGTCCATCAGTCTTTGGGCTCTGCTTGCTGGCAAGAATGCCTTTGCCAGGACAGAGTCCATCTTTGCCCCTATGAACTCAAAGTTCTGGGAGGGGAGCAAAGTGGAATTTGCGAAGTTTATTACAAATCCCAAGCTCTGAAGAAGAGTAATAGTTCTGAGAAGGGCCTGTCGGGCCTCCTGGCATGTCTGACCCCTGATGAGCCAGTCGTCCAGATAGGGAAAGACAAAGATGCCTTGATTTCTCAGGTGGGCCGCCACCACTGCCAGGCACTTGGTAAAGACCCTGGGAGCGGAGATTAAGTCTAAAGGCAGTACTCTGCACTGATAATGGCTTCCTCCCACAATGAACCTGAGGTACTTTCTGTGGTCTGGATGAATGAAGATGTGAGTGTACGCATCCTTTAGATCTAAAGAGCATAGCCAATCTCCCTGCTGGAGGTAGGGCAGAAGTGTTCCAAGAGTAAGCATCTTGAACTTTTCCTTCTCTAGGAACTTGAGGTTTCTGAGGTCCAGAATAGGCTGAAGGCCCCCGGTTCTTTTGGGTACCAGGAAATACCTGGAGTAGAACCCTAGAAATCAAGGAAGCTAACAAAAGTCACAGCAGAGTAGCAATAATGGGTGATTTCAATTACCCCTTTATCGACTGGGTCAGTGTCACGGCAGGACATGCTAGGGAGATAAAGTTTCTAGATGAAATAAATAACTGCTTCTTGGAGCAGCTGGTTCATGAACCATCCAGAGGGGAAGCCATACTGGACCTAGTCCTTAGCGGAACACCAGATCTGGTGCAAGAAATAAGGGTGTTGGGACCACTTGGCAATAGTGATCATAGCATGATCGCGTTTGATTTAGTTAGTGGAGGAGGGATAGTAAAGAAATCCACAGTACTACCTTTTAACTTTCGGAAGGGAGACTATGATAAAATGAGGAATATAGTTAAGAAAAAACTAAAAGGAGCGGTTGGAAAGGTTAAAGACTTACATCAAGCTTGGGTGGTGTTTAAAAATACTATCCTGGAAGCCCAGACCAGCTGTATTACATGCATTAAGAAAAGTGGAAGAAAGTCCAAAAAACTGCCAGCATGGTTTAAAGGTGAGGTCAGAGAGGCTGTTGCCGCCAAAAAAGCATCCTTCGGGAAATGGAAAAAAGAGCCAAACGATGAAAACTGGAAACAGCAGAAGCACTGGCAAGTTAAACGCAAAGCATTGATAAGGCAGGCAAAGCGAGAATTTGAGAAGGAACTTGCTACGGAAGCAAAAACATGAAATAAAGACTTTTTCAAGTACATTCGTAGCAAAAGGCTTGTGAGAGAGTCAATTGGACCATTAGATGATGGAGGAGTAAAAGGGGCAGTAAGAGGAGATAAGGCTATAGCGGAGAGACTGAATGAATTCTCTGCTTTGGTCTTTACTGAGGAAGATGTAGGGATGTTACCCAAGACTGAAGTGGTATTTAAAGGTGATACTGCAGAGGAATTGAGAGAAAGCACAGTTACTTACCTGTAACAGGTGATCTCTGGGAACAGCAGGAATAAGTCTTCACATATGGGTACGTCGGTACCGATGGAGCCTGCGCGGGAACGCTCCCCAGCTTCCCAAAAAGGAAAGCTTTTGGGAGCATCCCACAGCGCCTGTGCGCTGCCTTCCCGCCTTTCCTAACCATCTCTCCTCAGCACAAGTTTAAAGCTGAGACAATAGAGAGAGAGAGGAAAGGAAATATAGAAAAAGAGATACAACTCCTAGGGGAGGTGGGAGGGTTGTGAAGACTTATTCCTGCTGTTCCCAGAGATCACCTGTTACAGGTAAGTAACAGTGCTATCTCCAGGAACAAGCAGGAATGAGTCTTCACATATGGGGAATCCCTAGCTAAGATGCCTGGGAGATTCCCAAGGATATGAGACCCTGGAAAGGGGTCTACTTCCTCCTATGGATCTCAGGCATCCATCCAGGGAAGGAGGGTAGGAGTTGTTTAAGAATGGAAAAGGTGTTTGAGGACAGCCTGACCAAACAAGGCATCCCGGCAGGAGTCCTTGTCCAAGCAGTATTGGGCTGTGAAGGTATGAACCGAGGCCCAGGTGGCTGCTCGACAGATCCGGTCGATGGACACAGAATTTAGATGAGCCATAGAGGTGGCCATGGACCTCACATTATGAGCTGTGACATGGTTCTCCAGAGAAAGGTTTTTACTCTGGTAGGCGAAAGAAATACACTGAGCAATCCAATTGGACAGTGTTCTCTTAGAGACTGGAAGTCCCAAATGAGAAGGATCAAAAGCAACAAAAAGCTGGGAAGACTTTCTATGTTGCTGTGTCCTTTGTAAGTAAAAAGCAAGAGCTCTTTCACAATCCAGAGTATGAAGATTCTTCTCTGCACTGGATGCATGAGGAGCTGGAAAAAAGACAGGTAAATATATCTCTTGATTAAGATGAAAAGGTGAGACCACTTTAGGCATAAAGTGTGCACTTGTCCTAAGGACTACCTTATCATGATGGAACCTTCTATAAGGTGGATTAGCCACTAATGCCTGCAGTTCACTGATGAGGCGAGCTGAAGTGACTACAATGAGGAAAATAACCTTCCAGGAAAGAAACTTCAAGGAGGTAGTGGCTAAGGGTTCAAAAGGTGGCTTCATAAGCTGACCAAGAACCAAATTTAAGTCCCATACTACCGGAGGAGGCCTAATGGGAGGTTTAGTTAAAGTTAGGCCTCTCATGAATCTTGCAATGAGAGGATGAGAGGAAATAGGTTGCCCATTGATGGGCTTAAGGGATGCTGCAATAGCACTCAAATGGACTCTTACTGAATTCGTTTTAAGGCCTGCATTGGAAAGATGCAGGAGATAGTCTAACAGAGAATTTAAAGGTAGTGCTAGAGGGTCAGGACCCTTTTCAGCATACCAAATGGAACACCTTTTCCATTTAAAAGCAGAAGAACGCCTGGTGGAAGGTTTTCTGGAAGCATGGAGGATATCCTTCACTTGTTGAGGAAGATTCCAGTCTTGAAGGTCTAGGCCTTCAGTAACCAAGCTCTGAGGTGTAGGGACTTGGGGTTTGGGTGCCACAAAGTCCCTTCCTCCTGGGACAGAAGGTCTGGAGCAGCTCCCAAGTCCAGGGAGGGGGCTTGGGAGAAATGTAGAAGTAGAGGGTACCACACTTGGCGTGGCCAGCGCGGAGCTAAGAGGATCATAGATCCTTGATCCCTCTGGAGTTTGAAGAGAGTCTTGGGAATCAAGGGAATGGGTGGAAATGCATACAGGAAGCCCTGACCCCAATGAAGGAGGAAGGCATCCTTGGCCTGAACTCCCTGACACGGAATTCTGGAACAGAACCGGGGAACTTTGGCATTCCACGGACTTGCAAAGAGGTCTATGTCCGGGGTTCCCCATTCTTGGAAGATTCTGAGTAAAAGGGACCATTTTTGGTGAAGCAGAACTCGACTGAGTCTGTCTGCCCAAGAGTTTTGGGCTCCTGGGAGGTATACTGCCAGGAGATGGATTTGATGCTCTCTGGTGAAGGCCCACAATCTTAAAGCTTCATTGCAAAGCGACAGAGAGCCAGTTTCTCCTTGTTTGTTTTTGTAAAACATGGCTACTTGATTGTCCGTATGAATGAGGACCGTCTTGTAGCTGAGGATATGAAAGACCTTGAGAGCTAGAAAAACTGCCTGGTCGGTGTGGGGCCTTGGGAAGAAAGTTGGCAGGACTCTCTCCTTATTAAGAGTAGTTACTCACCTGTAACAGGTGTCCTCTTGCGGAGCATTTCCCCAGCTTTCAAAGAAAGCCTTTGGGAATTGCAGCGCACATGCGCGGTCCCCTTCCCGCCCAAGGGTGCCATCTTGCTCAGTCTGATGACATAGCTAAAAGACAGCAAAAAATTAGCAAAAACAAATCATATGACTGCAACTCCAAGGGGAGGAGGGAGGGTTCTGAGGACTGATTCCTGCTGCTCCTGGAGAACACCTGTTACAGGTGAGTAACTACTCTTTCTCCAGGACCAAGCAGGAAGTCAGTCCCCACATATGGGACTCCCCAGCTTAAGGCTACCGGAGACCTCAAGCCGAAAAAATGAGCTCCCTCTAGCTCGTCAGCACATAAGGAAGGAATCTTCTCTGAGAATGCCCCCGACCGGTAGCCCAACACCAGGGCCGGAGGGTAGGAGTTGCCTAAACCCCAAAGAGATTATGGAGTACTGCCTGTTCGAAAGCACTGTCCCTGCGGGACTCCCTCTCAAGGCAGTAATGGGCCGCAAAAGTCTGGCTTGAAGACCAAGTAGCGGCCCGGCAGATGTCTGCCAACGGAACAGAGTGGAGATGAGCCACTGACACGATGAGCCGTGACTCGACCCTCCAACGAGAGGCCGGCTGCCCTATAAGCCCAGGCAATACAGTCAGCGACCCAGATGGACAACGTACGCTTGGAGACAGGGAGCCCCAACTTATTGGGGTCAAAAGAAACAAAAAGCTGAACAGCCTTTCGATGCTCCCGCGTACGGTCAAGGTAGAAGGATAACGCCCTCCTACAGTCCAGGGTATGCAAGACCATCTCAGCCCGGCTGGCATGCGGCCTGGGAAAGAAAGTGGGAAGAACCACCTCCTCATTGAGGTGAAAAGGTGAGACAACTTTAGGAAGAAACTTAGGGTGAGTCCGTAAGACTACCCTATTTCTGTAGAACCTAGTGTAAGGAGGATCAGACACTAGTGCCTGCAGTTCACTCACTCCCCTAGCAGAGGTGAGAGCTACCAGAAATAAGGTTTTCCAGGAAAGAAAACGGGGAGGGCAGGTAGCCATAGGTTCAAAAGGCGGACAAGTAATCCGCTGTAAGACCACATTCAGATCCCACTCAGGGGCCGGTGGACGCAAAGGAGGCTTAAGCAGAAGGAGGCCTCTGAGAAAACGAGCCACCAAAGGGTGGATGGAAAGAGGCCTTCCGTCCACCGGCGAGTGGTGTGCTGAAAGAGCACTAAGGTGAACTCTGACAGAGTTAGACTTAAGGCCCAGATTGGAGAGGTAGAGCAAATATTGCAATACTACTGCAACCAAGCATGAGAAGGGAGATATGATAGAACCAAGCATGCATGAGGGGAGATATGATAGAAGTCTATAAATTAATGAACGGAGTGGAACGGGTAAACGTAGATCGATTGTTTACCTTATCAGAATATGGAAAGACTAGGGGACATGCAATGAAGCTACAGGGTAAACTATTTAAGACTAATAAAAGAAAATATTTGTTCACTCAACGTGTAATCAAACTCTGGAATTTGTTGCCGGAGGATATAGTAAAGGCTGTTAGTGTAGCTGGGTTTAAAAAAGGTTTGGACAAGTTCCTGGAGGAAAGGTCCATAAACCATTATTAAGATGGGACCCAGGATATCAATGCTTGAACCAGTACAAGCATTGTGGAACCTGTGTCCCTTGGGGAAACTGCTAGGTACGTATGACCTAGATTGGCCACTGTTGGAAACAGAATGCTGGGCTTGATGGACCTTGGTCTGACCCAGTATGGCATATCTTATGTTCTTATATTATGTTCACCAGGCGGAGAATCTACGCCACTTAAGAGCGTAGGATTTCCTAGTGGATTGACGCCGAGAGGCTAAGACTACATCCTCCACCTCTCGAGGCAGTAGTAGGGGAGCCAGGACTACCCTTTCAGCAGCCAGGCCATCAGATGAAGGGACTGGAGGTTGGGGTGCAAGAGAGACCCCTGATCCTAAGACAGGAGATCGTGTTGAAACCCCAGAGGAATAGGCGTGTCCACCACCAGCTGCAGCAGAAGCGGGAACCACGGTTGCCTCGGCCACCTGGGGGCTATGAGAATCAATGAAGCCCCGTCCTTGAGGACTTTGAACAGCGTTCTGGACACTAGTGGAGTGGGAGGAAAGGCATACAGTAGGCCTGTGGACCACGAGATCAGAAACGCATCCGCTGCTACTCGGAGAGGATGCGGTTGTCTGGAGCAAAATCTCAGGAGTTGCCGGTTCAGAGGACTGGCGAAGAGATCCATGGTGGGGAGTCCCCCCACTTGAGAAAAACCTGCTGAACCACCAATGGGTTCAATCGCCATTTGTGTGGTTGCAGGATCCTGCTCAGTCTGTCTGCCAGGCAATTTTCCTGACCTGGGAGGTAGACAGCCTTGAGAAGGATACCGTGATTGACAGCCCAAGGGCACAGCCGTTGTGCCTCCTGACAAAGGAAGGAAGGAGCCTGTGCCGCCTTGTTTGTTCACATAGAACATGGCAACTTGATTGTCCGTCTGGACCAGAACAGACTGGTGAGAGGCGAGGTGGGAGAAGGCTCTCAGAGCTAGGCGTATCGCACGTAGCTCCAGGAAGTTTATCTGTTGAGTAGCCTACCAAGGAGTCCAGAGACCCTGAGTACATGTCCCTTGGCAATGTGCTACCCAACCTAGAAGAGAAGCATCGGTTGTCAGTACCTGAGAATGAGGAGGGGATTGAAAAACCACTCCGAGTACCAGATTCGGAAGATGAAGCCACCACTGCAGAGAGGAGACCAGGAGGTCGGATATCCTTACTGAGTCTGCAAGGCTCCCAGTGGCTTGATGCCACTGAGTGCGAAGGCTCCACTGAGCAGGCCGCATGTGGAGGCGGACATTGGGGGTGACATGAACCGTGGAAGCCATATGGCCGAGTAGTCTCAGGAATTGCCTGGCAGAGTCCTTCAGTCCATCGTAGGCTGCTCGAGAAATAAACTTCGAGCACTCTCGAATACCGGTGGACAAGGCCTGGACCGAACACAATTTAGGATAGCTATCCAGAGGGTCGCCATGAGTCGACTCCGACTCGACGGCACTTAACAACAACAAGGCCTGGAACCTCTGCAGAGAACCCGGCAATCTCCTTTACCAGGTCTCGAAGGTACATGCCCATGTAGAGCTGGTATGTCTGGACACGGCAAGCAAGCATAGAGCCCTGGAAGCACTTCTTACCGAGGGCATCCAGGTTCCGGGCCTCCAGGCCGGGAGGCACCGAGGAGTGCATCTTCTGACTTTTCAGTCGATGCATGGCCGATTCCACAACCATGGAGTGGTGCGGTAATTTTGCCTTTTGGAACCCGGGGCTCTTGCAGACTCGATAGATGGAATCGACCTGCTTGCTTAACATCGGCATTGACGACCTCGGCCTCGAAAGGGAGGTCGAGGGAGACCGTGGCCGAGGATCGACTCGAGCCCGCATGGACTCGAGGATCGGCTCGGCCTCCGGGGTCGACTTGGACATTGAGGTCCTGGTGGTCGGGGCAGATGCACCGGTGAAACCGGCGATCAATGCCCGCTGCTGTTCCATGAAGGCAGCGAAGCTGCTCTCCAAGGCCGTCAACCTGAGACCAAGCTCAGGAGACCCAGCAGCCCCCGACTCAGGCCCCGACGGCAGCTCCCTCAGAGGAGAGTCAACGAGGACAACAGCACTTACGTGTCCAGGAGACTCCATCTCGACACGAGGATGCTTGGCAGGCCTCTCCGACTCCGAAGACCCGGGACGGCTATCGGGGCTATGCGACCTGGCCCTCGAGGAACCAGGAGCGTCCACCGATGCCGCCCTCGCGGGTTTCTTCTTCCTGCGATGTTCCCGCGAAGTAGACCCCTGCTCAGAGGAACCCCGACGCTGCTCGGGGCCGGAGTCCCGAGACGTCGAGGCCTCTGACGAGGTCCGGGCCCGGCCGGACGCAGAGACAGAAAAAATTTTATCCTTCTGGTGCTGCCGACTCAACGCCTTCGAGGACATTTTGCCACACGGACCACAGATCATCGGGTCATGATCGGGTCCGAGGCAACGGAGGCAGCAGTCATGTGTGTTGGTAAGAGACACAAGTTTCTTACACCGATCACATTTCTTAAACCCGCTGGTAGCCATCGGGGGAAAAATGGCCCCTGCTAGGTCAAAAGACCGGGCTGCCAGGGAAAAAAGAAAAAAGGCACGAACTCCAGTCACAAAGGACAAAAACCGAAAAAGAAAGAAAAGGACTTGATACCGGCATATCGGTCCGAGCGGGAAAAGGATCTGGCGTCGAACCGGAGAAAAAAGAGAAAAATAGAGAAAATCAACTTCTTCCTCGGGGAAAAACGAACTACGTCCGTCAGGCTCCGCGGAAAAAAGAAGACTGAGCAAGTTGGCAGCCTTGGGCAGGAAGGGGACCGCACATGCGTGCTGCAATTCCCAAAGGCTTTCTTTGAAAGCTGGGGAAATGCTCCGCACGAGGGCTCCGACGGCGCCGACGTCACCCATATGTGAGGACTGACTTCCTGCTTGGTCCTGGAGAAAGATGGAAATCCGAGACGACTTTAGGCAGGAATTTAGGGTGGGTACGGAGGACCACCCTATTCCATTAGAACCTGGTGTAAGCGGTGTCAGCCATGAGAGCCTGAAGCTCACTGACTCGGCAGGCTGAGGACAGCGCCACCAGGAAGGTCACCTTCCAGGACAGGTGCCGGAGCAAGCACTTCGCCACCGGCTCAAAGGGTGGACGTGTGAGCTGCATTAGCACCACATTCAGGTCCCATTCCAGTGGGGAGGACAGATGGGCGGCTTGGAAAGAAGACCCCACATAATGTGGGAGACTAACGGCTGCCCTGAGAGGGGATTTCCCTCGATGGGGAGGTGGTTCACCGAGATGGTGATCAAGTGTACCCTGACAGAGTTTAAGTCCTTCCTTTGAGAGATGGAGGTGGTACTGGAGGATCCATTGAATGGGGCACGAGAACGGGTCGATCTGGAACCTGGAGCACCAGACCGAGAAGCGGCTCCACTTGAAGGCGTAGGTTCGTTTAGTGGAGTCCTTTCTCTAGGCGAGGAGGACTTACTCGACCTCCTCCAGAAGAGCCAGTGAGGCTAGGGAAACCCGTTCAGCCGCCAGGCCATGAAGGATAAGGAGACCAGGGTCAGGTTCTGGACCCGCCCCTCTTCCTGTCTCAGCAGACCCGGGGCAGAGCACAGGGTGACAGGAGGCTCAGTCGACAGCCGTAGCAGAAGCGGGAACCAAGGCTACCGAGGCCGCAAGGGAGCTATGAGGATCAACGATGCCCGATCCTGCTGAGCCTTGAAAAGGGTTCTCGAAATGAGAGGGGAGGGAGGGAATACACAGAGCAGGCTGGACGACCAGTCCAGAAAGAATGCATCCGGACTCTCCCTGCTTGGGTGCAGTACCGGGCCGCAAAAGCGGGGAAGCTGCGTGTTCTGGAGACTGGCGAAGAGGTCTATCGCTGGCGTCCCCCAGCGAAGAAACAGCCAGTCTGCTACCTCTGGATCCAGCCGCCATTCATGGGGGTGTAGGATTTTTATGAGCCTGTCCACCAGGATATTCCCCTGACCCGGAAGGTAGGTCGCCCTGAGGGGCATCTTCCGTCAGACAGCGAAGGAGCAGATGACTGCTTCTTGGCAGAGGGAGCACGATCCCGTGCCTCCCTCCTTGTTGATGTAGAACATCGCCACCCGGTTGTCGGTCTGCATGAGAACTGGCATCCCCTTGAGGTGGTCCTCGAAGGCCATCAGGGACCACCGAATCGTCCGGAGTTCAAGCAAGTTTATCTGCTGCTGAGACTCCTCGGGGGACCACTACCCCTGCGTGTACAGCAGCCCGCAGTGGGCTCCCCACCCTAACAGGGAAGTGTCTGTTGTCAGCACCACGTTTTGCTGAAGGGCCTGGAAGGGCAAAACCCCCAGAAGAGGTTGCGGGGGTTTTGCCATCAGCTCAGGGACAAGCGGAGGTCGGGAAGGACCCTAACAGGGTCCCTGAGGTAACTGAGGGACGGCTCCATTGGGCGCTGTGGCACCACTGAGCTGTCCGCATGTGCAGGCAAACATGGGGGACAACATGCACGATAGAGGCCATGTGGCCCAGGAGGAGTAGGCATGGTCTGAGCTGTGACCCGGGGAGTGCTTTGGACCCGGCCGGCCAGGGCTTGGAGGCAGTCAGCGCAATCCACTGGTAAGAATGTGGTCGCCCGCTGAGTATCGAGGTGTGCCCTGATAAACTCATGACGAGCCAGTCTTCGAGGTAGGGAAAGACTGGCACGCCCTGACACCCAAGACGAGCGGTGACCACGACGAGGCATTTTGTGAAGACTCGTGGTGCAGACCCGAGGCCAAAGGGGAGCACCCTGTACTGTAAGTTCTCGCCCTGCACCCTGAAGCACAGGTACTGCCTGTGCTGGGGGTGGATTAAGATATGGGCATAAGTGTCCTTTAGATCCAAGGAGCATAGCCAGTCGCCCTGCTGGAGTAAGGGCAGCAGAACACCAAGGGATAACAACATCTTGAACTTCTCCCGCACCAAGAACTTGCTCAACTTTCAGAGGTCGAGGATGAGCCACAGACCCCCTGTCTTTTTCGGGACGAGGAAGTACCGGGAATAAAAGCCCCGACCTCGAAGGTGCGGAGGAACCTTCTCGACTGCCCGCTGGCCAAGGAGAGAGAGAAGTTCCCGCTGCAGTAAAACCTGATGCGTAGGAGAGTCAAGGAGGCTCTGCCGAGGAGAAGGGAGGTGGAAGCCTGTCGAAGCAAAGGCGATAGCCATCTCTGACAACCTGGAGAACCCAGGTGTCTGAGGTGATGGAAACCCACAAAGGGGCGAAATAAGACAGACGTCCCTCCACTGGCTGCTGCGTCACCGGAGGGCGAGGGGCTATGCCAATGATGTCAAAACCCCTGTGTGGGTTGTGGAGGAGCCGGAGTTTGGGCTTTTGGCTTGCGATGCCCTTAGCCGGACGTACCCTGCACCGGGGTAGTAGGCGTGGGAGTAGCCGGGTACAGCAGGTAGCCATGGTACTGGAGGCCCTTCCTCAGAAAGAAAGGATTTTTGGCTTGTTGCTTTTTCCGGGGCAGAGTGGAGGTCTTACGTGAGAGATAGGTTCAGGTGACTAACTCCGTCTATCTCTGAGGCTTTATCCTCCATTGGCCTTACCGAAGAGCTGCTCGCTGAGGCAGGGGACGCCAAGGAGCTTTTCCTGCACCCACTGCTCCAAATCTGATGACTGGAGCCATGCCTGGCGGTGGATCCCAATGCCCGCAGCCGCCTTCGAGCTGATAACGCGAATCCATCGTAGGCGGCTCGGGAGAGGTATTTTGAGCAGTCTGCGACAGACTTCAACAGGGTACAGAACTTAATGAGGGGCTCACCCTCGAGGCCCGCGGAGAACCCTTCGAGCTCTTTTGCTAAATCGCTTAATAGCATACCCATGTATAGTTGGTATGCTTGAAGGCGACAAGAGAGCAGGGAGCCTTGGTAGGCCTTCTGACCCAGAGCATCAAGGGCTCTCGATTCTCGGCCGGGCGGTACCGACTAGTGCGATTTTGGGCTCTTCTGTTTCCTCATGGCCGACTCCACCACCATAGAAGTGTGGGGGAGTTGGGTCTTCCTGAACCCCAGCCCACGTTGTACCTTATACATCATATCAAGGTGCTTGTTCACGATGGGTACCGAGGCAGGTGCCTCCCACATGCAGAGCAGCAGCCGACACAGAACAGGAGGGACCAACATAGTGAGAGATTCCCCTAGGCAGGGACTTGTACTGAATATCGAGTTCTTCAGCACGAGGGTCCTCCTTGGCCTGGGTGGCCAGGTTAAAAGTCCGTGCCATATCCCTGACGAACACCAGGAAGGTGTCCTCGGGTGGCAAGTGCTGCTGAAACATGTGCGGGGAGGGTCCAACGGAAGATCCCGATGAGTACGGGTCTCCAGGGAGGTGTCCCCATTGTACTCTCACTACGAGAATTCGGTCGAGGATTCCGAGCCGAGCAGATTGACCTGTCCAGTGGCCGGTGCTTGTTTGGAACTAGAGTCCCTGGAGGATCTTGCCTCCGAGGAATGGAAGAAGCAAGCGAGACCGATGTTGAGAACCCTCATGAGGCCTGCGGCTCTCAGGGCTTTCCTGGACGTATTTGGGTGTCCCACGCGAGGGACCCATGGTCTCTGGGCGCGAGTCGGCGAAGCTGGCTGTGAGCGCCTGCTGGAAAGCGATAAAACGCAGAAACGCTGCGTTCTAGCACCAGCATGCAGGACTCCCACACGGGCATGGGGCCCTGCAACGCCGGCCCCGGGAGCACCAGGTCAGGCATCAAGGAGTGGGTGTCCTCACCAGGACGGCCCTCAGGAGACCTGGCACCTTCACCGGAGACCTCTGTATCCGTACAGGGTACCTTACGGTACTGCTCATTTGACTCTCGGGAATGCCAAAGGGGGCCTGAGCGACAGAGCGTGGGAATGCTTGTGCTTATTGGGAGACCCCGACAGCGACTTCAAGGCCACCTTCTTTTTGCACCACTCCACCTCAGGGGATCCCTGGTCGCAGTGCCGCCGAGAGCGCAGAGCCGAAGAGGGGGACCCCACCGGGGGAGACGACCGAGGGCGTCACCGGGTATTCAGAGGCGGCCTTTCAAAAAATGTCTTTGGACTTCTGCTTACGACAGAGCAGGGCCTTAGAGGACATTTTCTTGCAGAGTGAACAGAGCTCCGGATCATGGTCAGCTCAAAGGCACTGCAGAAAACAGTCGTGAGGGTCTGTAAGCAACATGTTCTTAGAGCATCTATCGCATTTTTTTGAAGCCGGTGGCCATGGAGGCAAAAATGGCCCCCGCGAGGTCCAAGACCCACATGGCCAGCGGTTAGGAAAAGAAAAAGGGCTCGAAGCCCGACAAAAAATGAAGAAAAACTATCCCCAACAGCTCTAAAAAGGTAGAGCAGGGGAAGGACGGGTAGAGGTCCGGTGCAACTGGAAAATAGAAGGCCAGTAGGCCAAAAAATGAAGACTTCTTCCTAGGGACGAGGACGTGCATCCAAGGGCTCCATGGAAAAAGGGAGACTGAGCAAGAGGGCACCCTTGGGCGGGAAGAGGACCACTCATGCGTGGCAGCAATCCCAAAGGCTTTCTTTGAAAGCTGGGGAATTGCTCCGCACAGGCTCCGTCGGCGCAAAAGTCACCCATAAGTGAGGACTGATTTCCTGCTTGTTCCTGGAGAACTTATGTTCTTATCCATGCAAAATGAGGACAAGGTAGGATGGGGTAATTTCAGAACACCAAGCAAACTTAACATTGCAAAAACATTCATCTGGGGGTTGTAATCAGAGTAACTGAGAAACTTACGCATGTTAGCTTTGTCTTTAGACATAGCAGCCACAGCATCTTCATGAGTAGCAAACTCCACATCTGCCTCACCAGTTACTCGTCCATCTGACCCTATTTCAATGTGTACTCGGACAGGATTTAAGGGGGAGAAGAACTACAGAAAGATAAGAAAGGAAGACATGTGTTAGATGAACAAGAACTGGACAATAAATATTTAAATAGAACAGTTTTAAATGTACTTAGGAGCAAAGTGTGCACCAATGCAGACCAACCACTTATTTCTAGGGGAACTTTATGCAAATTATAGTAAGTTGTTTTATACATATTCACGAAAACACAACAATCAGAGTGGTAATTACACTTCAAAATAGAAAAATCATCTTTAGAAATTAACAATTTTGACAAAATGGCTTCCTTCAGGAGTATTAGGAAACAATAACTAGAGTTTCCAGTTTTCAAAAATTTTATTTTAGAAAGCCACACAGTCCAAGACGCAAGCAATGCTGATTTGTTGCAGCTGCCATTATTTACAGCTCAGTCACTATTTAAATCAGCAGCTTACAAGAAGTCTGTGCTGCCTGCAGCTCTTCATGGACTCCGTAAATTGCTAAATTAAAATTCCTGAAAACGGAAGCCGTAACCCATACAGTGATAGACCAAGCCCTTCTTAATACTCTCGGCTTGACCCTTTCCTGAAGTCCTTTCCCACACTTTCCATCCCATCTCATCCTTACCAATTTCTCCCATTATTATTATTTTTTTTTTACCAGCTGCTTGTCCTGCATGCTTCTGGTTCATCTTCTCATCCATGCTGTATATCACATATACAGCTGTCTAATTACAGAGAGAGCTGCATACATAGTAACAAAGTATATGACAGCAGATAAAGACCATCTAATCTGCCCAGTAAAGTGGCAACATTAGGTGTACCCATTGCTCTGCGCAGGTCACACCCCTCTATGCCTTTGTTTAGGCTTGTACCCGCCACTACGTGCAGGTCGCCCCCGTCAATGCCTTTGCTTAGGGGTTGTACTCAACACACTGTGCAGATTACTCCACTCTATTTGTTGAAGTATAAGAGATTTAAGTTTATTTTCATGTTACCCTCTTGATATAAAGGGATCTACTGTATCTGTCCCATGCCATTTTCAATTCAGTCACTGTATTTGCTCTTACTACCTCTATTGGGAGGGCATTCTAAGCATCCACACCGTTTCAGTGAAAAAGTATTTCCCGATGTTGCTTTAAAGTTTACATCCTTGCAGCTTCATTTTATGCTGTCTAGTTTTACAACTTCCCCTTCTTTGAAAAAGGTTCCTTTGTTAATTAATATCCTTTAAGTAGTGTCATAACAATCCTGTTCCTCCTCTCCTATACAGGTCTTCAAGTCTCTTATGTGTCTTCTGGCGCAGGCTCCAAATCATTTTGATCATCTTCCTCTAAACCATTTCAAGCCTTTATATATATGGTGGGGTAACAAGAGCTTAGGCACCAGGTAGCTATGCTCTAAAAATCTTGTAAACAAAATTTCAGGAACAGCATGTCTCACAGCTAAGCAGTGCAGGAAAACAGACAAAATGAGAAAGATGACAGGGTGGGGGGCAGCATTGTTGCTCAATTGTAAAGTGCTGTTACTCATCTGTAACAGGTGATCTCTGGGAATAGCAGGAATAAATCTTCACATTATAGGTATTGCCGGTAACAATGACGCCCGCGCAGAATGCTCCCCAGCGTCCAATTGGAAAGCTTTTGAAAGCAATCCACTGCGTCTGCACATCTGCCTTCTCACCTTCACAAGTCCTCTCCTCACTTGAGTTTGTAGCTGATAGAGGAAAAAGAATACACTACAACTTTTAGGCAAGGAGGGTGGATTGTGAAGACTGATTACTGCTGTTCCCAGAGATCACCTGTTACATGTGAGTAAAGCACAGTTACTTACCTGTAACAGGTGATCTCTGGGAACAGCAGGAATAAGTCTTCACAATTGGGTTTCGTCGGTACCGACGGAGCCTGCGTGGGAACGCTCCCCAGCATCCAATCAGAAAGCCTTTGGGAGCATCCCACAGAGCCTGCGTGCTGCCTTCCCACCTTTCCCAACTGTCTCTCCTCAGTTGAGTTTTAGAGCTGAGACAAAGAGAGAGAGAGGGAAAAGAAAGATAGAGAGAGACAACTCTTAGGGGAGGTGGGTGGGTTGTGAAGACTTATTTGTGCTGTTCCCAGAGATCACCTGTTACAGGTAAGTAACTATGCTATCTCCAGGAACAAGCAGGAATGAGTCTTCACATATGGGGACTCCCCAGCTTTAGATGCCAGGGAGAGATCCCAGAAGTTCTGTGTCCCTGGGACAGTGCTGCACTTCCCCACATGGATCTCTGGCATCCCATGAGGGATGTTGGGTAGGAGTTGATTAAGTATGGAACAGGTGTTTAAGAACAGCCTGACCAAACAAGGCAAACCGGCGGGAGTCCTTGTCCAAGCAGTAATGGGCTGTGAAGGTATGAACCGAGGCCCAAGTGGCTGCTCGACAGATGTCGTCGATCGACACCGAGTTCAGATGAGCCATTGAGGCTGCCATGGCTCTCACATTGTGAGCTGTGACATGACCCTCCAGAGAAAGGTTCTTGCTCTGATAGGCGAAGGAAATACACTGGGCAATCCAGTTGGATAATGTTCTCTTGGAGACTGGTAGTCCCAAGTGAGAAGGATCAAAGGCAACAAAGAGCTGGGAGGACGTTCTATGTTGCTGTGTCCTTTGTAAGTAAAAAGTCAGAGCTCTTTTAGAGTCCAGGGTATGAAGATTCCTCTCTGCACTTGATGCATGAGGTCCTGGAAAAAAGACAGGTAGGCAGACCTCTTGGTTGAGGTGAAAAGGCGAGACCACCTTAGGCATAAAGTGTGGATGAGTCCTAAGGACCACCTTGTCATGATGGAACCTTGTATAAGGTGGATTAGCTACGAGTGCTTGCAATTCACTAATACGACATGCTGATGTTATTGCAATGAGAAAGATGACCTTCCAAGAAAGGTATTTCAAGGAGGTGGTAGCCAAAGGTTCAAAAGGCGGCTTCATAAGCTGCCCAAGAACCAAGTTTAAGTCCCATGCCACCGGGGGTGGTCTAATGGGAGGCTGTGTTAAAAGGAGGCCTCTCATGAATCTTGCTACAAGAGGATGAGAGGAAATAGGTTGTCCATTTAGAGGCTTAAGGGAAGCTGCAATAGCACTCAAATTGACCCTTACTGAATTTGTCTTAAGGCCTGCATTAGACAGATGGAGGAGATACTCCAGCAAAGATTCCAGAGGTATGGCAAGGGGGTTAAGACCCTTCCCAGAACACCAGATAGTAAACCTCTTCCACTTGAAAGCATAAGAACGTCTAGTGGAAGGTTTCCTGGAAGCATAAAGAGCATCTTTCACTTTTTGAGAAAGATGAAGAACCTGGAGATCTAGGCCTTCAGCAACCAAGCCCTGAGATGCAGAGACTGGAGGTTGGGATGCCATAACTTTCCGTCCTCTTGAGAAAGGAGGTCTGAAGCAGACCCTAACTTCAGGGAGGGAGCTTGAGAGAGATGTAGAAGCAGAGGGTACCACACTTGCCGTGGCCAATGTGGAGCTATGAGAATCATGTGGCCTCTGTCTCTATGAAGCTTGAACAGGGTTTTGGGAATTAGGGGAATGGGTGGAAAGGCATAAAGGAAGTCTTGACCCCAGTGAAGGAGGAAAGCATCCCTTGCCTGAGCTCCCTGAGCCAGAGTTCTGGAACAGAACCGGGGAAGTTTGGCATTCCACAGACTTGCAAAGAGGTCTATGTCCGGGGTTCCCCAAATTTGAAAAATCTTGGCCACCTGGTCCACATGTAGGGACCACTCTTGTGGAAGCAGAACTCGACTGAGCCTGTCTGCCCAAGAGTTTTGAACGCCTGGAAGATAAACTGCCAGAAGATGAATGTGATGCTCTCTGGCAAGAGCCCACAGTCGCAAAGCTCCATTGCAAAGCGACAGAGAGCCAGTTCCTCCCTGCTTGTTCACATAAAACATGGCTACCTGATTGTCCGTGTGGATAAGGACCGTCTTGTAGCTGAGCAGGGAGTGGAACACCCGCAGAGCAAGAAAGATTGCTCTGAGTTCCAAGAGATTGATATGTAGACAACTCTCCTGTGGGGACCAGATGACTTGGGTGGAGAGGTCTTGCAGATGAGCTCTCCACCCCATTGGAGAAGCATCTGTTGTAAGAGTTGCTTGGGGTAGAGACTGCTGAAAGGGGGACCCCAGCAACAGGTTTTGAGGGGACTTCCATCACTGGAGACACAAAATGAGGCAATTTGTGTTTGCTATTTTGTCTGACAGGCAGCCTAATGCCTGGGGCCATTGAGTGGATAAAGTCCACTGAGCTGCCCTCATGTGAAGGCGAGCATATGGTACCACATGCACGGTGGAAGCCATGTGGCCTAGCAACTGTAACATCTCTCGAGCAGTTAGGAGGAGATTCAACTCTGCTTGAGAAGCTAACTGCACCAATCGAAGGCAACGGGCCTGGGGAAGATAAGCCCTTGCCCTTGTGGTATCCAGCAACGCCCCTATAAACTCCAGGGACTGAGTAGGGATCAAATTGGATTTTGGGATGTTTATTACCAGCCCTAAATACTGAAGGATATGCATTGTGCAGGTTAGAGAACTTTAGGCCTCCGACTGAGTGGGAGCTCGAATGAGCCAGTCGTCCAGATAAGGGAAGACGAATATTCCCAGGGTGCGCAGAAAAGCAGCTACCACTGCCATGCATTTCGTGAACACCCTTGGTGCAGAGGCCAGACCAAAAGGGAGCACTCGGTATTGATAGTGCTTCTCTTGAAAAAGGAACCGAAGGAACCTTCTGTGAGTTGGATGGATGAGAACATGAGTGTACGCATCCTTGAGATCTAGAAAACAAAGCCAACCCTGATTCTAAAGGTATGGCAGCAGAGTTCCCAGAGAAACCATATTGAATTTTTCCTTGACTAGGAATCTGTTCAACTCTCTGAGATATAAAATGGGTCTGAAACCCCCTGTTTTCTTCGGAATAAGAAAATAGGGGGAGTAGAAACCTGTGCCCTGTTCTTGAAGAGGCACTTCCTCTATTGCCCCCTGGGCGAGAAGGGTGGCAACCTCCTGCCCCAAACAGGTTGAGGAGGGAGGTTGGAGAATTGAACTGGTGCACTCTTGTGAGAGGGGGCAAGCTTGAAAAATGAAGTTCGCACCCCTCTCTTATGATGGAGTGTTCCCAATGCTCTGCTGTAATTTGCCCCACCTGGGAGCAAAATGACATAACCTTCCTGGAATGGTGGAAGGCTCTGGTCCTTCCAGAGCCAGGAAGACTAAGTTCTCTAGCGGCAAGTCAAAGGCCCTGAGGGGGCTGAGGTTGCTGGGCTGGAGGAGGCCTAGCAGCCTTTGCTTTGCTCTGTTTGGATGACTGCTGACATTTGTTAGGGAACTGAGCTGCAGAAGATGCCTGCTGACTATAAGCAGGATAGAATCTTCCCTTTTTAGAAAAAGGTGTTTTCTTGAATAACCTTTTTCTTAGCAGGAGCAGCTGTGGATTTGGATAGTCTATCCAAAGCAGAATTTTCAGCATCCATCCGATTGGCTTTTGCTTGTCAATCTTTACCAAACAGGTTCTCACCTGTACAAGGGATATTTCTCAATTCATCTTGAACCCAGATCTCCAAATCAGATGCTTGAAGCCAAGCAATCATACGTGCACCTATGGCAATAGCTGAGGCTCTGCTTACGCATTCAAAGGAGTTGAAAAGCTGCACGGTTGGAGAATTTGGAGATATCTTGGGCATGTTTGAGCCCAGTGAGAAAGTCCTGCCTTTTATCTTCAGACATTAAAGGACTTAAAGTCTGCAAATGGTCAGTGACTTCAAGAACATTCCCATGTAGAGACCATAAGAATTAATTCTGGCAGCAAGCATGGAAGCTTGGAAGACTTCTTCCAAAAGCATCCAGGGTTCTACATTCACGTCCTGGAGGCATGTCTTTTGGCACTTCTAATCTTTCTCATTGCAGACTCAACCACAATAGAGTGGTGAGGAAGTTGAGTTTTATGGAAACCAGGACAAGGAGGGACACGATACATGGTATCCAACCTGCGAGAATGAGGAGAGGTGGTCAGAGTGCTTCCCACATCCTCAACATGAGATCATACAGAATCTCATGAATAGGCAAGGTAGCTGCCTCCTTAGGAGTTTTAGGATATTGTAAGATATCTAACTCCTTGGCTCTGTCTCAGGGGCCACTGTGATAGAAAGGCCCCGAGCCACCTCCCTGATGAAGTCTTGAAAAGACAAGTCCTCTGGAGGAGACATTCTTCGTTTTGGAGAGGACTCCTGTGGAAGAAGCATCACTGAATCGACCGACTCTTCAGAATCCTCAGAGGAATCTAAGTATTGTCTGTCCGGATGCTCCTGCAAAGCTCGATACCCGTACCGACCGGGATCGGTATCGGGAATCACCGGGTACCGGGGTATCGGTACCGGAGGGTTTCAGAGGACAGAGTAGCGGCATAGCGGACACCGATGTCAACATGTACCGGGATCAGTACCGATGGTGATGCTAGAGCCGGTACCGGCGGAGTAGTCTGTTGCGGTACCACGGGCGTCGATGCCACAAGGAAAGCCGCCAGACTGCGTTCCATGGACAGAATCCTCTGATCCATCAACGCCGCCAATGCTTGGAAGTCGGTACCGGTGGAAGCCACCGGTACCCCAGAGCATGGCACCAAGAGATCTGTCGAGGCCACGCCATCGAGATCATCCTGGAACCCCGATGATGATGCTTTAGAGGCTGAAGCCTCCCGCCGGGGTAATTTTGCCGGTGCAGAATCCACGGGCAACGCCAGAGGCATCTCGATGCTTAGAAGGAGATCTACCCTTCGAGGACTGGCTGGATTTATGTTTAGTTACCTGAGATCCATGTGAGGAAGAAGCAGCCCTGGAAGACGTCGATCCCACCGAAGCCGCATCAGAGGGAAACAGGGTACTGAGCTTGGCAGCTCGGTTCTGCCGACCTCTTTTAGACATCATAGAACAGGACATACAATCTGTTATGGAATGGTCAGGACCTAAACATTTTAGACACCAGTCATGGGTGTCGGTGACGGAAATGGTACCGCCACATTTTATGCACTTCTTAAATCCTGAGGCAGGTTTTTCCATATTAAGGAAAAAAGTTTTAAACGCAAGTGCACCTGAAGAAAAAAATTTTTTTTTTTTTTTTACAAGAAAAGAACAAAGACCGGCGGTACCGGTAGAGCATCGAAGAAGGCAGACGCGACACAAAAGAAATAAAGAAAAAATAAGGAAATTCTTCTGAGGTGACAGGAACACGACCTGCTGGCTCCGCGGAAAAAGAAGAACTGAGGAGAGACAGTTGGGAAAGGCGGGAAGGCAGCACGCAGGCCCTGTGGGATGCTCCCAAAGGCTTTCTGATTGGATGCTGGGGAGCGTTCCCGCGCAGGCTCCGTCGGTATCGACGAAACCCATATGTGAAGACTCATTCCTGCTTGTACCTGGAGATCAATGCTATCTCCAGAACAAGCAGGAAGGCAGTCTTCACATATGGAACTCACTAGCTCCAAAGGTACCAGACTGGGGTTGGAAGCAGATGTATCCCCGAGGCTAAAAGAGAGCAGAGAGAGTGTGGATACAAAGTGGAACCATTGGGCTAGAATGCATTTGGCAAGACTACCGCTTGGGAAATCTGGTGCCAAGAGAAGTACGGGAGAGAGAATAGGACTTGCAGTTATCCCAAAAAGGTGATGGAGGACAGCTTGGCCAAAGACAACATCCCGACGGGAGTCCCTGTCCAGGCAATAGTTTGCAGCGAAAGTATGAATGGAGGGCCAGGTAGCCTCTCGATAGACTTAGTCAATGAAGACGGAACGAAGCTTGGCAACTGAGGTTGCCATGGCGCTCAAGTTGTGAGCCGTGACGTGACCCTCAAGGGAGAGTCCTGCTTAAGCAAAGGCAAAATAAATTCAGTATGCAACCCAGTTGGATAGTGTGTGCTTCGTACTTGGCAGTCCAAGGTGACTTGGATCAAAGGAAATGAATAATTGAGAGGATTCCCTGCAATTCTTGGTTCTGTTTAAAAAGAAAGCCAGTGCATGCTTCCAATCCAACATGTGTAGTGCTGCTTCAGCCCCCGAGGTATGCGGTCTGGGGAAGAACACCGGCAGTATCACAGATTGGTTGAAGTGGAAGGGTGAGACCACCTTTGGAAGGAAGTGTGGATGAGTATGGAAAACCACCTTGTCATGGTGGAATTGTGTACACAAAGAATTCGACACTAAAGCCTGCAATTCGCTGATGCAGCGAGCTGAGGTGAGGGCGATGAGGAAAATTACCTTCCAAGACAAGAATTTTAAAGAAGTGGTGGCTAAAGGCTCAAAAGGAGGCTTTAGAAGTTGCACTAGGACTACAATGAGGTCCCAGACCACTGGTGGAGGTTTGATTGATGGCCTAGACAGCAGGAGACCCTGCATAACTCATTGCACTAACGTGTGCAAAGAAATAGGATGCCTGTTCACTGGCCTATGATACACTGAAATGGCACTCAGATGAACGGACTCAGGTCTTGAGACCTGCCGAGAATAAATGGAGGAGATATTGTAAAAGGAATTCCACCAGACAGTGGGGTCAATATAATTTGTAGTACACCAGAGTGAATCTTCTTCATTTGAAGGCATAAGAACGTCTGGAAGACAACTTGCGGGATGCAAGTAGGATGTCCTTTACCCGATGTGGAAGATGGAGGTCTGCAAAGATTATGCTTTCAAAAGACACGCCATGAGATGGAAGGCTTGTGGAATGGGATGGAGAAGCGTCCCATGACCCAGAGAGAAAAGGCTGGACGCATGTCCGAGGCTGAGAGGTGGAGTCTGCAGAGAAAAACATAGCTGACGGGGCTATTAGGATCATGGAGCCAATGTAGGCTTGCAGCTTGAACAGAGTCTTGGGTATTAAGGGGATGGGTGGGAATGCATAAAGTAGGCCCTTTCACCAATGGAAACGGAAGTCATCCGTTGCCTGGCTGTGCCGGGAGGGAAGCCTTGAGCAAAACAATGGAAGTTGTGTATTCTCCTGGATGGTGAACAGATCTATTCTGGGGTCTCCCACACATGGAAGATTTATTTTATTTAAGTCTTTTTTATACCACGCTCTTTAGAATCAGTGCGGTTTACAAATAAAATTAAATTGTACAATGTAGGCTGAAACATACATTGAACTTTACAAGGAACAGGTAATACAACTTGGGTTTCAACAGGGATAACTATATACAAGTTGAGTAATTGTATCAACAGATATGGTTATGTCAACATGACAGATAGGGTGTGCTGGGTTACGTCATGATCCAAGATAACGTTTCCTGATTTAAAGTCCACTTATGTGCGACCTAGGATACAGCTGAGTCTGTCCGTAAGGAGACTGAGTTCGCCCGGTAGACACACCGCCCTGAGATGGATGCAGTGTGCAATGGAGAAGAACTAGATTAGAAGGGCTTCCAGGCAGAGGGGATAGGAACCTGTTCCCCCCTGCATATTCACACAGAACATGGCCACCTGGTTGTCCCTTCGGACTAAGACCCGTTTGCCCGAACATTGGGGCTGAAAAACTCAAATGGCATTTGTGAGAACACGTAGCTCCAAGAGGTTGATCTAAAACTGAGATTCATGTTGTGTTCACTGCCCCGTGTGGTGAGACTGTTCAGATGTGCTCTCTACCAAAATTTGGAAGCATCCGTTGTCAGAGTGCATTGAGGTGGAGGCCTCTAAAAAAGTGATACTCAGAGTAGGTTTTGAGAGGAGCATAACCACTGAAAGGAGTTGACAAGTGGAGGGGTGATGCAGATCTTGTCAGAGGCACCTGGTTGCTTGTGTCGAGACGAGAATGCACTGGGTTTGCCACATTTGAAGGCGGGCATAAGGGACATCATGGACTGTGGAACCACGTGCCCTTGAACACGCAGCATTTCTTTAGCTGTCACAGCACTGTGATTTCTTATGCAGTTGGCCAGCTCGATGAGGTGGGCAGAGCGATCCTATGGAAGGAAAGCTCGGACCTGAGTGTCCAGATGTGCTCCGATGAATTTGAGCCACTGGGATGGGACCAGGTGCGATTTTGGGAAGTTTAGGACAAATTCTAAACCTTGAAGCACAGTGACAGTGTGTTGAAGAGTTTTACTTCTTGTGGAGATTCTCCCCTGATTAGCCAGTTGTCTAAGTAGGGGAAGATGAAGACTACAAAAGTACGAAGATAGGCAGCAACCACTGCCATGCATTTTGTGAACACTCGGAGACTAACCCGAAGGGTAGCACCCAATATTGGTAGTGGATTTGCTGGAACTGAAAATGCAGATAGTGACAAATCAAAAGGGCAATTTAAAAAGCCCTTTCCATCAAATCAAGGGCTGCATGAGTCATCCAGAAAATTGGTAAGCCAACCTTTAAGCCACAAGCAACATTTGTAGCCCCTGCATTGTGGGACGCCCTCCCTGAATCATTAAGAGCAATCAAAGAAATACAAACATTTTGAAAACAAATCAAAACACACCTATTCATTGAACACTATGACAACAGCAACATCCTCACTAAACTCAAAACACCCACCCTCCAGACCCCGCAGAATAAAATGTAAAACTTGTGTCGCTGTATATAGTTAACACTGTACATAGAACTGAGCAGCCCTTCGATGCCCCTGCGTACGGTCTATCTAAAAGGACAATGCCCTTCTACAGTCCAGGGCATGCAGGACTGTTTCAGCCCGGCTGGCATGCAGCCTGGGGAAGAATGTTGGAAGAACCACCTCCTGATGGAGGTGGGAGGAGGAGACAACCTTCGGAAGGAACTTAGGGTGAGTCCGGAAGACCACCCTGTTCCTATAGAACCATGTGTACGGTCTATCAGAAACCAGAGCTTGTAGTTCACTCACACGCCTGGCAAAGGTATGAGCCACAAAGAACATGGCCTTCCAAGAAAGGAAGCGTAAAGGACAGGTAGCCATCGGCTCAAACGGTGGGCAAGTAAGTTGTTGCAAGACCACATTTAAATCCCACTCAGGGGCTGGTGGACGGATCGGAGGCTTGAGCAGAAGCAGGCCTCTGAGGAAACGGGACACCAAGGGGTGGCCCGACAGAGATTGGCCCTCTCCCTGTGAGTGGTGTGCCGATAGAGCACTGAGGTGGACCCGAACAGAGTTGGACTTAAGGCCTAGGTCCGAGAGGTGGAGCAGAAATTGCAGCACCACTGGAACCAGGCACGAAAAAGGATCCTCCTGGTGCTGAGCACACCAGGTGGAGAACCTACGACACTTGAGGGCATAAGATTTTCAGGTGGATAGCCTCCTAGAGATCAAAGCCACCTATTCCCCCTCCTTAGGCAGAAGTAAGGGGGCTAGAACTACCCTTTCAGCAGCCAGGCCATCAGGTTGAGGGATTTGAGGTTGGGGTGCAGGAGAGATCCCTGTCCTGAGTCAGGAGGTCGTGGTGCACCCCCAGAGGGAGTGGAGTGTCCACCGCCAACTGCAGAAGGAGTGGAAACCACGGCTGCCTTGGCCATCTGAGGGCTACCAGAATCACCGAGGCCTTGTCCTGAAGAACCTTGAACAAGGTTCGGGACACTAGAGGTGTGGGAGGAAACGCATACAGTAGGCCCATAGACCAAGAGATTAGAAAGCATCTGCTGCTATTTGCAGAGGATGCGGTTGTCTGGAACAGAACCTGGGTAGCTGATGGTTCAGTGGACTCGCAAAGAGATCGATGGTTGGAAGACCCCATCTTAGGAAGATCCCTTGGACCACCAGAGGATTCAACTGCCATTTGTGTGGCTGTAGAATCATGCTCAATCTGTCTGCCAGGCAATTTTCTTGGCCAGGCAGGTAAACTGCCTTGAGACATCTGTTGTGTTTGATTGGCAAGGAGCACAGGGCCTGTACCTCCCGACACAGAAGCTTGGAGCCTGTGCCCCCTTGATTGTTCACGTAGAACATTGCCACTTGATTGTCTGTCTGAACTAAGACAGACTGGTGAGAGAGGACATGAGAGAAAGCACAGTTACTTACCTGTAACAGGTGATCTCTGGGAACAGCAGGAATAAGTCTTCACATTTGGGTACGTCGGTACCGACGGAGCCTGCGCGGGAACGCTCCCCAGCTTTCCAAAAAAAGGAAAGCTTTTGGGAGCATCTCACAGCGCCTGCGCGCTGCCTTCCCGCCTTTCCAACCACCTCTCTCCAGTTCGAGTTTCAGAGCTGAGACAAAGAGAGAGAGAGAGGAAAGGAAAGAGAGATAGAAGATACAACTCCTAGGGGAGGTGGGTGGGTTGTGAAGACTTATTCCTGCTGTTCCCAGAGATCACCTGTTACAGGTAAGTAACTGTGCTATCTCCAGGAACAAGCAGGAATGAGTCTTCACATATGGGGACTCCCCAGCTAGAGATGCCGGGGAGATCCCCAGGGTTGTAGACCCTGAGAAGGGCCCTACCTCCCCCTTGGATCTCAGGCATCTAAACAGGGATGGAGGGTAGGAGTTGCTCAAGTATGGAACAGGTGTTTTAGGACAGCCTGACCAAACAAGGCATCCCGGCGGGAGTCCTTGTCCAAACAATATTGGGCCGTGAAGGTATGAACCGAGGCCCATGTGGCTGCTCAACAGATCAGGTCGATGGACACAGAATTTAGATGAGCCATAGAAGTTGCCATGGCCCTCACATTGTGAGCTGTGACATGGCCTTCCAGAGAAAGGTTCTTACTCTGGTAGGCGAAAGTAATACACTGAGCAATCCAAATGGACAGTGTCCTTTTAGAGACTGGAAGTCCTAAATGAGAAGGATCAAAAGCAACAAAGAGTTGGGAAGACCTTCTATGTTGCTGAGTCCTTTGTAAGTAAAAGGCAAGAGCCCTTTTACAATCCAGGGTATGAAGATTCCTTTCTGCACTTGATGCATGAGGACCTGGAAAGAAGACAGGTAAATATACCTCTTGGTTCAGATGAAAAGGTGAGACCACTTTAGGCATAAAGTGTGGATTGGTCCTGAGGACTACCTTATCAAGATGAAACCTTGTAAAAAGAGGATTAGCCACCAAGGCCTGTAGCTCACTGATGCGGCGAGCTGATGTGACTGCAATGACGAAAATAACCTTCCAGGAAAGGAATTTCAAGGAGGTAGTGGCTAAGAGTTCAAAAGGTGGCTTCATAAGCTGACCAAGAACCAGATTTAAGTCCCATGCCACCGGAGGAGGCCTAATGGGAGGTTTAGTTAAAGTTAGGCCTCTCATGAATCTTGCAATAAGAGGACGAGAGGAAATAGGCTGTCCATTGAGAGGCTTAAGGGATGCTGCAATAGCACTCAAATGGACTCTTACTGAATTTGTCTTAAGGCCTGCATTGGAGAGATGCAGGAGATATTCCAAGAGAATTCAAAGGTAGTGCTAGAAGGTCAAGACCCTTCTCAGCACACCAAATGGAAAACCTTTTCCATTTAAAAGCATAGGAACGTCTAGTAGAAGGTGTTCTGGAAGCATGGAGGATATCCTTCACCTGCTGAGAAAGATTCCAACCTTGAAGGTCTAAGCCTTCAGCAACCAAGCCCTGAGGTGAAGGGACTTGGGGTTTGGGTGCCACAAAGTTCCCTCCTCCTGGGACAGGAGGTCTGGAGCAGCTCCCAAGTCTAGGGAGGGAGCTTGAGAGAGATGCAGAAGTAGAGGGTACCACACTTGGCGTGGCCAGCGTGGAGTTATGAGGATCATAGATCCTTGATCCCTCTGGAGCTTGAATAGAGTCTTGGGAATTAAGAGAAAGAGTAGTTACTCACCTGTAACAGGTGTTCTCCAGGAGCAGCAGGAATCAGTCCTCACATATGGGTGACGTCGGCACCGACGGAGCCCTCGCGGAGCAATTTTCCCCAGCTTTCAAAGAAACCCTTTGGGAATTGCAGCGCGCATGCGCGGTCCTCTTCCCGCCCAAGGGTGCCATCTTGCTCAGTCTGATGACATAGCTGAAAGACAGCAAAAATTAGCAAAAACGAAATTATAGAACTGCAACTCCAAGGGGAGGAGGGAGAGTTGTGAGGACTGATTCCTGCTGCTCCTGGAGAACACCTGTTACAGGTGAGTAACTACTCTTTCTCCAGGACCAAGCAGGAAGTCAGTCCTCACATATGGGACTCCCAAGCTTAAGGCTACCGGAGACCCTAAGCACAAAAAAGGAGCTCCCTCAAGCTCAGTAGCACAGAAGGAAGGAATCTTCTCTGAGTACGCCCCCAACCGGTAGCCCAACATCCGGGACGGAGGGCAGGAGTTGCCTATACCTCAAAGAGATTACGGAGGACTGCCTGTCCGAAAGCACTGTCCCTGCGGGACTCCCTCTCCAGGCAGTAATGGGCTGCGAAAGTCTGGCTTGAAGACCAAGTAGCGGCCCGGCAGATGTCTGCCAACGGAACAGAGCGGAGGTAAGCCACTGATGCAGCCTTCGCCCTAACACGATGAGCCTTGACTCGACTTTCCAACGAGAGGCCGGCTGCCTCATAAGCCCAAGCGATACAGTCAGCAATCCAGATGGACAGAGTACGCTTGGAGACAGGGAGCCCCAACTTGTTGGGGTCATAAGACACGAAGAGCTGAACAGCCTTTCGGTGCTCACGCGTACGGTCAAGGTAGAAGGTTAACGCCCTTCTACAGTCCAAGTTATGCAGGACCATCTCAGCTCGGCTGGAGTGTGGCCTGGGAAAGAAGGTCGGAAGTACCACCTCCTGGTTGATGTGAAAAGGGGAAACCACTTTAGGAAGAAACTTAGGGTGAGTCGCATGGACTACCCTATTCTTGTAGAACAGAGTATAAGGAGGATCAGAGACTAGGGCCTGTAGCTCACTAACGCGTCTAGCAGAAGTGAGGGCTACCAAGAATAAGGTTTTCCAAGAAAGAAAACGAAGATGACAGGCAGCCATAGGTTCAAAAGGCGGACAGGTAATCCGCTGTAAAACCACATTCAGATCCCAGTCAGGGGCTGGTGGGCGCAAAGGTGGTTTAAGGAGAAGGAGGCCTCTGAGGAAACGAGCCACTAGAGGGTGGCTGGAAAGAGGATTGCCATCCACCGGCATGTGATGCGCAGAAAGAGCACTGAGGTGGACCCTGACCGAGTTGGACTTAAGTCCAAGTTCGGAGAGGCAAAACAAGTATTGCAAGACCACTGATATCGAACAGGAGAAGGGATCATGAGACTGCTGAGCACACCAGACGGAGAACCGACGCCACTTCAGAGCGTAGGACTTCCGGGTGGAGGGTCGCCTGGAGGCCAAGACGACTTCCTCCACATCTGGAGGCAGCAGGAGGGGAGCCAGGACTACCCTTTCAGCAGCCAGGCCATCAGATGAAGGGACCGGAGGTTGGGGTGTAGGAGAGTCCCGTGATCCTGGGTCAGGAGATCGGGCTGAAACCCCAGAGGAAGTGGAGTGTCCACCGCCAGCTGCATTAGAAGCGGGAACCAAGGTTGCCTCGGCCACCGAGGAGCCACGAGGATCATTGAGGCTTTGTCCCGGAGAACCTTGAAGAGCGTCCGAGACACCAGTGGCATGGGAGGAATGGCATATAGAAGGCCTGTGGACCAGGAGAGAAGAAAAGCATCCGCCGCTACTCTGTGAGGATGCGGTTGTCGAGAGCAGAATTGGGGAAGTTGCCGGTTGAGAGGACTGGCAAAGAGATCCATTGTGGGTAGGCCCCATTTGAGAAAGATCCGCTGAAGCACCACCGGATCCAATCTCCACTCGTGCGGCTGGAGGATTCTGCTCAGTTTGTCTGCCAGGCAATTTTCTTGACCCGGGAGATAAACAGCTTTGAGGAGGATACCGCGGCTGACGGCCCAAGAGCACAGCTTTTGTGCTTCCCGACAGAGGGAAGGAGCCTGTGCCCCCTTGTTTGTTCACGTAGAACATCGCAACTTGATTGTCCGTCTGGACCAGCACAGACTGGTGAGAAGTGAGGTGGGAGAAGGCCCTCAGAGCTAGGCGGATAGCTCTGAGTTCCAGGAAGTTGATCTGCTGGGCAGACTCCCAAGGAGTCCAGAGGCCTTGAGTACATGTCCCTTGGCAATGTGCTCCCCAACCCAGGAGAGAAGCATCGGTCGTCAGGACCTGAGAAGGCGGAGGAGACTGAAAAGCCATTCCGAGCACTAGGTTTGGCAGATGAAGCCACCATTGAAGAGAAGAGACCAGCGGGTCGGAGATCTGTACAGAGTCCGCTAGGCTCCCAGTGGCCTGATGCCATTGTGTGCGAAGGCACCATTGAGCAGGCCGCATGTTCAGGCGGGCATTGGGGGTCACATGGACTGGAAGCCATATGGCCGAGCAGTCTCAGAAATTGCCTGGCAGAGACCAGGGAATTGCTGTGAAAGTGGCTGGCAAGATCCATGAGTCTGTTTGCCCTGTCAAGAGGCAGAAAGGCACGCGCCTGAAGCGTGTTTAATCTTGCGCCGATGAACTCGAGATCCTGAGAGGGGAGCAAAGTGGACTTTGCGAAGTTTACGACAAAGCCCAAGTGCTGGAGCAGAGCCACAGTGTGGTGCGTGGCGTGAGTGGCCTCTTGGGAAGACTGTGCTCTGATGAGCCAGTCGTCCAGGTATGGAAATACAAAGAGGCCTTGAAGTCTTAGATAAGCCGCCACCACTGCTAGACATTTGGTGAACACCCTTGGCGCGGAGGATAGGCCAAAGAGTAGTACTCTGTACTGGTAATTATTGCCCCCCACAACAAACCTGAGATATTGTCTGTGGCTGGGGTGGATGAGGATGTGAGTGTAGGCATCCTTTAGATCCAAGGAGCATAGCCAGTCTCCCTGCTGGAGGTAGGGCAGCAGGATTCCAAGGGTAAGCATCTTGAATTTTTCCTTTGCGAGGAACTTGTTGAGGTTCCGCAAGTCCAGGATGGGTCTGAGGCCTCCTGTTCTTTTTGGTATCAGAAAGTACCTGGAGTAAAAGCCTTGACCTCTCAGGTGGTGGGGCACCGGTTCCACAGCCTGTTCCTGAAGAAGACTTGCTAACTCCTGAAGGAGTAAGTCCCTGTGCAGAGGGAGTCTGAGAGGCTCCCCCGGAAAGTAGGAGGGAGGTACCTGGTGGAAGTGCAGAAGATAGCCCTCTTGGACTATGTGAAGTACCCAGGTATCTGTAGTGATGTTGGTCCAACTGTGGGCAAAGTGGACCAGTCGGCCTCCCGTGCTGAGAGAAACCAGCTGAGGGGGAGAGGCTATGCTGATGAAGTCAAAAACCCCCACCCTGCTGAGCAGGGGCCGGTGGTGCAGGCTTGGGGGCTTGCTGCCTACGTGATCCATTACCCCGTCCCTTGGCTTGCTTACCCTGCTGGGGAGCTGCCGAGGCCTGATAATGAGGGTAGTGGTGATAAGCAGCCGCCTTCCTCGGGTAAAAGGGCTTTTTCCCCGAACCCTTCTTCTTCTGAGAAGGGGCAGAGGTCTTCCTTGAGAGACGAGTCCTGGTGAGAGTCTCGGTCTCGATCTGTGCAGCCTTCTCATCCATGGGCTTGCCAAAGAGGTTGTCACCTCTGCAGGGGACATCGACCAACTTGTCCTGCACCCATGGCTCGAGGTCGGATGACTGAAGCCAAGCCTGTCGGCGGCCACCAATGCCGGCTGCGGCTACTCGAGCCGATGCCTCAAAGCCATCGTAGGCTGCTCGAGAGATAAACTTCGAGCACTCCCAAATACCAGTTGACAAGGCTTGGAACCTCTGCAAAGGTTCCTCGGAGAGACCAGCAGAGAACCCGGCTATTTCTTTAGCCAGGTCTCGTAGATACATGCCCATATAGAGCTGGTAGGTCTGGACTCGACAAGCAAGCATAGAGCCCTGGAAACACTTCCTACCGAGGGCATCCAGGCTTCGAGCCTCCCGACCGGGAGGCACCGAGGACTGCATTTTTTGACTCTTAAGTCTATGCATGGCCGATTCCACCACCATGGAATGGTGCGGTAGTTGTGCCTTTTGGAACCTGGGGCTCTTGCGGACTCGATAAATGGAATCGACCCGCTTGCTTAACACCGGCGACGATGCCGGGCTCTCCCACATGCGGAAGAGAAGTCGTTTCAGCATCGGAGGAACCGGTACAATAAAGGCCTCCTTCGGGGGAGAGTCATATTGGAGGGCATCGAGCTCTTCGACTCGAGGCTCCTCCTCGGGATCCACGGGGAAGGACAAGGCTTTGGCCATATCCCGCACGAAGTCCGAGAACCGGGTATCCTCCGGGGGGGACCGTCTCCGAGGTTCGGACTCGGGGGAGTCCGATGGGACACACCGAGTCCGAAAAGAACCAGGTGACTCTTCTTCCTCGGATTCCCAGGCTGACTCCTCGGAGGAGGAGTCGAGCGGCTCCGGTCGGGCGGGCATCGATGCCATTCGCCCCGACGCCGAGGGAGTCGGCATCGACGACCTCGGTCCCGAACGGGAAGCCGAAGGAGACCGCGACCGAGGATCGACTCGAGCCCTCATGGACTCGAGGATCGGCTCGGTCTCCGGGGTCGACTTGGAGGTCGACGTCCCGGCGGTCAGGGCAGAAGCACCGGCGAGGCCAGCGATCAATGCCCGCTGCTGGTCCATGAAGGCAGTCAGACTGCTCTCCAAGACCGTCAACCTGAGTCCGAGCTTAGGAGACCCAGCAGCCCCCGATTCGGGGCCCGACGTCGGCTCCTTCGGAGGCGAGTCCACGAGGACAACAGTACTCACGTGAGCGGGCAAGTCCATCTCGAGACGAGGATGTTTGGAAGGCCTCTCCATCTCCGAGGACCCGGGACGGGAATCGGGGCTATGCGACCTGGCCCTCGAGGAACCAGGAGCGTCCACCGATCCCGCCCTCGCGGGTTTCTTCTTCCGATGATGTTCCCGGGTAGGAGACCCCCTTTCAGAGGAACTTCGACGATGCTCAGGACCAGTCCCCCGAGACGTCGAAGCCTCTGACGAGGTCCGAGCCCGGCCGGAGTCAGAGAAGATACGTTCCCGCTGATGCTGCCAACTCCTCAACGCTTTTGAGGACATTTTGCCACACGGACCACAGATCATCGGGTCATGATCGGGTCCGAGGCAGCGGAGGCAGTAGTCGTGTGTGACGGTAAGAGACATGAGCTTCTTACACAGATCACACTTCTTAAACCCGCTGGCAGCCATCGGGGGAAAAAGGGCCCCTGCAAGGTCAAAAGACCGGGCTGCCAGTGAAAAAGTAAAAAAGGCGCGAAATCTGTCACGAAGGACAAAAAAACGAAAAATAAAGAACGGACTCGCAAACGGCGTCGCGGGTCCGGGCGGGAAAAAGAACCGGCGTCGAAACCGAGAAAAAAGACAAATAAATCAACTTTTCTGCGGGGAATTACAAACGTCTGTAGGGCTCCGTGGAAAAAAGAAGACTGAGCAAGATGGCAACCTTGGGCGGGAAGAGGACCGCGCATGCGCGCTGCAATTCCCAAAGGCTTTCTTTGAAAGCTGGGGAAAATTGCTCCGCGAGGGCTCCGTCGGCGCCGACGTCACCCATATGTGAGGACTCACTTCCTGCTTGGTCCTGGAGAATGGGTGGAAAGGCATACAGGAAGTCTTGACCCCAGTGAAGGAGGAAGGCATCCCTGGCCTGAACTCCCTGACACGGAATTCTGGAACAGAACTGGGGAAGTTTGGCATTCCACGGACTTGCAAAGAGGTCCATGTCCGGGGTTCCCCACTCTTGAAAGATTCTGAGTACCTGGTCCATGTGCAGGGACCATTCGTGTGGATGCAGAACTCGACTGAGTCTGTCTGCCCAACAGTTTTGGATTCCTGGAAGGTATACGGCCAGGAGATGGATTTGATGCTCTCTGGCGAAGGCCCACAATCTTAAAGCTTCTTAGCAAAGCGACAGAGAGCCAGTTCCTCCTTGCTTGTTTATGTAAAGCACAGTTACTTACCTGTAACAGGTGATCTCTGGGAACAGCAGGAATTAGTCCTCACATATGGGTACGTCGGTACCGACGGAGCCCGTGCGGGAAAGCTCCCCAGCTTCTTAGAATAGAAGCTTTTGGGACCTCCCACTGCACATGCGCACTGCCTTCCCGCCTTCCTGAACAGCTCTCCTCAGTTTCGAGTTTATAGCTGAGTCAACAGAGAGAGGACAGGAAGATAGATAGATAAAAGATACAACTCCTAGGGGAGGTGGGTGGGTTGTGAGGACTAATTCCTGCTGTTCCCAGAGATCACCTGTTACAGGTAAGTAACTGTGCTATCTCCAGGAACAAGCAGGAATAAGTCCTCACATATGGGGACTCCCTAGCTTAGATGCATGGGATCCCCTGTAAAGGTTCGCCATCTTCGTATGGATCTCAGGCATCCATTCTGGGAAGGTGGGCAGGAGTTGTTTAGGAATGGAACAGGTGCTTGAGGACAGCCTGGCCAAACAAGGCATCCCGGCGGGAGTCCTTGTCCAAACAGTAATGGGCTGTGAAGGTATGAACCGAGGCCCAGGTAGCGGCTCGACAGATCTGATCTATGGAAACAGAGTGCAGATGAGCCATAGAAGTTGCCATGGCCCTCACATTGTGAGCAGTGACATGGCCTTCCAGAGAAATGTTTTTGCTGTGGTAAGCAAAAGAAATACACTGAGCAATCCAATTGGAAAGTGTACGCTTGGAGACTGGAAGTCCCAAATGGGAAGGATCAAAGGCCACAAAAAGTTGAGAAGACTTTCGATGTGGCTGAGTCCTATTAAGGTAAAAAGCGAGAGCTCTTTTACAATCCAGAGTATGAAGGTTCCTCTCTGCATTGGATGCATGAGGAGCTGGAAAAAAGACAGGTAGATATACCTCTTGATTAAGATGAAAAGGCGAGACCACTTTAGGCATAAAGTGGGGATTCGTCCTAAGGACCACCTTATCATGATGAAATCTTGTGTAAGGTGGATTAGCCACTAAAGCCTGCAGCTCACTGATGCGGCGAGCCGAAGTGACTGCAATGAGGAAGATGACCTTCCAGGAAAGAAATTTCAAGGAGGTGGAAAACATTGGCTCAAAAGGTGGCTTCATAAGTTGACCGAGCACTAGATTCAAATCCCATGCGACCGGGGGTGGTCTGATGGGAGGTTTAGTGAGAGTCAGGCCTCTCATGAATCTTGCAACAAGAGGATGAGAGGAGACAGGTTGTCCATTTATATGTTTCAAGGATGCTGCAATAGCACTTAAATGGACTCTTACCGAATTCGTCTTGAGGCCTGCATTGGATAGATGCAGGAGATAATCAAGAAGAGAATTCAAAGGAAGTGCCAGAGGGTCAAGACCCTGCTGAGCACACCAAATGGAAAAACGTTTCCATTTGAAAGCATAGGAACGCCTGGTAGAGGGTTTCCTAGAGGCAGAAAGGATATCTTTCACTGGTTGGGAAAGATGAAAGTCTTGAAGGCTTAAGCCTTCAGTAACCAAGCACTGAGGTGAAGGGATTTGGGGTTTGGGTGCCACAAAGTCCCCTCCTCCTGAGACAGGAGGTCTGGCGCAGCTCCCAGATCCAAGTAGGATCCCTGGGAGAGCTGTAGAAGTAGAGGGAACCACACTTGGCGTGGCCAGCGTGGAGCTATGAGGATCATAGTTCCATGATCCCTCTGGAGTTTGAACAGAGTCTTGGGAATCAAAGGAATGGGTGGAAAGGCATATAGGAATGCCTGATTCCAATTCAGGAGAAAGGCGTCTGTAGCCTGAGCTCCCTGACACGGAGTTCTGGAACAGAACCGGGGAAGTTTGGCATTCCACGGACTTGCAAAGAGGTCTATGTCCGGGGTCCCCCATTCCTGAAAGATTCGGTTTATTTGGTCCAAATGTAGGGACCATTCGTGTGGCAGCAGAACTCGACTGAGCCTGTCTGCCCGAGAGTTTTGAACTCCTGGGAGATACACTGCTAGCAGGTGAATCTGATGCTCTCTGGCGAAGGCCCATAGTCTTAGAGCTTCGTTGCAAAGCGACAGAGAGCCCGTCCCTCCTTGTTTGTTTATGTAAAACATGGCCACCTGATTGTCCGTCTGAACTAGGACAGTGAGGTTTGGTAGGAGGGAGTGGAAGACCTTGAGGGCAAGGTAAATTGCTCGCAGTTCCAGAAGATTGATATGAAGGGTGGACTCCTGTAGAGACCAAGTGCCCTGAGTGGAGAGAGTTTGCAGATGGGCTCCCCACCCTGTTTGGGAGGCATCTGTTGTGAGGGTTGCTTGGGGTAGCAATGGTTGAAATGGAGCCCCCAACAACAGATTCTTGGTGGAAGTCCACCAGTGGAGGGACCAAAACAGACGATCGGAGGTTTGTATTTGGTCTGAGAGCGCTCCTGACGCCTGAGTCCACTGAGTGGCCAGGGTCCATTGAGCTGCTCTCATATGAAGACGAGCATAGGGCACCACATGCACTGTGGAGGCCATATGACCCAGTAGGCGTAGCATTTCCCTGGCTGTCAAGTGAGTGCTGGACTGAGCTTGGGAGGCCAAACTCAGGAGGCGCTGGCCTCGAACATGTGGAAGGTAGGCCCTTGCAGTGATGGTGTCCAACTGGGCCCCTATGAATTCTAGAGATTGAGTAGGGATGAGTTGGGACTTGGGAAGGTTTACTACCAGTCCCAGATACTGCAAAAGGCTCCTTGTGTGGTCCAGGGAAATCTGGGCCTGTGACTGAGTTGGAGCTCGGATGAGCCAGTCGTCCAGATATGGGAAGACAAAGATTCCCATGCCTCTTAGAAATGCGGCTACGACTGCCATGCATTTTGTGAATACTCTTGGAGCAGAGGCTAGACCGAAGGGGAGTACTCTGTATTGGAAATGTTTTCCCTGAAACAGAAAGCGAAGATACTTTCTGTGGGATGGATGGATGAGTATATGTGTATACGCATCCTGTAGGTCTAGAGAACAAAGCCAGTCCTGACCCTGGAGGTAAGGAAGGAGAATGCCGAGAGACAGCATTTTGAATTTCTCCTTGAAGAGAAATTTGTTCAATTCTCTCAGATCTAGGATTGGTCTGAATCCCCCTGTCTTCTTTGGAATGAGAAAATAAGGGGAGTAGAAACCGGACCCTTGTTGAGGAAGAGGAACCTCTTCTATGGCCCCTTGGGCAAGAAGAGAGGAAACCTCTTGACCCAACAGGGTTAGGAGAGATGGGGGAGAATTGAATGGTCTCACCATATGATGGGGAGGAAGGCTGGAGAAATGAAGTTTGTAACCCTCTCGAATGATAGAGAGGGTCCATTGTTCTGTTGTGATTTGTTCCCATCTGGGAGCAAAGTGAACCAACCTTCCGGGTATGGTGAGAGGTTCTGGTTGTGTTAGAACCAGAAGTGGCAAGTTCCCTAGGAGCAAGTCAAAACCCCTGAGGGGTTGGAGCCTGCTGAGCTACAGTAGCTGCTGCAGGCTTAGCTCGTGCTTGTTTGGATTGCTGACGCTTAGCAGTATAGCGAGGTTGAGAAGACTGCTGGCCAGTATTTGAAGCAACTCTGGCCTTCTTATAGTAAGGCCTTTTAAAAGACTTTTTCTTAGTAGGAATTGAAGTGGACTTTGAAAGTCTTTCCAAGGTGGCATTTTCAGCATCCATCTGGGTGGCTTTGATTTGCCACTCTTCCCCAAATAAGTTCTCACCTGTACAGGGCAGATTCCGTAAGCCATCTAGAACCCAAGGTTCCAGATCAGAGGCCTGGAGCCAAGCAAGACGTCGGGCTGCAATAGCAATGCCCGAAGCCCTACTGGCTCCCTCAAAGGAATCATATGCTGCCCTATTAGAGAACTTAGAAACCTCTAAGAGTTGTTTCACTAGGGAAAGGAATCCCTGCTTTTTATCCTCAGGGATAAAGGGGGCAAAATGCCGCACCTTTTTGGCAAGTTCCTCCAGGAACATGCCCATATAGAGACTGTAGGAATTAATCCTGGCTATAAGCATACTAGCCTGGAAAATTTTCCTACCAAAAGAGTCCAAAGTCTTACATTCCCGTCCTGGAGGGGTGGAAGAGTGCCTTTTGGTACTCCTAATCTTCTTCATTGCAGACTTCACCACAATAGAGTGGTGGGGCAATTGAGTCTTTTGGAAACCAGGAGAAGGAGGGACCCTATACATGGTGTCCAACCTACGGGAATAAGGAGACAAAGTCAAAGGATTTTCCCAGAAATCCATCAGTTGTTCTTGAAGGATTTCATGGATAGGCAGGGTAACTGCCTCCTTAGGGGCCTTTGAGTATCCCAAAATATCCAGTTTTTTGGATCTGGGTTCCTTTTCAGAGGATGTGGTAATAGAAAGGGCTGTAGCCATATCTAAAACAAAGTCTTGGAAGGACAAATCCTCTGGAGGGGACATTCTCCTTTTAGGAGAAGAGGGCTCCTCAGGTAAGTTGAGTGAAAACTCAGCAGAATCATCAGAGGAGTGAAAATCCTCAGAGGAATCGGTGCTTTCCTCTAACGCACGATACGCGTACCGATCGGTATCGATATCGGGCGTATCGGGTATGGAACCGGTATGGAGCGAAAGCCCATACGGTACCGACTTGCGTTTAGAGGTGGACGGCCTCGATACCGGCATGGCGGACGATACCGGTATCGGGCCCGGAACCGCTGAAAGCGGAACCGATGGCGTTGCAGCTTTAATGAAAGCCATGACGGCCTGCTGCATGGACTGTACAGTATCGCCCATGGACGCCATAGCTGCCTGGATGTCGGTACCGGAGTGACCCGGTACCCCAGAGCAGGCTAACAGGTGATCTGTCGAGGCCGTAGCATCGATATCAACCTGAGACCCCTGAATTGGCGTTTTTGGAAGTTGGACTTCCCGCCGGGGTTGTTTGGCTGGGGCAGGGTCCTCAAGTTCTAAGCTAAGAGCCTCTCGATGCTTTGAAGGAGATTTGCTCTTTGAGGACTTGCCCACAGAAGGTTTGGTTACCTGAGATCCATCCGGAGAAGAAGACCTGGATGACTGTGATGCTGTATTCTCTGAAGCAAACAGCACATGGAATTTGTTGGCCCGGTTCTGCAGCCCACGTTTAGACATGTGGGAGCAAGATGGGCAGTCCGGTATGGAATGGTCAGGCCCCAAACATTTCAGACACCATTCATGGGTGTCTGTGACTGAAATAACAGCATTACATTTGGTACACTTCTTAAATCCAGGGGCTGGCTTCTCCATGAGGAGAAATTGAGTAGGCCGAGAGGCCTCTCTGAAGTGACCAAAAAGCTAAAAAATAAGAAAAAAGAATTATAATTTTTTAAAGAAAGAAAGAAAAGACCGGCGATACCGGTATCGGTATGGGGAAGGCAGGTACGCGGTCTAAAGAAACAAATAAAATAACAATTTCTTCAGCGGTGACAGGAACACGACCTGCTGGCTCCGCGGAAAAAGAGAAACTGAGGAGAGCTGTTCAGGAAGGCGGGAAGGCAGTGCGCATGTGCAGTGGGAGGTCCCAAAAGCTTCTATTCTAAGAAGCTGGGGAGCTTTCCCGCACGGGCTCCGTCGGTACCGACGTACCCATATGTGAGGACTTATTCCTGCTTGTTCCTGGAGATAACATGGCTACCTGATTGTCCGTAAGAATGAGGACTGTCTTGTAGCTGAGCAGGGTATGAAAGACCTTCAGAGCTAGAAAAACTGCTCGGAGCTCCAAGTGGTTGATATGTAGTGAGGTCTCCTGTGGAGACCAAGTGCCCTGAGTGGAGAGGTCTTATAGATAAGCTCCCCAACCTGTTGGGGAGGCATCTGTTGTGAGGGTTGCTTGGGGCAACAACTGTTGGAAGGGGGACCCCAGCAACCGAGCAGTTGTAGCATCTCCCGGGCAGTTAAATGGCTCTTTGACTGAATCTGGGAGGCTAACTGCACTAGGCGTAGGCAACGGGCCTGAGGAAGATAGGCCCTTGCAGTGGTAGTTATCTAGCCAGGCCCCTATGAACTCTAGGGACTGAGTAGGGGTGAGCTGGGACTTTGGGAGATTTACCACAAGTCCCAGATACTGCAGAATGCGCATTGTGCAGTCCAGGGCAGTCTGGGCCTCTGACTGAGACGGAGCTTGGATGAGCCAGCCGTCCAGGTATGGGAATACAAATATCCCCAGAGTGCATAGAAATGCAGCTACTACTGCCATGCATTTGGTGAACACTCTTGGAGCAGAGGCCAGACCGAAAGGAAGCACCCTGCATTGGTAATGCTTCCCTTGGAAAAGGAAACGGAGGAACCTTCTGTGAGATGGATGGATGAGGACATGGGTGTACGCATCCTTGAGATCTAGAGAACAAAGCCAATCCTGACTCTGAAGGTATGGAAGGAGAGTGCCTAGAGAAAGCATCTTGAATTTCTCCTTGCATAGAAATTTGTTCAATTCTCTGAGATCTAATATGGGTCTGTAGCCCCGTTTTCTTTGGGATCAGAAAGTAGGGGGAGTAAAACCCTGACCCTTGTTGAAGAAGAGGTACCTCTTCTAATGCCCCTTGGGCAAGAAGGGCAGCCACCTCCTGACCTAGAAGGTCGAGGAGAGATGTTGGAGAATAGAAATGTCTCACCATGGTGTGAGGAGGAAGGTTCGAGAAATGAAGTTTGTATCCCTCCCTTATGATGGAGAGGGTCCACTGCTCTGCTGTAATTTGCTCCCATCTGGGAGCAAAATGAGCTAACCTTCCTGGAATGGTGAGAGGCTCTGGCTGTTTCAGAGCCAGAAAGGCTAAGTTCTCTAGCATCAAGTCAAAAGCCCTGAGGAGGCTGGGTCTGCTGAGTTGCAGCAGCCCCTGTAGGCTTAGGCCTGGCCTGCTTAGGTTGGTGACGCTTAGCAGCAAAACGACCTGTAGAAGATTGCTGGCCAGAAGCAGTATGGAATCTGCCTTTCTTGAGGAAAAAAGACTTCTTGAAAGGTTTTTTCTTGGCAGGAATGGAGGTTGACTTTGAAAGTCTATCCAAAGCAGAATTTTCTGCATCCATTTGAGTGGCTTTTATTTGCCAATCTTTGCCAAACAGGTTTTCTCCTGTACAAGGAAGATTTCCCAGCTAAGCAATTCTGCGTGCAGCTATGGCAATGGCCGAAGCTCTGCTGGCACCCTCAAAGGAGTCAAAAGCTGCCCGGTTGGAAAACTTTGAAATATCTTGAGTATGCTTAAGCCAAATAAGAAATTCTTCCCTTTTATCTTCTGGAAGAAAAGGGAGGAAAGTGTGTAGCTTATCTGCAACTTCTTTCAGAAACATCCCCATACAAAAGACTATAGGAGTTGATTCTGGCAATGAGCATACTGGCTTGGAAGATTTTCCTACCAAAAGCATCCAAGGTCCTGCATTCTCTTCCTGGAGGAGCAGAGGAGTGTCTTTTTGCACTCTATCTTTTTCATAGCTGACTCCACCACAATAGAATGGTGAGGAAGCTGTGTTTTATGAAAACCAGGACAAGGAGGGACACTGTACATGGTGTCCAACCTACGAGAATGAGGAGAGATAGTGAGAGGAGTCTCCCATAAGTCAATCATGTGATCATAAAGAATCTCATGAATTGGCAAGGTGACTGCCTCCTTAGGAGCCTTGCGATTACCTAAAATATCTAATTTTTTAGCTCTAGGCTCTGATTCAGAGGTTACTGAAATAGAAAGCCCTTTAGCCACTTCTCTTATGAAGTCTTGAAAGGACAAGTCTTCTGGAGGAGACATTCTTCTTTTTGGAGAAGGCTCTTCAGGAAGGGCTATGGATACTTCAGCAGATGCCTCCGATGCATCAGAATCTTCGGAGGAATCAAAGTATCGACTGTCAGGGTGCTCTTTCAAAGCTCGATACGCGTACCGAGCCGTATCGACATCGGGCGATATCGGTATCGGTTCGGTACCGATGGGCACCCCTGGGCAGGGAACCGCTGCAGTCGACACCATGGCCAGTCGATGCAGTCGGTACCGGTACCGGCATTGGTGCCGGTACCTGGGCTGATACCGACAACGGAGTTTGTTGTTGTATCAGCGGCGTCGCAGCTTGAATGAAGGCCCTGATAGCCTGCTGCATGGATAGAACATTCTGATCCATCGACGCCATGAATGCCTGGAATTCGGTACCAGAAAGTTGTGCCGGTACCCCAGAGCATTCTAACAGGTGATCGGTCGAGGCCGTGCCATCGATGTCAACCTGTAACCCCATAGGTGGAGCTTTGGAAGCCAGAGCTTCCAGCCGGGGTAGTTTTGCCGGTGCAGGATCCTCGAGGGCAAGCCCGGAGGCATCTCGATGCTTGGAAGGAGATCTACCCTTCGAGGACCGGCTGGATTTATGTTTGGTTAAATGAGATCCATGGGAGGAAGAAGCAGCCCTGGGAGACGTCGATGCCACTGAAGCTGCATCAGAGGGAAACGGCACATGGAGCTTGGCTGCTCGGTTCTGTAACCCTCGTTTGGACATCAAGGAGCAGGACGAACAATCCAAAATGGAGTGGTCAGGACCCAAACATTTGAGACACCATTCATGGGTGTCGGTAACAGAAATAGTACCGCTGCACTTAGTGCATTTTTTAAACCCGGAGGCTGGTTTTTCCATGAGGAAAAGGTTTCGTGAGGCCTAAGGCCCAAAAAGGAAAAACACACTAAGTGAGGGAAAAAAATATATATTTTTTTTTTAAGAAAAAGAAAGAAAGACCGGCGGTACCGGTCCGACGTCGGAGAAGGCAGACGCGCGACCAAAGAAATACAATAAAATAAAGAACTTCTTCAGCGGTGACAGGAACACAACCTGTTGGCTCCGCGGAAAAGAAGAACTGGAGAGAGGCGGTTGGAAAGGCAGCGCGCAGGCGCTGTGGGATGCTCCCAAAAGCTTTCTTTTTTTTGGAAAGCTGGGGGAACGTTTCCGCGCAGGCTCCGTCGGTACCGACGTACCCATATGTGAAGACTCATTCCTGCTTGTTCCTGGAGATAGTTTGTAGAGCTAAGCAGTCTGTGGGCCCAGTCCTCAGGAAAATAAGCCTTTGCCTGAAGGGTATCTAGTCTCGCCCCTATGAACTCTATGTTCTGTGAGGGGAGCAAAGAGGACTTTACGACAAAGCCTAGATGCTGGAGAAGAGATACAGTGCGAAGGGTTGCTTGTCTGGTCTCCTGTGGAGACTGACCCCTGATGAGCCAGTCGTCCAGGTATGGGAAGACAAAGATGCCCTGGTTTCTGAGATAGGCCGCCACCACCACCAGGCACTTGGTGAAAACCCCGGGAGCGGAGGTTAGGCCAAAGGGAAGTACCCTGTACTGAAAATGATTTCCTCCCACTAGAAATCTGAGATATTGTATGTGGTCTCGATGAATGAGGATGTGAGTATAAGCATCCTTTAGGTCTAAGGAGCATAGCCAATCTCCCTGCTGGAGGGTAGGGCAGCAGTATCCCAAGGGTAAGCATCTTGAACTTTTCCTTCTCCGGGAACTTTTTGAGATTTCACAAGTCTAGGATGGGCCTGAGGACTCCTGTCCTTTTTGGTACCAGAAAGTACCTTGAATAGAAGCCTTGGCCTCTCAGGTGGTGAGGCACCGGTTCCACCACCTGCTCCTTTAGAAGACTTTCCAACTCCTGAAGGAGGAGGTTCCTGTGAAGAGGGAGTCTTGAAGGCCTTCCTGGAAAATAGGAGGGGGGTAACTGTTTGAAGTGGAGCAAATAGCCATTTTGGACTACGTTCAGCACCTAGGTATCCCCTGTTATGGTTGACCACCTGTGGGCATATAGTGTCAGCCGGCCTCCCGTGCTGAGAGGAGCCAGCTGAGGAGGAGAGGCTATGCAATGGGAGTCAAAACCCCGCTCCCTGCTGTACAGGAGTCGGAGCTGATGGCTTGGGGGTTTTCTGCCTACGGGGCCCATGTCCCTGCCCCCTGGCCTGCTGACCCTGATGGGGAGCTGTAGAGGCCTGAAATTGAGGGTAGGATTTGTAGGCAGTAGCCTTCCTCGGGTAAAAGGGCTTTTTCCCCGAGCCCTTCTTCTTCTGAGAAGGGGGAGAATTTTTCCTGGACAGCCTTGTACTGGTTAGAGTCTCAGACTCGAGTTCTGCAGCCTTTTCAGCCATGGGTTCACCAAAAAGGTTCTCACCTCTGGGAGGAGAGTCCACAAGGACTACAGGACTTACGTGTCCAGCAGACTCCGGCTCCACTCGAGGTATTTTTGGAGGCTTTTCCTGTTCCACGGGCCCGGGACGAAGGTCGGGGGTCTGAGACCTAGCTCTCGAGGAGCCAGGGACCTCTTCCGACGACACCCTCGCGAGCCGTTTCTTCCTCTTTCATTCCCGGTCGGGGGACCCCCTGTCCGAGGAGCCCCCGACGGTGCTCGGGATCTGATTCCCGAGATGTCGAGGACTCAGACGAGGTCCGGGCCCGGCCGGAGGCCGAGTCGGAGAAAAGCCTTTCCTTTTTGGTGCTGATTACTTCGAAGCGCCATGGAAGACATTTTTCCACATGGTCCACAGATCTTAGGATCGTGGTCAGGACCGAGGCACCGAAGGCAGCAGTCATGTGTGTCGGTGAGAGACAGTTTCTTGCACCGATCACACTTTTTGAAACCACTGGAAGCCATCGGGGGAAAAAGAGAGTCCCCGCGAGGTCAAAGGACCGGCCTTCCAGGGAAAAAGAAAAAAAGGGCGCGAACGCCAGCCACGAAGGGCAAAACCCAAAAAAATTAGGTCGGGCTCGATACTGGTGTACCGAACCCGACAGGAGGGGAACCGGCGTCGAACTGGAGAAAAAATAGCAAAGGAATCGCGAAAAAATCTATTTTCCGGGAGGACTAGAACACACGTCCGATGGGCTTCACGGAAAAAGAGAGACTGAGCAAGATGGCACCTTTAGGCGGGAAGGGAACCACGCATGCGTGCCTGCATTCCCAAAGGCTTTCTTGAAAAGCTGGGGAAATGCTCCGTAAGGGCTCCATCGACGTCAATGTCACCCCATATGTGAGGACTGACTTCCTGCTTGGTCCTGGAGAATGGAGAATTTCCAATTCCTTTGCTCTGGGTTCCTCTTCAGGAGCTACTGTGATTGAAAGACCTTTGGCCATATCATGGATAAAATCCTGAAAGGACATGTCCTCTGGAGGTGACATTCTGCACTGGGGAGAATAGGGATCTTCTGGGAGAAACCCTCTAGTACCAGCAGAATTGTCAGTGTCTTCAGAATCGGAGAATTCGAAGTATTCCTGACCCCAATGCTCTTGCAAAGCCCGGTCCCGGTATTGATCAAAGTCGGTACCGAGTTGATCAGATACCGATTGGTCGATTTCAGCCAGAGATGAAATCTGGCGTGGTGTGGCATTGGACCAACGGTACCGCAGCTGAGAGAAGAGCTGCGATGCTGCGTTCGATAGCGAGGAACCTCTGGTCTATAGACGCTGTCTATGCCTGGGTGTAGGTACCCGTAAAAACGGCCGGAACCCCTGAGCATGGCACAGGTAGTTCTTGCGAGGTTGGAGCCGAGAACATCCTGAAGACCCATTGATGCTTTGGAAGCTGAAGCCTCCCGCCGAGGCTGTTTTGCCGGTGTGGTTCCCTCAAGAGCAATACCAATGGCCTCTCGATGCTTAGCAGGAGAGCTACCCTTTGAGGACTGGCTTTTATGTTTAGTTACCTGAGATCCATGGGAGGAAGAAGCAGCCCTTGACGATGTCGATGTAATGGATCTGGCATCCGAAGAAAAGAGGGTACCGAGCTTTGCAGCCCGGTTCGGTTCTGTCTTCCTCTTTTAGTCATCCCCATACAGGAGAGACATTCAGTTGGAGAATGTTCAGGCCCTAAACATTTCAGACACCAATCATGGGTGTCAGTGAATGAAATGGTACCGCCACACTTAGTACATTTTTTAAAACCACTGGTTGGTTTTTCCATGTTTTGGGAATATGGGGCCTAGTGCCCAAAATGGTGCCTAGCACCAAAAGAGAAATGTTTCTGAAGAGAAACAGTTTAAAGTATAAATTTTTTTTTTTTTAAAAAGAAAGGAAACGGTGGTAACGGTAAGCGTCGTGCAGCAAGCAAACGTGACAACAAGAAAACAAATTTAAAGACGGAATTTGCTGCGGTGACAGGGATTAGATCCTGTCGGCTCTGCGGAAAACGAAGAACTGAAGAGGGACAGTTGGAAAGGCAGTGCGCATGTGCTGAGGGATGCTCTCAAAAGCGTTCCTATTGGAAGCAGGGGAGCGTTCCAGCGCAGGCTCTGTCGGTACCGACGATACCCATATGTGAAGACTACATTCCTGCTTGTTCCTGGAGATTGCTTATCCTGGCAATGCAATCTCAGGATCCCAAACCTGTTCAGGGTGTTTCAGAGGGCCAAACCGCACCTTTCTAAGTCTGTTCAGGATGCAGCCAGTCTACTACCAGGTAATATGGCCCTCTCATTCTTAGACCACCAGTTCTGGTCCAAATATATATATTCCTCTCTCTTGATGAGGAGCATCCCACCTTTCTGAAGTTGGATACTCTCTTAACTCTTACCAAACACCTTGGAGCTTCCATTCCCCTAGCCCTGCAAGCTATATTGATGATTGTGATCACCACCATGGCCTGGATCTATTATGGGTTAGTTTGATACTTATGTGAATGGAAGAGAGCACCAGAGGTCTATTCAGGTGGTGCGGTTTCTACTTTCCATCTATTAACATAAGGCGTGAGGCAAGGTTCTGCCCTTTTTGCAACTCTAATTTGTATCCGGCGCCATTTTGTCTGGTTTTGCATTCCCCTCAGTTGGAGCTTTGAGTTTATGCTGACGATATTCTTATTTTTGAGGAATTAACACTTTCTGGAGGTTTCTGACCATTGAATTTGGTACAGTCTTGAGTCTATCCCATCACTGGTTGTAATCTTGTGGTTAGATGATTTAACCTAGTAAAACAGAAGCTATGGTTCTTTATCAGGATTAAGCACAGTTACTTACCTGTAACAGGTGATCTCTGGGAACAGCAGGAATAAGTCTTCACATATGGGTACGTCGGTACCGACGGAGCCTGCGCGGGAACGCTCCCCAGCTTCCCAAAAAGGAAAGCCTTTGGGAGCATCCCACAGCGCCTGCGCGCTGCCTTACCGCCTTTCCTAACCGCCTCTCCTCAGTTCGGTTTTAAAGCTGAGACAAAGAGAGAGAGAGGAAAGGAAAGACAGATAGAGAGATACAACTCCTAGGGGAGGTGGGTGGGTTGTGAAGACTTATTCCTGCTGTTTCCAGAGATCACCTGTTACAGGTAAGTAACTGTGCTATCTCCAGGAACAAGCAGGAATGAGTCTTCACATATGGGGACTCCCTAGCTAGAGATGCCTGGGAGATCCCTGAGGTTATGAGACCCTGGAAAGGGCTCTACCTCCTCCTATGGACCTCAGGCATCCATTCTGGGAAGGAGGGCAGGAGCTGATTACGAATGGAACAGGTGTTTGAGAACAGCCTGACCAAACAAGGCATCCCGGCGGGAGTCCTTGTCCAAGCAGTAATGGGCTGTGAAGGTATGAACCGAGGCCCAGGTGGCCGCTCGACAGATTTGGTCGATGGACACAGAATTTAGATGAGCCATAGAGGTGGCCATTGCCCTCACATAATGAGCTGTGACATGGCCCTCCAGAGAAAGGTTCTTACTCTGGTAGGCGAAAGAAATACACTGAGCAATCCAATTGGACAGTGTTCTCTTAGAGACTGGAAGTCCCAAATGAGAGGGATCAAAAGCAAAAAAGAGTTGAGAAGACTTTATATGTTGCTGTGACCTTTGTAAGTAAAAAGCAAGAGCTCTCTTACAATCCAGAGTATGAAGATTCCTCTCTGCACTTGATGCATGAGGAGCTGGAAAAGAGACAGGTAAATATACCTCTTGATTAAGATGAAAAGGTGAGACCACTTTAGGCATAAAGTGTGGATTGGTCCTAAGGACTACCCTATCATGATGGAATCTTGTATAAGGTGGATTAGCCACTAAGGCCTGCAGTTCACTGATGCGGCGAGCTGAGGTGACTACAATGAGGAAAATAACCTTCAAGGAAAGACATTTCAGGGAGGTAGTGGCTAAGGGTTCAAAAGGTGGCTTCATAAGCTGACCAAGAACCAGATTTAAGTCCCATGCCACCGGAGGAGGTCTAATGGGAGGTTTAGTTAAAGTTAGGCCTCTCATGAATCTTGCAATAAGAGGATGAGAGGAAATTGGGTGTCCATTGATGGGCTTAAGGGATGCTACAATAGCACTCAAATGGACCCTTACTGAATTCGTCTTAAGGCCTGCATCGGAAAGATGCAGGAGATATTCCAATAGAGAATTCAAAGGTAGTGCTAGAGGGTCAAGACCCTTCTTAGTACACCAAATGGAAAACCTTTTCCATTTAAAAGCATAGGAACGTCTAGTAGGTGGTTTCCTGGAAGCATGAAGGATATCCTTCACCTGCTGAGAAAGATTCCAATCCTGAAGGTCTAGGCCTTCAGCAACCAAGCTCTGAGGTGAAGGGACTTGGGGTTTTGGTGCCACAAAGTCCCCTCCTCCTGAGACAGTAAGTCTGGAGCAGCTCCCAAGTCTAGGGAGGGAGCTTGAGAGAGATGCAGAGGTAGAGGGTACCACACTTGGCGTGGCCAGCGTGGAGCTATGAGGATCATAGATCCTTGATCCCTCCGGAGATTGAACAGAATCTTGGGAATTAAAGGAATGGGTGGAAAGGCATACAGGAAGTCTTGACCCCAGTGAAGGAGGAAGGCATCCTTGGCCTGAACTCCCTGACACGGAATTCTGGAACAGAACCGGAGAGGTTTGGCATTCCACGGACTTGCAAAGAGGACTATGTCCGGGGTTCCCCACTCTTGAAAGATTCTGAGTACTTGGTCCATGTGCAGGGACCATTCGTGTGGAAGCAGAACTCGACTGAGTCTGTCTGCCCAAGAGTTTTGGATTCCTGGAAGGTATACGGCCAGGAGATGGATTTGATGCTCTCTGGCGAAGGCCCACAATCTTAAAGCTTCGTTGCAAAGCGACAGAGAGCCAGTTCCTCCTTGCTTGTTTATGTAAAACATTGCTACTTGATTGTCCGTATGAATGAGGACTGTCTTGTAGCTGAGCAGAGTATGGAAGACCTTGAGAGCTGGAAAAACTGCTCGGAGCTCCAAGTGGCTGATATGGAGATAGGTCTCCTGTGGAGACCAAGTGCCTTGAGTGGAGAGGTCTTGCAGATGAGCTCCCCAACCTGTTTGGGAGGCATCTATTGTGAGGGTTGCTTGGGGTAACAACTGTTGGAAGGGGGACCCCAGCAACAGATTTTGGGTGGACTTCCACCACTGGAGACACCAAAGAGGCGCCTGGAGATTGCTATTTTGTCTGACAGAGCACCTGATGCTTGAGTCCACTGGGTGGACAAATTCCATTGAGCTGCTCTCATGTGAAGGCGAGCATAGGGGACCACATGCACTGTGGATGCCATGTGGCCTAGCAGTTGCAGCATCTCCCGGGCAGTTAAATGGCTCTTTGACTGAATCTGGGAGGCTAACTGCACCAGGCGTAGGCAACGGGCCTGAGGAAGATAGGCCCTTGCAGTGGTAGTATCTAGCCAGGCCCCTATGAACTCTAGGGATTGAGTAGGGGTGAGCTGGGATTTTGGGAGATTTACCACAAGTCCCAGATACTGCAGAATGCGCCTTGTGCAGTCTAGGGCAGTCTGGGCCTCTGACTGGGATGGAGCTCGGATGAGCCAGTCGTCCAGGTATGGGAATACAAAAATTCCCAGAGTGCGTAGAAATGCAGCTACTACTGCTATGCATTTGGTGAACACTCTTGGAGCAGAGGCCAGATCGAAAGGAAGTACCCTGTATTGGTAATGCTTTCCTTGGAAAAGGAAATGGAGGAACCTTCTGTGAGAAGGATGGATGAGGACATGTGGGTATGCATCCTTGAGATCTAGAGAACAAAGCCAATCCTGACTCTGAAGGTATGGAAGGAGATTGCCCAGAGAAAGCATCTTGAATTTCTCCTTGCATAGAAATTTGTTCAATTCTCTGAGATCTAATATGGGTCTGTAGCCCCCCTGTCTTCTTTGGAATGAGAAAATAGGGGGAGTAAAACCCTGACCCTTGTTGAAGAAGAGGTACTTCTTCTATTGCCCCTTGGGCAATAAGGGTAGCCACCTCCTGATCTAGAAGGTCGAGAAGAGATGTTGGAGAATTGAAGTGTCTCACCATGGTGTGAGGAGGAAGGTTTGAGAAATGAAGCTTGTAGCTCTCCCTTATGATAGAGAGGGTCCACTGCTCTGTTGTAATTTGCTCCCATCTGGGAACAAAATGAGCTAACCTTCCTGGAATGGTGAGAGGCTCTGGCTGTTTTAGAGCCAGAAAGGTTAAGTTCTCTAGCATCAAGTCAAAAACCCTGAGGAGGTTGGGACTGCTGAGTTGCAGCAGCCCCTGTAGACTTAGGCCTGGAGTGTTTAGGTTGCTGATGCTTAGTAGCAAAGCGACCTGTAGATGATTGTTGGCCAGAAGTAGAAGGGAATCTGCCCTTTTTGAAAAAAAGACTTCTTGAAAGGTCTTTTCTTGGCAGGAATGGAGGTTGTCTTTGAAAGTCTATCCAGAGTAGAATTTTCTGCATCCATTTGAGTGGCCTTTATTTGCCACTCTTTGCCAAACAGATTTTCACCTGTACAGGGGAGATTTCCCAAACCATCCTGGACCCAAGGTTCTAAATCAGAAGCTTGGAGCCAAGCAATTCTGCGAGCAGCTATGGCAATGGCCGAAGCTCTGCTGGCACCTTCAAAGGAGTCAAAAGCTGCATGGTTGGAAAAACTTTGAAATGTCTTGAGTATGCTTGAGCCAAAGAAGGAATTTCTCCCTTTTATCCTCTGGAAGAAAAGGGAGGAAAGTGTGCAGTTTATCTGCAACTTCTTTTAGAAACATACCCATGTAAAGACTATAGGAATTGATTCTGGCAATGAGCATACTGGCCTGGAAGATTTTCCTGCCAAAAGCATCCAAGGTCCTGCATTCTCTTCCTGGAGGGGCAGAAGAGTGTCTTTTTGCACTCTATCCTTTTCATAGCCGACTGCACCACAATAGAATGGTGAGGAAGCTGTGTTTTATGAAAACCAGGACAAGGAGGGACACGGTACATAGTGTCCAATCTACGAGAATGAGGAGAGATAGTGAGAGGAGTCTCCCATAAGTCAATCATGTGCTCATAAAGAATCTCATGAATTGGCAAGGTGACTGCCTCCTTAAGAGCCTTAGAATAACCTAAAATATCCAATTTTTTAGCTCTAGGCTCTGATTCAGAGGTTACTGAAATAGAAAGTCTTTTAGCCACTTCTCTTATGAAGTCTTGAAAGGATAAGTCCTCTGGACGAGACATTCTTCTTTTTGGAGAAGGCTGTTCAGGAAGGGCTATGGATACTTCAGCAGACTCCTCTGATGTATCAGAATCATCAGAGGAATCAAAATATCGCCTGTCAGGGTGGTCTTCTAAAGCTCGGTACGCGTATCGAGCGGTATCGACATCGGGCGTCATCGGTACCGGCTCGGTACCGACGAGCATCCCTGGACAGGGAACTGCTGCAGTCAGCATCCTGGTCGATGTCGATGCAGTCGGTACTGGTATCGGCGCTGGTGCCGGTACCGATACCGACAACGGAGTTTGTTGTGGTATCAGCGGCGTCGCAGTTTGAATGAAGGCCGTGATAGCCTGCTGCATGGATAGAACATTGTGATCCATCGACGCCATGAATGCCTGGAATTCGGTACCAGAAGGTTGCGCCGGTACCCCAGAGCATTCTAACAGGTGATCGGTCGAGGCCGTGCCATCGATGTCAACCTGTAACCCCATAGGTGGAGCTTTGGAAGCCGGAGCTTCCCGCCGGGGCTGTTTTGCCGGTGCAGGATCTTCGAGGGCAAGCCCAGAAGCAACTCGATGCTTGGAAGGAGATCTACCCTTCGAGGACCGGCTGGATTTATGTTTGGTTACCTGATATCCATGGGAGGAAGAAGCAGCCCTGGAAGACGTTGATGCCACTGAAGCTGCATCAGAGGGAAACAGCATATGGAGCTTGGCTGCTCGGTTCTGTAAACCTCGTTTAGACATCAAAGAAAAGGATGGACAATCCTGAATGGAGTGTTCAGGACCCAAACATTTAAGACACCATTCATGGGTGTCAGTAACAGAAATAGTACCGCTGCACTTAGTGCATTTTTTAAACCCGGAGGCTTGTTTTTCCATGAGGAAAAAATTCTTTGTGAGGCCCAAAGAAGAAAAACACACTAAGTGAGGGAAAAACTATATATATATTTTTTTTTTATAAGAAAAGAAAGAAAAGACCGGCAGTACCGGTCCGAAGTCGGGGGCAGACGCGCGACCGAAGAAATAAAATAAAATAAAGAACTTCTTCAGCGGTGACAGGAACACGACCTGCTGGCTCCGCGGCAAAGAAGAACTGAGGAGAGGCGGTTAGGAAAGGCGGGAAGGCAGCGCGCAGGCGCTGTGGGATGCTCCCTAAGGCTTTCCTTTCTGGGAAGCTGGGGAGCGTTCCCGCGCAGGCTCCGTCGGTACCGACGTACCCATATGTGAAGACTCATTCCTGCTTGTTCCTGGAGATTGTGTATGATCCCACATAAATCTGTGATTTTAGGGACTTTGGCTGTACTGATATCATGTGTTGTGCGGTATTTACATGTACTGCTTAATCATTCTTTTTCATTTTGGCCCGAGACAGAAACTGCAAAGGCGGCAGCGTATTTTAAATTATGTATGGTACGTCCATTGAAATTTTACTTGGCTTAATATTTTAGGATGGTAGTGCAAGTTCTTGTTTTAGAGAGCTTGGATTACTGTAATTTGATCTATTTAGGTCTTCTATATAGTGCGATGCTTCCTGTTCAACTTGCACAGAACTCTGCTGCTCGTGTAATTTGTGGTGCATGACTGGTTGATCACATTCAGCCATTGTTGAAGGAACTCCACCGGCTGCCAGTGTATTATCAGGTAGAATTTAAAGTTGTAATATGGTTTTTAAATTGTTGCATTCATTGCAACTAAATGAGTTGCAAGGATGTTTGCATGAGTATTGCCCTGTAAGAAAGTTAGGTACAGCATCCTAAGGTCTTTTGGAGATCCCCTCCCTTTCAATGGGGTATACAGTTTCAGCGAGGGGTACTTTTTTCCAGTTTGGCGCCCATTTAGTGGAATGGTCTTTGTATCCTTGCAGTCTGTTAAGGATTATTTAATGCTTTATAAACCGGAGAAAGGTTTTTTCCATATAGCATTTGTTTAATCGTGTTTTTATCGTCTTGCTTTGTTTTAAAGACTATGCATGCTTTATTGAACCCGATTAGAAATTCTGGAGAGGTAATAAACGCTTAAATACATAGTAAAGTATATAACGGCAGATAAAGACCAGCATGGTCCATCTAGTCTGCCCAGCAAGGTGGCAAAAGTAGGTGTACCCGCCACTCCGTGCAGGTCACCCCTTCCCATGCCTTTGTTTAGGGGTGTACCCACCCCGCTCCATGCAGGTCACCTCTACTTGTTGAGATAGAGACAGTTAAGTTTATTTTGATTTTATCCTGTTTCTAGAAAGGCATCCACTGTGTCTGTCTCATGCCATTTTGAATTCTGTCATTGTATTTGCCCCCACCACTTCCATTGAGAGGGCATTCCAAGCATCCACCACCCTTCAATGAAAAAAGTATTTCCTGACACTGCCTTTCAGTTTACCGCCTTGCAGCTTCATGTTATGCCCTCTAGTATTACAGCTTTCCTGTCTTTGAAAAACGTTTGTTTGGGTGAAGGGAGATAGTTCCGCATATCACTCCTGAATCTATTTCTTTATGAAGAGAGTGGTAGATCTGTGGAATAGTCTCCCGGTGGAGGTGGTAGAGATGAGGACAGTATCTGAATTTAAAAAAGCATGGGACAAACACAGAGGATCTCTAAAGGAAAAAAGGGGACTATTGTAGTTGTTGATATGGAAGGACAGACTAGATAGAAAAAGACCTCATGGCCTATGTTTCTATGTTTCCTTAAGTATTTCAAGGTCTGTATTATATCTCCCTTTTCCCTCCTCTCCTCTACAGTATACATATAGTCTCCAAAACTGAACACAATATTCCAAGTGAGTCCTCACCAGCTACTTGTACAGTGGCATTAACACCTTTCTGCTGGTAATTCCTCTCTGTATGCAACAGCATCTTTCTGGCTTTGGCCACCACCTTGTCACATTGTTTCTGAGGATTTCAAAGTGGTGAATCACTCACTCCAAGGTCCTTCTCCTGGTCCATGCACACAAACCTATTGCCCGCTATCTCATACAAATCCCTTGGATTTCTGCATCCCAAATGTATGACACTACATTTTCTAAACATTAAAACTTAACTGCCAAGCATTAAGACCATGCTTCCAGCTTTTACAGATTTTTCCCCGTGTTATCCACTCCCTCAGGGGAGTCCACTCTGTTGCAAGTTTTCGTGTCATCTGCAAAATGACAGACTTTTCCATTCAGTCCTTCAGCAATATCACTCACAAATACATTGAACAGTACAGTGTCCAGGATCGATCCATGGGGCACGCCACTAATCACCTTCCTTTCATCCGAGTGAGCTCTGTTTACCATCACCGTCAACTGTCAATCAACAAATTTCTGATCCAGTTCGCCACCTTGGGACCCATCCCCAGGCTGGTCAGTTTTTTTGACAAGCCTCCTATGAGGAACAATATCAAAAGCTTTGCTGAAATCTAGGTAGATCACATCCATCGCCTGCCCTTGGAACTACTTCTCTGGTCACCCAAAGAACTCAATCAGATTTGTTTGCCATGATAGTCCTTTGATAAAACCATGTTACCTCGGATCATGCAACCTATTGGTTTCAAGAAAGTCCACTATTCTCTCTTTCAGGAGCGCCTCCATTACTTTTCCAGTCACCGAGATAAGGCTTACTGGCCTGTAGTTTGCCACTTCTTCCCTATTACCACTTTTGCAAAGAGGTACCACATTGGCCCTTTTCCAGTCCTGCAGAACTTCTCCTGTCTCCAAGGATCTATTAAAAACATCCTTTAAAGGCCCTGCAAAAACCTCTCTGAGCTCTTTCGGTATCCTGAGATGAATCACATCCGGTCCATGGTTTTGTCCACTTTCAGTTTTGCAATCTGTTCAAACATCTTCTGTGAATGGTGTATCATCTACTCCATTTCCATTTGTATATTTGTCAATCACAGGTGGTCCTTTCTTCAGGATTTTATTTAGTAAAAACAGAACAGGCGCCTTTCTCTGGCCCTTTTCAAATCCAGGCTGAAAACTCACTTCTTCTCAGCTGATTTCGGACCTCGACTCACCTGATCTATGTGTTTCTTTACCATTTCCCCTAGACGTATCCCTGTCTACACCTATGTTGTCTGTCTTGACTAGACTGCAAGTTCTGATGAACAGGGCCTGTCTCTTACATGTCTGTTCAGCACTGCGTACGTCTTGTAGCGCTATACAAATGCCTAGTAGTAGTAGAACAGAAGTATTCGTTTAACATCTTCACTTTTTCAATGTCACTTTCCAAGAATCCGTTCTCAGCACTTCTGAGTCTTGCAATTTTAACCCTGATCTTCCTCTTCTCCCAAATATACCTGAAAAGGTTTTATCACTACGCTTTAGATCTTTAGCTATTTTTTCTTCTGCCTTTGATTTTGCTATCCTTATTTCTTTTTGCCTCTTATCTTTATCCTGTATTCTTTTTGGCGTTCCTCTGTTTGTGAAATTCTGAATTTTGTGAAAGCTGTGTTTTTTGCCTTTATTTGTGCAGCCACTCTTTTAGAAAACCAAAACTTGTTTTTATTTACTTTCCTTACATATGTACAGTGCCTTGTGAAAGTATTCATCCCCTCTTTTTTTGTACTATTCTGTCGCATTACAACCTGGAATGAAAATGGAGGAGGTTCATTTGAATGTTAGGTAATGGACCTAACAATATAGTCCAAATTGGTGAAGTAGAATGACAATGAAATACCTTATATATATAAAAAAAAAAGTAGAAATTGAAAAGTTGTGAGTGTATATGTATTCATCCCTTTTGCTATGAAACCCCTAAATAATATTTGGCCCAACCAATAAACCTCAAAAGTCACATAATTAGTTGATTATCTTTATTGACATTTGATATACCGCCTAGGCACGAGGCATTACAGCGGTGTACATTAAAAAATTACGGGCTGCAGGAAAATACAGGGAGAAAGGAACGCCATTAAATTAATAGGAAAGTGATAGCAAAGGCAGGGAGAAAAATAGTGAAGGACAGAGGAGAAGAATCAGACAGACACTACGGGACGGGACACAAGGAAGGGAGTGGGTGAGCGGGAGAACCCATGATATTGAATGATAGAAATGGGTAATTTATGAGTGGCTGGAGGGAATGGGAAGGTCAAAGGCTTGACAGAAAAGGTGTGTTTTGAGAAGCGCTTTAAACTGGGGAAAGGATGCTTCAGTAGGAATAGAACACGGAAGGGAATTCCAAAGGGCAGGACTTACAAAAGAAGAAGGCAGCGTGTCATGTCGATTCGAGGTGGGCCTGGGTGGGTGAAGGAAGGAAGAGGCGGTTGCCATACGCCGAGCGGAGGATGCGAGGAGTGGGTTGAAGAAAGATGAGATCAGCTAAATACTGGGGAGTGTTAGTATAGAGAACCTTATGGGTGATAGTGAGTAACTTATACACAAAGCGGACCTTAACAGGAAGCCAGTGAAGGGAGAGAAGGTGTGGAGTGATGGGGTCCCGATGTGAGGAGAAAGTAAGGAGACGTGCGGCCGTGTTTTGAATTAATTGCAGTCTTCGAATTTGGTATTGGGGGAGGCCTGAGAATAAGGAATTACAATAATCGAGCCTAGTAATCACCAAAGAGAGAACAAGAGTGGTAAGGGACGTGGGCGGGAGAAGAGAGCGAACAGATCTGATCTTGTGGAGATGGAAAAAGGAACTGTGCACCACTCCCGAGATATGCTGGTGGAACGAGAGTGAAGAATCCAAAGTAACACCAAGACAGCGGAGGGTTGAGACCAGGGGAATGGGTGAATTGGACATAAGCGGTGACAGGGTGGGTGTAGGAGCCCCAAAGGTGAACCAGATAGCTGCTGATTTAGAGGGGTTAGCGATAAGGAAATTTTTGCGGAACCAGGTGGCAATGGAAGTGAGACAATTGTCGAGGGGGGAGAGGTCGGGAGCTAGAGGTGATGTATGGTGAATCAGGAGGATATCATCAGCAAAGAAATAGGTGGATAGGCCAGATTGTTGGATTAGTAAGGCGAGGGGGGCGAGAAAAACATTGAAGAGGAGGGGTGCTAGAATGGAGCCCTGAGGGACACAGCATTGTAAAGGAAAAGCGGCAGAGGAGGTGGTACCAGATTGAACGGTAAAGGTGCGGGAGAAGAGAAAGGATTGGAACCACCGGTGGACTGTACCGTGAATCCCAAAGTCGGATAATCGTGAAAGGAGAGTGTGGTGGTCTACAACATCAAATGCTGCAGAGAGATCCAGGGAGACGGCAATGGAAAAATTACCCTTTTCGTGAGCCTGGTGAAGTTCGTTGAGAAGTGCTACGAGAATAGTTTCTGTGCTGTGGCCGGCCCTAAAACCCGATTGCCGGGGGTGCAAGGAGATAGTAGAATCAAGGTGTGCAGTGAATTGGTGGAAGACAAGTTTCTCAAGGATCTTAGAAAGGTAGGTGAGATTGGAGACAGGACGCCAATTTGATGGAATAGAAGGATAGAGGGTGGATTTCTTAAGAAGAGGACGGACGAGTGCGTGTTTCCAAGCAGTAGGAAAACAGCCGGAAGCGAGGCTGGAATTTAAAATAGTGAGGGCAAAAGGGATAAGTGTGAGCAAAGGGTCGTGGCGCCAAGAGGGCAATGGGTCAAGTGGGCAAGTTGTTTTATGGGAGGTTGTGAGTGCTTTGGTGATCTCAGTTGTGGAAATGGGCCGAAATTCATGCCAGGTGTGGGGGAACGTGTGGGTGAGTTGTGGTGAACCGAAAACGACTACAGCGGGAGAGGCAGGAGAAGGGGAGAGAGGAGGTGGGCAAGGATCAAATGTGGAACGAAGGGTCTCAATCTTATTAAAGAAAAAGGTAGCTAGAGTTGTGGGACTGGGAGCGGAGGAAGGGAGCGTTGGGGGAGAAGAGGAAGAAGATGATGAGGGAGATGATAATGAGGAAGACAGAGAATTCAGAACCTGGTAGAGTTGACGAGAAGAGTTAGAGGAGGAAGTAATAAGATTGTTTAGCCGAGGTTATCAGGGAGCGGTAGTTTGGGAAGAGCGGAAGGTGGAGAGGGAAGCGTCGGAAGGGTGTTTACGCCATAGCCGTGCTGCGCGGCGGATCTGAGTGCGATGTAAGTAGAGGCCTGGATGATACCAGGGGTGGTGCGAGGAGTAGGTAGAAGCAGGACGGAGAGGAGCGATAGTGTTAAAAGTAAGAGAGAGTGTGAAGGTCCAAACATCAGCTTGTTGGTCTGTGGAGAGAGATGAGAAATTAGCAGGGAAAATGGATTCAGCTGAAGGAAAACGTTGAATTGTTGAAGAGGTAATATGGCGTTTCAAACGCTGGGGTGGGGAAGAGGAGGATAGGGAAGGGGATACTGTAGGTGGGGGGAGGGGAAGGGAAGGGAAAAAAGGATACAACAATGGTCAGACCAGGGAAGAGATGATGGCGTAATGTGCGTTGGCAAGAATGGAGAGGGGACCGGGGTGAGAATCAGATCAAGAGTGGAGCCGGAGGCGTGGGTGGAGCAGGATACATGTTGGACAAGAGAGAGGTCGCTAAAGAGGGAGAAGAGAACTTTATCCCGACGCCATGTTTGAGAGTCGAGATGGGCATTGAAATCGCCTAGGATGACGAGATGAGGGGACAGAAGGGCGACTTCTGAAAGAGAGATTAGAGTCCACCTGCGTGCAATCAGTGTTACATGATGCCTGCATAAATATATCTCTTCTGAAAGGCCCCGACTCTGCACCACCACTAAGCAAGCAACATGAAGACCAAGGAGCACTCCAAATAAGTCAGACAAAGTTGTAGAGAAGTATAGATCAGAGTTGGATTATAAAAAAAATCCCAAATTCTGAATATCCCAATGAGCACAATTAAATCTATTCTAACAAAATGGAAAGAATATGGCACCGCTACAAACCTGAGAAGAGAAGGCCACCCACCAAAACTCAGACTGAGCAAGGGAGGTATTAATCAGAAATGCCACAAAGACACCAAGAACAACGCTGAAGGAGCTGCAAAGATCCACAGCGGAGATGGGAGTATCTGTCCATAGGACCATTTTAAGCCGTACACTCCATAGCGTAGGGTTTTAAAGAAAAGTGACCAGAAAGCCGCCATTGCTTAAAGAAAGAAATAAGAAAACACATTTGGAGTTTGCATAAAGTGGCAAACACCTAGGACACATGGAAGAAGGTTCTCTGGTCAGATGAGACGAAAATTGAACTTTTTGACCATCATGGGAAACTCCATGTGTGGCGCAAACCCAACACTTCCCGTCACCCTGAGAACACCATTCCCACAGTGAAACATGGCAGTGGTAGCAACATGCTGTGGGGATCTTTTTCATTGGCAGGGACAGGAAAACTGGTCAAGATTGAGGAACGATGGACGGTACTAAATACAGCTTAATTCTTGAGGAAAACCTGTTTCAGTCTGCCAGATATTTGAGACTGGGACAAAGGTTCACCTTCCAGCAAGACAATGACCCTAAACATAAGAACATAAGATATGCCATACTGGGTCAGACCAAGGTCCATCAAGCCCAGTATTTTGTTTCCAACAGTGGCCAATCTAGGTCACATGTACCTAGCAGTTTCCCCAAGAGAAACAAGTTCCACAATGCTTGTACTAGGTCAAGCATTGATATCTTCGGTCACTTCTTAATAATGGTTTATGGACCTTTCCTCCAGGAACTTGTCCAAACCTTTTTTAAACCCAGCTACACTAACAGCCTTTACTACATCCTCCGGTAACAAATTCCAGAGTTTGATTACACGTTGAGTGAAAAAATATTTTCTTTTATTAGTCTTAAATAGTTTACCCTGTAGCTTCATTGCATGTCCCCTAGTCTTTCTATATTCTGATAAGGTAAACAATCGATCTACGTTTACCCGTTCCACTCCGTTCATTAATTTATAGACTTCTATCATATCTCCCCTCAGCCGTCTCTTTTCCAAGTTAAAGAGCCCTAACCTTTTTAGCCTTTCTTCATAGGAGTATCCTTCCATCCCCCTTTACCATTTTGGTGGCTCTTCTCTGTACCTTTTCTAAAATTGCTATATCCTTTTTAAAATACGGTGACCAGAATTGCACACAATATTCAAGGTGCGGTCTCACCATGGAACGATATAGAGGCATTATAATATCTTTTGTTTTATTTTCCATTCCTTTCCTTATCATACCTAGCATTCTATTTGCTCTCTTGGCCGCCGCTGCACACTGGGCCGAGGGTTTTAACATGCTATCCACAATGACGCCTAAATCTTTTTCCTGGGTGGTGGTTCCTAATGTGGAACCTTGCATCGTGTAACCATAGTTTGGGTTGTTCTTCCCTAGGTGCATAACCTTGCACTTGTCCACATTAAATTTCATCTGCCATTTTGATGCCCAGTCTTCCAATTTATCAAGATCCTCTTGCAATTTTTCACCATCCTCTTGGGTTTTAACAACTTTAAATAGTTTTGTGTCATCTGCAAATTTGATAACCTCACTCGTTATTCCACTTTCCAGGTCATTTATGAATATGTCAAAAAGCAGCGGACCCAGCACAGATCCCTGGGGTACACCACTATTCACCTTTCTCCATTGGGAAAATTGGCCATTTAGCCCTACCCTCTGCTTTCTATCTTTTAACCAGTTTCTGATCTACAATAGTACACTGCCTCCTATCCCATGACTCTTTAGTTTTGCCAAAAGTCTCTCATGAGGGACCTTGTCAAAGGCTTTCTGAAAGTCCAGATACACAATATCAACCGACTCACCTTTGTCCACCTGATAATTCACTCCTTCAAAAAAACATAACAGATTAGTAAGACAAGATCTTCCTTGTCTAAAGCCATGTTGGCTGTCTCCCATTAGGTTGTGACTATCTACATGCTGAGTAATTTTATTCTTTATGATGGTTTCTATCATTTTTCCCGGTACTGACGTCAGGCTCACCGGTCTGTAGTTTCCCGGATCACCCCTGGACCACTTTTTAAAAATTGGCGTTACATTAGCGATCCTCCAATCTTCAGGTATTAGAGATGATTTTAATGATAGTTCACAGATTACTAATAGCAGGTCTGCAATCTCATATTTCAGTTCTTTCAACACCCTTGGATGTATACCATCCGGCCCAGGTGATTTGCTACTCTTCAGTTTATCTAATAGTTGTAAGACATCTTCCCGATGTATCGATATTTCCTTCAATTCTTCCGCACCTTTAAATACCACTTCAGTCATGGGTAACATCCCTACATCTTCCTCAGTAAAGACTGAAGCAAAGAATTCATTCAGTCTCTCCGCTATCGCCTTGTCGCCTCTTAGTGCTCCTTTAACCCCTTCATCATCTAATGGTCCAACTGACTCTCTCACAGGTTTTTTGCTATGAATGTACTTGAAAAGGTCTTTATTTCGCGTTTTTGCTTCCGCAGCAAGCTTTTTCTCAAATTCTCCCTTTGCCTGCCTTAACATACTGCTAAAACTACATAGAGTGGTTTAAAGGGAAACATTTAAATGTCTTGGAATGGCCTAGTCAAAGGCCAGCTCTCAATCCAATTGAGAATCTGTGGCATGACGAAGATTGCTGTACAGCAATGCAACCCATCTAACTTGGAGTTGGAGCAGTTTTGCCTTAAGGAATGGGTGACGAATCCCAGTGGCTAGATGTGCTCAGCTAACAGAGACATACCCCAAGAGACTTGCACCTGTAACTGCCTCCAAGAAATCACAACCTGGCTTACTAACATCAGCATCAACATAAAAAAATCTGAAGCAATCATTACATGGGAATCTACATTCACCCCTCTCACCTCAATCAATATTGCCAACACACCAATTACAATAAGAAATGAAGTTCGGTACCTCAGAGTTATATTTGACGAACATCTTACTCTTCAAGCGCATATCAGTAAGACCTCCAAGGCTGCCTTCAACAAACTTGCAATGATCTGAAAACTAAAACCTCTCCTCAGTCAAGAACACTTCCGTACAGTATGTCAGGCCTTCATAACACCAGCATTGGACTACTACCCTCTTCCAAAGATTACCCAAACAAACCACCTGACCCCTGCAACTAGTCTCAAATACTGCCGCTCGAACCATCATTGGAGCATCACAACATGACCATGTGGTCTTTTTCTGTCATTTTTCTATGTTTCTATGGGACTGTTGTAGTTGTTGATATGGAAGGACAGACTAGATAGGCCATGTGGTCTTTTTCTGTCATCATTTTTCAGTGTTTCTATATTTTTCTATAACTCCCCTCCTGCACAAACTGCACTGGCTACCAATTACCTCACACGCTAAATATAAATCTGCTCTTACCATCTTTAAAATTAAAAATAACACGTCAGCAGGAATTTTACAGGAACTCATCAGCACCAAAGCCAGCAAAAGACCTGACAGGAGGAGCACCAAAAACACCATACCAACCCCCAGCTTATTCACAAAAGTCAAAAAATCCACCACTACGAAGGCTCTTTCACTTGCTGCCCCCGCTATTTGGAATTCTCTCCTAGAAAAGCTAAGGTCAACAACAGACAGAGGATTTCCGAAAACTCCTCAAAACCCTCCTCTTCATTGAACATGTCAATGAACACGCCTAACACCAGTCAACCTACGGCCTCATGCCAACACCTCATCACAAGCTGTTTAAATGTTATATTGTACATAAGTTGTGCTTCCTGCACTACCCATTTACCCCTCCCTTTTGTCATAGTGTACATAAGTTGTGCTTTCAACACTACCTGCTTGCCCCTTCCCCTTTGTATCCCAGAAAATATTCTGTTATTGTTTAAGTTCTATTGTTTTTACATGCAAGTTTTCTGTAACAGTAGAAGTTTTAATATAAACCACCTTGATTAAACGATAACGCAGTATAGAAAAATTGTTAAATAAATTGCAGCAACAGGTGACTACAAAAGTATTGACTTTGGGGGGCAGGGTAGAATACCTATGTGCACACATGATTTTGTCTTGTGTCACAATAAAAGATATTTTTCACCATGAAAGTGGGAAGCATGTTGTGTAAATCACATGCTGCCAACCTCCAAATTCCCATTTTAATTCCAGGTTGTAATGCGACAAAACAGGACAAATATCAAGGGAATGAATACTTTCACAAGGCACTGTATCTGTTGCCCCTTTTTCTTGCCTCCTTTAATGTAGCCCGCTGCAATTCCACTTCTCTTACCTCCTCCCATACAATTTATTTATTTATTTACATTCTCTTATATATCGCGCTATTCTGCATCAGTGCGGTTTACATTGAACAAACTGAAATTACATTGAACAGGGCATTATAACTTGGAGATAACTATTTTACAGAGAACATGGGCTATGGAGGGTTAAGTGGCTTGCCCAAGACCACAAGGAGCACCTGTGGGACTAGAAACCCCAGTCCATCCGGCCCAAGGTTGCTGTCCTCTAGTGGGATTTGAAACCCCGACCTTCCGGTCTGAAGTACCTTGCCCCAACCACTAGGCCACTCCTCCACTCCACAATGTCAAACGTAATACACCAACACAACACACAAACGACGAACATACAAAACCAATCATAACAAAAAAATATCAGGTGTGCTCTTCTAAACGCCAGATCTATCAGGAACAATCCAAATACTATCCTTGACTTAATCCACGACAAGAAGATTGATATAATATGCATCACTGAGATCTGGCTAGACAACTCAGATCAGGTCATATTAAACCAAGTAACCCCAACAGGATATTCGGCATTTAACTGCAACAGAGCAAAAAGGAGAGGTGTATTACTTACCAGAAAAAAAATACAGATTCAAAACAATCGCCACCACTAACAAAATTGAATCTAACACACTCACTATAGCCAACAAGTACCTAAGCATCTCCCTCACATACAGACCACCTGGAACCACAACTGAACACCTATCCACAGTAATCGAAATATGCGCACATAACAGAAGACACAAACCTCTCATTGCACTAGGAGACTACAACCTAACATCAGCACCCACCAGAGAAAGAGTAGTTACTCATCTGTGACATGTGTTCTCCAGGAGCAGCAGGAATCAGTACTCACATATGGGTGGCGTCAGCGCCGACGGAGCCCCCATGTGGAGCATTTCCCCAGCTTTCAAAGAAAACCTTTGGGAATGCAGGGCGCATGCGCGGTCCCCTTCCCACCCAAGGGTGCCATCTTGCTCAGTCTGATGACATAGCTATAAGACAGCAAAAAACAAAATGAAGTATATCACTGCAACTCCAGGGGAGGAGTGAGGGTCGTGAGGACTGATTCCTGCTGGTCCTGGAGAAAGCACAGTTACTTACCTGTAAACAGGTGATCTCTGGGAACAGCAGGAATAAGTTTCCACATATGGGTACGTCGGTACTGACGGAGTCTGCGCGGGAACGCTCCCCAGCTTCCCAAAAAGGAAAGCTTTTGGGAGCATCCCACAGCGCCTGCGCGCTGCCTTCCCGCCTTTCCTAACAGCCTCTCCACAGTTCGAGTTTTAAAGCTGAGACAAAGAGAGAGAGAGGAAAGGAAAGATAGAGAGAAACAACTCCTAGGGGAGGTGGGTGGGTTGTGAAGACTTATTCCTGCTGTTCCCAGAGATCACCTGTTACAGGTAAGTAACTGTGCTATCTCCAGGAACAAGCAGGAATGAGTCTTCACATATGGGGGACTCCCTAACTAGAGATGCCTGGGAGATCCCCAAGGATATGAGACCCTGAGAAGGGCTCTACCTCCTCCTATGGATCTCAGGCATCCATCCAGGGAAGGAGGGCAGGAGTTGATTAAGAATGGAACAGGTGTTTGAGAACAGCCTGACCAAACAAGGCATCCCGGCGGGAGTCCTTGTCCAAACAGTAATGGGCTGTGAAGGTATGAACCGAGGCCCAGGTGGCCGCTCGACAGATCTGGTCGATGGACACAGAATTTAGATGAGCCATAGAGGTGGCCATGGCCCTCACATTATGAGCTGTGACTTGGCCCTCCAGAGAAAGGTTCTTACTCTGGTAGGCGAAAGAAATACACTGAGCAATCCAATTGGACAGTGTCCTCTTAGAGACTGGAAGTCCCAAATGAGAGGGATCAAAAGCAACAAAGAGTTGAGAAGACTTTATATGTCGCTGTGTCCTTTGTAAGTAAAAGGCAAGAGCTCTCTTACAATCCAGGGTATGAAGATTCCTCTCTACACTTGATGCATGAGGACCTGGAAAAAAGACAGGTAAATACACCTCTTGATTAAGATGAAAAGGTGAGACCACTTTAGGCATAAAGTGTGGATTGGTCCTAAGGACTACCTTATCATGATGGAACCTTGTATAAGGTGGATTAGCCACTAAGGCCTGCAGTTCACTGATGCGGCAAGCTGAGGTGACTGCAATGAGGAAAATAAACTTCCAGGAAAGAAATTTCAAGGAGGTGGTGGCTAAGGGTTCAAAAGGTGGCTTCATAAGCTGACCAAGAACCAGATTTAAGTCCCATGCCACCGGAGGAGGCCTAATGGGAGGTTTAGTTAAAGTTAGGCCTCTCATGAATCTTGCAATAAGAGGATGAGAGGAAATAGGCTGTCCAATGATAGGCTTAAGGCATAGGTGTCAAACTCTGGCCCGCGGGCCAAATTTGGCCCGTAGTGTAATTATATTTGGCCCGCGAGGCTATACCAAATGACTACTAGAGCTAGCCCGCCGGTATTATACAGCGCATTCATTCATCGCTAATACTACAAATCCCATAATGCCTTGCTGTTTTGGCGCGTCAATCAGGACAGGTCCCAGAAACGCCCTCTCCTGTGTGACAGAAGTCATAGCGATCTCAAGCTACAACTGTCACTGTGGAACCCCTTCCAAAAAATGGCAAAAAGAAAGGCAGGAACTTTCTGGACAGGTGGGAGACAGAATATTTGTTTACATATGTAAAAGACAGACCTGTTTGTCTGATTTGTGGAGTCAACGTGGCTATAACTAAGGAGTATAACATTCGACGACACTATGAAACAAAACACCATGACAAGAACAAGGACCTGGACATGACTCAAAGGAGCCAGAAAGTGGAGGAGATGAAAAGAAGTTTGGTTTCACAACAGAATATGTTCAAAAAAGCCACATCACAAAGTGAGGCTGCTGTAAAGGCTAGTTATATTGTGGCAGCAGAGATCGCAAAATCAGCCCGGCCCTTTAATGAGGGAGAGTTTGTGAAAAAGTACATGTTGAAAGTTTGTGACATCGTGTGCCCAGAGAAAAAGCAAGCCTTTTCAAACGTGAGCCTGAGCAGAAACACAGTAGCTGATCGCACATGTGATCTTGCCACCAATCTGTATGACCAGCTTTTGGAAAAAGGAAAAGATTTCGTTGCATTCTCCCTTGCTGTGGATGAGAGCAGCGACGCATCTGATACTGCTCAGCTGTCAGTCTTCATCCGTGGAGTGGACTCAAATATGTGTGTTACGGAGGAGCTATTGGGATTCAAATCAATGCATGGCACAACCACAGGAAAGGAAATTTTTGAGGAGGTTTCCAAATGCGTAACTGAAATAAATCTGCCGTGGGATAAACTCGTGGGATTAACGACAGATGGTGCGCCAGCGATGTGCGGTAAAACAAGTGGACTGGTGGGCAGGGTCCGGGAGAAGATGCAGGAAGAGAACTGTGCAGGTGAACTAACTGTTTATCACTGCATCATACATCAGGAATCATTGTGTGGCAAAGCCCTAAAGATGGAACATGTTATGACCACAGTAACACAAGTAGTTAACTTTATAAGAGCCAAAGGTCTGAATCACCGCCAGTTTAAGTCTTTTCTGGAGGAGTGTGGTTCGGAATACGCAGACGTGCCGTATCACACAGAGGTGAGATGGTTAAGCCGAGGAAAAGTACTGAATAGATGTTTTGAGCTGCATGAGGAAATATGTCAGTTTCTGGAAAGCAAAGGGAAGGACACAGCAGAGCTTCGGGAGAAAAAGTTTGTGTGAGCTGGCCTTTCTGTGTGACATCTCGAGCCATCTCGATGCGCTGAACCTGCAGCTTCAGGGGTGGGGGCGCATCATCACAGACATGTACGCTGCAGTGAGGGCTTTTAAAACTAAACTGTGCCTGTGGGAGAATCAGATGCTGCAAGGAAACCTTGGCCATTTTCCCTGCTGCCAAACCATGAAAACGCAGTTCTTTACCAACTTGTTCCCATGCGCACAGTTTGCTGAAAAACTCAGTGTACTCGGCGCTGAGTTTAGCCGGCGATTTGCCGACTTTGATGTCCAGAAATGTAGGTTTGAACTGCTCAGTAATCCCTTTGCAGTTAATGTGGAAAACGCACCAACCAACCTCCAAATGGAGCTAATTGAACTCCAGTGTAATGACACGCTGAAGTCAAAGTATGATGCTGTGGGCGCCGCCCAGTTTCCACAGTTCATCCCTGACACAATGCCTCAGCTCCGCACCCAAGCTGCTCAGATGCTCTCCATGTTCGGCAGCACTTATCTATGTGAGCAACTTTTCTCCTCGATGAAGATGACCAAAACATCTCACAGGAGACGTCTGACTGATGAACACCTTCGCTCGATACTGAGGATTTCCTCAGCTCAAAGCCTGAGCCCAGACATTGATGAACTATCATCCAAGAAGAGATGCCAGGTATCTGGCTTGGGCACATCAGATTAGATCAGTGTGCAGCAAACTGAGCAATAATTAACGTTTTCTTTATGCACTTTTTCTTGCTACTCCAAGACATGGGCTTGAATGGTTGATTAATTTTTTTATTGTTATTTTATTTTAAAAATTATTATTTATTATTATTTAAATCTTATTTAATAAATGAATGTCATTGATGTTTTTTTTTATTTGAAATTGGTTTTTGCATATCTGAACTATTAAGTTATAAATTGTATAGTAATAAGTGTTGCTTCATATTCAATGTTAAAGCAAATCTTGTTTGGGTCCATATTAAAAGGTTCATTTGTTCAATGCTGGCCCGCGACTTTGTTCAAGTTTTACATTTTGGCCCACTGTGTATTTGAGTTTGACACCCCTGGCTTAAGGGATGCTGCAATAGCACTCAAATGGACCCTTACTGAATTCGTCTTAAGGCCTGCATTGGAGAGATGCAGGAGATATTCCAATAGAGAATTTAAAGGTAGTGCTAGAGGGTCAAGACCCTTCTCAGTACACCAAATGGAAAACCTTTTCCATTTAAAAGCATAGGAACGTCTAGTAGAAGGTCTTCTGGAAGCATGGAGGATATCCTTCACTTGTTGAGAAAGATTCCAACCTTGAAGGTCTAGGCCTTCAGCAACCAAGCTCTGAGGTGAAGGGACTTGGGGTTTGGGTGCCACAAAGTCCCCTCCTCCTGGGACAGAAGGTCTGGAGCAGCTCCCAAGTCTAGGGAGGGAGCTTGAGAGAGATGCAGAAGTAGAGGGTACCACACTTGGCACGGCCAGCGTGGAGTTATGAGGATCATAGATCCTTGATCCCTCTGGAGCTTGAACAGAGTCTTGGGAATCAAGGGAATGGGTGGAAAGGCATACAGGAAGTCTTGACCCCAGTGAAGGAGGAAGGCATCCTTGGCCTGAACTCCCAGACACAGAATTCTGGAACAGAACCGGGGAAGTTTGGCATTCCACGGACTTGCAAAGAGGTCTATGTCCGGGGTTCCCCATTCTTGAAAGATTCTGAGTACCTGGTCCATGTGCAGGGACCATTCGTGTGGAAGCAGAACTCGACTGAGTCTGTCTGCCCAAGAGTTTTGGATTCCTGGAAGGTATACGGCCAGGAGATGGATTTGATGCTCTCTGGCGAAAGCCCACAATCTTAAAGCTTCGTTGCAAAGCGACAGAGAGCCAGTTCCTCCTTGCTTGTTTATGTAAAACATGGCTACCTGATTGTCCGTATGAATGAGGACTGTCTTGTAGCTGAGCAGGGTATGGAAGACCTTGAGAGCTAGAAAAACTGCTCGTAGCTCCAAGTGGTTGATATGTAGAGAGGTCTCCTGTGGAGACCAAGTGCCTTGAGTGGAGAGGTCTTGCAGATGAGCTCCCCAACCTGTTTGGGAGGCATCTGTTGTGAGGGTTGCCTGGGGCAACAACTGTTGGAAGGGGGACCCCAGCAACAGAATTTGGGTGGATTTCCACCACTGGAGAGACCAAAAGAGGAGCCTGGAGGTTGCTATTTTGTCTGACAGAGCCCCTGATGCTTGAGTCCACTGGGTGGACAAAGTCCATTGAGCTGCTCTCATTTGAAGGCGAGCATAGGGAACCACATGCACTGTGGATGCCATATGACCTAGCAGTTGTAGCATCTCCCGGGTAGTTAAATGGCTCTTTGACTGAATCTGGGAGGCTAACTGCACTAGGCGTAGGCAACGGGCCTGAGGAAGATAGGCCCTTGCAGTGGTAGTATCTAACCAGGCCCCTATGAACTCTAGGGACTAAGTAGGGGTGAGCTGGGGCTTTGGGAGGTTTACCTCAAGTCCCAGATACTGCAGAATGCGCCTTGTGCAGTCCAGGGAAGTCTGGGCCTCTGACTGAGATGGAGCTCGGATGAGCCAGTCGTCCAGGTATGGGAATATAAATATTCCCAGAGTGCGTAGAAATGCAGCTACTACTGCCATGCATTTGGTGAACTCTCTTGGAGCAGAGGCCAGACCGAAAGGAAGCACCCTGTATTGGTAATGCTTTCCTTGGAAAAGAAAACGGAGGAACCTTCTGTGAGAAGGATGGATGAGGACATGTGTGTACGCATCCTTGAGATCTAGAGAACAAAGCCAATCCTGACTCTGAAGGTATGGAAGGAGAGTGCCCAGAGAAAGCATCTTGAATTTCTCCTTGCATAGAAATTTGTTCAATTCTCTGAGATCTAATATGGGTCTCTAGCCCCGTTTTCTTTGGGATCAGAAAGTAGGGGGAGTAGAACCCTGACCCTTGTTGAAGAAGGGGAACTTCTTCTATTGCCCCTTGGGCAAGAAGGGCAGCCACCTCCTGACCTAGAAGGTCGAGAAAAGATGTTGGAGAATTGAAATGTCTCACCATGGTGTGAGGAGGAAGATTTCAGAAATGAAGTTTGTAGCCCACCCTTATGATGGAGAGGGTCCACTGCTCTGCTGTAATTTGCTCCCATCTGGGAGCAAAATGAGCTAACCTTCCTGGAATGGTGAAATGCTCTGGCTGTTTCAGAGCCAGAAAGGCTAAGTTCTCTAGCATCAAGTCAAAAGCCCTGAGGAGGCTGGGTCTGCTGAGTTGCAGCAGCCCCTGTAGGCTTAGGCCTGGCCTGTTTAGGTTGCTGACGCTTAGCAGCAAAACGACCTGTAGATGATTGTTGGCCAGAAGCAGGATGGAATCTGCCTTTCTTGAAAAAAGACTTCTTGAAAGGTTTTTTCTTGGCAGGAATGGAGGTTGACTTTGAAAGTCTATCCAAAGCAGAATTTTCTGCATCCATTTGAGTGGCTTTTATTTGCCAATCTTTGCCAAACAGGTTTTCTCCTGTACAGGGAAGATTTCCCAAGCCATCCTGGACCCAAGATTCTAGATCAGAAGCTTGGAGCCAAGCAATTCTGCGAGCAGTTATGGCAATGGCCGAAGCTCTGCTGGCACCTTCAAAGGAGTCAAAAGCTGCACGGTTGGAAAACTTTGAAATATCTTTAGTATGCTTAAGCAAAATAAGGAATTCTTCCCTTTTATCCTCTGGAAGAAAAGGGAGGAAAGTGTGCAGTTTATCTGCAACTTCTTTCAGAAACATACCCATATAAAGACTATAGGAGTTGATTCTGGCAATGAGCATACTGGCTTGGAAGATTTTCCTACCCAAAAGCATCCAAGGTCCTGCATTCTATTCGTGGAGGAGCAGAGGAGTGTCTTTTTGCACTCTTTATCCTTTTCACAGCTGACTCCACCACAATAGAATGGTGAGGAAGCTGTTTTTTATGAAAACCAGGACAAGGAGGGACACGGTACATAGTGTCCAATCTATGAGAATGAGGAGAGATAGTGAGAGGAGTCTCCCATAAGTCAATCATGTGATCATAAAGAATCTCATGAATTGGCAAGGTGACTGCCTCCTTATGAGCCTTAGAATAACCTAAAATATCCAATTTTTTAGCTCTAGGCTCTGATTCAGAGGTTACTGAAATAGAAAGCCCGTTAGCCACTTCTCTTATGAAGTCTTGAAAGGACAAGTCCTCTGGAGGAGACATTCTTCTTTTTGGAGAAGAAGGCTCTTCAGGAAGGGGTATGGATACTTCAGCAGACTCCTCCGATGCATCAGAATCTTCGGAGGAATCAAAGTATCGACTGTCAGGGTGCTCTTCCAAAGCTCGATATGCTTACCGAGCGGTATCGACATCGGGCGTCATCGGTACCGGTTCGGTTCCGATGGGCATCCCTGGACCGGGAACCGCTGCAGTCGGCATCCTGGTCGATGTCGATGCAGTCGGTACCGGTACCGGAGCTGATACCGACAACGGAGTTTGTTGTGGTTTCAGCGGCATCGCAGCTTGAATGAAGGCCGTGATAGCCTGCTGCATGGATAGGACATTCTGATCCATCAACGCCATGAATGCCTGGAATTCGGTACCGGAAGGTTGCGCCGCTACCCCAGAGCATTCTAACAGGTGATCGGTCGAGGCCGTGCCATCGATGTCAACCTGTAACCCCATAGGTGGAGCTTTCGAAGCCGGAGCTTCCCGCCGGGGTTGTTTTGCAGATGTAGAATCCTCGAGGGCAAGCCCGGAGGCATCTTGATGCTTGGAAGGAGATCTACCCTTCGAGGACCGGCTGGATTTATGTTTGGTTACCTGAGATCCATGGGAGTAAGAAGCAGCCCTGGGAGACGTCGATGCCACTGAAGCTGCATCAAAGGGAAACAGCACATGGAGCTTGGCTGCTCGGTTCTGTAACCCTCGTTTGGACATCAAGGAGCAGGACGAACAATCCAAAATGGAGTGGCCAGGACCCAAACATTTAAGACACCATTCATGGGTGTCGGTAACAGAAATAGTACCGCTGCACTTAGTGCATTTTTTAAACCCGGAGGCTGGTTTTTCCATGAGGAAAATTCTTTGTGAGGCCTAAGGCCCAAAAGAGGAAAAACACACTAAGTGAGGGAAAAATATGTTGGGTTTTTTTTTATAAGGAAAGAAAGACCGGCGGTACCGGTCCGACGTCGGGGAAGGCAGACGCGCGACCAAAGAAATAAAATAAAACAAAGAACTTCTTCAGCGGTGACAGGAACTGGGGAGAGGCGGTTAGGAAAGGCGGGAAGGCAGCGCGCAGGCGCTGTGGGATGCTCCCAAAAGCTTTCCTTTTTGGGAAGCTGGGAAGCGTTCCCGCGCAGGCTCCGTCGGTACCGACGTACCCATATGTGAAGACTCATTCCTGCTTGTTCCTGGAGATCACCTTGTTACAGGTGAGCAACTACTCTTTCTCCAGGACCCAAGCAGAAAGTCAGTCCTCACATATGGGACTCCCCAGCTCTAGGCTACCGGGAACCCAAAGCTGAAAAAATGGCGCCCTCTCAAGAGCCTCAGCATCCGTGAAAAGAATATCCTCTGAGAACGCCCCCGTACGGTAGCACAACACAAGGGCCGGAAGGTAGGAGTTGCCTAAACCTCAAAGAGATTACGGAGTACCGCCTGTCCGAAAGCACTGTCCCTTCGGGACTCTCTCTCGAAGCAGTAGTGGGCTGCAAAAGTCTGGCTTGAAGACCAAGTAGCGGCCCAACAGATGTCTGCCAACGGAACAGAGCGGAAATGGGCTACTGACATGGTTTTCACCCTGACACGGTGGGCCGTGACTCGACCCTGCAAGGGGAGGACCACTGACTTGTACGCCCAGGCGATACAGCGTAGTTACTCACCTGTAACAGGTGTTCTCCAGGAGCAGGAGGAATCAGTCCTCACATATGGGTGACGTCGGCACCGACGGAGCCCTCGCGGAGCAATTTTCCCCAGCTTTCACAGAAAGCCTTTGGGAATTGCAGCGCGCATGCGCGGTCGCCTTCCCGCCCAAGGGTGCCATCTTAGCCAGTCTGATGACACAGCTAAAAGACAGCATAAAAATTTGCAAAAAAACTTAAGCAGATGATTGCAACTCCACGGGGAGGAGGGAGGGTTGTGAGGACTGACTCCTGCTGCTCCAGGAGAACACCTGTTACAGGTGAGCAACTACTCTTTCTCCAGGACCCAAGCAGAAAGTCAGTCCTCACATATGGGACTCCCAAGCTTAAGGCTACCGGAGACCCTAAGCACAAAAATGAGCTCCCTCTAGCTCGGCAGTACAGAAGGGTGGAATCTTCGCTGAATTATTACCCACCGGTAGCCCCCATCCGGGATGGAGGGTAGGAGTTGCTCAAACCTCGAAGAGATTTCGGAGGACTGCCTGTCCGAAAGCACTGTCCCTGCGGGACTCCCTCTCGAGACAGTAATGGACCGCAAAAGTCTGGCTCGAAGACCAAGTAGCGGCCCGGCAGATGTCTGCCAGCGGAACAGAGCGGAGGTAAGCCACTGACGTAGCCTTCGCCCGAACACAATGAGCCGTGACTCGACTTTCTAAGGAGAGTCCGGCTGCCCCATAAGCCCAAGCGATACAGTCAGCAACCCAGATGGACAGGGTACGCTTGGAGACCGGGAGCCCCAATTTATTGGGGTCAAAAGACACAAAAAGCTGAGCAGCTTTACGGTGCTCCCGCGTACGGTCAAGGTAGAAGTTCAATGCCCTTCTACAGTCCAGGGTATGCAGGACTCGTTCAGCTCGGCTGGAGTGAGGCCTGGGAAAGAAGGTTGGAAGTACCACCTCCTGATTGATGTGAAAAGGGGAGAGAACTTTTGGAAGAAATTTTGGGTGAGTCCGTAGGACTACCCTATTTTTGTAGAACCGAGTGAAGGGAGGATCAGACACGAGGGCCTGCAATTCACTTACGCGTCTAGCGGAAGTGAGGGCTATCAGGAATAAGGTTTTCCACGAAAGAAAACGCAGAGAACAGGTAGCCATCGGTTCAAAAGGCGGACAGGTGATCCGCTGTAAAACCACATTCAGATCCCAGTCAGGTGCTGGCGGGCGCAGGGGTGGTTTTAGTATAAGGAGACCTCGGAGAAACCGTGCTACAAGAGGGTCGCTGGAAAGAGGTCTGCCGTCCACCGGCACATGGTGTGCTGAAAGAGCACTGAGGTGAACTTTGACGGAGTTGGACTTAAGTCCCATGTTAGAGAGGTAGAGCAGGTACTGCAAGATCACCGACACCGAGCAGGAGAAGGGATCCTGAGACTGCTGTACACACCAAACGGAAAAGCGACGCCATTTAAGGGCGTAGCATTTGCGGGTAGAAGGGCGCCGAGAAGCTAGGACGACCTCTTCCACCTCTGCGGGCAGGAGAAGGGGAGCAAGGACTACCCTTTCAGCCGCCAGGCCATTAGATTGAGAGATCTGAGGTTGGGGTGTAGCAGAGACCCCTGATCCTGTGTTAGGAGATCCGGCTGAAACCCCAGAGGGAACGGATCCTCTACCGCTAATTGCAACAGGAGTGGGAACCACGGCTGTCTGGGCCAGCGAGGAGCCACCAGGATCATGGACGCTTTGTCCCAGAGAACCTTGAACAGAGTTCGGGAGACCAGCGGGATGGGAGGAAAAGCATAGAGAAGGTTTTCCGACCATGAGAGCAGAAATGCATCTGCTGCTACCCGAAGGGGATGTGGCTGACGCGAGCAGAAGCGAGGAAGTTGCCGGTTGAGAGGACTGGCAAAGAGATCCATCGTGGGGAGGCCCCACTTCTGAAAGAGTTTCTGGACTACCAAGGGATCCAGACGCCACTCGTGCGGCTGGAGTATCCTGCTGAGTTTGTCCGCCAGGCAATTCTCCTGGCCTGGGAGATAAACTGCTTTGAGAAGAATGCCGTGACTGACGGCCCAAGAGCAGAGCTTTTGAGCTTCTCGGCAGAGAAGGAAGGAGCCCGTGCCGCCCTGCTTGTTCACGTAGAACATGGCAACTTGATTGTCCGTCTGGACAAGGACGGACTGGTGAGAAGTCAGGTGGGAGACAGCCTTGAGCGCCAGACGAATAGCTCTGAGCTCCAGGAAGTTGATCTGTTGAGCAGATTCCCACGCGGTCCAGAGACCTTGAGTACATGCCCCCCTGGCAATGAGCTCCCCAGCCCAGGAGGGAAGCATCGGTCGTCAGCACTTGAGTCGGCTGAGGCGACTGAAAAGGCATTCCGAGCACCAGGTTCGGCCGATGAAGCCACCACTGTAGGGAAGAGGCCAGCGGTCTGGAGAGGCGCAATAAGTCGGCTAGCCCGCCGGTGGCTTGTTGCCACTGCTTGCGAAGGCACCATTGAGCCGGCCGCATATTCAGGCGAGCATTGGGGGTCACGTGGACGGTGGAAGCCATATGGCCGAGTAGTCTCAGGAAGCGCCTGGCGGAGACCAGGGACTGGCTGCGAAAACGGCCGGCTAGGTCCATGAGCCGTTGAGCCCTGTCGAGGCAGGAAAGCTCGAGCCTGAGGAGTGTGCAGTCTTGCGCCGATGAACTCGAGATCCTGTGAGGGGAGCAAAGTGGACTTTGCGAAGTTTATGACAAAGCCCAAGTACTGCAGAAGAGTCACCGTGCGGTGTGTGGCATTGGTGACTGCCGGAGGGGACGACGCTCTGATGAGCCAGTCGTCGAGGTACGGAAAGACATAGAGGCCGTGAAGCCTGAGATAGGCCGCCACCACCGCGAGACATTTTGTGAAGACTCGCGGTGCGGAGGACAGGCCAAAGGGCAGTACTCTGTACTGGTAGTGATTTCCGGCCACCACAAACCTTAGGTATTGGCGGTGGCTTGGGTGGATGAGGATGTGCGTGTAGGCATCCTTTAGATCCAAGGAGCATAGCCAATCTCCCTGCTGGAGGTAGGGCAGAAGGATTCCAAGGGTAAGCATCTTGAACTTTTCCCGCACAAGGAACTTGTTGAGGTTGCGCAAGTCCAGGATGGGTCTTAGGCCTCCTGTCCTTTTTGGTATTAGGAAATACCTGGAATAAAAGCCTTGACCTCTCAGGTGGTGGGGCACCGGTTCCACAGACTGGTCCTGAGAAGACTTGCTAACTCCTGAAGGAGTAAGTCCCTGTGCAGAGGAAGTCGCGGAGGTTCTCCCGGAAAATAAGAGGGAGGGACCTGATGGAAGTGGAGAAGATATCCTTCTCGCACGACTTGAAGCACCCAGGCATCTGAAGTGATGTTGGACCACCTGTGGGCGAAGTGAACCAGCCGGCCTCCGGTGCTGGGAGGGACCAGCTGAGGGGGAGAGGCTATGCTGAGGAAGTCAAAAACCCCCACCCTGCTGAGCAGGGGCTGGTGGTGCAGGCTTGGGGGCTTGCTGCCTACGGGACCCGTTACCCCGTCCCTTGGCCTGCTGACCCTGTTGGGGAGCTGGAGGGGCCTGATATTGGGGGTCGAGCCCTTCTTTTTCTGGGAAGGGGCGGAGGTCTTCCTAGAAAGCCTGGTCCTGGTGAGAGTCTCCGTCTCGATTTGTGCAGCCTTTTCAGCCATGGGCTTCCCAAAGAGGTTCTCACCTCTGCAGGGGACATCGACCAACTTGTCCTGCACCCAAGGCTCAAGGTCAGACGACTGAAGCCAAGCCTGTCGGTGGGCACCGATGCCGGCTGCAGCCACACGAGCCGATGCTTCAAAGCCATCATAGGCTGCTCGGGACATGAATTTGGAGCATTCCCGAATACCAGATGTAAAGGCTAGGAACCTCCGCAAAGGTTCCTCAGACAGTCCAGCAGAGAATCCGGCTAGCTCTTTAGCCAGGTCTCGGAGATACATGCCCATGTATAGCTGGTAGGTCTGGACACGACAAGCCAGCATAGAGCCCTGGAAACACTTCTTACCAAGGCCATCCAGGTTACGGGCCTCCCTGCCAGGGGGCACCGAGGAGTGCATTTTCTGGCTCTTCAGCCTATGCATGGCCAATTCCACTACCATGGAATGGTGTGGTAGCTGTGCTTTTTGGAAGCCAGGACTCTTGCGGACTCGATAGATGGAATCGACCCGCTTGCTCAATACCGGCGACGAGGCCGGACTCTCCCACATGCGGAAGAGTAGTCGTTCCAGCATGGGAGGCACCGGTACAGTAAAGTGCTCCCGGGCGGGAGAGTCGTACTGAAGGGCGTCGAGCTCTTCGGCTCGAGGCTCCTCCTCGGGATCCGCCGGGAAGGCCAAAGCCTTGGCCATATCCCTGACGAAGTCCGAGAACCGGGCATCCTCCGGAGGGGACTGTTTCCGAGGTTCGGACTCAGGTGAGTCCGAGGGGACACACCGAGTCCGAAAGGAATCAGGTGACTCCTCCTCTTCAGACTCCCAGACCGACTCCGAGGAGGAATCAGTGGGGTCGGCTCGGGCAGGCGGAGGCGTCGGCCGCCCCGACGCCAAGGGAGTCGGCGGCGACGACCTCGGTCCCGAACGGGAGGCCGAGGGTGACCTCGACCGAGGATCGACTCGAGTTTGCATGGACTCGAGGATCGGCTCGGTCTCCGGGGTCGACTTAGACGTCGACGTCCCGGCGGTCGGGGCAGCGGCGCCAGCGAGGCTAGCGATCAGTGCCCGCTGCTGGTCCATGAAGGCAGATAGTCTGCTCTCCAAGGCCGTCAACCTGAGTCCGACCTCAGGTGACCCAGCAGTCCCCGACTTGGGCCCCGACGGTGTCGGGCCCGACGTCGGACCTCTCGGAGGCGAGTCCAGAAGGACCACAGGACTTACCCGAGCAGGCAACTCCGACTCCAGGCGAGGTCGCTTCGGGAGGTGCTCCTTCTCCAAAGACCCGGGACGGCTGTCGGGGCTATGCGACCTGGCCCTCGCGGAGCCAGGAGCGTCCACCGACGCCGCCCTCGCGGGTTTTATCTTCCGTCGATGGTCTCCGGAGGGAGAACCCCTGTCGGAGGAGCTTCGGCGATGTTCAGAGCTGGAGCCTCTGGATGCCGAGGCCTCCGACGAGGTCCGGGTACGGCTGGGGTCAGCGAAGATTCTATCCCGCTGATGCCGCCGACTCCTCAACGCTTTGGAGGACATTTTGCCACAGGCTCCACAGATCATTTCTTCATGATCCGGGCCCAGGCAGCGGAGGCAATTATCGTGTGTGTCAGTGAGTGACATATTTCTGTCACACTGACCACACTGCTTGAAACCACTGGCAGCCATCGGGGGAAAAAGGGCCCCTGCAAGGTCAAAGGACCGGGCTGCCAGTGAAAAACCGAAAACGAAACTGACCAAAATCAGAAAAACCGAAAAATAAGGGAAGGACTCGCAACGGCGTCGCGAGTCCGGGCAGGAAAACGACCGGCGTCGAACCGAATTGAAAAACGAGTAAAACTCACGAAAATCAACTTTTTTAGCGGGGACACGACGGGTACGTCTGTAGGGCTCCGCGGAAAAAAGAAGACTGGCTAAGATGGCACCCTTGGGCGGGAAGGCTACCGCGCATGCGCGCTGCAATTCCCAAAGGCTTTCTGTGAAAGCTGGGGAAAATTGCTCCGCGAGGGCTCCGTCAGCGCCGACGTCACCGATATGTGAAGACTGACTTCCTGCTTGGTCCTGGAGAAAATCTGTTACCCAAGTGGACAATGTACGCTTGGAGACAGGTAACCCTAACTTATCAGGGTCAAAGGAGACGAAGAGCTGAGTAGCCCTTCGATGCAACCGCATACGTTCTATGTAAAAAGACAACGCCCTCTTAACAGTCCAGGGTATGCAAGACTGTTTCAGCCTGGCTGGTATGCGGCCAGGGAAAAAAGGTCGGAAGAACCACCTCCTGGTTGAGGTGGAAAGACGACCACTTTTGGGAGGAACTTGGGATGGGTCCGTAGTACCACCCTATTCCTATAGAACCGTGTGTACAGTCTATCAGAAACCAGAGCTTGTAGTTCACTCACACGTCTGGCCGAGGTAAGAGCTACCAGGAAGAGCACTTTCCAAGAAAGGAAGCGCAAATGGCAAGTAGCCATCGGCTCAAATGGTGGGTGAGTAAGTTGCTGCAAGACCACGTTCAAAACCCACTCAGTTGCCGGTGGACGAACCGGAGGCTTGAGAAGCAGACCTCTGAGGAAGCGTGACACCAAGGGGTGAACCGACAGACTGTCCCTCCACCGGTGAGTGGTGCGCTGATAGAGCACTGAGGTGGACCCGAACAGAGTTAGACTTAAGGCCTAGGTCTGACAGGTGAAGTAGATACTGCAGTACTACTGACACAAGGCAGGAGAAAGGATCTTCATTGCGCTGAGCACACCATATTGTGAACCTACGCCACTTGAGGGCATAGGACTTTCTGGTGGACTACCTCCTAGAGGCCAAAACCACCTCTTCAACCTTCTTAGGTAGAAGGGAGCTAGTACTATCCTTTCAGCAGCCAGGCCATCAGATTGAGGGATTTGAGATTGGGGTGCAGAAGGGAACCCTGATCTTGAGACAGGAGATTGTGTTGCAACCCTAGAGGGAAAGGAGTTTCCACCGCTAACTGTAGCAGAAATAGAAACCACGATTCCCTTGGCCATCTGGGGGCTACCAAAATCACTGAGGCCTTGTCCCGAAGAATCTTTAACAGAGTTCGGGCCACCAGGGGCATGGGAGGAAACGCATACAGGAGGCCTGTAGACCAAGAGATAAGAAAAGCATCTGCTGCCATTCTCAGGGGATGCGGCTGTCTGGAGCAAAACCTGGGCAGCTGACGGTTTAGTGGACTTGCAAAGAGATCGATGGATGAAGTCCCCATCGTAGAAAGATCTGCTGGACCACCAATGGATTCAACTGCCATTCGTGGGGCTGGAGAATCCTGCTTAGCTTGTCTGCCAAGACGTTCTCCTGACCAGGCAGGTAAACTGCTTTGAGAAACATGCCTTGTTTGACTGCAAAGGAGCAAAGGGCATGCGCCTCCTGACATAGGAGCCTGGACCCTGTGCCCCCTTGCTTGTTCACATAGAATATTGCTACCTGACACTGGTGAGAGAGGGCATGAGAAAAAGTCTGTAGAGCCAAGCGGATTGCTCACAGCTCCAAAAGATTGATCTACTGTGTGGCCTCCCGAGGAGACCAGAGGCCTTGAGTGCACGTGCCCTGGCAATGTGCACCCCAGCCCTTTAAAGAAGCATCGGTCGTCAGCACCCTTGTGTGTGCTGGGGCCTGAAAAGTTACCCCCCTGAGAAGGTTTGGGAGATGTAGCCACCACTGTAAGGAGTCCAAAAGTGGTTTGGACACCCTTACTCTGTCTTGGAGGTCGCCTGTGGCCTGCTTCCACTGAGCTCTTGAGGCACCACTTAGCAACCCGCATGTGCAGACGGGCATTCGGAGTCACATGTACTGTGGATGCTATGTGGCCCAGGAGCCGCAGGAAGTGCTTGGCGGAGACCTGAGAATTGCTGTGGAAGTGGTTGGCCAAGTCCTTCTGTCTGTGGGCCCTGTCCTCGGGCAAGTAAGCTCTTGCTTGCAGGGTGTCCAATCTTGCCCCTATAAACTCTAGATTCTGTGAAGAGAGCAAAGTGGACTTTCCGTAGTTTATGACAAAGCCCAGATACAGAAGAGAGACAGTGCGAAGAGTGGCTTGTCTGGCCCCTGATGAGGCAGTCATCCAGATATGGGAAGACAAAAATTCCCTGATTCCTGAAAAAGGCCGCCACCACCGCCCGGCATTTGGCCACCAGAACATACACTAAAGGAGCGATGGGAGAGATATGAGGAAAACCAGAAGAGAACAGAGTCCCTAAAGCCAAGCGAGGACAAAGTGTCAAGGAGAAGATCATGGTCAACAGTGTCAAAGGCAGCAGAAAGATCAAGGAGGATAAGGACAGAGCAAAGGACGAAAATCAGATTGTAAGGGATCGAGAAGAGCATGGGAAGAGAGGAAGTCAAGACAACGGCGGTAAACCGCACATTCGAGTAGTTTAGAAATGAAAGGAAGGAGACAGATGGGGTGATAATTAGAAGGACAAAAGGGATCAAGTGAGGGTTCCTTAAGGAGAGGCGTGACCACAGCATGTTTAAAGTCAGCCTGGACAGTAGCAGTGGAGAACGAAAGGTTGAGAATATGAGAAATGGAGGGGACAATGGTAGAGGAAATAGAGGAGAGGAGATGGGAGGAGACAGGATCAGAGGAGCAAGCGGTGATCTTGGAGGAAGAGAGAAGAGCAGCAGTTTCATCAATAGAAATTGTGGGGAAGGAAGAGAAGGGGGGAGAGAATGAAAAGCAGGAAACGGAAATCTGGGATTTAGAGGGAAACTGGAGAGTGACCATCACTAAAGAACTCGCTGTCTCCAGCTGCCAAAAGCTGACCAATAGAAAGGATTTTCAATCCAATCATATGGTACTCCTAAGGAAGTAGCTGCTTACCCAATATACAGTTCTCCAGAAAGCATAGTTACTCACCTTTAACAGGTGTTCTCTAGGGACAGCAGGAATCAGTCCTCACATATGGGAGACGTCAGCGCCGATGTAGCCCCCACAGAAGCATCTCCTAATCTTTCAAAGAAAGCCTTTGGGAGATGCCACCACAAATGTGTGGTTCCCTTCCCGCCCAAGGGTGCCATCCTCTTTAGTCAGATGACATAGCTAGAACCGATAAAAGATGGCAAAAATTGTACCGCAACCTCAAGGGGAGGAGGAAGTGTTGAGGACTGATTTCTGCTGTCCCTGGAGAACATATGTTACAGGTGAGTAACTTATGCTTTCTCCAGGAACAAACAAGAAGTCAGTCCTCACATATGGGACTCCCTAGCTACAGGCTACCGTGAAACTGTAAAAAAAAAAAAAATACAGCGCCCAGCCATGAGCAGCTGCAAGCGAGTCTAAGGAGAGACTCTAAGGACCCCAGTGACCAGTGAGAACCATCGCTCCAGTAGCCTGAACAAGAAATGTTGGAGGATAGGAGTTGACTAAACCCCAAAGAAATTACCGAGTACAGCCTGGCCGAAGGTGCTGTCCCATCAGGACTCCCTCTCCAGAGAGCAGTGAGCTGCAAAGGTGTGAACTGTGGACCAGGTGGCGGACCGGCAGATGGCTGCCATAGGGACAGAGCGTAGGCTTGCAACAGAGGTCGCCATAGCCCTGTGTGCAGTGACACGGTACTCCAAAGAATGCCCAGCCTGTTGGTTGGCGAAGGCGATACAGTCCAAAACCAAGGTGGAGTAGGTTCGCTTGGTAACAACCTCCTCCAGTCGACTGGGGTCATAGGAAATGAAAACCCACGAAGCATTGCGGTGGCCGTTAAGTATGTTACAGGTGAAGGACAGGGCCCTCTTGCAATCAAGAGTATGGAGAACGGCCGCTACCTTGTCAACGTTGGGCCATGGAAAGCAACAGGTGTTCTCCAGGGACAGCAGGAATCAGTCCTCACTTATGGGTGACATCGGCACCAACGAAGCCCACACGGAGCAATTCCCCAGCTTTCAAAGAAAGCCTTTGGGATTGCTACCGCACATGTGTGGTCCTCTTCCTGCTCAAGGGTGCCATCTTGTTCAGTCAGGTCCCTTAGCTCGAGCCCTACCAAGCAGATGGCAAGGGAAGGACAAAAATCTAGCAACTCACCAGGGGAGGCGGGAGGGTAGTGAGGACTGATTTCTGCTGTCCCTGGAGAACACCTATTACAGGTGAGTAACTATGCTTTCTCCAGGAACAAGCAGGAAGTCAGTCCTCACTTATGGGACTCCCTAACTACAGGCTACCGAACTTGTAACCAAAAAACATCTCTGCGAGGCCGTAAGCAGAAGCTAAAGCCCAAAGGAGCCCGAGTCCTCGGGGAGAAGCCCTCGGTAGTCATGAAGAAGGGTCAGAGGGCAGGAGTTGCTTATACCCCGAACAGATTACGGAGTACAGCCTGGCTGAAAGCGCTGTCCCGGCAGGACTCCCTCTCCAGGCAGTAGTGGGCGGCGAAGGAATTCATAGAAGACCAGGTTGCCGCACGGCAGATGTCCATCATGGGTACGAAGCGCAGCAAGATCACTGAGGCCGCTTTGGCTCGGACCCCATGTGCAGTGACTTGACTATCCAGAGGGACGCCCGGCTTCACATGGGCGAACGTGATGCAGTCCGCCACCCATACAGAAAGGGTGAACTTGGTGAATGTTTGCCCCTGCCTATTGGGATCGTAGGTCACGAAGAGTCGATCAGACTTGCGATGAGTCTCGGTACGCTGCAAGTAGAAGGCAAGGGCCTGCTTGCAGTCGAGGGTGTGGAGAGCCGCCGACGCCTGATCAGCGTGGGGCCTCGGGAAGAAGGTCGGGAGCACTCTCTCTTCATTGAGATGAAAAGCCGACACGACCTTGGGTAAGAACTTAGGATGCATCCGGAGGACCACTCTGTTCTGATAAAACCTGGTGTAAGGGGCGCCAGCCATGAGCGCCTGAAGTTCACTGACTCGGTGAGCCGGGGTCAGCGCCAACAGGAAGGCCACCTTCCAGGACAAGTGCCAAATGAACACATTGCCATCGACTCGAAGGGTGGACGAGTGAGCTGTGTGAGCACCACGTTCAAGTCCCATTCCGCTGGAGTGGGATGGATGGGTGGCTTCGAAAACAGAAGGCCCTGCATGAAGCAGGAGACTAGTGGCTGCCCCGAGAGAGGCTTTCCCTCAATAGGGAGATGATTAGCCGATACGGCATCTCCCTAACAGAGTTAGACTTCAGCCCTTCCTTCAAGAGGTGGAGGAGATACTGGAGAACAGACTGAACCGGGTAAGAGAAGGGGTCGATCTGGTGCTCTAAGCACCAGATGCTGAAGCGTTTCCACTTAAAGGCATAAGTCCACCTGGTGGAGTCCTTCCTCGACCCTTCCTCAAGGCAAGGAGGATTTCCTCGACCTCCTCCGGAAGGGCCAGAGAGAGACCCGTTCAGCCACCAGGCCAAGGGATAGGGAGGGTAGGTTCAGGAGTAGTACCCGACCCTCCTCCTGCGTCAGCAAGTCCCTGGCAGAGCCCAGGGGAATCAGAGGCAAGACTGCCGAGGCCATGAGAAACAGCAAAGCCCCATCCCGTTGACCACCGAACAGAGTTCTCGCAATGAGGGGGAAAGGAGGGAATGTGTATGGGAGACGGGAGGACCAGTCCAGGAGAAATGCATCTGGGCCCTCCCTGCCCAGGTGCGGCACCAGGTTGCAGAAGCAAGGGAGTTGTGTGTTCTGGGGGCTGGCAAAAAGGTCCATCGCTGGAGTGCCCCAGCGTAGAAACAGTCAGCCTGCCACTCTGGGATCTAGATGCAACTCGTGGGGATGAAGGATTCTGCTGAGTCTGTCCGCCAGGCCATTCTCCAGCCCCGGGAGGTACGTCGCCTTGAGGGACATCCCCTGTCAGGCGGCAAAAAAGCAGATGGGAACTGCTTCCCTGCAGAGGGAGCGCGACCCCGTGCCCCCGTTTTGTTGATGTAGAACATCACTACTCAGTTGTTGGTCTGAACCAGAACCGACTTCCCGCTGAGGACATTCTCGAAGGCCCTCAGGGCCCACCGGATGGCCCGGAGTTCGAGCAGTTTTATCTGCTGCTGAGTCTCCACAGGCGACCACTGCCCCTGAATACAGAGAGACCAGCAATGGATTGCTCACCACCCTAACAGGGAAGCATCTGTGGTCAGTACCACATCATGCTGTGGGGCCTGGAAGGGCGATCCCCGCAGGAGGTTGCGGAGGTTTTGCCACCAGTTCAGGGACAAACGAAGGTCGGTAAGAACCCTGATGGGGTCCCCTGAGGTGTCCAAGGGATTGACTGCATTGGGAGCTGAGACACCACTGGGTCGTCCGCATGTGCAGGCGGGCGTGAGGAACCACATGCACGGTCGAAGCCATGTGGCCCAAGAGACGTAGCATGGACTGAGCGGTGACCTGGTGGGTGCCTTGGACGCAAGCCACTAGAACCCGGAGGCGGGTGGAGCGATCCACTGGCAAGAAGGCCATGGCCTGCTGAGTATCGAGGCGTGCCCCGATGAACTCGAGAGCCTGTGCCAGGCCGAGATGAGACTTTGGGTAGTTAACCAAGAACCCCAAAGCTCTCCAAGAGGAGGATAATGCACAACATTGCTTGCCGGGTCTTCTCAACGGAGGAGCCCGTAACGAGCCAGTCGTCGAGGTAGGGAAATACCGGCATGCGCCGGTGCCGAAGGTGAGCGGCGGCCATGACGAGGCACTTCGTGAAGACCTGCGAGGCAGATGCAAGGCCGAAGGGGAGCACCCTGTACTGGAAGTGCTCTCCATGCACCCTGAAATGCAGGTACTGCCTGCGTTGGGAGGTGGATAAAGATATGGGCTAAGCGTCCTTTAGATCCAAAGAGCATAGCTAGTCGCCCTGCCGGAGGATGGGCAGCAACATGTCAAGAGATAACATCTTGAATTTCTCCCGCAGCAGGAACTTGTTTAACCTGTGGAGGTCGAGGATGGGCCGCAGACCCCCTGTCTTTTTCGGGATGAGGAAGTATCGGGAATAAAAGGCCCGACCTCAAAGGTGGTCAGGGACCTTCTCATCTGCCCGTTGGGCAAGGAGGGAGTAAAAGCTGGTGTGCGGGGGAGTCGAGGAGGCTCCGCTGGGGAGAAAGGGGGTAGAAGCCTGTCGAAATAAAGGCGATAGCACTCCAGGATGACCTGGAGGACCCAGGTGTCCGAGGTGATAAGGACCCATGACGGGGCGCAGGACTGGTGTCCCCCCAGTGGCTGCTGTATCACCGGAGGGCGAGGGACTATGCTACTGGCGTCAAAACCCCTGAGGGGGTGTGGGGGAGCCGGGGTCTGGGCATTCGGGCCCTTTGGTTTACGGTGACCCTGGCCAGGCTTCCCCTGTGCGGGAGTGATTGGTGTAGGGGTAGCTGGGTACAGCGGGTAGCTGCAGTACTGGAGGCTTTTCCTAGAGAAGAAGGGCTCCTTGGTAGGCTGCTTCTTCTGAGGCAGCGTAGAGGTCTTGTGGGAGAGATGGGTCCTAGTGACGTGCTCCGTCTCAATCTCTGCAGCCTTCTCCTCCATCAGCTTACCAAAAAGTTGTTCGCCGAGGCAAGGCAGGTCCAGGAGCTTCTCCAGCACCCACTGTTCCAAATCCGGAGATTGGAGCCAGGCCTGGCGACGGGCTCCGATGCCCATGGCCGCCACCAGAGCCAATGTCTCGAAGCCATCATAGGAGACTCGAGAGAGATACTTGGAGCAATCAGCCACTGATTTCAACAGGATGCAGAACCTGTCGAAGGGCTTGCCTTCGAGGCCCACGGAGTAACCTCCAAGTTCTTTTGCCAGGTTGCGGAGGAACATACCAATATATAATTGGTATGCCTGAATGCAACAAGAAAGCATGGAACCTTGATAGGCCTTGCGGTCCAGGGCATCAAGGGCTCTCGATTCTTGGCCCGGCGGGACCGATGAGTGGGACTTCAGATTTTTCTGCTTCTTCATGGCTGATTGCACCACCATCGAGGTGTGTGGAAATTGGGTCTTTCGGAAGCCTGGCCCTCGCTGCACCTTGTACATTGTGTCAAGGTGCTTGCCACAATGGGAACTGAGGCCGGGGCCTCCCACGTGCGGAGCAATAGCCGAGAGAGGATCGGCAACACTGGCACAGTGAGGGATTCCCTGGGCGGGGTCTCATATTGAAGAATATTGAGTTCTTCAGCACGAGGGTCCTCCTTGGCCTGGGTGACCAGGTTGAGGGCCCGAGCCATGTCCCGAATAAACACCAAAAAGGAGGTGTCATCAGGCGGTGAACGTTGCTGGAGATCAGGCAGCAAGGGGTCCAACGGAAGATCCCAGTGGGTGAGAGTCTCCGGGGACGTGTCCCCATCAGATTCCCAGTCCAAAGTTGGTCGAGGGATCTGAGCTAGGCAGTTTGCCCTGTGCGATGTCCGGCGGCCTGGAGCCGGAGGCCCTGGACGATCTCACCCCCGAAGAATAGGAGAGCAAGCGAGACCGACGTCGAGGACCCTCACGAGGCTCATGGCTCTCGGGGGTATCCTGGACTGATTTGGGCGTCCGACGCGAGGGACCTGTGGTCTCCGGGAGCTAGTCAGTGAAGCTGGCCATGAGCATTGAGGAGGAGAGGGGGTCCTCACTGGAACAGCCCTCAGGAGACTGAGCGCATTCGCCAGAGGCCTCCATTTCTCTGTGAGGTACCTTGCGGGGCCACTCCTTGTCCAACTATCGAGAATGCCGAAGGGGGCTAAGCAACCAGGTGCGGGAGCGCTCGCACTTGTCGGGGGCCCCAGACAGCGACTTCGAGGCCTTCTTTTTGTGCCGTTCCACCTCGGGGGACCCCTGGGTCAGAATGCCACCTGGAACACGGTGCCGCAGGGGGAGAACCCACTGGAGGGGAGACGACTGAGGGTGCCATTGGAAACTCAGAGGTAGCCTTTCGAAAAATGCCTTCGGACTTCTGCTTATGGCTGAGCAGGGCCTTAGAGGACATTTTCTTACAGAGCGAACAGAGCTCTGGCTTATGGTCGGCTCCAAGACACCTTAGACAACAGTCATGAGTGTCCGTAAGCGACATGTTCCTAGAGCATCTATTGCATTTTTTAAACCCAGTGGCCATGGGGGCAAAAACAGCCCCTGCGAGGTCAAAAGATCCACACGGCCAGCAGTTGGGAAGAAAAAAGGGCGCAAAGCCCGAAAAGAAAAAAATTAGAAAAGGTATTCTCGAAAGCTCCAGAAGAGAGCAGGGGGAGGACGGGTAGAGGACCGGTGCAACCAGAAAAAAGAAAGAGCCTGTTAAGGCGAGGAAACGAAAACTTTTTCCAAGGGACGAGGATGTGCGTCCGAAGGGCTGTGGAAAAAGGGAGACTGAGCAAGATGGCACCCTTGTGCAGGAAGGGGACTATGCATGCGTAGTAGCAATCCCAAAGGCTTTCTTTGAAAGCTGGGGAATTGCTTCGCACGGGCGCCATCGGTGCTGTCGTCACCCATAAGTGAGGACTGACTTCCTGCTTGTTCCTGGAGAAGATGGGGAACACCACCTCTTGGTTGAGGTGGAAAGTGGATACCCATCTTTGGAAGGAATTTAGGGTGGGTGGCTCAGCCACTAAGGCCTGAAGCTCGTCGACTCTTGCGGGCAGAGGTGAGCGCCACCAGGAAGATGACCTTGCAGGAGAGAGTGTGCAAAAGGCAGTTTAGTGAGCTGCGCCAGAACCACGGTGTTGTCCCATTCCACCGTGGCGGGCGGATGGGGGGCTGTTAGAGCAGAAGTTCCTGCATAAATTGTGTAATAAGGGGCTGTGCAGAAAGTGGTTTGCCCTCTATGGAATGATGGTGTGCGGAGAGCAAGCTCAGGTGCACTCTGACAGAGTTGGACTAGAGTCCAGTTTGAAAAGGTGAAGCAAGCCTGTAAAACCATGTGCACCTGGCAAGAGAGCAGGTCAACCCATTGCTCTACACACCATTCTGAGAATCTGCCCCACTTGAAGGTGTAGGTCCGTCTTATGGAGTTCTTACGAGAAGCCAGGACTTCCTCCACCTCCCTTGGGAGATTGAAGGATGCTAAGGCTACCCATTCAGCAGCCCAATGCTGTTAACAGGGACCACAGGTTGAGGTGAAGGGAGCCCTCCTCCTGGGTCAGAAGCCCCAGGGCATTTCCCAGAAGACCCAGAAGCTCCGTCAAGAAGCGGAGCAACAGGGGAAACCAAGGCTGCCTGGGCCACCAGGATCATAGAGGCCTTGTCCCACAGGACCTTGAAGAGGGTTCAAGCGATAAGTGGCATTGGGGGGGTGGGGGGGGCGAGGCGTATAGAGGCCCTCCGACCACAAGATGAGGACGACATCTGCTGCTACCCAGGACTGATGCGGTTGGGGAGAGCAGAAGTGGGACAGTTGAGCACTGATTGGGCTGGCAGAGGTCCAGGCTTGGGGTTACCCAGAGTCAAAAGAGCTGCTGTGACACCCTGGGGTCTAGTTGCCATTCGTGCAGCTGGAGACCTTGCTCAGCCTGTCCGCTAGGGCATTATCTTGGCCCTGAAGATATACCGCCTTGAAGAGCATTCCTTGACTGATCGCATATGAGCAGAGGCACTGAGAGCCTGTGCACCCTTGCTTATTCAGGTAGAACATTGCAACCTGGCTGTCCGTTTGGACTAGCGCCGTCTGGTTCCGCAGGCAGTGGTGGAATGTCTTGATTACCAGGAAAATAGTCCTGAGCATCAAGTAGCTTGATCTGTTGCTGGCTATCCACTAGGAACCAACTGCCCTGCATGCCCAGTTCCTCGCAGTCGGCACCCCAACCCAGTAGGGAGGCGTCCATGGTGAGGACCCTCTGGGGATTTGGGTACTAAAAGGTAATACCCTCCTGCAGGTGTTGTGTGCCCTGCCACCAGTAGAGTGACTCGGCTAGCTCATGGGACAAAAGACCCTGTTCCAGAACATGCCCATGACTTGTGTTCACTGTGAGCGGAGACACCACTGAGCTGCACTGGAGGTGGGGGGCACTGGGAACCACATGGATTGTGGATGCCATGTGGCCCAATAGGCAGAGCATGGACCTCGCCCACACTGTGTGATGCATTGCACCTTGATGGCCAGGGCCTTGAGGCGATCAGCCCTGTCCAGTACGTTTCAGGGTGCAATATAAAATTCTTATCCTCACACCCCGTACTATTCACTCCTTCTTACCTCAGTACTTGGCTGATCTCCTATGGTTCCATATCCCTCCTCATTTGCTCCGCTTTGTCCATAATTACCGGATGGTGCTTCCCCCTCCTTCACAGGCACACCTTGAGCACACTTGTTCCTCCCTGACCCCCTCCCTTTGGAACTCTCTTCCCCACAGCCTTCGGTCTGAGTCCTCTTTCCCCCTCTTCAAGACTGCCTTGAAGACCCACCTGTTTTAGGGTGCTTTCAATCGCCTTCTTCTTCCTCCTCCCTAGAGTTCCCCGTTTCTTCTCTTTTCTATTGCTCTGCTGTCCCTCCTTTCTGTCCTGTTGATTATTGGCATTCCTTTCTTCTTTTCCTCAGCAGTGTTATTTTTTTGTATTGTACACCGCTTTTTGTCTTCTGATTTAAGCAGTATAGCAAATTTCGAAATAAAGATGAAGAAAGGCCCTGGTCTGGAGAGAGTCCTATGAACACAAGGTCCTGCGTTGGAGTGAGGTGGGGTGGTTTACCACAAACCCCAATTGCTGCAGGACCTTGATGGTGCAGGCCATGGCCTGTTGCACCTTGGTGGCTATGTCCCCCTTTACAAGCCAGTCGTCCCGGTATGGGAAGACAAAGGCTCCTTGGAGATAGAGGTAGGCAGCCACCACTGCCAAGCTTTTGGTGAAGACTCTTGGTGCAGAGGCTAGACCCAAAGTTAGGTACCCTGTACTGGTAGTGGTCGCTCCCGACCATGAACCTTAAGTACTACCTTTGACTGCGATGAATGAGAATGTGGGTGTAAGCATCCTTTAGGTCCAAGAAGCATAGCCTATTTCCCTTCTGGAGATAAGGCAGCAATGTTCCAAGGGAGAGCATCTTGAAACTTCTCCCACACCAGGAACTTGTTCAGATTTTGCAAGTCCAGAATGAGCCTTGGGCCTCCTGTTCTTTTTGGGACCATAAAGTAATGGGAGTAGAACCCCTTGCCCCTGAAGGGTACTGGTTCCACGGCTCTGTCCCTGATGAGGCCTGCGAGCTCCTGCAGTAGCAGGGCCCAGTGCAGGGGAGTCCGAGGAGGCTCTCCTGGAAAGAAAGGGGGAGGACATCCCATCCAGGTGAAGCAGGTAGCCTTCTCTGACCACCTGGAGGGCCAAGCTGTCAGTGGTTATGGCTACCACTGGTGGGCAAAGTGGATCAGATGCCCCCCTGTTGGCAGTTGCTTCCCCCCCCCCCCCGAGATTAGAGGCTATGCTAAGTCAAAACCCCAACCCAGTCTTGGCAGGAGCCGGTGTCTGGGGCTTAGAGTCCTTAGGCTTGCATTGGCCTTGGCCTGCTCCTTTGCCCTGGTGACTCTGCTGCAGGGATCTGGGGGGGCTGGTTTTGGGAATAGCTTCGGTAAGGCTGGACTTTTCTGTGAAAAGGGGGCCTCTTTCCCGATGGTTTCTTCTTGGGGAGCGTGGAGGTCTTCCTGGAGAGCAGAGTCCTCATGACAAATTCTATCTCCACCGCCTTATCCTCCATTGGTTTGCCAAAGAGGTTTTCACCAAGCCAGGGGAAGTCAAGGAGTTTCTCCTGGACCCATTGCTCGAGGCCTGATGCCTGGAGCCTGGCCTGGCATCAGGCACAGATGCCTGCTGCAGCCACCCTCACTTTGGGACTCCAAGCCGTTGTAGGCAGCTCGAGATATGTACTTCAAGCACGCCGACGCACTTCGTGAGGGTTTGTAATTGCTGGAGGTTATCTTTCCTGAGACCCGCCGAGAAACCTGCAAGTTCTTTTGCTATGTCTGAGATACATGCCGATACACAGCTGATAGGCTTGTATTCGGCAACCCAGCATCGAGCCTTGGTAGCACTTGCGTCCAAGGGTGTCGAGAGCATTAGTGTCCATGCCCTTGGGCATGGAAGTGAGTCTTCGGCCTTTTCTACCGGCACATGGTTGACACGACCACCATTCTAAAACATCTCCACTGGCTCCCGATACAAGGTAGAATCACTTACAAGACCTTACTACTTACCTTCAAGGTTATTCAAGGGCTTTCGTCGGCATCATTGACTGAACTAATCCAGACAACTCCTCTCAATAGGGACAGAAGGTCAGTAACACTTAACACCCTGGTAGTCCCAAAATTAATAACACAATGCACCAAGGCAACAGTAGGCAGGGCCTACAATTTCTGCGCACCAAGGTACTGGAACAGCCTCCCTCACGGCATCCGATCAATCCAGGACTTATTTCAGTTCAGAAAGGCCTTAAAACTTCACCTCTTCCTACAGTTTTACCCAGAAGCCAATGTGGACGCTGCACCATCCTCACAAGCCTCTCAGAACCCCCTTGACTGAAGTCAAAAGATTTCCCAATTATGTCTTAAATTGTAAATAGTTACCCTGTTATCCAAGTTGCATTACCTGTTCAACTGTAAACACAAAGTACCATCGGAAATGTGTATTTTATTGTTCATTGTAAACCGCACTGATGCTGAATAGCGCGGTATAAAAGAGACTAATAAAATAATAAATAAAAATAAATAAAATAGAGGTGTGAGGGAGTTGCACTTTTCGAAAGCTGGGCCCCGCTGGGTCTAGTACATGGTGTCGAGGCGTCTGCTAATTATTGGCACCAACGCCAGTGTCTCCCTCATCCGAAAGAGCAGTCTCCCGAGGATGCTGGGGACAGGAACTGACAGGGCCTCCTTAGGTGGAGCCTCATACTGGAAGATTTCAAGTTTCTCCGTGTGAGGGTCGTCCTCTGACTCTGTGGTGAGAGACAAGGCCTTCACCATGTGCTGGACAAACTCGAGGAACGATGTGTCCTCGGGTGGGAACTAGCGCCTCAACACCGGAGGAGACAGGTCCAAGGGAAAATTGTGGTGTTTATATGTCTCCAGGGAAGCCTCATCCTTGGACTGAGTAGTCTGTAGAAGACTTGAGGACAGACAGCGCCTGAGGCATCAGACTGAGGCCAGATCCTCTGTGACCCACGGTGGCTACTTGGCCAGAGCCACAAGCACTTGCCAGGGAGGATCTCGCTCCCAAGGACAGAGTGCAGGATCGAGACCCTTGTTGAGGATCGGCTCAAGGCTTTCGAGCATCATATCGGTGGCCCGGAGAGTCAATATCAAGGTCCCTGCGGTCTCAGCAGGAGCACCAGCGGGGCCGGGCACCAACGCCTGCTGCAAGGCAAGGCAGTGACACTGCGTTCCAATGCCATCATCCTGGCTTCCCATTCAGGAGTTGCAGACTTCGACAGACTCTGGGATAACTGGATCTGGCGTCGGTGAGGAAAGGGAGTCTTCGACGGGACAGGCCTCGGGGTTCCATGACCCATCGCCAGAAGCCTCGGCATCTGTTCTGGGCATCTTTGCCAGCTGCTCCTGCTCAGATTCCTCAGATACACTCCGGTGACCTGGCACGGGACTTGCTGCATGTTTCCGATTCCTAGGATGAGGTCCTCGAGGATTTCTTCTTGCGCTCACACTCCGGAGAACCCTTGTGAGAGAGTCCGTGAGACTGATCAGGCACCGCAGGGGCTATACGCGACTCTGAGGATCCGTGCAGCGCGCCTTAGAGCACGAGGCTACCGGGGCAAAATCTGACCTGTGGAAGATGTCGTCTTGCTTCTGCCAGCAACTTTGGATGGCCTTCGCAGACATATTTTTGCAGAGGGCACAAACCTCTGGGTCATGGTCGGCACCTAGACACTGAAGGCAGCAGTCGTGTGTATCAGCTAAGGACATATTCTTTGCACACCGATCACACTTCTTGAGCCCACTGGCCATTGGGGCAAAAAGATCCCCTGCGAGGTCGAAGACCTTCGACGCAGCCAGCGGTTAGAAAAAAGTGACAATCCGCACTGGAAGAAAATGAAAAACGGTTCCGAGACTTGATGCCGGAGCAACGGGGCTTGGAGGCAGGAAAGGGACCAGTGCTAACTAGAGAAAGCAGGAAAGGTTTATCACAAAATCATCAACTTTTTTCTGGGGAAAGATGGAGGACGTCTTGGGTTCCACGGAAAAAGGGAGACTGAACAAGATGGTACCCTTGGGCGGGAAGGGGACCACACATGCGTGGTGGCATCTCCCAAAGTCTTTTTTTGAAAGCCAGGAAGATGCTTCTACGGGGGCTCTGTCGGCACAGACATCACCCATATATGAGGACTGACTTCCTGCTTGTTCCTGGAGAATCTGCAGCTTTCTATCTATAAGACATTCTCAGTTTTTGATCCAACCGACATCAGGACTTTAAGATCTCAACCCGATCAAGACCAAACCTATCAGTCTAAAGCATCAGAAAATGACATTTTACTTAGCAGTTAATCTCCTTTCCTTGAACCTTGCTAGGCTAATCCAAACAAGTGTTTTGTATTCCCCTACCAGTAGAGGTGGAGACAGAAAAAAAAATCTAGAGCTTTCTTATGACCTCAACCTGCAACCATATTTGAGTCAGCTAGGGGAATACTTCCCCAGTATCCAAATCCAAGCTATAGTCAAGGGCCACTAACCGCACATACCCTCAATGAGGGTAGCAAAGACCAACAATCCAAATAACAATTACATACAGAATAGCCTTCAGATAGAAAGTCTGCCAAGAGGAATACAGCCTATAGGACCAATCCACAGAAAATAGATTAGAGCAATCAGAGGGGCAGCTCCTGGACTGGCCTAGCAGAACTCGAAAGGACATTATCTGGTAGGTAAAATGCCACCTTACATATCATTTTGCTAGGATGTACCAAACTATGCCTCCACTTAGTGGGAAGAAAATATGGCAGTCCACAATATCTACACTGAAGGCCATATCCGTCCAAACGTGGACATCCAGGTGGCAATGCTTTACAAAAAAGGAAAGCGATGACCATGCTGCTGCCTAACAAATGTCTAAGGGAGAAAATGAGTTAAGCTCCTCCTAGGAGGAAGCCTGAGCACAGGTGGAATGCTCAAGTAAACTTGCTGAGACCTGCTGGTTCTGCAACAGATAGGCCGAGGCAATTGTCTCCTTTATCCAGCAGCCCAAGGAAGACCGAGTGGATGTTTCACCCTTACATGAGCCTGCAAAAAGGACAAGAAGTCTGTCGAACTTTCGAAAGGAGTTACTGACCTCCAAGTATCACAGAAGCATCCTTTCAACATCCACCAAGCGAAGGTCTTATCCTTCCCAAGCACTGTGCCTTGGGGAATGAATAAAGGCAAACAGACCATCTCATTAATGTGCAAAGACTAGCGCGCTTTGGGCAAGAAAGGAAGGAATGGGCTTTATATACACAGTCTCTTCCAAAAACAGAAACGGAGATCAGAAAAAGGAACAATCAATCGCAGGGGAGGGTGCAAATGTTTAACTCCCAGCAGGAAACTGGTTGGGTGTGAGGACAGATTGTACCGCCATGAGCCCTCTAAAACAAAACAAGGACGCCACTTGTATCCTCAAAGAGCTGAACGAGAGGTCATTGTCCACAAAATGGACCCAACTAACTTCTAACAGAGCCTTTGTATCTTATGCTCCCAGATGCTGAACAAGCTCCCCCCCCAGCATCAGATCAGTGCTGCTTTTCTGTAAATAGCGGACCAAAATGTTATCTGTTTAATTGTATATAGTTTTCCCCTGTTCATACCCAGTTTATATTCCCTGTTATCTGTAAACCTATGTCAGTTTATTCTGTCTAGGTAGTATGTTGTTTGATGTAAACCGCACTGATGATAAATAGTGCGGTATATAAAAACTGTTAAATAAATAAATAAAATCAATCAATCTTGAAGGAAGACAGGCAGAGCCAGCATGCCTACAGCATTATTTAACTGGTTTTACATACTGCCTTATCAACGATTTCAAAGCAGTTTATATGGAACAGATAGAACACGTTACATAGAACAGTATAGAATTAAATTTAACTGAAGTAATTTAACTTAACTGAAATAATTTAGGCTAGTATACATGGGAAAGACATGTTATTACTAGAACAGTATGTACTGCTTTTGAAATTGTTGAAGTCCCAGTTCTGCATCCAATATGAATCCTAGGTCAAGAATGCTACTCTCCAGAACCCCTCCGATAGATAAGACAGCCTTTAAACTATTCTCAGTTAAAGGCCCACATTGCAATACCTCTGACTGAAATATTAAGAACCAATCGGTGTCAACGCAACCAGGAAGCAATATCCTCCAGACAACAGTTGATACGCTGGAGAACTTCAATCTCATCCCCCTTCCACATCAACAGCATACAAAAAACCTTCAAATCATATCACCTACAAATGTCCCCAATAAAACTCAAAGATATTAAAAATAGTAGGGAACAAAGCAGAACCTTGCAGAACCCCACAAACCCACTGGCAAACAGTCTAGGAACATGACCCCCAGCATACGCAAAAACAGTGCTCCATCAGAAAAGAGGAAAGTCAACACTGTGCCCTCAATCCCTAAATATTCTAAATCTCTTCAACAACAGATCCCAATCAATGAGATCAAATGCAGAAGATAAATCTAGTGTAACTACTAGAGCCGTATGTCCCTTGTCCTAATAAATCTAAAACAGCCACCATAAAAGATTGTCACAGAGCCTCTACGAAAACCTGCTTGGCCCAAGTCAAAGCCCCCAGAATCCTATAGGAAGGCAGTTAATTGGACTAAGACAGATTTTTCAGTCAATCACTTTTGCCAAACCCAACAGTGATGAAATTGGATGCAGATTTTAACAATGCATATCCAAGCCCTTCTTAGGGACTAAAGTAACCATAGCTTCCTTAAGATCACTAGGGAAGCATCCTTGTGTAAGAGGCATTAACTAAGACTCCAAAGCCTTCTGCAAAAGCTGACAAGGAATAGGATCCAGGTGCATCCAAGTAGGCCAGAGAGCTAGTAACTGTTCCCATACCTCCTCCACCGACACCACAGAAAATGCCATCCGCTTTCCCACTTCCCCATCCCCTTCATCACATCTCTGAACCTCTCCCCCTAGAATTCATAAATTTTCCACTTTATTTAAAAATAAATCGGCAATTTCCAATACCATAATTCCTTTCTTAACATCTTGTCCATGCCCCAACAGTCTATAGGCTATTCGAAAGAACACTTGCAATTTAATACCAGCTGTCATAATTTGAGCAGAACAAGATGTCCTCCTGTAAGCGATGACGGGAGGCATTAGCCTGTACCCGCCATTGTCGCTTTCCCTCCACACGTCCTGTTTTCCTCCACTGATGTTCAGATCTCAGCCCCTCCTGCCTAATACCACTTAGTTCCTGGGAAAGCTTAATGTTAGATAACCACCCCTTTTGTTGGGAGGGTGGTGGAAAGAGGGGGTGAGGGTGGGGAGGATAATGGGTGCAGGGGTGATGTTAGGAAGGGCCTTTGCCAAAGTGTTTCTTAAATAGATGTGCCTTCAGCTTCTTCTAAAGTCTTGCAGGTCTCTTGTGGAACGTATGTCAGGTGGTAGAGCATTCCATAAGTGTGGAGCATAAAGGTGAACGCTCTGATGTTGTTTGGCTGCTTCTTCTGTGTGTTGCAGTGATGATCAGTGTAGACTTGTGCATCAGTTCTCCTAGGTCTGTCATCTAGTGTCTTGTGGAATAGAGAACAAATATTCTGAGGAGAGGTTGTGGTATGCTTTAAATGGCCTTGAATTTGGCTTGTGCTACAATATGTGATCAGTATAGGTTTTATAGTACAAGTGTTATGTGATCTTGAATGGCAGCACCATACAAGACTCTGGCGCCAGTGTTTTCAGCCACCTGCAGAGGGTGGCTTATGGATGCTGGTAGGCCTTGTAGGATTATGTTGCAATAATCCAGGTGTGGGAGTACCAACTCCTAGGAAACTGTGCGGAAACCATGTTTGTCAAGAATTGGTTGCAGGCCACGAGCTGTTTTTGTTTTATGGTAGGTTTGTTTGAGGATTTATTTATTTAGACAGTTTTGTATACCACCTTATCCTTCAATCAAAGTGGTCACAACACAATTGGGGGATACATTTAACACGAGGGGATATGAGACACATACACTAATACTTACAGGGAACATGGGCAAAGGAGGGTTAAGTGGCTTGCCCAAGACCACAAGGAGCACCTGTGGGACTGCAACATTAGGCTTTGGTCTAGTATGATTCCCAGGAGCATACTTATGTTTTCCCTGTAATTGTGCATCAGATGTATTTGTGGGTGTGGGTGGGCTTAAGAGTATTGAATGGAATGTATATCATATCGTCTGCGTATAGATAGTAAAGGACTTTGTATGATTGTATGTTGGTGCAGAGGGGCTTTATGAATAGATTAAACAGAAGAGAGAATAGTGCAGATCCTTGTGGTATACCTTGTTGTAATTTGAATGGCTCAGAGATGGTACCAGCTGATTGGATCTGCTGTTCTGTTAGATAGGGTCTGAATCACTTGATAGTAGTGCCAAAGAGATCAATTTCTTGCAGGTGGTGTTGTAAGGCTTTGTGGTATACAGAATCAAATACAGCAGTAATATCCAGGAAGATAACTGTAAATCCTTGATGGGTTGCTAGATGCCTTGGGTTAATCTGTTAGCAAGATTTTGACCCCATGACTACTGGCTGTACATCGAGGGGTGCATGGGTGTTGACAAAATCCTTGAGCTGTAATTGCACTGCCTTTTTTATGACTTTTGCAAGGAATGGGAGGCTGCAGATGGGGTGGTAGGAGTTAGGTACGGTTGGTTCTAGGTTGTGTTGTTTTTTTAGTATGAGGTGGATAGAGGCTTGCTTGAGGATGGGAAATATGTATCCCTGGGTGAGAGATAGTCAAGTCATCTTTAATAGAGGGGGTGTTATGTTTGGTGTGAGTTACTTTGATCCAGGAGACTGGGCAGGGATCCAACGGGGAGGTTGTGGTATTTATGTTAGTGATGGTGATCTCTAGGTGGTCCAATGTGACTTGATGGAAGTTGTGCCATGCGTGGGACTCGAGGTTAATGCAAGGTAACAATATGTCAGTGCTTAAGGCAGATTCTTGTTGGTGAATTTATCTTTAAGATGATTGGCTATGTGTTATGGAGATGGGGTTCATGCTTAGACAGGGGTTTAGTAGTACTGATTTGGCTATGCTGAATAGTTCGTTCAAGGAGCTTAAGAAGAGTTTAGCATGGTATTCTTTTTTGCTCTTATTAATGGTGATTTGGTATGATTGTAGAAGCACCACGTAATCTCAATCTGTTGATCTTGAGTGTCTCAATTTTCTTTCCAGCTGATGGAGTGAGCGTTTGATGTTTCTAAGGTCTTCTGTGTACCATATTAGCTGAGTGGTAATTTCTGTTGTCTCTTTTGGTTGGTGGTGGTGCTGCTGCGGCTTTGGCAATTGTCTGGTTCCAGTTTTGTACTATGTAGTCTATGTCCTGAGAGTCTATGTTTATTTGGGGGAGGATGGTGTTGAGGAACAGCTCTTTGTCTAAATGTTGGAATATTCTTATGTTGGATTGCTGTTTTGTATGTGGCTGTTAGGATGGGTTATGAGGGAGGCCAAAATTGAGTAATTTGTAATCAGATCAGGGTATCAGAGCAGTTGTAGGAGAAAGGTAAGAATCTTGAAGTATGTTATTTGTGACAAAGATGAGGTCCAATATTCCTCCTTTATTGTGGGTTGGCTGGCTGGCTTAATATTTGAGTGTATTCTAATGCCTCCATTGCATTTATGAAGGATTTGGAGGTTTTGTATGGGGCTGAGGGTAGATTCAGGATACCCAGGAGTATGGCTTGTTTGGTGTTAGACTGGGTGCAGATGGTCTGCAGAATGGTTGTTAGTCTGCCAATGAGGTAGGAGATCTGTATACCAGGATGATTGCAAGCTGTTTGTTTTCTATGGCAAGCATGTCTAGGCCATTTGATGATGATGCATTGATTCGGCGGAAGCAGAGATGGTCTTTTGCCAGTATGAAGACACCTCCACCTCTGCCTTGGGCCTGGGGCAGTTGAACATGTTATGGTTATATTTTATTTGATATACCACAACATTGCATAGCAGTCTATGCGATGTATAATAATTTAAAAAGAAAAGAATGATGTTATTAAGCTGCTAAATGTTCTATGTAACTTCATGTTATTGTTCAATGTAAACCATCCCTAATTGCTGGAAGGAGTGGTATAAAAGAGCTGTTCAATAAATAAATAAGAAGTAAAAGGAACTCCACAGTGTAAGACAGTATAGGAGAGAGAGGAACAGCATAGAAGAGAAAGGCAAACAGAATAAGACAAAGATAAAAAAACAATTCCCTTATAGGGCTGTCCTTACCATGCCCAAAGGGTGTCATACCAGAATAGCTACTCAGGTAAGTTAAGAGCAGTCCTAAAAAGAAAGGTTTTCAGATTTTTTGAAGCACTTGAAATTTAGTTCTGTGTGGAGTTGGCTTGGCAAGCCATTCCGATGTGTCAGAGTCACAGCAGGGAAAAGTGAATTTTCTTACAGAGTCATACTTTCTTTCCCACAAGGGGGGGGGGGGGGGAGGTGTAAACGAAAATCATGGAGAAAGCAAAGAAATCTCGCTGGGGCATATAGGGAGACAACAGTAGACAAGCAATCTGGAACTGTGTTATGAATAATTGTGTGTCAGGGTAATTTGACGAAGTGGTATGATGACTGAATTTGCGTGCGTGAGCTAGTACGCAAAGAGCCGTATTTTGGATGGTCTCGAGGTGACGGAGAAGGGCCTGTGGAAGGCCTAAATCAGGGGTTCTCAACCCTGTCCTCAGGACCCACCTAGCCAGTCGGGTTTTCAGGATAACCACAATGAATATGCATGGGAGAGATTTGCATATAATGGAGGCCGTGTTTGCAAATCTCTCTCATACATAATCATTGTGGTTATCCTGAAAACCCGACTGGCTAGGTGGGTCCCGAGGACAGGGTTGAGAAACCCTGGCCTAAATAAACAATATTGCAATAGTCAAGTCTCTATCACAGTGTGAAAAAGCATAGTTATCTGGGCCAGGTGATCCAAAAATGAACAAATGTTACGAAAACACCGTAAGGCCAGGAAAGTAGATTTAGTTACCTCGGCCGGTTCAGGGGGAGAAAGTAAGGGCCGAATCTAACACAACTGCAAGATATCGAAGGAAGGCATGCAATACTAAAGGCTGACCATCTATCGCAGGGGGCAAGAGTAGGCTGAAAATCCGAACCAGTAAACCAGATGGTTGTCGACTTAGTAGGGTTCAGTTTAAGAAAATGTTATTAAATAGTTGTTCAGAGGGGCCAAATCTATTACCAAATCATCAGTAGAGGATAACAGTAAGATGTCATCTGCATAAATCTAACAGGAACACCTAATCCCCGTATTTCAGTAATAGGCTGAGGAAAACGTTAAATAATAAAGGAGATAAAATAGAACCCTGGGGGATGCTGCACAAAAGGTCTCAGGGGATAGAGACCTCTCTTTGAATATGAACCTGGAAAGATCTATGATTTAGGAAAGAACCAAACCAGTCAAGCACTGTACCTCGGATCCTTGTCTCATGTAGGTGGGCCAAAAGTAGATTGTGATCCACCAGATCAAAGTCCAGCGAAAGTGCGAGAGTATAATTCCCATGATCAAGGGACCTTAAATATCATTAAGGACTGCTGTCAGGATTGTTTCCGTACTGTGGCATGGGCGAAACCTGATTGACGAGGATGGAGAAAATGAATTTGGCCACATGATCTGCAAGCTGATGGAAGACTATTTTCTCAACTATCTTTGACGTGACGGCTAAGTTTGAGATAGGGCAGTAATTTTGAGGATAACACCGAGCCCCATGCTGATTCTTTATTAAAGGATGGCGTATATTTATTTGAAAACGTTTCTATACCGCCCCTTCCAGAGATCAGAGGCGGTTTACAGAGAACAGCACATCAAAAACCATTACATTGAACATATTGTAACATAGGAACTATATACAATAAACAATTAAAAATAGAAACTATTTACAATCTTATAGCTTATCTAATCTGTATTCAGGTTTTATTGCAGCACTTCCATTGCTGTGTGGTGAAATGGCTTTATGAAGAAAGTGCAATGTTGTGACCGATTGTGTGAGCAGAACCCTAGGTAGGGTGGTTGGATTGTGTTTGAGGGGTTTGGTTAGGTGTATGATCTTGAGTGTAAAAATGCTGGATGAACAAGTATGTTTTTAATTCCTTTCGGAATGCTTGGAGGTCCTTGATCTCTCAAATTTACTGGAAGATTATTCCATTAAACAGGTGCAATGTAAGAAAAAGCACTGTTGCTTGTTATCCGTTTTGTTTTTCGTATTGAGTCAGGAATTAAAATAGTGTTGAGATTCGTCCTCCTTTTCATTCTATTCTCAGGTGGGGCTTGAATCAATGTTGAAAGGTGAGATGGGGCAATTTTATTGATTAGTTTGAAAGTAGTCACTAAGGATTTATACTGAATCCTACTGGCAACTGGGAGCCAGTGAAGGGAGTATAATATAGGCAAGATGTGGTCAGATAGCCTGCCTGGCTTTAAAGATAATTCGAGCAGTGACATTTTGGGCCATTTGGAGTATGTTTAGATTTTTCTTGGTTGTGCCTAGCAAAATACCATTGCAATAGTCTAGGTGTGGTATGATTAGGGCTTGGACAAAGGTTCTAAAATCATCTACATCTATCAGTGGTCTAAGATGTTGAATAGTCCTAAGTTTAAAGAAGATAGTTCTGGTTTGTTTTATCTGTGTGGTTAAGCTGAGTGTCCTGTCAAGGGTAACTCCTAAATATCTTACATCATGTTTAACTGGGAGGGTGATGTTTTGAAGCTTAATAACTGGAGAGGGGGTGAAGTTAGTGTTTCTTGACGTAAATAGCACTTCCGTCTTTTTGAAGTTTATGAATATATTCACTGAACGGAGCCATAGCTCTGCTTCAGAGACAGGCTGCAAGAGCGTCATAATTCGGGTTAGCTATGTCAATTGCTGAGAACATGATGATGTCGTCCGCATATATGTAATAGTTTATGTTGTGTCTTTTGAATATGGAGCATATGGGTTGGAGATATAGGTTAAAAAGCAGAGCAGAAAGCGCAGAGCCTTGCGGAATTCCCTGCTCTTGTGGGAAAGGTGATGAGACGACTTGATCAATTTGTACATATTGCACCCTGTTGGATATATATGATTTAAACCAATCGAGAGTTGTTTCCTTTAAACCAATCGAGAGTTGTTTCCTTTAAGCCTATTTGCTTAAGTCTGGAAATGAGAATGCTGTGATTTACAATGTCAAAGGCAATGTCAAGAAATACAAGCAAAGGCTTTCATGATGTTGTCCATGCCTTTGATGAGTGCCAGGAGGAGGGTTTCCACACCATGGAAAGGCCGAAACCCATATTGATGCTCATCTAGGGAGACAGTTGTGTCAATAAAGTCCTGCAGCTGGACAACTTTTTCGATGATCTTAGCCAGGAAAGGAATGCTAGCGATGAGCAGATACGACATAGGGTCAGTATTGTTTAGTAACTTTTTTTTAAGTAACGGGCGAATTGCTGTGCATTTGAGTTCATTTGGCATGAAGCCTTGGAGTAATGATTGGTTCACTATATGTAGAATGTAAGGGGTTAGTTCTGATTTTGTTGCCTTGATCTAGGCTACAGGGCACGGATCTAGGAGAGATGTAGTTGTATTAAGTTTTGTAATTGTCTATCAGTTGTTTATTATTAATGAGGTGGAAATATTTCCATTCATTGGGGTTATTCATCATTGGAGATGGTGGTTCAGGTACAGAGGAAATGTTGAGTTTTTAGCTTATTAGCAAAATGCTTAACTAGAGTCGTCTGAGGGCTGATAGGTATCTTGTGGAGGTTGGAAGGAGCTTTAGCTAAAGATTTAAGAAATCTCAAATAATTTCCGAGGACAATTAATGGCATTTGATAGAATTCTAGTGTGATAGTTTTTTTAGCATTATTTATAGCTTCCTTTAGGATGTAAGTCGCGAAATATATTTCTCTGAGTTCCAGACTCTCTTTTGTTCTCCATTTATATTCTAACTTTGAGTTCCTTTTTCAAGGTAGTTAGATCTGCAGTATAACCATTTTTTCAGACATTTTGCCATGGGGTCTTTTATTTATAGGAAATGGTTCAGAAGCAGTCTTGATAAAAATGTTCCAATTTGTTACTACAGTACTAAGGTTGTTTGCCATTTCATCTAACTGTGGCGTAATTATTTCTATAAATTTGTCCTTGACAAATGGTCAGAATCTTGAACCTTGGTGTGTAGTAGTTGCATGCAATGTGGTAGTGTGTGGTATGTGTATGGAAGAGCGTATAATGAAATGATCAGATCAGGGGACCTGAGTTATAGTCGGTGGACTATATTGAAGTAGATCAGTTATGCATTCTGGGAGGAATACCAAATCCAGGGTGTTGCCTTTGGCATGTGTTGGATAACTGATCATTTGCCTGAAACCTATTTCTTCCATCGAGTCGAGGAAAGCTGTTGACTGGTTATTAGAGAGAGAGGCTAGGTCAAAGTCCCCAAGAATAATACGGGATTTTCTTAATGGGTAGTTACAGGCAGATTCAAGAATTGTAGTTAAATTTTGGGTATTAGAGGTGGGGGGTCTGTAAATAAGGCATATAGCTATGTTTTTGTTTTCTATTTCAGAATATCCATTCCATCTTGGTTATCGCATATGGTGGGGGAGAGGTTAAGATCTGATTTTGCTATCACGAGTACTCAGCTCTCCTTTTACGGTCTCTAGTGCAGATGAATCCACACACTTTTATAGTTGGTTAAGGAAAACTGAGTCAGATGCTGTTAACCAAGTTTCCGAAATAGAAAGAAAATCTGGTTTTTCAACAATGACGAGGTCAGTTATAAGTAAGATTTTATTTCAGATTGATCTGGTGTTAATGAGGATAAATTGTATTGCTACATAAGGATTAGGGTAGTTGGTGGTGTAGCTTTTTGAGGCCTCAGTTGCCACTCCCAAAGATAGACTTTGGTTAACCAGTGAAAGTATGATCAGGAGTCGTCCCAAACTGGGCTCATTTAGCCATGTTGATGGAATTGAGTTTAAGGAGGAAATAGTTTTATAAATGGACTGCGATACTCTAACTGGGGGAAGGACATGGGGTAAAAAGTACCTCTAGCTTCAGCAGGTGGAGAGAAAGGTGGAGGTTACCTCCTAGGGGAGGTGAGGATAGCATAGTCTTGAGTGACTGAACTCTGATCAAAAAGTAGTCTGCTAAATTTTCTGAGGAAGGCCCATTGCGTAGAAAGATGAGAACTGAAAAAGCGTAGTTACTCACCTGTAACAGGTGTTCTCCAGGGACAGCAGGAACACTGGGTGACGTTGACACCAACAAAGCCCTACGCAGAGTATCTCCCCAGCTTTCAAAGAAAGCCTTTGGGAGATCCCACCAAACATGCATGGTCCTCTTCCCGCTCAAGAGTGCCATCTTGTTCAGTCAGGTGCCATAGCAAGAGCCCAGCCAAGAAGATGGCCAAATATTTACAGCAACTCCAAGGGGAGGGAGGGAGGGTTGTGAGGACTGATTCCTGCAGACCCTGGAGAAAGCATAGTTACTCACCTGTAACAGGTGATCTCCGGAACCAGCAGGAATTTAGTCTTCACATATGGGTATCGTCGGTACCGACGGAGCCTGCGCGGGAACGCTCCCCAGCGTCCAATTAGAAAGCTTTTGGGAGCATCCCACAGCGCCTGCGTGCTGTCTTCCCGCCTTTCCCAACTGCCTCTCTCCAGTTGAGTTTTAAAGCTGAGACAAAGAGAGAGAGAGAGAAAGAGATAGAGAGATACAACTCCTAGGGGAGGTGGGAGGGTTGTGAAGACTAAATTCCTGCTGTTCCTGGAGATCACCTGTTACAGGTGAGTAACTATGCTATTTCCAGGAACAAGCAGGAATGTAGTCTTCACATATAGGGACTCCCTAGCTACAGATGCCAGGGAGAGACCCCAGATGTTGTGTGCCCTTGTGAAAAGGCTCCACTTCCCCCCCTGGATCTCTGGCATCCTACCGGGAATGGTGGGTAGGAGTTGATTAAGTATGGAACAGATGTCGTAGAACAGCCTGACCAAACAAGGCATCCCGGTGGGAGTCCTTGTCTAAGCAGTAATGGGCTGTGAAGGTATGAACCGAGGCCCAAGTAGCTGCTCGACAGATGTCAATAGACACAGAGCGTAGATGAGCCATTGAGGCTGCCATGGCTCTCACATTGTGAGCTGTGACATGGCTTCCAGAGAAAGGTTTTTACTCTGATAGGTAAAAGAAATGCACTGTGCAAACCAATTGGATAATGTTCTCTTGGAGACTGGAAGTCCCAAATGAGAAGGATCAAAAGCAACAAAGAGATGAGTGGACTTTCTATGTTGCTGAGTCCTTTGTAAGTAAAAAGCAAGTGCTCTTTTACAGTCCAAAGTATGAAGATTCCTTTCTGCAATTGAAGCATGAGGCCTTGGAAAAAACACAGGTAGGTAAACTGCTTGGTTTAAATGAAAAGGTGAGATCACTTTTGGCATAAAGTGTGGATGAGTCCTAAGGACCACCTTGTCATGATGGAACCTAGGTATGGAACAGGTGTTGGAGAACAGCCTGACCAAATAAGGCATCCCAGTGGGAGTCCTTGTCCAAGCAATAATGGGCTGTGAAGGTATGAACCGAGGCCCAGGTGGCTGCTCGACAGATGTCGTCAATAGACACAGAGTGTAGATAAGCCATTGAAGTTGCCATGGCTCTCACATTGTGAGCTGTGACATGGCCCTCCAGATGAAGATTCTCACTCTGATAGGCAAAGGAAATACACTGAGCAAGCCAGTTAGATAGTGTTCTCTTGGAGACAGCACAGTTACTTACCTGTAACAGGTGATCTCTGGGAACAGCAGGAATAAATCTTCACATATGGGTACGTCGGTACTGACTGAGTCTGCGCGGGAACGCTCCCCAGCGTCCAATCAGAACGCTTTTGGAAGCATCCCAACACGCCTGCGTGCTGCCTTCCCGCCTTTCCCAACTGCCTCTCCTCAGTTAAGTTTTAAAGCTGAGGCAAAGAGAGATCAAGAAAGGGAAAGATAGAGATAGAGAAATGCAACTCCTAGAGGAGGTGGGTGGGTTGTGAAGACCTATTCCTGCTGTTCCCAGAGATCACCTGTTACAGGTAAGTAACTGTGCTATCTCTAGGAACAAGCAGGAATGAGTCTTCACATATGGGGACTCCCAAGCTAAGATGCCTGGAGGAGTCCAAGCATGTTGCGAGTTTGAGAGCCATGCTAATTTACCGAACTCCCAGGCATTCCAGGGATGGAGGGTAGGAGTTGAGCTAAAAAGATGTGCTGTGGAACAGCTGGACCAAACAAGATGCCTAGAGGCTCTGTGCAGGTGACATTTAGTGGTAATATTGAAGAGCAATAAACCAATATGGACCTCACCTGGTGGCACTGTAGAGGGGTATATGGAGGTTCACGAGGATTTGTGAATATGAACCAACAGAATATCCCCAGGTGGTACCTCAATGTAAGAAGAGGTAAAGAACTGTGCAAAAAACAGGCTGAGGTAGAACCCTTAGGGTGAGAAACAATCCCAGTGGAACTGGGGCAGTTCAATGAGGTAGGACTTAGCGAAAACCGCAGAAGTCTCCATTGGATAAAACTGAAAACTCCTTTGACCTTAAGAGACCTAGTTCTTATAGGAGAGGAAGCTTCCAAGATTTCCATATCCAAAAGCAAGAAGGATAGGAGTTAGGAGGCATTGTAGCCTCCCATTTTCTGAAGATTCAGAAAAAGTCCCTCGTAGTGGAAAAGGAAAGTATGAGAAGGGCTTCAGGAGTACCCAAACTGAAGGTCATGGTACAAAAACTCCTGAACTATCACAGGAAATGGTTGATCATGGATAACCCTAAGTAAGCTGGGACAGCATGGAAAGGGATAGAGAGTATCTGTCAGTCTGTGGTGGAATATATATATATATATATATGTATAAGTATATATATATTTAGGGAGACAGAGAGGAAGAGTATATAGACATATACCTACCCACTATCATATATTGTAATACATACCTACAGAGATAGGTAAATACAGATATATACATCACATATGTATATAGATATGGGCATAGACGTACAGATGTCCATATACATGTAACATATACATATATATATGTATACATACCCGTGTCCGCACATAGGGTATGTGGAGAAGATTTATCTAACAAGAAGGGAGGTACCTGCTTAAGAAGATATTCAGAGAATCCCTACTTCCTGGTTAAGGGTAGGAAGTGCAGGGAGTTCTCTCATTGGCAAGAGAAGTCTAGAGTCCTCTAAGAACTCTTGCCCTTGAAAAACCAGGAATGGAGACCTACCTGGAAAATGCAGAGGATGTTTTTAATCTGCAGACAGTGAGTCTGAATCCTTCCATAACTCCAGCAGGTAGCTGGAGAAAAAGATGCCATAAAAAGCAGAGTTACTTACCTGTAACAGGTGATCTCTGGGAACAGCAGGAATAAGTCTTCACATATGGGTATCGTTGGTACCGATGGAGCCTGCGCGGGAACGCTCCCCAGCTTCCAAAAGGAAAGCTTTTGGGAGCATCCCACAGCGCCTGCGCGCTGCCTTCCCGCCTTTCCCAACCGCCTCTCTCAAGTTCGAGTTTTAAGCTGAGACAAAGAGAGAGAGAGAGAGAGAGAGAAAGGAAAGGAAAGATAGATAGAGAGATACAACTCCTAGGGGAGGTGGGTGGGTTGTGAAAACTTATTCCTGCTGTTCCCAGAGATAGCAGTTACTTACCTGTAACAGGTGATCTCTGGGAACAGCAAGAATAAGTCTTCACAAATGGATATCGTCGGTACCGACGGAGCCTGCGCGGGAACGCTCCCCAGCGTCAAGAAAGCTTTTGGGAGCATCCCACAGCGCCTGCGCGCTGCCTTCCCGCCCTTCCCAACCGCTCTCTGGCGAAGGCCCACAATCTCAGAGCTTCATTGCAAAGCGACAGAGAGCCAGTTCCGCCCTGCTTGTTCACATAGAACATGGCTACTTGGTTGTCCGTGTGAATGAGGACTGTCTTGTAGCTGAGCAGGGTGTGGAAGACTCAGAGCTAGAAAAATTGCTCTGAGCTCTAAGAGGTTGATATGTAGAGTTGTCTCCTGTGAAGACCAGATGCCTTGAGTGGAGAGATCTTGAAGATGAGCTTCCCAACCTCTTGGAGAGGCATCTGTTGTAAGGGTTGCTTGGGGTAACACCTGTTGAAAGGGGGACCCTAGCAACAGATTTTGAGTGGACTTCCACCACTGGAGAGAGCAAAAGAGGCGACTTGAGGTTGCTATTTTGTCTGACAGGCAACCTGATGCCTGGGTCCATTGGGTGGACAGAGTCCACTGAGCTGCCCTCATGTGAAGGCGAGCGTAAGGAACCACATGCACAGTGGATGCCATGTGGCCTAACAGCTGTAACATCTCTCGAGCAGTTAAATGGGATTTTAACTGAATTTGTGAGGCTAACTGCACCAAGCGTAGGCAACGGGCCTGGGGAAGATAGGCCCTTGCAGTTGTGGTATCCAGCAGGGCCCCTATGAACTCTAGAGAGTGAGTAGGGGTGAGATGGGATTTTGGAATGTTTATTACAAGTCCCAAATACTGAAGGATACGCCTTGTGCAGGTTAGAGAAGTCTGGGCCTCTGACTGGGATGGAGCTCAGATGAGCCAGTCGTCCAGATATGGGAATACGAATATCCCTAAAGTGCGTAGAAATGCAGCTACTACTGCCATGCATTTTGTGAACACCATTGGTACAGAGGCCAGACCGAAAGGAAGCACTCTGTATTGGTAGTGCTTCCCTTGATAAAGGAACCGAAGGAACCTTCTGTGTGTTGGATGGATGAGGACATGGGTGTACGCATCCTTGAGGTCTACAGAGCAAAGCCAATCCTGACTCTGAAGGTATGGAAGGAGAATACCGAGAGAAATCATCTTGAATTTCTCCTTGCATAGAAACTTGTTCAATTCTCTGAGATCTAATATGGGTCTGTAGCCCCCTGTTTTCTTTGGGATAAGAAAGTAGGGGGAGTAGAACCCTGAGCCCTGTTGAAGAAGGGGTACTTCTTCTATTGCCCCTTGGGCAAGAAGTGTAGCAATCTCCTGACCCAGAAGGTCGAGGAGAGATGTCTGAGAATTGAACTGTCTCACCATGGTGTGAGGAGGAAGGTTTAAGAAATGAAGCTTGTACCCCTCCCTTATGATGGGGAGGGTCCATTGCTCTGCTGTGATTTGTTCCCACCTGGGAGCAAAGTAAGCCAACCTTCCTGGAATGGTGAGAGGCTCTGGATATTCTAGAGCCAGAAAGGCTAGGCTCTCTAGTTGTAAGGCAAAGGCCCTGAGGAGGCTGAGGCTGTTGGGCCGTAGCAGTCCTAGCAGCCTTAGGCTTGGCCTGTTTCGGTTGTTGCTGTCGCTTTGTAGCAAAACGACCTGCAGAAGATGACTGCTGACCATAAGCAGAACAACATTTCCCTTTTTTGGGAAAAAAACCCTTTTTGAACAACCTTTTCTTAGAAGTAGACTTTGAAAATCTATCTAAAGTAGAATTTTCAGCATCCATCTGGGTGGCCTTTGCTTGCCAATCTTTGCCAAAAAGGTTTTCACCTGTAAAAGGAAGGTTTCCTAGTCCATCTTGAACCCAGGGTTCCAAATCAGAAGCTTGTAACCAAGCAACTCTGCGTGCACCTATGGCAATAGCCGAGGCTCTGCTGGCACCTTCAAAAGAGTCAAAGGCTGCACGGTTGGAAAACTTGGAAATATCCTGGGCATGTTTGAGCCAGGTGAGGAACTCTTCCTTTTATCTTCTGAAATAAAAGGAGCGAAAGTTTGCAGGTGATCTGCAACTTCTTTTACAAACATCCCCATATAGAGACTAAAGGAGTTGATTCTGGCAACAAGCATACTGGCCTGGAAATTCTCCTGCCAAAGGCATCTAAGGTTCTGCATTCTCTTCCTGGAGGAGAAGAGTGCCTTTTTGTACTCTTTATCTTCTTCATAGCAGACTCCACCACAATGGAGTGGTGAGGAAGCTGAGTCTCATGGAAGCCAGGACAAGGAGGAACACGATACATGGTGTCCAACCTGAAAGAATGAGGGGAAGTGGTGAGAGGAGTTTCCCATATGCCCAACATGTGATAATAAAGAATCTCATGTATTGGTAAAGTGGCTGCCTCTTTAGGAGCCTTAGGATATTGTAAAATATCTAATTTTTTGGCTCTAGGCTCTGTCTCAGGGGCCACTGAGATGGAAAGGCCCCTGGCCACTTCCCTAATGAAGTCTTGAAAAGACAAGTCTTCTGGAGGAGATATTCTCCTTTTTGGAGAAGAGGGCTCCTGAGGATGGATCACCGATGCTTCGACAGAGACCTCTGATTCATCAGAGTCTTCAGAGGAATCAAAGTATCGCCTGTCTGGATGCTCCTGCAGAGTCCAATACGTGTACCTGGTGGTATCGACATCGGGAGTGATCGGTACCGATTCAGTACTGATGGGCATCATAGAACAGTGTACCGCTGCAGTCGACACCGAAGCCGATGTCGATGCAATCGGTACCGGCAACGGAGTTTGTTGCGGTAACGAAGGCGTCGCAGCTTGTACGAATGCCGTGATGGCACACTGCATGGTCAGGATATTCTGATCCATCGACACAACCAATGTCTGGATGTCGGTACCAGTGGGAACCCAGTCGGTACCCCAGAACATGGCAACAGGTGATCTGTCGAGGCCGAGCCATCGATGTCAACCTGTGACCCCCATAGAAAAAGCTTTGGAAGCCGGAGCCTCCCGCCGGGGTAATTTTGCCGGTGCGGATTCCTCGAGAGCAAGCCCGGAGGCATCTCGATACTTAGAGGGAGATTTACCCTTCGAGGACCGGCTGGACTTAAGTTTGGTTACCGGAGATCCATGTGAGGAAGAAGCAGCCCTGGAAGACGTCGATGCAACCGAAGCTGCAGAGGGAAAAGCACAGTTACTTACCTGTAACAGGTGATCTCGCCTTTCCTAACCATCTCTCCTCAGTTCGAGTTTAAAGCTGAGACAATAGAGAGAGAGAGGAAAGAAAAGATAGAAAAAGAGATACAACTCCTAGGGGAGGTGGGAGGGTTGTGATGACTTATTCCTGCTGTTCCCAGAGATCACCTGTTACGGGTAAGTAACTGTGCTATCTCCAGGAACAAGCAGGAATGAGTCTTCACATATGGGGACTCCCTAGCTAAGATGCCTGGGAGATCCCCAAGTATATGAGACCCTGGAAAGGGGTCTACTTCCTCCTATGGATCTCAGGCATCCATCCAGGGAAGGAGGGTAGGAGTTGTTTAAGAATGGCCCCTCCTGTCCTCACTTATCAGCACACAACCGGCAAATAGGAACAGAAGAACTAACAACTTGGGCACCCTGCAGGTCCCCAACACCATCAGATCTGTGAAAACAAGTACATGTCGCAGAGCCTTCTCTTTCTCTGCGCCTACTATATGGAATCAACTCCCTTTTGAACTGCGTTTAATCCAGGACATTAAAAGTTTCAGGAAAGAGTTAAAAACCCACCTATTTAAATGCTACTACAACCAGCCATGAGTCTCAAGATCCATGGAGTCGTAGCAAAGCAAACTGATAATTATATGCATTTGAATCTGCCTTATGTATAATCATGTAAAATATGTGAAATCCTAAAATGTGTAAATATGTATGTATAAATGTAAATATGTATAAATCCTGTCCCCAAAACATTAACCATGTGTGCTGTGACCCCCCTCAGACCTATGTATTTACTGTCCTCCCCCTGTCCTGATTGACAAACCCCAAAAGAAGAATCGAACCGCTGCTGATCGCTGGAAGCAGCGGTATATAAATGTGTACTAAATAATAAATAATAAAATAAATAATGGAACAGGTGTTTGAGGACAGCCTGACCAAATAAGGCATCCCGGCGGGAGTCCAAGTAGTAATGGGCTGTGAAGGTATGAACCGAGGCCCAGGTGGCTGCTCGACAGATCTGGTCGATGGACACAGAATTTAGATGAGCCATAGAGGTGGCCATGGCCCTCACATTATGAGCTGTGACATGGCTCTCCAGAGAAAGGTTCTTACTCTGGTAGGCGAAAGAAATACACTGAGCAATCCAATTGGACAGTGTTCTCTTAGAGACTGGAAGTCCCAACTGAGAAGGATCAAAAGCAACAAAAAGCTGGGAAGACTTTTTATGTTGCTGTGTCCTTTGTAATTAAAAGGCAAGAGCTCTTTTACAATCCAGAGTATGAAGATTCTTCTCTGCACTGGATGTATGAGGAGCTGGAAAAAAGACAGGTAAATATACCTCTTGATTAAGATGAAAAGGTGAGACCACTTTAGGCATAAAGTGTGCATTTGTCCTAAGGACTACCTTATCATGATGGAACCTTGTATAAGGTGGATTAGCCACTAATGCCTGCAGTTCACTGATGCGGCGAGCTGAAGTGACTGCAATGAGGAAAATAACCTTCCAGGAAAGAAACCTCAAGGAGGTAGTGGCTAAGGGTTCAAAAGGTGGCCTCATAAGCTGACCAAGAACCAAATTTAAGTCCCATGCCACCGGAGGCGGCCTAATGGGAGGTTTAGTTAAAGTTAGGCCTAACATGAATCTTGCAATGAGAGGATGAGAGGAAATAGGTTGTCCATTGATGGGCTTAAGGGATGCTGCAATAGCACTCAAATGGACTCTTACTGAATTCGTTTTAAGGCCTGCATTGGAAAGATGCAGGAGATAGTCTAACATCGAATTTAAAGGTAGTGCTAGAGGGTCAAGACCCTTTTCAGGACACCAAATGGAAAACCTCTTCCATTTAAAAGCATAAGAACGCCTGGTGGAAGGTTTCTGGAAGCATGGAGGATATCCTTCACTTGTTGAGAAAGATTCCAGTCTTGAAGGTCTAGGCCTTCAGTAACCAAGCTCTGAGGTGTAGGAACTTCGGGTTTGGGTTCCACAAAGTCCCTTCCTCCTGGGACAGAAGGTCTGGAGCAGCTCCCAAGTCCAGGGAGGGGGCTTGGGAGAGATGTAGAGGGTACCACACTTGGCGTGGCCAGCGTGGAGCTATGAGGATCATAGATCCTTGATCCCTCTGGAGTTTGAACAGAGTCTTGGGAATCAATGGAATGGGTGGAAATGCATACAGGAAGCCCTGACCCCAATGAAGGAGGAAGGCATTCTTGGCCTGAACTCCCTGACACGGAATTCTGGAACAGAACCGGGGAAGTTTGGCATTCCACGGACTTGCAAAGAGGTCTATGTCCGGGGTTCCCCATTCTTGGAAGATTCTGAGTACCTGATCCATGTGCAGGGACCATTCGTGTGGAAGCAGAACTCGACTGAGTCTGTCTGCCCAAGAGTTTTGGACTCCTGGGAGGTATACTGCCAGGAGATGGATTTGATGCTCTCTGGCGAGAAGTAGCCCTGGACAAGGAACCGCTGCAGCCGGTATCCTGGTCGATGTCGATGCAGTCGGTACCAGTATCGGCGCTGGTGCCGGTACCGGAGCCGATACAGACAACGAAGTTTGTTGTGGTACCATCGGCATCGCAGCTTGAATGAAGGCGTGATAGCCTGCTGCATGGACAGAACATTCTGATCCATCGACGCCATGAATTCCTGGAAATCGGTACCGGGAGATTGTGCCGGTACCCCAGAGCATTCTAACAGGTGATCGGTCAAGGCCGTGCCATCGATGTCAACCTGTAACCCCATAGGAGGAGCTTTGGAAGCCGGAGCTTCCCGCCCGGGTTGTTTTGCTGGTGCAGGGTCCTCGAGAGCAAGCCCGGAGGAATCTCGATGCTTAGAGGGAGATCTACCCTTCGAGGACCTGCTAGGTTTATGTTTGGTTACCTGAGATCCATCAGAAGAAGAAGACCTGGAAGATGTCCATGCTACTGACGCTGCATCAGCGGGAAACAGCACATGGAGCTTAGCTGCTCGGTTCTGTAAACCCCATTTAGACATTAGAGAGCAGGATGGACAATTAGGAATGGAGTGTTCAGGACCCAAACATTTAAGACACCATTCATGGGTAGCTGTAACAGAAATAGTACCGCTACACTTAGTGCATTTTTTGAACCCGGAGGCTGGTTTTTCCATGAGGGAAATTTTCTTGTAGGCCCTGAGGCCCAAGAGGAAAAATACACTAAGTGAAGAAAATATAGATATTCTTTTTTTTTTTTTGAAAGAAAGAAAGAAAGAGAAAAAGACCGGCGGTACCGGTCTGAAGTCGGGGAAGGCAGGCATGTGACCAAAGAAATAAAATAAAATAAAGAACTTCTTCAGCGGTGACAGGGCTCGACCTGCTGGCTCCGCGGCAAAGAAGAACTGAGGAGAGATGGTTAGGAAAGGCGGGAAGGCAGCGCGCAGGCGCTGTGGGATGCTCCCAAAAGCTTTCCTTTTTGGGAAGCTGGGGAGCGTTCCCGCGCAGGCTCCGTCGGTACCGACGTACCCATATGTGAAGACTCATTCCTGCTTGTTCCTGGAGATCAGGGTACTGAGCTTGGCTGCTCGATTCTGTAGACCTCTTTTAGACATCATGGAACAGGACTCACAATCCGTAATGGAGTGGTCAGGACCTAAACATTTTAGACACCACATTCATGGGTGTTGGTGACAGAAATAGTGCCGCTGCACTTCGTGCATTTTTTAAACCCAGAGGCGGGCTTTTCCATGAGGAAAAAATGTCCTAGGCCTAAGGCCAAAGAAGAAAATGCACTGAAGTGAGAAAAACAGTATTTTTTTTTTTTTTTTTAGAAGAAAGAAAAGACCGGCGGTACCGGTCCAGCGTCGAAAAGGCAGACGCGCGACCAAAGAAATAAAATAAAAGAAATTCTTCAGCGGTGATAGGAACATGACCTGCGGGCTCCACGGAAAAGAAGAACTGGAGAGAGGCGGTTGGGAAAGGCGAGAAGGCGGCGGGATGGCAGCGCGCAGGCGCTGTGGGATGCTCCCAAGAGCTTTCCTTTTGGACGCTGGGGAGCGTTCCCGCGCAGGCTCCGTTGGTACCGACGATACCCATATGTGAAGACTCATTCCTGCTTGTTCCTGGAGATTACCATATTTATCCTCAATGAGGGTAAAAAGGGGTATGGTGCATTCTTGTGCTCAACATGGTCACGCCATGAAGAATTGAGGATGGAAGGAAAAAAACAGACAGGGATGGTCTATACTGAAAGAAAGAAACCATCTTTGGTGAAGGGGTCTCCTGGAAATGTGAAGCAAACCAGGGATTTGGATAATTCTTAGCTCTTCTCTTAAAGGCCTGTGACCTTTATTAAGAAGCCTTTAATGGAAATGGTAAGGGCAAGGAGAATCCAGTAAGCCTAACTAGGTAAAACCCTTCCTAACCATCTGACATTATGTGCTCTCTAACAAGGCCCTATAGTGTAGAGCTGCTCCTTAGAGATGCAGAGAGCATGTTGCAGGTTAATTAGAAGTAAAACTGGTGTTTAAGAGCCAGTAGGTATCAACTACTCTGCCAAACCCAAGAATTGGGGAGGCTAAGGAGAGAAGGTAAGGTCTGCAACCATAGCCAGACAAGGTTCTTAAACAGTCTGGGACTTAGTGGGAAGGCCAGAAACCATTGAAATTGGAGAACAAGCCCTGGCTGCTTGGACAGCAAGTTAGTGGTCTAAGCAGTAAGAGCCCCTGCAGTTCTAACTATTGAATAGGGCAGCAGAAGGTCCCAGGGTTGGGAAATACAGACAGAAGTAGGAGAGGTAAGACTCCGTTACTGTCTGAGAAGCTGCCAGGAAAAATTAAGAATGCAAGGGGGAGAGAACTCTGAAAGAAAACTGTTAGGGGCTTTAGGAAAAGCCCTCAGTAGAGTGGTATCACTCTTACAGACCAAATGTCCTGGAAGAGTGGCAGAGTTGAAAAGAAGACTTATTGTGGAGGAAATCCTTAATTAGTAAGAGATGCTGATACAGGAGAAGAGTCAAAGGTAAGGGATGGTAACCTTGACAGCTGTTACTCCTCTGTAGTTCAGAGGACGAGGAGTAACTGTAGTACCTGTAAAGCATAATCATCTCAAGAAGCTCATTGAGCTAATAGTTAGGATGTGCCCTTGAGAGGGACATATGTAAATTTTTGGATGGAACCGATGTAGATGCTTGTAGAGGTAAAAAGCAAACGACAGGATCTAAACCTCAATAGGAAAAAAGGATTCAGGGAAGAGTTTATCAGCAACCTTGCGGCTGCTGAGTTTGCTGAACCCGTTGAGGTTGTGGTTTCCTGAGCCTGGCTGGGTGATACCCCTGCCTAAAAATATCTGTATGATGGGTAGAAGATGGATAAAACCTTCTCCCATTAGGGGAACAAAGCTTAGTAGTAGACTTTCTACAAACTGGGATAGAGGAAGGCGTAGACAAGCCTCTGAAAGCAATAGTGTCAGTGGTAAACTGAGCACCCTGGAGTAAAGTCTCCTTATTAAAGAGATTTTCTCCAGTGCAAGGAGCATTTCCCAGTATATCTTGTACAGAGTTGTCCAAGTCTGAAGCTTGGAGCCAGGCTCTATATCGTGCTCCTATGGCTATAGCAGAAGTTCTGCTGACAGACTCGAAAGAGTCTAGGGAAGCACTAGTCAGGAACTTGGAAATATTTTGAGCATGATTGACTAGCCTAGAAAAATCTGTTCTTTTAGGCTCTTGGAGGGAAGGGGTCAAAAGTAATAAATCTTTTGTGACCTCCTCAAGAGATAATCCCATATAGAAAATATATGAAAGGATTCTTGCTGAAAGCATGGATGCCTGGAAAGTTTGACGTCCAAAGGCATCTAAAGTCTTAGCCTCACGACCTGGCGGATAAGAAGAGTGCTTTTTAGTACTCAACACACCTCATTGCTGATTCTACAACCAGAGAATGATGAGGGAGTTGAGGCTTTTGAAAACCTGGAGAAGGGGGCACTTTGTATAGAAGATCAGTCGCCCTAGAAGGTGGGGATACCATTAAAGGAGTTTCCCACGTTCTAAATAGGAGATACTGCAAGGTCTGATGCAAAGGAAACATAATGACTTCCTTTGGATTGCAGGGGATCTGTATAGGTTGTGGATCCCCTGGTGCAGGGACTTGACCAGGTATAGAAATGGCAAGTAACTTTGCCATATCAATCAGAAAAGCTTGAAAAGAAATCTCCCCAGAGGGGAGTCCTTGAGGAAGAGGTGGAAGAACTAGATCTGTTGAAGAACTAGCTCTAGCAGCGACCTGCTCATTCAGATTCTGTGAAATACCAGACCTGGAAGGGTGGAACATCGGATTATCCTTGAAAGATAGTTGTGGGTACCGATGAAAATCGGTACCACGACTGGTCGGTAGCAAGTCGTCCATGCTAGGGATCGATTCCAAACTCGGTATGGAAGGAAGCAAGCCGGCTAGCATGGGAGGTACCGACACCGATGCCGATACCGGTACCGAGATCGGTACCGCTGGTGACACCGATATATGAAGATCAGACTGCAATGGCACTATCGGTACCATGGTAAATGAATGTGGCAGATCTTGATCGGTGGAATGTCTACGGTACCGTCTGAAGTTGGTACCGAGATGAGTCGGTACCCGGTCATCCAGATTAGAGATCGACTCTAGACTCGGTATCGAAAGAAGCAAGTCTATCGATGCATATCGGGAGGGTACCCACGTGGATATCAGCATCGGTACCGGGACCGATGTGGGAAGATCGGTCGTTAGCGGCACCGAAGATACCGAGAGCGCTTGACTGCGATCATCGGTGTGGAATGTTTCATCCAGCACCATTGGCGATGCACCGGCACCACCACCGGACATGGCTCAGGCATGTTCACAGAGGTAAAAACCCCGGGAAAAACCTGAAACCCCGTTAGTGCTTTGGAGACAGGAGCCTCCCGCCGGGGTTTTAAAGCCAAAATGTCCTCGGGGGCAAGCCAAAAGGCATCTCTATGAAGGACATGAGATCTACCACCCGAGGACTGGCTAGTCTTTACAGACTTTTGTTTGGTTACCTGATCCTGCGACAAAGGAGATAGAGCTGGTACCCTCAGGACTGAGGGGAATGGCGTATCGAGTTGAGCTCGATGGTGAAAACTTCTTGCAGAAAGAGAAGTGCAGGAGGGACAGTCCAGCGGATTGTGTTCAGGTCCCAAACATGGAAGGCACCAGTTATGGGTGTCTAAAAGTAATTTGGTAGTGCCACAATTAAAACACTTTCTAGCGGCTAGAATTTCCATGAGGGAAATGGAGAGGCCTAGCAGGCCGAAGCCTGTCAGGCACCAAATAGGAAAAAATTTCCTACAGAAGGAAATATCTGTAAAAGAAAAGAAGAAGAAAACACCGGCGGTACCGGTGCGTCGGAAGGTAGACGCGACCACAAGAAAACACAAAAAATAAAGGAAGAATTTTCTGCGGTGACAGGAGGACATCCTGCCGGCTCCGCAGAAAAACGAAAACTGAGGAGAGGCAGTTGGGAAAGGCGGGAAGGCAGCACGCAGGTGTGTTGGGATGCTTCCAAAAGCGTTCTGATTGGACGCTGGGGAGCGTTCCCGCGCAGACTCTGTCGGTACCGACGTACCCATATGTGAAGACTCATTCCTGCTTGTTCCCGGAGATTGGAAGTCCCAAATGAGAAGGATCAAAAGCAACAAAGAGCTGAGAGGACTTTCTATGTTGCTGTGTTCTTTGTAAGTAAAAGGCTAAAGCTCTTTTACAGTCAAGGTATGAAGATTCCTTTCTGCATTGGATGCATGAGGCCTTGGAAAGAACACAGGTAGGTAGACCGCTTGGTTTAGATGAAAAGGCGAGCCAACCTTTGGCATAAAGCATGGATGAGTCCTAAGGACTACCTTGTCATGATGGAACCTTGTATAAGGTGGATCAGCCACTAGTGCCTGCAACTCACTGATGCGACGTGCTGACGTGATTGCAATGAGAAAGATAACCTTCCAAGAAAGGAATTTCAAGGAGGTAGTAGCTAAGGGTTCGAAAGGTGGCTTCATGAGCTGACCAAGAACCAAGTTTAAGTCCCATGCCAGAGGTGGTGGCTTAATGGGAGGCTTAGTTAGCAGAAAGCATCTTAAATCTTGCTATAAGAGGATGGGAGGAGATAGGTTGTCCATTTAGAGGCTTGAAGGAAGCTGCAATAGCACTCAAATGGACCCTCACTGAGTTAGTCTCAAGTCCTGCATTGGATAAATGAAGGAGATACTCCAGTAATGATTCCAGAGGTACTGCAAGGGGGATAAGACCCTTCTGCGAACACTATATGGTAAACCTTTTCCACTTGAAAGCATAAGAGCGTCTTGTGGAAGGCTTCCTGAAAGCATAAAGGATATCTTTTACCTGCTGAGGAAGGTTAAGATCATGGAGATCTAGGCCTTCAGCAACCAAGCCCTCAGATGCAGACTGGGGATTGGGATGCCATAACAGTCTGTCCTCCTGAGATAGGAGATCTGGAGCAGACCCTAACTCCAGGGAGAGAGCTTGAGAGAGATGTAGAAGCAGGGGGTACCACACTTGCCGAGGCAAATGTGGAGCTATGAGGATCATATGGCCTCTGCCTCTCTGAAGCTGGAACAGGGTTTTGGAAATCAGGGGAATTGGTGGAAAGGCATACAGGAAGTCCTGACCCCAATAAAGGAGGAAAGCATCCCTGGCCTGAGCCCCCTGAGCCGGAGTTCTGGAACAGAACCGGGGAAGTTTGGCATTCAACGGACTCGCAAAGAGGTCTATGTCCGGGGTTCCCCAAATTTGAAAAATCTTGGCCACCTGGTCTGCATGGAGAGACCATTCGTGTGGTAGCACAACTCGGCTGAGTCTGTCTGCCCAAGAGTTTTGTATGCCTGGAAGATTCACTGTCAGGAGATGAATCTGGTGCTCTCTGGCGAGGGCCCATGGTCGCAAAGCTTCGTTGCAAAGCGACAGAGAGCCTGTTCAACCCTGCTTGTTCACGTAGAACATGGCTACTTGATTGTCCGTATGAATGAGGACTGTCTTGTAGCTGAGCAGGGTGTGGAACACTCGAAGAGCAAGGAAGATTGCTCTGAGCTCCAAGAGATTGATATGTAGATGAGTCTCCTGTGGAGTCCAGGTGCCTTGGGTGGAGAGGTCTTGCAGGTGAGCTCCCCAAACCATTGGTGAAGCATCTGTTGTGAGTTTTGCCTGGGGCAAGGGTTGTTGAAATGGGGACCCCAGCAACAGGTTCTGAGTGGACTGCCACCATTGGAAGGACAAAATAAGGTGATTTGTGTTTGCCATTTTGTCTGACAGGCACCCTGATGCCTGGGTCCACTGCGTGGATAAAGTCCACTGGGCTGCTCTCATATGGAGGCAAGCATAAGGAACCACATGCACGGTAGATGCCATGTGGCCTAGTAGTTGTAGCATTTCTTGGCCAGTGGGATGAGGCTTTAGCACTGCTTGAGAAGCTAACTGCACCATGCGAAGGCAACGGGTCTGGGGAAGAGAGGCCCTTACTTTCCTGGTATCCAGCAAAGCTCCTATGAACTCTAGAGACTGAGTGGGAGTTAAATTCATATGTTTTTGTTGATCTTATGTAAATAGTTTATGGAATGGTTCTACAAATAGATTTTCCCAGTTATCCAAGTTCTTAAACTGTTATCTGTAAACTCATACTTGTTAAATGTACTGAGATGTTTTTGTTCCATGTAAACCGCGCTGATGCCGAATAGTACGGTATAAAAGAAACTTTAAATAAATAAATAAAATAAATAGGCTGGATTTTGGTATGTTTATGACCAAACCCAAATACTGAAGGATACGCATTGTGCAAGATAGAGAAATCCTGGCCTCGGACTTTGATGGGGCTCGAATGAGCCAGTCGCCTAAGTAGGGGAAGACAAATATTCCTAGGGTGTGAAGAAATGCTGCTACCACAGCCATGCATTTCATAAACACCCTTGGTGCTGAGGCCAGGCCAAAAGGAAGCACTCTGTATTGGTAGTGCTTTCCTTGAAAAAGGAACCGAAGGAACTTTCTGTGAGTTGGATGGATGAGAACATGGGTGTACGCATCCTTGAGATCTAGAAAACAAAGCCAATCCTGACTCTGAAGGTATGGCAGCAGAGTTCCTAGAGAAATCATCTTAAATTTCTCTTTAAACAGGAATTTGTTCAATTCTCTGAGGTCTAAAATAGGTCTGTATCCCCCTGTTTTCTTTGGGATAAGGAAATAGGGGGAGTAAAACCCTGTACCCTGTTGATGGATGGGTACTTCTTCTATTGCCCCTTGGGCAAGAAGCATGGTGACCTCTTGATCTAACAGGTTGATGAGAGAGGTGTGAGAATTGAACTGTCTTATCATTGTGGAAGAGGGCATGCTCAAAAAATGAAGCCTGTACTCCTCTTTTATGATGGAGTGTTCAATGCTCTGCTGTTATCTGTCCCCATCTGGGGGAAAATGGCACATCCTTCCTGGAATGGTGGAAGGCTCTGGTCCATTGAGAGCCAGGAAGGCTAAGTTCTCTAGCTGAAAGCCAGAGGCCTTGTGGAGGCTGAGACTGTTGAGGCTTAACAGTCTTTGCTTTCCTTTGTTTGGGTGGTTGCTGACCTTTCCGGACAGGTTGACCTGCAGAACGTCCCTGCTGGGAATAAGCAGGATAAAACCTTTTCTTTTGGAAAAGGATCTTGAAAGATTTTTTTCTTGCAGGATCAGCTGTGGCCTTGGATAATCTATCCAAGGTGGAGTTGTCAGCATCCAACTCATTGGCCTTTTCCTGCCAATCTTTACCAAACAGGTTCTCACCAGTACAAGGAATATTTCCTAGTTTGTTTTGTACCCAGAGCTTCAGATCAGATGCCTGGAGCCAAGCAATTCTACGTGCACCTAAGGCAATGGCAGAGGTTCTGCTTATGCACTCAAAACAGTCAAAAGCTGCACGGTTGACAATTTTAGAAACATCCTGGGCATGTTTGACCAATGTGAGAAAATCCTGCCTTCTATCCTCAGGAAGGCGGCGGCTCAAAACCTCTAAATCTCCTGTGACCTCTTTCAAGTACATTCCCATATATAAACTATAGGAACTGATCCTGGCAGAAAGCATGGAAGCTTGGAAGACACGATGTCCAAAAGCATCCAAAGTTCTGCACTCGGTGGGGGGGCGCTCGTGAGCCCAGCAAGATGGCCACGACTTGCTGATGCTCCGCAGCCCTGCTTCCCCTTTGGTAAAACATCCTGCTGGCTGACGGGTGGCAAGTGGCCCTAACTATGCTCATCTGCTGGCGCTAACAATCTGGATCCCGAATATGCAGCCTGCCTTGGATGGCGGGGCTTAGACGGGCGGCAATAGCGATCGCAGTTTTGGTCCTGGCTGATGTCTGCGAGGGACCCGGAGAGCGGAGGAGGAAGAGCTTATTAGTGTCCTTGTGAAGAACACGGCTTTGTGAGTGACATTATGCCTAAGTGGGCCTCCCATTAAGTGTATCGTCTCTCCTAATGTTGGGAGCAGCTTGCCTTCTGCCTTCGCATGTGAACGGGAGCTTTGGCTGAGGAGCCTTTGATTTTCCAATTTAATCTAATTGCCATGAGATACCTGTTTTGAAGATTTGGTGTCCAGCGCGCTGTTTGAGGTCAGCGATCTCCTGGCGTTGTGCTCGATGTGCTGTAGTGCTGCTGTGGCTGTTTCCTGGGTAGCCATTGTGGGCCGGTGATGGTGGAACGCATGTTGGAACGCAGGAGTGCGTGAAGCTGGAGGTGGGAAAGATTCTACTGCCCTTCGCTGGAACGCATAGATGTCTGGTTTGCCTGCTGGAGCTGTCTCTGCGTTGCCGGCTGGAACACATGCCTGTGGTCTCAAGATGGCCGCCGTCAAAAGCTAACGTCACTGGAACGCGTAGCACGCCCCTGAAATGGACGGGACATGCTAATCAGCTGGTGGATCGTTGAGGCTCTGTGCATGGCTGCTTCTACTCCTGCCCCTCTGAGTTCTGCGGCTTGGCTCTCAGCAGATGTGTGGGGGACCATGCCTCTCTTCTTTGTGCTCTCTGATCTGGAATCCTGGGACTCGTGGCTGAATCGGCTTCATTGAGGGCCGGAGATTGCTTCTCTCTGGTGTTTTCATCAATTGGCTTGGAGCTCACTCGTGTGGTTCCCTAATGAATTGCAGGGTTATTTCTTTCCAGCTTTGCCAGCAAGCCCTGCTCCTGGAGGAAGATGGCCAAGGCTAAAAATTATACCTCAGCTCTATCCAAGTTCTCTAGATCAGGGGAGGACCAGCCGAAAGTGGATGCCGAGTTGGAGCAATCTCTGGCACCTAGAGTTGAGGCGGTGGTCCTTACTACGCTTGCGAAGAAACAGGATCTTGCGGAAATCTAACAAGAACTTAAGCTATTCCGTACGGATTTTACTAAAGTTATTGCTGGCATGCGATCTGATATTAAAGCTCTAGATGATAGAGTTTCTCACGCGGAAACCCTTATTGGTGAGCAGATTTATTTATTTATTTATATTCTCTTATATACAGCGCTATTTCTGCATCAGTGCGGTTTACATTGAACAAACTGAAATTACATTGAACAGGGCATTATAACTTGGAGATAACTATTTTACAGGGAACATGGGCTATGGAGGGTTAAGTGGCTTGCCCAAGACCACAAGGAGCACCTGTGGGACAAGACACCCCAGTCCTTCCGGCCCAAGGTTGCTGTCCTCTAGTGGGATTTGAACCCCCGACCTTCCGGCCTGAAGTACCTTGCCCCAACCACTAGGCCACTCCTCCACTCCAGATGGATTCCTCGATTGCTGTTCAAACCAAGCTGCGGAAATAGGATTTGACCACAAAGGATTTGATGGAGCGACAGGAGGATATCTTGAGAACAGACAGAGGAGAAACAACGTTCGTATCCTGGGGGTCCCGGAGAGTTCCAGTGAAAGAGGATGTAAAAGCACTTGTGCAAGAGATCTATGCGTTCTGTCTCTTGATGGCAGAGCATCCGGTGAAATTAGAACGTGCACATCGCAGCTTGGGCCCTAGGAAAGATCCTAACGCTCGACCACGACCCATCATTGTTTGCTTCTCTTTCTTTGAGGATAAGGTGGCTCTTTTGCGCAGTCTGCAAGGCCAGCATTCTTTTTGTTTTAAGGGGCATGAGTTGCAGATTTTCCAGGATGTTGCGCAACGTACGCTGGGACGACGGAAGAGCTTTCGCCCCCTTACGCAAGCATTGCAGAAGAGATCAATACCATATCGCTGGGGATTCCCTTTCTCCTTGATATATGAATGGGAGGGGACTAGACAACACATTTCTGAACTCTGACTGCTTACATTTTGTGGATAATCTGTCTTTTGGAGATCAATCTCTTCCACCACGCACATCTAAGGGTGACTGGGAAGTCTCTACGCCCAAGCGTAGGAGGGTGCCTCGATCCAGAAGCTCCTCTGAAGCCGATCCAGACGGTTCCGGGAACCTGGGAATGGATACCGCTGCACCCACTTGAAAGAGAATATTTTATTTATCTGTGATGTTTTATTTGGGGTTATTCAGGGTGGGGGTCCTCACATCGTCTGCCTATGTTGATACAGTTAATATTTCGCCAAGGATGTGGGGTTTTGAGCTCACCTTGATGACTTTGTGTTGTTCTTGATTAATGAAAATGGGATTTGACTTATAATCCTTGGTTGCAGTATGAAATACTTGTAAGATTTAGTAGGATTTAGTAAAATTTAGTAAGTACTCGGTGGGCCACTTTTGGTGGGTTTTTTTGGCAGGTTGTGTGGGTATATTACGTTTCTTGGGGGGGTGGGCTGAGTGGTAACAGCAGGGGTTCCATCTTCTTGCGCCCCCGAGTGGGTGGGAAGATACTCCACCTACACCATATATTCTCTTGGGATGGGGGTAACAGGGGGGGATGGGGGTAACAGGGGGGCATCAGGGGGGGGGGCAGGGGGGTATCAGGGGGGGGGCAGGGGGGTAACAGGGGGGTAACAGGGGGGCAGGGGGGTATCGGGGGTAGGGGGTATCGGGGGCAGGGGGGCGGGGAGGCAGGGGCAGGGGGGGCATCGGGAGGGACATGGGGGGGCATCGGGAGGGACATTGGGGGGCATCGGGGGGGCAGAGGGGGCATCGGGGGGGGTAGGGGGGAGAGGGAGGGGAAAGGTTAGGTGGTCCGACAATTATGATGGTAAGGAACTCCAAGACAGACAGGAAGGCATGGTATTAGAGGTGCTTTCAGGGGAGATGGGATTTCTATGGGAAGCTCAGATGAGTAGTGATGCAGTGGAATGCTCGGGCAGTGCGATTACAGATCTGGTGGACCAGAGGTGTCGCCTGGCTTCGGAGGGGCTTGTGTAACCGCTGTGCCTTATTTGATAATGGTTAAATTGGTGTCATGGAACGTGCGTGGTCTGCATCACGCGATTAAGCGTCAGATGGTGTTGGAGGGCCTGCACAGAGAACGTGCCGATATTGGTTTTTTTGCAGGAGTCATATTTAGCTCCTGGTGCACATTTGTGTCTAATCTCCCAGAGGTACCCTAATGTATATTCGGCTGGGTTTTCTACCTATAAAAGAGGAGTTGCCAAACTGTTTGCTCAGAACTGTTCTTTTCATCTGGAAAAGCTGATTCAGGATTCAAATGGGCGCTTCTTAATTCTGGTTGGCTCCCTTAATGGAGTAGCAGTCACTTTGGTTAATGTGCACATTCCGCCCTCGGACGTTGTTCAGTCGATTGCAACTCTGTTGGATATTTTGTCAACTCAAGTGTCAGGGGATATAATCCTAGCAGGAGATTTTAATTGTGTTCTTGCGGATTGTGATAGGTCCTCAGGGCTTAATTTCGCTCCGATTGCATCGCGTGCCCTAGATACGCTTCTCATACCTAGCTTTGGAGGATGTCTGGCGCTCTCGACATCTTGGAGAGCGGGACTACAACTTTTTTTCCCCAGCTCATCACTCTTATTCGCGCATTGATCTGTGGCTTACTTCCAGACAGTTATTGGGAGCGATTACCGACGTGAGAATTGGTGGGCGGGGTCCTTCCGACCACTTCCTGATTTCCCTAGAATGGGACCCAGCGTCTTTGGAATGTCCGCCTCGCTCCTGGTCTTTTCCTTGTCACTTGTTGCAGAAAACAGATTTTGTGCAGCAGCTTCAGGATTGTTGGCAGGATTATCTCGTCTATAATGATCAGGGAGAGATATCCCCTGCTTTGCTGTGGGAGACGGGGAAGGTGGTGCTACGGGAGAAGGTCATCTCCTTAGCATCATCGTATAAGCGTCAAAATGACGCCATCCAAGCGGATCTTCGTTTGCAAATAGCTACACTGGAAAGGTTACACAAGCATAATCAGGCTCCTGCGGTTTACAGACAGCTCACGGCTTTGAGGGGGAGGTTAGCGGCTTTGGAGATGGTGGAGATTTCTGCTTCTCTCTTAAAAACGCGGAGGCATTTCTTTGAACATGGCGATAAAGCACATAAGCTGTTATGGCAGTTGAAAAGACAGAGTACGCCGTCGAATATCTACTGTCCTAGATGAACACAACCGGCCACTTGTAAAGTCGAAAGAGATTGCAGAGCGATTCACTAGATTCTATAAGGATTTGTACTCCCTCCCAACTTACTGCTGGCAGCTCCGTAATACAGCAGTTCCTCTCAAGCCTTCAACTTCCTCACCTGTCTGTAGAAGCGAGAGAGGCCTTAGACAGGGAAATTAGCCTGCCAGAAGTGCGGTTGGCAGTGAAAGCATAGTTACTCACCTGTAACAGGTGATCTCTGGGAACAGCAGGAATTTAGTCCTCACATATGGGTATCATCGGTACCGACGGAGCCTGCGCGGGAACGCTCCCCAGCATCCAATTAGAACGCTTTTGGGAGCATCCCACAGCGCCTGCGTGCTGCCTTCCTGCCCTTCCCAACTGCTTCTCTCCAGTTGAGTTTTAGAGCTGAGACAGAGAGAGCGAGGGAAAGGAAAAGAGAGAGATAGAGAGATACAACTCCTAGGGGAGGTGGGTGGGTTGTGAGGACTAAATTCCTGCTGTTCCCGGAGATCACCTGTTACAGGTGAGTAACTATGCTATCTCCAGGAACAAGCAGGAATGTAGTCATCACATATGGGGACTCCCTAGCTCTAGGTGCCAGGGAGAGACCCCAGAAGTTGTGTGTCCCTGAAAAGGGCTCCACTTCCCCCCATGGACCTCTGGCATCCTACCAGGCATGGGCACAAAGGGGCTTGGGCCCAATGCTGGCTCAATCAAGGGGGTAGTATTCAACCAGAATGGCCTGGAGGGTCAGAGGCTGGTTGCCAGATGCCGATGCTTTCCGATGGGGTATTTTGATCAGCGGCACCCGTTCCTTCCCCTTGAGCTCACTGTGAGGACTGCGGGTCTGGGACCTGGACTTGCCCACTTTTCCAGGCATGTCCTCCGGCACAGTCCTTGAGGGTTTCCAGTTCTTCCTCCAGGGCTTGGGGCTAGAGCAGTGGTTCTCAACCCAATCCTTGGGACCCACCTAGCCAATCAGATTTTCAGGATAACCACAATGAATATGCATGAGAGGGATTTCCATGCAGTGCTTCCATTGTGTGCAGATCTGTCGTATGCATATTCATTATGGTTATCCTGAAAACCTGACTGGCTAGGTGGGTCCTGAGGACTGGGTTGAGAACCTTTGGGCTAGAGGATACGCAGCCTCACAGGGTTCTAAGGCAGCCCGGTCTCCAGGAGGTTCTGGAGAGAATCCTGGAGTGCGTTGTACCGGAGATTTCGGTGCAGAGTCCATCTTATGGCAGGACGACTTCTGCTGCTGATGGCTCTTAATGGCTTTGGAGGTCATCTTGCAGAGACCATAGTTCAAGGGGTCATGGTCTGGCCCCAGGCATCGGAGACAACAATCATATGGCTTGATGCACGACATGGTTTTCATGCACTGGTCACGATTCTTCAAGCCACTGGCCAAGGCTATGGTGTGAAAAACAGCCCTGTGAGGTCAAAAACCTATGACCAGTCAAGAAGCTCTCGATGGAAAAGAATGAACCCAAGACACAATGCCGAGGCAAGTGAGCTCAGGGGCGGGAAAGGAAACAGGTATGTGACCGGAGAAAAGGAAAAATCAAAAGAAAAAGCTAACACTTTTTCCAGGCAAAACAGACACATCCAGTGGGTTCTGTGGAAAAAAGGAGACTGAGGCAAAATGGCATCTTTGGGCAGGAAGGGGACAACACATGCGTGGTACATCTCCTAGAGGCTTTCTTTGAAAGCTGGGGAGAAGCTACTTGTATGAGCTCCGCCAGTGCAGACGTCACCCATATGTGAGGACTGACTTCCTGCTTATTCCCGGAGAAAAAATGTTTGGTTCTAGTAATGAAGCTACAGGGTAAAACTATTTAAGACTTTGTTTTTTGTGTAAAAATTTTTTATTTTATTTTTTATTTTAGCTGTATTTATATCCCGCTTTTCACCGGGTCAAAGCGGTCAATTGGGGGATACATTTAACACGAGGGGATATGAGACACATACACTAATACTTACAGGGAACATGGGCAATGGAGGGTTATGTGGCTTGCCCAAGACCACAAGGAGTGCCTACAGGACTAGGAATCCCAGTCCCTCTGGCCTGAGATTGCTGTCCCCAGGTGGGACTTGAATCCCCGGCCCTCCGGCCTGAAGTACCTTGTCCTAACCACTAGACCACTCCTCCCTATTGCATTTTTGGACTCGGCAGAAGGATTAAAGAAACTGTAGCGTCTGCTTATGTGTTAAAGGGTAAAGCGGTACCGGAAGGTTTAAGAGCTCATTCGACTAGAGCGCAAGTGGGCTTTGCTCCTCCTCCAGCAGCTTGAAGACTGAGAAACGTCATCCTTTTATGATGACCCTGGTATACCATCCGAGGATCCGCCTCCCTGCTCCAGTTATCTATTGACAAAGCAAACTCACCGGAGCAACAATTAAGTAGTAAACATATCAAGATTAAATAACTGAACTTTCATTCCCCAACCAAACATGAACTCTGTGACTCTTGTTAGAACCACTCAGGACTGCAGTTCCCCTAACTAGAGGATAGCGACCCCATGCTAAGCCCGATGCCTAGAGTCTTTTTCTGCTTACCTGTGCTGTTCATCTGCTTCAAGCACTAGCTCATTGAAAGAAAACTTCCTTTTTGGGAACGACGAAGTAGATGGAGTACCGACCGCGGCCACACTGGTCTGTGGGGACCGGTACAATTGCGTTGAGGTCTAGAAGTCTCTGTACCGTTTCCCCCACCACAGCGCATTTGGCTGGCACCTTGCAAGGGGACTGGATGAACGAATCTCTTACTGGTCTCTGAAATTCCAAGGCATAACCTTTGTGAATGACCAACACCCACTGGTCTGCCGTTATCTGGACCCAGGCAGCGTAAAACTCCCGTAGCCGACCTTCTACGGGTACCAGAGCTACCTGGGTCCCCCTGACTTCACTGCAACTTTCAAAGATTTGCAGCGGATGAAGAGGGCGCAAAACCTCTTCCTGCACCCCGAAAGGCACGAAACCCCTGATTCTGAACAGGAAAACATCCTCTCTGAGTCTGATTGAATCTAGGAAAACTGAACTAACGAAAATCTCTTTGCTGACCCCTGACCGAAGTAGTTGAACGACTGTCTTTGTTTGTCCTCTGGCAGCCTGCCGCTCTTGGACTCCCCTAGATCCTTAACCAATTTGTCCAAATCTTCCCCAAACAGTAGCCGTTCCCTGAACGGAGGCTTACTCAACCTTGACTTGGAAGATCCATCCGCTGCCCAATTGCGCAGCCAAAGGTAACGACGAGCCGCTATCCCAGATGCCATGCTCTTCGATAAACCCCGAATGAGGTCGTAATGGATGTCGGCCAGATAAGCCGTTCCCGACTCCAGTCTGGAAGTTTCTCCGACGGTATCCTCTCCTTGATCACTCTGAATTCGCTGTGACCATCGCAGGCAGGCTCTCGCCACCCACGCTCCACAAATCGCTGCTTGCATGGACAGAGCAATGACCTCAAAAACTTGCTTTAACAGGGTATCCAGCTTCCTGTCCTGTGTATCCTTGAGAGCTGCACTGTTCTCTACTGAGATGTAGTCTTCTTTGTCACTGCCGAGATGGTGGCATCCACCTTTGGAGACTTGAACAATTCGCAATCCTGGTCCATGAGCGGGTACAGTCGCCCCATAACCCTGGACCCCTTGAGATTTGCCTCTGGCATACCCCACTCTTCTTGAATCATCTCACGTATAACTATGTATCGGAAACGCTTTTTGATTTCTTCAAAACACCTACAAGCAAAGGATCTTCCAAAGTAGAATCCTCTGCTGGGCCGGGCGACAGCATATTAAGCGCCTTTAGGGTCTCAGAAATAAGAGCGGGCAACTCATCTCTCGGGAACAAGAGGACCACCCTAGCTTGGTCTTCCCTGTCCGTGATCTCTCCTTCCTCCAACTCGTCTTCCATTTCCAAGTCGGGATCCCCTCGTCAGAGTGAACCCCCTCCGAGGAACCCGACTGATCCTTCTGCTCCTTCTCCATTCTGGCCCTCTTTGCTACGCTGCCCGTCGCCACTGCGCTCAATGGAGTTCCTGGCCTCTCTTCCCCTCTCTAAGGAACTTGTGGCTCGGCTTCAGTTGCTGTCCCCCAAACGCCTGCTGCATAAGTGCCACCAACTGTTGGGAAAAGATTGCTGCGAAACCCTCCGGCAAGGACGCTTGCGAGGATGGGAGATCAGGCGCGGACGACGGCCCCGCTACCGGCTCCCCAACTGGCAAATTCAGAGAAACAGTATCCTGCAGCCCTCCTGAAACAGGCGGAGCCTCAGTTGCTTCTCTTAAGGAGCTCTCCATAACGGCCGCTTCCTGTATGCAGCCCCTACAGACACCTGCGTCAGACAGCGCTCCCCTTCTAGATCCGCAGACCAAGCACAGTGGCTTTGAAGGCATTCGCGCACCCCGCCTGTCTGACCTGAGACAGAACTGGGTATGTTTTTTTTATTTTATTTTTTTAAACGAGCATGAACAAGCAAAATAAACTGCTGGCAGGAAAAAAAACCTACGCTTTTTTTTTTTTTTTTTTTTTAACATAAAGGAATGAGAACCGTTTCCCAAAGCCTTCCGAGTCCAAAAATGCAATTTTACACAAAAAACAAAATTTCCCGCCAAAAACAGCAGCCTCTGTAGATGTCGAAAAAATACCATGGTTTCCCGCATTGCCGCCATGCGGTTAGGCCCGCAGCGCTCTTGTGCCTACAAGACTGTCTAAGCTGTAGCCCCCCCGATGTGGCCCTCGCTTACCTCCTCTGTTGTCCGGTAAACAGTGTGCCCTGCGGCCTGATGGCGCCTCCGCGTTCAACCGATACACTGTGTTGCACGCGTTGGGAAGACAGCGGAGTGAGAGGGAAACCAAGCTACCGCCACTCCCTCCTGCCGTATACCCTCTGCCCCGGACTTCGCTGCAGCGACTGGTAGGCAAAACGTCTGCATGCGCTGCTGCGAGGAGCCCGAGCCTCACCCTCAGAGAACAGGATCAGAGCTCGGAGTCCGCTCCCTTGCAGAACTGCCTCACCAATTCCAACTTGCAGAGGTGGGGGGGGGGGGGGGGGGAAAGACGACCAAATGGGAGAGAGAAGGCCTCAGCAATCCCTTAAAGGCACAGAACCCTCCCAATTAAACTCTTCCCTGTTTGATTTTAACCTACACTTACTACCAAACACCTATCCCTCTTAAAACAACTCTCTCTCCATTTTAAAACCGTATCTCTCCTTAATTGCTTCTCCAGTGAACCAGGAGCCCCAGTTCACTGATCCTTCAGCTGCTTGAAGACTAAGGTAACTGCAGCAGGGAGGCGGATCCTCGGAGAATATACCAGGGTCATCATAAAAGGATGATGTTTCTCAGTCTTCAAGCTGCTGGAGGAGCAAATCCCAGAGGTTGGGACTAGACTTGAGACACGATAAGGAAAAAATATTATTTTACTCAACATGTAATCAAACTCTGGAATTTGTTACCGGAAGATGTAGTAAAGGCTGTTAGTGTAGCTGGGTTTAAAAAAGGTTTGGACAAGTTCCTGGAGGAAAGGTCCATAAACCATTATCTAAAACGGACCCAGGATATCAATGCTTTACCCAATACAAGCATTTTGGAACCTGTGTCTTTTGGGGAAACTGCTAGATATGTATGACCTAGATTGGCCACTGTTGGAAACAGGATACTGGGCTTGATGGACCTTGGTCTGACCCAGTATGGCATATCTTATGTTCTTATCGTGGTTAAATGTTACCTGCACCCATATTCTTTGCTCTAAGTATATTTAATAGCTCCATGTAAACAACCTTGAGTTTGCTGATAAAGCAGTATAGAACACTCACAAATAAATACCAACCATATCTATCCTCTCATTTAGTGCTATATATTCTAACTCTCCAATCTTAAGTTTTAGATTTATACCGGTAGCATTTGCATACAAGCATTTTAGAGGTTGTATTTTATTCATACTAATCTGGTTACCGGTAGGAATAATTTGGAATCTTTAAGCTCTGTCTGCTCTGTACTTAAGGGCATTTAGGTTACTTTGGTCTTTATTGAAACCTCTCTGCCGATATGCCCTAACTTCAATCTTTTGCTAGTATCCTTCAAGGATACATCCTTCCTAACCATACACTCTTGGGCAACTGTCTGCTTTCCCCTATTATGTAGTTTAAAAGCAGCTATATCTCCTTTTTAAAGGTTAAAGCCAGCAGCCGGGATCCATCCTGGTTAAGGTGGAGCCCATCCCCTCAGAAAACCCCTCCTTTCCCCAGAATGTTGCCCAGTTTCTAACAAATCCAAAATCATCTTCCTTGTACCATCGTCTCATCTACGCATTGAGACTCCAGAGCTCTACCTACCTTCTGGGTCCTGCACATGGAACGGGAAGCATTTCTGAGAATGCTGTCCTGGAAGTTCTGAATTTCAGCTTCCTACCTAAAAGCCTAAATTTGGCATCCAGAACCTCTCTCCCACATTTTCCTATGTCAATGGTACTGCATGCACCCAAGACAGCAGACTCCTCCCCAGTGCTATCTAAAACGTTGTTTAGGTTGCATTTTTACACCAGGCAATCCTCATGTCCAGTAGCTATCTACATGCCTAATGATCGAATCACCAACTATAACGGCCATCCTAACCCTTCCCTCATAGGCATATGGCACAGAAGAAACCTCTTTGCGAAAGCGCTTTACATCTGGAAAACAGGTTGTAACTACAGGATCACTTCTTGCCAAACCAAGCACAACAAGGTGATGCTCCCCTTTCACGTGACCTCTCTCCTCCATAACAAAGAGGCTGCCAGACTGGAAGTGGGACTTCAGTACTACGTCCCTGTAGGTCTTGTCTATATACGTCTGTCTTCCTTATATCTTCCAAGGCTACTATAGCCTCCAGAGATCAGACTCGTTCCCTGAGAGCAAAGAGCTCCTTGCACCTACTTAGGAAGAGGCAGTTGCTGTTCACAGAGTTCAAGCGACTACAGCAGAATGTTGCACTGGTTCAGGAAACGCATTTGTGGGATCAGAGATTATTGAGGAATAAGGATTATAATCAGATCTTTTGTGCTTCTCGGGGGAAGGAGCTAAAGCAGGGTGAGAAGCAATCTTGATGCATAAATCCTTTGGTGACAAAGGTGGATGGCATTCAGAAGATCCAGGAAGACTATTTACAGCTTTAAAGGGATCCTTAGCGGGCATAATCTCACTTTTTGTTTCTATGCTCCGAATGAAGGGCAGGGGGTTGTTTTCTGATCAGGCAGGAACTGAGCTGACAAAGTTCTTGGAGGAGCAGCAAACTGTAAAGGGCGGGGAATTTTAATTTGACTCTTGACCCTGGGCTGGATAAGATGGGGTGGGAGGGAGGGAGGGGGAGAGGAAGGACTCCTATAGGGGGGCAAAGAGCTAAATTGAGATCCCTAGTGCAAATATAGCAACTAGTGGATTGCTGGCCGATGCTACATATTTGTGTGGGGGGGGGGGGGAGGGAAGAGGTGGGAGAGAGAGTGCGCTCTATACTTTGCAGCACATTAGGCATATTCTCGGACTGACTACATTTTCATGGATCGAAGTGCCTATGCAGTGATGAGAAGAGTGGAGGTTCAACCTATAACATGGTCGGACCATGAGCCCATTTGGGTTGCAGTTCGAGGGTTAGGCGGAGGGCTTCGATACTGGTAACCCAGTGATAGTGTTCTGAGAGATGAAAAGGTGGTGCAAGCGGAACTGAAGGACAGCACAGTTACTCACCTGTAGCAGATGTTCCCCAAGAACAGCAGTAATCAGTCCTCACATAAGGGTGACCTCAGCACTGACAAAGCCTGCGCAGTATCCACTCCCCAGCTTTCATAGAAAGCCTTTGGGAGTTCCACCACGCATGCGTGGTCACCTAACTGCTCAAAGGTGCCATCTTACCTCAGTATGACGACATAGCTCAAAGAAGCATAAAAAGGAAAACCAACTCCTTGGTGAGGAAGAGGATTGTGAGGACCAATTCCTGCTGTCTTGGAGAACACCTGCTACAGATGAGTAACTGCTTTCTCTGGGAACAAGCAGGAAGTCAGTCTTCACATATGGGACACCCAAGCCACAGCCTACCCAAAAATACCTGTAGAAAGACCAGGGATGACCGAAAAATTATTTTATTTTATTTATTTTATTTTACATTTCTTCTATACCGCACTATTCAACATCAGCGCGGTTTACATCGAACAAAACATTTCAGTACAAAAACAATGTCTGAGTTACATTAAACAGAGTCAATAACTTGGATAACAAGGTAAATATGAATCTCAGGAAAGTAAACTGATTGCAATGTAAACTATTTACATCTTTAAATTAGAGCACAGCTGAGACGTAATGGTCAGCTGAACTTGAACTTACTATGTGGGGAATTCAGGGTCACTAGGTGATTCAAAGTTTCTATAACTAACAGAGATGGGACGTGATTCTGCACTCACCGGGAAGTATAAAAGGAATAAGTAATGTTTGAGGGCCTTTCTGAATTGAAGTAGGTTGGTGATTGCTCTAATATCTGGTGGCAACGTATTCCAAAGCTTTGGGGCACAGAGACTGAAAGTTCTGTTTACTGTTGATGAGGTGCTTTTTGTAAGTTCACGGGGAACCAATAGCATATTTAATGCAATTGATCTTCTTGATCTATTAGGGGATATGGGTTTGATGAGCTCAGTTAAAGAGGTGGAGGAGAGACTGTTTACCGCTTTGAAGGTGAGTAGTAATGTCTTGAAAATGATCCTGGCCTGTATAGGAAGCCAGTGTAACTGCTTCAGAAGGGGCGACACATGCTCACTCCTCGATGCCCCATAGAGAACCCTCGCATCACTATTCATTGCAAGCTGTAAGGGATTCAAGGTGGATTGAGGGAGGCCTAGCAATATGACATTAGCATAGTCAAAGTGAGGCATGATCAGAGCCTGGTAGATGGTACGGAAATCTTCAGGTTCAAGCAGTGGACGAAAAATCTAACCATGAATAATAGTGGAGAGCATAGATTGGCCCCAAGACCTCTGGACACAATCCAAGTGTCGACCAGTGAGGCAGTTTTCCGGTAGCCTGGACCGACAGTAGGTTTGCAGGGAAGGAGTTGTATTAATCCCTAAACAGATAATAGAATAGTGCCTGGCCAAAGATGCTGTCACATCCAGAGTCTGACTCCAGGCAGTAATGTGCTGCAAAGATATGGACTAGAAGCAGGTGGCAACACTACATATCTTAGACAAGGAGATGGAAGGAAAGTTAGCCACTGAGGCTACCATTGCTCGCACGTTGTGAGCAGTGACATGCCCATCTAGGAACAGACGAGCCTGTGCATAGGCAAAGGAGATGCAGTCTGTAACCCAGGTGGACAGGGTGCGCTTAGAGACTGCAACCCCAAGTCTGCTGGGGTCAAAGGAGATGAAGAGCTGCGAGAAGCAGCGATGGGCTTTCATCTATTTGAGACAGGCCAACACCCTCTTACAATCCAGAGAGTGTAGAGCGCAGCCTCCACCCAATTCGCATGAGGTCAGGGAAAGAAGGTAGGACAGACCACCTCTTGGTGCAGATGAAAGGGGGAACCAACAGGTAGGAAATGGGGAAACATGCACAAGACCACCCTATTCCTGTGAAACCTGGTATAAGGAGCATGTGCCAGCAACACCTGCAGCTCACTGACCCTGTGGGTAGAGGTGAATGCCACCAAGACCACCACTTTCCAAAACACTAGGCCAGCGGCACAAAGGACAGAACCATAAGCTTACCGAGAACCACACCATGGGATGCTGTTCCAAATGTTACAGAGCAGATATGGCGTCCATATGCCTTAACCGTACGTCTCAGACACTCATGACTGTTGCCTGCAGTGCCTTTGTGCCAACCACGACAACTCTTCCTGTCCTGTCTCCAGATGATGAGTAAGGGCTAGAAGAACCATGTAAGGCAGGAGTTGCTGTTTGTCCCCAAGAGACTATACTGTGCTGATGGTCTACATCTCTCTGTCGCAGGGAAAAGAATCTTAAGTGAAAAATTCAGGTAGTATGAGGATATGCATTTAAACTAGGAAAAGGGGGTGACGGATGTGGAAAGTCAAGACCTGCACGCCACCCCCTGCAAAAGCAGAACATCAGAAACAGCCACACTTTTAAACCACACATCAAAAACAAGTGGGAAGATGTGGGTAGAACAAAATCAATGCAAAATACACACAAGCCAGGTAAATGCTGGAAAGCAATGAGCACAAACGCTCGAAGCTTAGCCAACGAAGTTCCGGACCTGGAAGTCCTAATGATGGAAATGGATTTGGACATTGTGGCAATTACAGAAACATGGTTTAATGAATCGCATGATTGGGATATAGCCATAGCTAGCTATAATCTATTCAGAAGAGACAGAGAAATGGAAAAGGAGGAGAAGTAGCCTTGTATATCAAAAGCAATATTAAAGCTACTGAAATGCAGGGGACATGGGGAAAAGAAGAGGAGCTCTGGATTGCGTTGGAAAGAGGAGATGGCACTGTCATCCATACTGCTGTAGTCTACAGACCTCTGACTCAAATTGAAGAGATAGATAACGAATTGATTATAGATATTGCCAAAACAGCCATAAAGGGGGAAGCGATCATTTTGGGTGACTTTAATCTACCTGATGTGGATTGGATTTTACTCCTTCTGCACATCTGGAAAGAAGCAAAAAAATTGTAGATGCTCTTCAAGATGCATCACCTAGACAAATGGTCATTGAACCAAACAAGGGAAAGCTCAACGCTGGATTTAGTGCTCATCAAAGGTGATAGTGTGTCGAATGTCTGTGTGAGTGCCCCTGTGAGCAACAGCGATCATCACACGGTGTGGTTTGAGATAAAAGCCAAGGTACAGGCCAAACATAGCAAGCTCAAAGCCCTAAACTTCAAAAACACTAACTTCAAAAAAAATGGCCGAGTACCTAAAGGAGGAGATGACAGGGTGGAAAGAGATAATGGAAGTGGAATTGCAATGGGCTAAACTAAAGGTGGCAATAAAAGGGGCAACAAATAAATATGTAAAAAAAGTCAATAAAAACAAGAAAAGGAAACCTATTTGGTTTTCCAAAGAAGTGGCTGCTCAAATAAAGACAAAAAACACAGCTTTCGCAAAATTCAAAAGCTTGCAAACAGAAGAACAGAGAAATGAATACAGGATCAAACTCAAAGAATCAAAAAGAGAAATAAGGATAGCAAAATCAAAGGCAGGGGAAAAGATGGCTAAAGATGTTAAGGGTGGCGACAAAATTCTCTTCAGGTATATTCGGGAAAGGAAGAAGATCAGAGTTGGAATTGCAGGACTCAGAAGTGCTGGGAAAGGACTCATGGAAAATGACATAGAAAAAGCGAAATTGCTAAACAAATACTCCTGCTCTGTTTTTACTACAGAAAATCCTGGAGATGGACCAGCTGTGACTCCCAAATATAAAAATGGGAATGAAGTAGATACCACACCATTCACAGAAGACGAGGTGTTGGAATAACTTGCTAAACTGAAAGTGGACAAAGCTATGAGACTGGATGGGATACATCCCAGGATTCTGAAAGAGCTCAGAGAGGTTCTTGAAGGGCCGTTAAAGGATGTATTCAATAGATCCTTGGAAACAGGAGAAGTACTGAAAGAGCTCAGGGCCGAAAGAGGTTGCCCCTCCACGGGCGAGTGGTTTGCTGACAAAGCACTCAGGTGGACCCTGACAGAGTTAGACTTGAGTCCTAAATCTGAGAGGTGAAGCAGGTACTGCAGCAACACTAGTACAAGGCAAGAGAAAGGGTTTTCGTTGTGCTGGTTACACCACACCTCAAATCTACATCACTTGAAAGCATAGGATTTCCTAGTGGACTGCCTCCTGGAGACCAGTAACACTTCCTCAATATGCCGAGGTAGGAGGAGAGGAGCCAGCACTACCCTTTCAGCAGCCATGCCATCAGGTTGAGAGCACTGAGGTTGGGGAGCAAGAGAGCCCTGCTCCTGTGAAAGGAGGTAGGGCTGCATCCCCAGTGGAAGTGAGGTTTCCACTGCCAGATGGAGAAGCGGACACCAAGGCTGCCTTGGCCATCTGGGCGCTACCAGGATGACCGAGGCCTTGTCCCGAAGGATTATGAAAAGAGTCCGGGTCACCAGAGGCGTGGGAGGAAACGCATACATGAGGCACCCTGATTAGGAAAGCATCTGCAGCCACCCTCAGAGGATGTGGCTGTCTGGAGCAAAATCTGGGCAGCTGGTGATCTTGTGGATTGGCAAATAGATCTATGGACAGATGTCCCCAGCGGTCAAAAATCCACTGGGTCACCACCGGATACAGTTGCCATTCGTAAGGTTGCAGAATCCTGCTTAGTTTGTTTGCTAGGCAGTTCTCCTGACCAGGCAGGTACACTGCTTTGAGAGACATACCCTGCCTGATGGCAAAGGAGCAGAGGTCCAGTGTCTCCTGACATAGGATACCAACCTTTGTGTTAAAATGGTAAATAAAAGGTAAAAGGAGAAGACCACCGCTATTAAAGTAGCAGCTGAAAAGATGAAGTAAAAGAGGGAGGGACCTTCATGAAAAACAAGAGATCACAGACAGAGGAAGATAATTTTACCAAATATATATGCCTAAGGGAAGAAGTCAGGAAAGCAAATATTCAAAAATAGGAGGAAATAGCCAATGCAATAAAATAAGGGGATAAGACATTTTGTAGATAAATTAATAAGAGGTAGGGCAAAAGTGGTATTGTCATACTCAAGGGTGAAGGGGAGGAATATGTAGAAGCTGATAAGGATAACACAGAATTGCTTAATAAATATTTCTGTTCTGTGTTCACAGATGAAGAACCAGGAGAGCAGGACCTCAGAAAATACCCACAAACAGGACCAGAAGCCTCGTGCGGAGCAATTCCCCAGCTTTCAAAGAAAGCCTTTGGGATTGAATCGCGCAGGCGCGGTCCCCTTCCTGCCTAAGGATGCCATCTTGCTCAGTCAAATGACATAGCTAAAGACAGCAAAATGAATAAAAACCAATGATAGGACTGCAACTCCAGGGGAGATTGCAGACCTGCTATTAGTAATCTGTGAATTTTCATTAAAATCATCTGTAATATCTGAAGATTGGAGGATTACCAATGTAACGCCAATTTTTAAAAAGGGTTCCCGGGGTGATCCGGGAAACTACAGACCGGTGAGCCTGATGTCAGTACTGGGAAAAATGGTAGAAACCATCATAAAGAACAAAATTACTCAGCATGTAGATAGTCATGGCCTAATGGGAGACAGCCAACATGGCTTTAGACAAGGAAGATCTTGTCTTACTAATCTATTATGTTTTTTTGAAGGTGTGAATCAACAGGTGGACAAAGGTAAGTCAGTTGATATAGTGTATCTGGACTTTCAGAAAGCCTTTGACAAGGTCCCTCCTCAGAGACTTTTCGCAAAACTAGAGTCATGGGATAGGAGGCAGTGTACTACTGTGGATCAGGAACTGGTTAACAGAGGGTAGGGCTAAATGGCCAATTTTCCCAATGGAGAAAGGTGACTAGTGGTGTATCCCAGGATCTCTGCTGGGTCCGCTGCTTTTTGACATATCCATAAATGAACTGGAAAGGGGAATAACGAGTGAGGTTATCAAATTTGCAGATGACACAAAACTATTTAAAGTTGTTAAAACCCAAGAGGATTGTGGAAAACTGCAAGAGGATCTTGATAAATTGGAAGACTGGGCATCAAAATAGCAGATGAAATTTAATGTGGACAAGTGCAAAGTTATGCACCTAGGGAAGGACAACCCAAACTATGGTTACACGATGCAAGGTTCCACATTAGGAACCACCACCCAGGAAAAAGATTTAGGCGTAATTGTGGATAACATGATAAAACCATCGGCCCAGTGTGCAGCGGCGGCCAAGAGAGCAAATAGAATGCTAGGTATCGTAAGGAAAGGAATGGAAAATAAAACAAAAGATATTATAATGCCTCTATATCTTTCCATGGCGAGACCGCACCTTGAATATTGTGTGCAATTCTGGTCGCCGTATAAGCTCTAGATCTCCTGTACCCTCCTTAAGGAACAGTCTGATATATAAAATGTAGGAACTAATCCTGGCAGAAAGCATAGAGGCAGGGAAGGTTCGACGCCCAAAAGCATCAAGAGTCCTACATTCACGTCCTGGCGGATTAGATGTATGTCTTTTTGCACTCTTGATCCCTCTCATAGCTGATTCCACTACCATGAAGTGGTGTGGTAACTGGGTTTTCTGAAATCCAGGACAAGGAGGTACTCGATACATGGTATCAAGCCTACGAGAATGAGGAGAGGTGGTAAGATGTGTTTCCACATTCTAAGCATGAGATCATGCAAGATCTCACGAATAGGCAAAGTAGCTGCCTCTTTGGGTGCTTTAGGATATTGTAAAATCTCCAATTCCTTTGCTCTGGGCTCTGTTTCAGGAGCCATTGTGATGGAAAGACCTCTAGCCACCTCCCGAATGAAATCCTGAAAGGATATATCCTCTGGAGGAGACATCCTACGTTTAGGAGAGGAAGGCTCTTCAGAGAGAAGTACTCCGGTACTAACAGAGTTGTCAGAATCCTCACAGTCATCGGAGGATTCAAAATATCTCCTGTCCGGGTGCTATTGCAAAGCACGATACCAGTACCGATCGAAGTCGCTACAGGAGGGGTCCGGTACTGGCCTGTCAATAACGGAGGAAACACCATGACTCGGTGTGAGCAACAGTCGCCGATGTCGTTGCTGGCGGTACCAATATCGGTGCCGGAACCGGTGTCAATACCGGTTGAACCGTCTGAAGCGGTCCCGAAGGCACCGAAGCCACAAGGAGAGCCGCCAGACTGCGTTCAATAGCCAAGAACCTCTGGTCTATTGACGCTGCCGATGCCTGGGTGTCAGTAACGGACGAAGCGGCCGGTACCCCAGAGCATGGCAACAGTAGTTCTACCGAGGTTGAGGCCTCGAGAACATCCTGGAGCCCCGATAGTGCATTGGAAGCTGAAGCCTCCCGCCGGGGCAATTTTGCTGGTACAAGTCCCCCAAGGGCAACGCTAGAGAGGCATCTCGATGCTTGGAAGGAGGATCTACCCTTTGAGGACCGGCCAGATTTATGTTTGGTTACCTGAGATCCATGAGAGGAAGACGAAGCCCTGGAAAATGTCGATGCCACGGATGTTGCATCGGAGGGAAAAAGGGTGCTAAGCTTAGCAGCTCGGTTTTGCCGACCCCTCTTCGACATCATCCCACAGGCAACACACTCCGAGATGGAGTGGTCAGGACCTAAACATTTAAGGCTCCACTCGTGTCAGTGACGGAAATGGTACCGCCACACTTAGAACACTTTTTAAAACCCGAGGCAGGTTTTTCCATTCTGAAGGAAAAGTTGGGCCTAGTGCCCAAAATGGCGCCTGATGGAAAAAAGACTGGAAAGTCCAGAAAAAAAGATAATAAATTTTTTTATTTGTTTTGAAGAAAGAAAGAACCGGCGGTACCGGTATAGCGTCAGGGAAGGCAGACGCTACCGCAAAAAAGAATGAAAAAGATTGGATAATTTCTGTGGTGACAGAAAAAACGACCTGCTGGCTCCGCGGAAAACGAAGAACTGGAGAGAGGCAGTTGGGAAAGGCGGGAAGGCAGCACGCAGGCGCTGTAGGATGCTCCCAAAAGCTTTCTTATTGGACGCTGGGGAGCGTTCCCGCGCAGGCTCCGTCGGTACTGACGATACCCATATGTGAAGACTACATTCCTGCTTGTTCCTGGAGATTTTAGTCTTCACATATGGATATCGTCGGCACTGACGAAGCCTGCGCAGGAACGCTCCCCAGCGTCCAATAGGAATGCTTTTGGGAGCATCCCCCAGCACATGCACGCTGCCTTCCCGCCTTTCCAACTGTCCCTCTTCAGTTAAGTTTGTAGCTGAGTGAAAAGAAAAAAGGGAGGAAGGAAAGAGACAGTGATAAAAGACAACTCCTAGGGGAGGTGGGTGGGTTGTGAAGACTAAATTCCTGCTGTTCCCGGAGATCACCCGTTACAGTTGAGTAACTACGCTATCTCCAGGAACAAGCAGGAATGTAGTCTTCCCCCATGGGGACTACCTAGCTGAAGATGCCAGGGAGATAGCCCCAGGAAGCTGCCACCCAAGTAAGGTGGGCCATGCTTCCTCCCATGGATCTCTGGCATCCCATCAGGGTTGGTGGGTAGGAGTTGAATTAGGTCTGGAAGAGATTTTGAAGAACAGCCTGGCCAAAGGCGGCTTCCCGACGGGAGGCTTTATCTAGGCAGTAGTGGGCTGTAAAGGTGTGTACCGAAGCCCAGGTGGCTGCTTGACAAATGTCATCAATAGACACAGAGTGAAGGTTAGCCATAGAGGCTGCCATGGCTCTCTCATTATGTGACATGGGCTTGAAGAGGAAGACTCTTACTCTCATAAGCAAAGGAAATGCATTGTGCAATCCATTTAGACAGAGTTCTCTTGGAGACTGGAAGTACCAAATGACTAGAATCAAAAGCAATAAAAAGTTAAGACTTTCTATGTTGCTGTGTTCTTTGTAGGTAAAAAGTCAAGGCTCTTTTACAATCCAACGTATGAAGGTTCCTTTCTGCATTAGAGGCATGAGGCCTTGTAAAGTATACAGGAAGATAAATTGATTGATTTAAATGAAAAGGCGAAACCACCTATGGCATAAAGTGTGGATGAGTTCTAAGAACAACCTTATCATGGTGAAACCTAGTATAAGGAGGATCAGCCACTAAAGCTTGCAATTCACTAATGCGACGAGCAGAGGTGATTGCAATTAGGAAGATGACCTTCGAGGACAAAAGCTTTAGGGTTGTAGTGGCTAAAGGTTCAAAAGGCGGTTTCATGAGCTGCCCGAGAACTAGGTTTAAATCCCATGCCACCGGTGGTGGCCTGATGGGAGGCTTTGCTAATAGAAGACCTCTCATAAATCTTGTTATGAGTGGATGACAGGAAATTGGTTGTCCATTCAGAAGCTTATAGGAAGCTGCAATTGCACTAAGATGGACTCTTACGGAATTGGTCTTTAGAACAGAATTTGATAAATAAAGTAGATACTCTAGTATCGATTCCAAAGGTATCATAAGGGGGTTTAACCCCTTCTGTGAACACCATATAGTAAAACGTTTCAACTTGAAGGCGTACGAGTGTCTTGTGGAAGGTTTTCTAGAAGTCTGAAGGATATCCTTTACCTGTTGAGAAAGGTTAAGAACCTGAAGGTCTAAGCTTTCAGCAAACAGGCCGAGATGCAGGGACTGGGGATTCGAGTGCCATAGCATTCCGTTCTCTTGCGAGAGGAGATCTGAAGCATAGCTTAACTCCAAAGGCGCAGATTGAGACAGATGTAGAAAGAGTAGTTACTCACCTGTAACAGGTGTTCTCCAGGAGCAGCAGGAATCAGTCCTCACATATGGGTGTCAACGGCACCGATGAAGCCCCAGCGGAGCATTTCCCCAACTTTCCATGAAAGCCTTTGGGAATGCTGGCACGCATGCGCGGTTCCCTTCCCGCCTAAAGGTGCCATCTTACCTCAGTCAAATGACATAGCTAAGAAGAGCACACAATCCTCTTGGGTTTTAACAACTTTAAATAGTTTTGTGTCATCTGCAAATTTGATAACCTCACTCCTTATTCCACTTTCCAGACAGTAATAGGCCGCAAAAGTCAGGCTTGAAGACCAAGTTGCAGCCCTGCAGATGTCTACCAAGGGCACAGAGCGGAGATGAGCCACTGAGGCAGCCATTGCCCTGACATGATGGGCCGTGACCCTACCCTGCAAAGGAAGGTCAGCCGCCTTGTAAGCCCAGGAGAAACAGTCAGCCACCCAGATGGACAAGGTACGCTTGGACACAGCCAACCCCAACTTATTGGAGTCAAAGGAGACGAAGAGCTGAGTAGCCCTCCTATGCCCCTGCGTACGGTAAAGGTAGAAGGATAAGGCCCTCCAACAGTCCTGGGTATGCAGGACTGCTTCAGCCTGGCTAGCATGAGGCCTAGGGAAGAATGTTGGAAGAACCACCTCCTGATTGAGGTGGAAAGAGGAGACAACTTTTGGGAGGAAATTGGGATGAATCCTGAGGACAACCCTGTTCCTATAAATCCTGGTGTAAGGCCTATCACAGACCAGGGCCTGAAGCTCACTCACTCGCCTAGCCAAGGTAAGGGCTATCAGGAAGAGTGTCTTCCAGGAGAGGAAGCGTAGTGGACAAGCAGCAATCGGCTCAAAAGGAGGGCGAGTCAGTTGCTGCAAGACCACATTCAACTCCCACTCAGGGGCAGGACGATGGACTGGAGGCTTGAGTAAAAGCAAGCCCCTGAGAAAGCGGGACACCAAGGGGTGACCGGACAGAGGATGTCCCTCCACCAGTGAGTGGTGAGCGGCAAGAGCTGAGAGGTGGACCCAAACAGAATTGGACTTAAGTCCCTGATTTGTTAAGTGCAGTAAGTACTGAAGCACTACCGGCACAGTACAGGAGAAAGGATCCTCTGTACGTAGCTGACACCACAAAGAAAACCTTTTCCATTTGAGAGCATAGGCTTTCCTAGTGGACTGTTTCCTAGAGGCTAGGACAATCTCCTCAACATCCTGAGGCAGGCCCCAGGGAGCCAAGACTAACCTTGCAGCCTCCAGGCCATCAAATTGAGAGTTTTGAGATTGGGGTGCAGAAGGGAACCCTGCTCCTGAGAGAGAAGGTCGGGTTGCAACCCCAGGGGCAGTGTGGAATCCACCGCCAGTTGAAGCAGAAGAGGAAACCAAGGCTGTCTCGGCCATCTGGGAGCCACCAGCAGGACTGAGGCCTTGTCCTGAAGAATCTTGAACAGAGTTAGGGCCACCAAGGGCGAGGAAACGCATACAAGAGGCCCTGAGACCAGGACATCAGAAAAGCATCTGGTGCTATCCTCAAAGGATGTGGGTGCCTGGAGCAGAACTTGGGCAGTTGCTTGTTCAGTGGACTGGCAAAGGGATCTATCCAAGGGAGACCCCACTTCAGGAAGATCTTTTGAACGACCAAGGGATGCAGCTGCCACTCGTGGGGCTGCAGAATTCTGCTCAACCGGTCGGCCAGGCAGTTCTCCTGGCTTGGGAGGTACACCGCCTTGAGAAGCATGTTGTGCTTCAGGGCAAAAGAACAAAGGTCCTGAGTCTCTCGACAAAGGATCTGGGACCCAGTCCTGCCCTGTTTGTTCACATAAAACATGGCTACCTGGTTGTCTGTTTGAATCAAGACTGAGCGGTGAGCCAGGGCTGGAGAAAAAACTCTGAGAGCCAAGCGGATAGCCCGAAGTTCCAGTAGATTGACCTGTTGGGCTGCCTCCCAGGGAGAACAGAGGCCTTGGGTGCACTTGTCCAGACAATGAGCACCCCAGCCCTTGAGAGAGGCGTCGGTGGTGAGGACCACCGAGTATTCTGGCATTTGGAAGGGCATTCCCTTGAGAAGATTGGGTGGATGTAGCCACCAGCTGAGGGAGGCCAAAAGGGTTTGGACACCTTTATCCTGTCTCGTAAGTGGCCTGTGGCTTGAGACCACTGAGCCCGAAAGCACCACTGTGCAGGCCTCATATGGAGTCTGGCATTGGGAGTCACATGTACAGTCAAAGCCATGTGTCCCAGAAGCCTGAGGCAGAGTCTGGTGGAGACCACGGACCTGTTTAGAAACTGTTTTGCCACGTCCATCAGCCTTTGAGCCCTGTCTTCTGGCAAGAATGCCTTTGCCAGTTGAGAATCCAACCTTGCCCCTATGAACTCCAAGGTCTGGGAGTTTATGACAAAGCCCACTTTTTGAAGTAGAGCAATGGTGCTGAGGGTGGCTTGTCTGGCCTCCAGGGGCGTCTGACCCCTGATGAGCCAGTCGTCCAGATAGGGAAAGACAAAGATGCCTTGATTTCTCAGGTAGGCCGCAACCACTGCCAGGCACTTGGTAAAGACCCGGGGAGCGGAGGTCAGGCCAAAAGGTAGTACTCTGTACTGATAATGGTTTCCTCCCACAATGAACCTGAGGTACTTTCTGTGGTCTGAATGAATGAGGATGTGAGTGTACGCATCCTTTAGAGCTAAGGAGCATAGCCAATCTCCCTGCTGGAGGTAGGACAGAAGTGTCCCAAGAGTAAGCATCTTGAACTTTTCTTTCTCTAGGAACTTGTTGAGGTTTCTGAGGTCCAGAATGGGTCGAAGGCCACCGGTTCATTTGGGTATCAAGAAATACCTGGAGTAGAATCCGTGACCTTGCAAGTGGGGAGGCACAGGCTCCATCGCCCTGTCCACCAACAGACCATGAAGCTCTCGTAGAAGGAGGTCTGTGTGCAGGGGAGGCCTTGGAGGCTCCCCTGGAAAATATGGCAGAGGCAGTTGGTGGAAATGGAGGGCATAGCCATTGTGGACTATGTCCAGTACCCAACTGTCCCCGGTGATAAGGGGCCACTGGTGGGCAGAGGGCGAGGCGACCTCCTGTGCAGGGTGGGGAGAGCAGTGGAGGAGATGATACGCTCAAGGAGTCAAAAACCCCCACCCTGCTGAGTGGCAGCAGGGGCCTGAGGGTCCTCTGCCTACGGGGCCCATTACCCTGGCCCTTGGCTTGCTGACCCTGGGGGGCAGCTTGGGCAGCCTGATACTGAGGGTACTGTTTGTAGGCAGTGCCCTTCCTCGGGTAAAAGGACTTTTTACCCGAGCCCTTCTTCTTATGTGAAGGGGCAGAGGTCTTCCTCGACAGCCTTGTCCGGGTAAGGTGCTCTGTCTCGAGCTGAGCGGCCTTCTCGGTCATGGGTTTGCCAAAAAGGTTCTCACCTCGGCAGGGGACATTGACCAACTTGTCCTGAACCCATGGCTCGAGGTCCGATGACTGCAGCCACGCCTGGCGTCGAGCCGCGATGCCGGCAGCCGCTACACGGGCCGAAGCCTCGAAGCCATCGTAGGCGGTGCGGGAAATGAACTTCGAGCATTCCCGAATTCCCCGAGGACAAGGTCTGAAATCTCTGCAAGGGTTCCCCGGAGAGACCAGCAGAGAAGCCGGCCAGTTCTTTGGCCAGGTCCCGCAAGTACATGCCCATGTAAAGCTGGTAAAACTGGACACGGCAAGCAAGCATCGACCCCTGGAAGCACTTTCTACCGACGCCATCGAGGATGCGGGCCTCCCTGCCGGGGGGCACCGCGGAGTGCATCTTCTGGCTCTTCAGACGATGCATGGCCGATTCCACAACCATGGAATGGTGTGGTAGCTGTGTTCTCTGGAAACCAGGGGTTTTGCCGAGTCGATAAATGGAATCGACTCGCTTACTTAGAACCGGCGCCGAGGCCGGGGCTTCCAACATTCGGAAGAGGAGCCGTTCCAGCATCGGAGGAACCGGGACAGGAAAGGCCTCCTTCGGAGGAGAGTCGTACTGTAGAGCATCGAGCTCCTCGGCGGGATCGGCAGGGATAGCCAAGGCAGCGGCCATATTCCGGAGGAACTCCGAGAACCTAGGGGATCTACTCCGGGGATCAGACTGCGGCGAGTCCGATAGGACGCACCAAGTCTTAAAAGTATCAGGAGACTCCTCGTCCTCCGTCTCCCAGGCGGACTCGTCCGAGGAGGAGTCAGGGTCCGAACCCGCGGGGCCCCAAGGCACCCGCCCCGACGCCGGGGGCACCGGTGTCGACACCCTCAGTCCCGAACGGGAGGTCGAGGGAGACCTCGACAGAGGACGACTTCGAGCCGCGAGGGTCTCGAGTATCGGCTCGGTCTCCGGGGTTGACTTCGAAGTCGACGTCCCGGTGGTCGGGGCAGATGTACCAGACAGGCTGGCCATCAGTGCCCGCTGCTGCTCCATGAAGGCAGACAGTCTGCACTCCAAGGCTGTCAACCTGAGACTCAGCTCGGGAGACGCAGCAGCCACTGACTCGGCGGCGCCGGGCCTGACGTCGGCTCTCTGGGAGGAGAGTCCACGAGGACTACAGGGCTTACGTGTCCAGCAGACTCCAGCTCCACGCAAGGAACTTTTGCAGGCTTCTCTTGGTCCACTGGCCCGAGACGGCGGTCGGGGGTCTTAGACCTGGTCCTCGAGGGACCAGGGACCTCTTCCGACGCCGCCCTACTGAGCCGCTTCTTCCTCTTACGTTCCCGGTCGGGGACCCCCTGTCCGAGGAGCTTCGACGGTGCTCGGGATCGGAATCCCGAGATGTCGAGGCCTCAGACAAGGTTCGGGCCCGGCCGGAGGCAGAGTCCGAGAAAAACCTTTTTTTGATGCTGTCGACTCTTTAGTGCCTTGGAAGACATCTTCTCACATGGACCACACGACTTTGGGTCGTGGTCAGGGCCGAGGCACCGAAGGCAGCAGTCATGTGTGTCGGTGAGAGACAATTTTCTTACACCCATCACCCTTTTTGAAACCACTGGAAGCCATCGGGGAAAAAAGAGCCCCAGCGAGGTCAAAAGACCGGCCTTCCAGTGAAAAAATGAAAAAAGGGCCAGAACGCCAGCCACGAAGAGCAAAAACCGAAAAAAGAAGAAAACGGGCTCGATACCGGTGTACCGAACCCGGCGGGAGAGGAACCGGCGTCAAACCGGAGAAAAATAGCGAAAATCGCCAAAGAAAAAAATCACTTTTATCCAGGAGAACAGGACACACGTCCGATGGGCTTCTCGGAAAAAAAAGAGACATAGGTAAGATGGCACCTTTAGGCGGGAAGGGAACCGCGCATGCGTGCCAGCATTCCCAAAGGCTTTCATGGAAAGCTGGGGAAATGCTCCGCTGGGGCTTCATCGGCGCCGATGACACCCATATGTGAGGACTGACTTCCTGCTTGGTCCTGGAGAAGCAGGGGATACCACGCTTGGCGTGGCCACCGTGGTGCTATGAAGATCATATGACCTCTGAAATTTGAAGAGCATTTTGGGGATGAGGGAAACGAGTGGGAAGGTATAGAGGAAGTCGTGGCCCCGGTGAAGGAAAGCGTCCCTTGCCTGGCAATTTTGAACCGGAATCCTGGAACAGAATTGAGGAAGTTTGGCATTCAGTGGACTTGCAAATAGGTCTATGTCTGGGGTTCCCCAGATCTGAAATATCTTGGCCACCAGGTCTAGGAGGAGAGACCATTCGTGAGGCAGCAGAACTCGGCTGAGTTTGTCTGCCCAAACGTTTTGAATGCCTGCAAGATATACCACAAGAAGGTGAATTTGTTGCTCTCTGGTGAGGGCCCGTAGTCGTAAAACTTCGTTGCATAACAGAGAGCCTGTTCCGCCCTGCTTGTTCATGTAGAACATAGCTACTTGATTGCCTGTTCGGACTAGAACTGGCTTGTAGCTGAGCTGGGCATGGAGTACTCGAAGAGCTAGATAGATTGCTATGAGTTCCAGGAGGTTAATGTGAAGATGAGCCTCCTGTGGAGTCCAGGTACCCTGGGTAGAGAGATGAAGCAGGTGTGCTCCCCATCCCACCTGTGATGTATCTGTTGGTTAGGGTGGCCTGGAATAGGGATTGCTGGAAAGGAGACCCCACTAGAAGATTTTCCAGTGATTGCCACCAATGTAGGGACAAGATAGCATAGTTACCCACCTGTAACAGGTGATCTCCGGGAACCGCAGGAATTTAGTCCTCACATATGGGTATTGTCGGTACCGACGGAGCCCGGGCGGGAACGCTCCCCAGCGTCCAATCAGAACGCTTTTGGGAACATCCCACTGCGCCTGCGTGCTGCCTTCCCGCCTTTCCCAACCGCCTCTCTCCAGTTGAGTTTTAAAGCTGAGACAAAGAGAAGGAGAGGGAAAGGAAAGAGATAGAGAGATATAACTCCTAGGGGAGGTGGGTGGGATGTGAGGACTAAATTCCTGCTGTTCCCAGAGATCACCTGTTACAGGTGAGTAACTATGCTATCTCCAGGAACAAGCAGGAATGTAGTCATCACATATGGGGACTCCCTAGCTCTAGGTGCCAGGGAGAGACCCCAGAAGTTGAGTGCCCCTGAAAAGGGCTCCACTTCCCCCCATGGATCCCTGGCATCCTACCAGGGATGGTGGGCAGGAGTTGATTAGATATGGAACAGGTGTTTGAGAACAGCCTGACCAAACAAGGCATCCCGGCGGGAGTCCTTGTCCAAGCAGTAATGGGCTGTGAAGGTATGAACTGAGGCCCAAGTGGCTGCTCGACAGATGTCGTCAATAGACACAGAGTGCAGATGAGCCATTGAGGCTGCCATGGCTCTCACATTGTGAGCTGTGACATGGTCTTCAAGAGGAAGGTTCCTACTCTGATAGGCGAAGGAAATACACTGAGCAATCCAGTTAGAAAGTGTTCTCTTGGAGACTGGAAGTCCCAAATGAGAAGGATCAAAAGCAACAAAGAGTTGAGAGGACTTTCTATATTGCTGCGTTCTTTGTAAGTAAAAAGCTAGAGCTCTTTTACAGTCCAAGGTATGAAGATTCCTTTCTGCATTTGATGCATGAAGTCCTGGAAAAAAGACAGGTAAGTAGACCTCTTGGTTCAGATGAAAAGGCGAGACCACCTTAGGCATAAAGTGAGGATGAGTCCTAAGGACTACCTTGTCATGATGGAACCTTGTATAAGGTGGATTAGCTACTAGCGCTTGCAACTCACTAATGCGGCGTGCTGATGTGATTGCAATGAGAAAGATAACCTTCCAAGAAAGGAATTTTAAGGAGGTGGTAGCTAAAGGTTCGAAAGGTGGCTTCATGAGCTGCCCAAGAACCAGGTTTAAGTCCCATGCCACCGGAGGTAGTCTAATGGGAGGCTTAGTTAGAAGGAGGCCTCACATAAGTCTTGCTATAAGAGGATGAGAGGAAATAGGCTGTCCATTTAGAGGTTTAAGAGAAGCTGCAATAGCACTCAAATGGACTCTAACTGAATTTGTCTTAAGGCCTGCATTAGATAAATGGAGGAGATACTCCAGCAAAGATTGCAGAAGTATCGCAAGGGGGATAAGACCCTTTTCCGAACACCAAATAGTAAACCTTTTCCACTTGAAAGCATAAGAGCGTCTAGTGGAAGGTTTTCTGGAAGCATAAAGAACATCTTTCAATTGCTGAGAACGATTAAGATCTTGGAGATCTAGGCCTTCAGCAACCAAGCCCTGAGATGCAGAGATTGGGGATTGGGATGCCATAACATTCCGTTCTCCTGAGATAGGAGATCTGGAGCAGACCCTAACTCCAGGGAGGGAGCTTGAGAGAGATGTAGAAGCAGAGGGTACCACACTTGCCGTGGCCAATGTGGTGCTATGAGAATCATGTGGCCTCTGTCTCTCTGAAGCTTGAAGAGGGTTTTGGGAATTAGGGGAATGGGTGGAAAGGCAGACAGGAAGTCTTGACCCCCGTAAAGGAGGAAAGCATCCCTGGCCTGAGCCCCCTGAGCCAGAATTCTGGAACAGAACCGGGGAAGTTTGGCATTCCACGGACTTGCAGAGAGGTCTATGTCCGGGGTTCCCCAAAGTTGAAATATCCTGGTCACCTGGTCTGCATGCAGAGACCACTCGTGTGGAAGCAGAACTCGACTGAGTCTGTCCGCCCAAGAGTTTTGAATGCCTGGAAGATATACCGCCAGCAGATGAATCTGATGTTCTCTGGCGAGGGCCCATAGTCGCAAAGCTTCGTTGCAAAGCGACAGAAAGCCCGTTCCCCCCTGCTTGTTCACATAGAACATGGGTACTTGATTATCCGTATTAATGAGGACTGTCTTGTAGCTGAGCAGGGAGTGGAACACTCACAGAGCCAGGAAAATTGCTCTGAGTTCCAAGAGATTGATATGTAGGCAACTCTCTTGCGGAGACCAGGTGCCCTGGGTGGAGAAATCTAGCAGATGAGCTCCCAACCCTTTGGAGATGCATCTGTTGTGAGAGTTGCTTGAGGTAAAGGTTGTTGAAAGGGGCACCCAGCAACAGGTTTTGAGTGGACCTCCACCATTGGAGGGACAAAATGAGGCAACTTGTGTTTGCTATTTTGTCTGATAGGCACCCTGATGCCTGGATCCATTGGGTGGATAAAGTCCACTGAACTGCCCTCATGTGGAGGCGAGCATATGGAACCACATGCACGGTGGATGCCATGTGGCCTAGTAATTGCAACATTTCTCGAGCAGTTAGAAGGGGCTTTAGCACTGCTTGAGAAGCTAACTGCACCAAACGAAGGCAACGGGCCTGGGGAAGATAGGCCCTTGCCCTTGTGGTATCCAGGAAAGCTCCTATGAACTCTAAAGACTGAGTGGAAGTTAGACTGGGTTTTGGGATGTTTATTACCAGCCCTAAATACTGAAGGATACGTATTGTGCAGGACAGAGAAGTCTTGGCCTCTGACTGCTGGAGCTCGAATGAGCCAGTTGTCCAAGTAAGGGAAGACGAATATTCCTACAGTGCGGAGAAATGCTGCTACCACAGCCATGCATTTCGTGAACACCCTTGGTGCTGAGGCCAGACCAAAAGGAAGTACCCTGTATTGGTAGTGCTTTCCTTGAAAAAGGAACCGAAGGAACCTTCTGTGGGTTGGATGGATGAGGACATGGGTGTACGCATCTTTGAGATCTAGAGAACAAAGCCAATCCTGACTCTGAAGGTATGGAAGCAGAGCTCCGAGAGAAACCATCTTGAATTTCTCCTTGACAAGGAATTTGTTCAATTCTCTCAGATCTAAGATAGGTCTGTAACCCCCTGTTTTCTTTGGAATAAGAAAATAAGGGGAATAGAACCCTGTGCCCTGTTGATGAAGAGGTACTTCTTCTATTGCCCCTTGAGCAAGAAGGATAGCAACCTCCTGACATAACAGGTCGATGAGAGAGGTCAGAGAATTAAACTGCTTCACTATTGTGTGAGGGGGCATGCTTGAAAAATGAAGTTTGTACCCTCCTTTATGATGGAGAGTATCCAATGCTCTGCTGTTATTTGCCCCCACCGGGGGGCAAAATGACATAACCTTCCTGGAACGGTGGACGGTTCTGGTCCCTCCAGAACCAGAAAGGCTAAGTTCTCTAGCTGAAAGTCAAAGGCCCTGAGGAGGCTGAGGCTGCTGGGCCAGTGGAGGCCTAGCAGCCTTTGCTTTCTTCTGTTTGGGTGGTTGCTGAAGTTTGCTTGAAAACTGACCTGCAGAAGATGCCTGCTGACTATAAACAGGATAAAGCACAGTTACTTACCTGTAACAGGTGATCTCTGGGAACAGCAGGAATAAGTCTTCACATATGGGTATCGTCGGTACCAACGGAGCCTGCGCGGGAATGCTCCCCAGCGTCCAAAAGGAAAGCTTTTGGGAGCATCCCACAGCACCTGCGCGCTGCCTTCCCGCCTTTCCTAACCGCCTCTCTCCAGTTCGAGCTTTAAAGCTGAGACAAAGAGAGTGAGGAAAGGAAAGAAAGATAGAGAGATACAACTCCTAGGGGAGGTGGGTGGGTTGTGAAGACTTATTCCTGCTGTTCCCAGAGATCACCTGTTAAAGGTAAGTAACTGTGCTATCTCCAGGAACAAGCAGGAATGAGTCTTCACATATGGGGACTCCCCAGCTAGAGATGCCTGGGAGATCACCCAGGTTGTGAGTCCCTGGGAAGGGCTCTACTTCCACCCATGAATCTCAGGCATCCAGCCAGGGATGGAGGGTAGGAGTTGGTTAGGTATGGAACAGGTGTTTGAGAACAGCCTGACCAAACAAGGCATCCCGGCGGGAGTCCTTGTCCAAGCAGTAATGGGCTGTGAAGGTATGAACCGAGGCCCAGGTGGCCGCTCGACAGATCTGGTCGATGGACACAGAATTTAGATGAGCCATAGAGGCTGCCATAGCCCTCACATTGTGAGCTGTGACATGGCCCTCCAGAGAAAGCTTCTTACTCTGGTAGGCGAAAGAAATACACTGAGCAATCCAATTTGACAGTGTCCTCTTAGAGACTGGAAGTCCCAAATGAGAGGGATCAAAGGCAACAAAGAGTTGAGAAGACTTTCTATGTTGCTGTGTCCTTTGCAAGTAAAAGGCAAGAGCCCTCTTACAATCCAGGGTATGAAGATTCCTCTCTGCACTTGATGCATGAGGACCTGGAAAAAAGACAGGTAAATATACCTCTTGGTTAAGATGAAAAGGCGAGACCACTTTAGGCATAAAGTGTGGATTGGTCCTAAGGACTACCTTATGATGGAACCTTGTATACGGTGGATTAGCCACTAAGGCTTGCAGTTCACTGATGCGGCGAGCTGAGTTGACTGCAATAAGAAAGATAACCTTCCAGGAAAGAAAATTCAAGGAGGTAGTGGCTAAGGGTTCAAAGGGTTGGCTTCATGAGCTGACCAAGAACCAGATTCAAGTCCCATGCCACTGGAGGTGGTCTAATGGGAGGTTTAGTTAAAAGACGGCCTCTCATGAATCTTGCAATAAGAGGATGAGAGGAAACAGGTTGTCCATTGAGAGGCTTGAGAGATGCTGCAATAGCACTCAAATGGACCTTTACTGAATTAGTCTTGAGGCCTGCATGGGAAAGATGCAGGAGATACTCTAGAAAAGAATTCAAAGGTATTGCTAGAGGGTTAATACCCTTCTCAGCACACCAAATGGTAAACCTTTTCCATTTAAAAGCATAGGAACATCTAGTAGAATGCTTTCTGGAAGCATGAAGGATATCCCTTACTTGCTGAGAAAGATGCCAATCTTGAAGGTCTAAGCCTTCAGCAACCAAGCCCTGAGATGGAGAGATTGGGGGTTTGGGTGTCACAACGTTCCCCCCTCCTGAGACAGGAGATCTGCAGCAGACCCTAAGTCCAGGGAGGGAGCTTGGGAAAGATGCAGAAGTAGAGGGTACCACACTTGGCGTGGCCAACGTGGAGCTATGAGGATCATAGTCCCTCAATCTCTCTGAAGCTTGAACAGGGTCTTGGGAATTAGGGGAATGGGTGGAAAGGCGTACAGGAAGTCTTGACCCCAATGAAGGAGGAAGGCATCCGTGGCCTGAACTCCCTGACACGGAATTCTGGAACAGAATCGGGGAAGTTTGGCATTCCACGGACTTGCAAAAAGGTCTATGTCCGGGGTTCCCCAAATATCTGGTCCATATGAAGGGACCATTTGTGTGGAAGCAGAACTCGACTGAGTCTGTCTGCCCAAGAGTTTTGAACTCCTGGAAGGTATACTGCCAGAAGATGAATTTGATGCTCTCTGGCGAAGGCCCACAATCTCAGAGCTTCGTTGCAAAGCGACAGAGAGCCAGTCCCTCCCTGCTTGTTCACATAGAACATGGCTACTTGGTTGTCCGTGTGAACGAGGGCTGTCTTGTAGCTGAGCAGAGTATGGAAGACAGAGCCAAGAAGATTGCTGAGCTCTAAGAAGTTGATATGTAGGGAGGTCTCCTGTGGGGACCAAATGCCCTGGGTGGAGAGGTCTTGAAGATGAGCTCCCCAACCCTTTGGAGAGGCATCTGTTGTAAGGATTGCTTGGGGTAACAACTGTTGGAAGGGGGACCCCAGCAACAGATTTTGAGTGGACTTCCACCACTGGAGAGACCAAAAGAGGCGACTGGAGGTTGCTATTTTGTCTGACAGACCCCCTGATGCCTGGGTCCACTGGGTGGACAAAGTCTATTGAGCTGCCCTCATGTGAAGGCGAGCATAAGGGACCACATGCACAGTGGATGCCATGTGGCCTAGCAGCTGTAACAGCTCTCGAGCAGTTAGATGGGTTTTTAACTGAATCTGAGAGGCTAACTGCACTAAGCGTAGGCAACGGGCCTGGGGAAGATAGGCCCTTGCAGTTGTGGTATCCAGCAAGGACCCTATGAACTCTAGAGATTGAGTAGGGGTGAGTTGGGACTTTGGAATGTTTATCACCAGTCCCAGATACTGCAGGACACGCATTGTGCAGGCTAGGGAAGTCTGGGCCTCTGATTGGGATGAAGCTCAGATGAGCCAGTCGTCCAGATATGGGAATACGAATATTCCTAGAGTGCGTAGAAATACAGCTATTACTGCCATGCATTTTGTGAACACTCTTGGAGCAGAGGCCAGACCAAAGGGAAGCACCCTGTATTGGTAGTGCTTTCCCTGATAAAGGAACCAAAGGAACCTTCTGTGTGCTGGATGGATGAGTATATGGGTATACGCATCCTTGAGATCTAGAGAACAAAGCCAATCCTGACTCTGAAGGAATGGAAGGAGAGTACCTAGGGAAATCATCTTGAATTTCTCCTTGCATAGGAATTTGTTCAATTCTCTGAGATCTAATATGGGTCTGCAACCTCCTGTTTTCTTTGGAATTAGAAAGTAGGGGGAGTAGAACCCTGAGCCCTGATGAAGAAGAGGTATTTCTTCTATTGCCCCTTGGGCAAGAAGGGTAGAAATCTCTTGACCCAGAAGGTCGAGGAGAGATGTTGGAGAATTGAACTGTCTCACCATGGTGTAAGGAGGAAGGTTTGAGAAATGAAGTTTGTACCCTTCCCTTATGATGGAAAGGGTCCACTGCTCTGCTGTGATTTGCTCCCATCTGGGAGCAAAGTGAGCTAACCTTCCTGGAATGGTGAGAGGCTCTGGTTCCTTTAGAGCCAGAAAGGCTATGTTCTCTAGCTGCAAGTCAAAGGCCCTGAGGAGGCTGAGCCTGTTGGGCTACAGTAGGCCTTGCAGCCTTAGGCTTGGCCTGTTTAGGTTGTTGACGCTTTGCAGCAAAACGACCTGCAGAAGATGTCTGCTGACCATAAACAGGATAATATCTTCCCTTCTTGGGAAAATATGTCTTTTTGAACAACCTCTTCTGGACAGGATTAGAGGTAGACTTTGAAAGCCTATCCAAAGCAGAATTTTCTGCATCCATTTGAGTGGCCTTTGCTGGCCAATCTTTGCCAAGCAAGTTTTCACCTGTACAAGGAAGATTTCCTAATCCATCTTGGACCCAGGGTTCCAAATCAGAAGCTTGTAACCAAGCAATTCTGCGTGCACCTATGGCAATGGCCGAGGCTCTGCTGGCCCCCTCAAAAGAGTCAAAGGCTGCACGGTTAGAAAATTTGGAAACATCCTGGGCATGCTTAAGCCAGGTAAGAAAGTCTTCCCTTTTATCTTCTGGAAGAAAAGGGAGGAAAGTTTGCAGATGATCTGTAACTTCCTTCAAAACATCCCCATATAGAGACTATAGGAGTTGATTCTGGCAACAAGCATACTGGCCTGGAAAATTTTCCTGCCAAAAGCATCTAAGGTTCTACATTCTCTTCCTGGAGGAGCAGATGAGTGCCTCTTTGCACTCTAACATTTTCATAGCAGACTCCACCACAATAGAATGGTGAGGAAGCTGAGTTTTATCAAAATCCAGGACAAGGAGGGACACGATACATGGTATCCAACCTACGAGAAAGAGAAGAGATGGTGAGAGGAGTCTCCCATATGCCTATCATGTGGTCATAAAGGATCTCATGAATTGGCAAAGTGGCTGCTTCTTTAGGAGTCTTGGGATATTGCAAAATATCCAATTTTTTGGCTCTAGGCTCTGTCTCAGGGGCTACTGAGATAGAAAGCCCCTTGGCCACTTCCCTTATGAAGTCTTGAAAAGACAAGTCTTCTGGAGGGGACATTCTTCTTTTTGGAGAAAAAGGCTCCTGAGGAAGGAGTACCGATGCTTTCAGAGTCTTCGGAGGAATCGAAGTATCGCCTGTCTGGATGCTCCTGTAAAGCCCGATACGCATACCTGGTGGTATCGACATCGGGAGTTATCGGTACCGATAGGCATCATCGGACAGGGTACCACTGCAATCGACACCGAAGCCGATGTCGATGCAACCGGTACCGGCACCGATATCGGAGCCGGTACCGACAACAAAGCTTGTTGCGGTACCAGCGGCGTCGCAGCTTCTATGAATGCCGTAATGGCATGCTGCATGGTCAGAACATTCTGATCCATTGACGCCATGAATGTCTGGAGGTCGGTACCGGCAGATTACACCGGTACCCCAGAACATTGCAAAAGGTGATCGGTCGAGGCCGTGCCATCGATGTCAACCTGTGACCCCATAGGAGGAGCTTTGGAAGCCAGAGCTTCCCGCCGGGGTACTTTTGCCGGTGCAGAATCCTCGAGGGCAAGCCCGGAGGCATCTCGATGCTTAGAGGGAGATCTACCCTTCGAGGACCGGCTGGACTTATGTTTGGTTACCTGAGATCCATAGGAGGAAGAAGTAGCCCTGGACGACGTCGATGCCACCGAAGCTGCATCAGAGGGAAACAGTGTACTGAGCTTGGCTGCTCGGTTCTGTAAACCTCTTTTAGACATCATGGAGCAGGACGCACAATCCGATTTGGAATGGTCAGGACCCAAACACTTAAGACACCAGTCATGGGTGTTGGTAACAGAGATGGTACCGCTGCACTTAGTGCATTTTTTAAACCCGGCATGGGTGTCGGTAACAGAGATGGTACCGCTGCACTTAGTGCATTTTTTAAACCCGGAGGTGGGCTTTTCCATGAGGAATTTTTCTGTTAGGCCCAAGGCCCAAAGAAGAAAAAATACACTGAAGTGGAACGGAAAGTATCTTTTTTTTTTTTTTTTTTAAAGAAAAAGAAAGAAAAGACCGGCGGTACCAGTCCAATGTCGAAGGCGGCAGACGCGCGACCAAAGAAATAAAATAAAATAAAGAACTTCTTCAGCGGTGACAGGAACATGACCTGCTGGCTCTGCGGAAAAGAAGAACTGGAGAGAGGCGGTTAGGAAAGGCGGGAAGGCAGCATGCAGGCGCTGTGGGATGCTCCCAAAGGCTTTCCTTTTTTGGGACGCTGGGGAGCGTTCCCGCGCAGGCTCCGTCGGTACCGACGTACCCCATATGTGAAGACTCATTCCTGCTTGTTCCTGGAGATCGGCATTGGTACCAGTGTCAGTACCGGTGCCCATTGAACCACTGGTGTCAACAGTACCGCAGCTGTAAGGAGAGCTGCAAGACTGTGTTCGATAGCAAGGAATCTCTGGTCTATCAACGCTGCCGATGCCTGGGTATCGGTACCGGTACCGGTAAAAGCAGCCGGAACCCCTGAGCATGGCATCAGTAGTTCTGCCGAGGTCGAAGCCTCGAGAACATCCTGGAAACACGTTGATGATTTGGAGGCCGAAACCTCCCGCCAAGGCTGTTTTGCCGGTGTAGTTTCTTCAAGGGCAATGCCAATGGCCTCTTGATGCTCTGAAGGAGAGCTACCCTTTGAGGATCGGCTCTTATGTTTAGTTACCTGAAATCCTGGGGAGGAAGATGAGGCTCTTGAAGATGTCTATGCAATGGACCTGGTATCCAAAGAAAAGAGGGTACCCAGCTGTGCAGCTTGGTTCTTTCTTCCTCTTTTAGTCATTCCCATACAGGAGGGACACTCAGATGGAGAATAGTCAGGACCTAAACATTTTAGACACCAGTAATGGGTGTCGGTGACGGAGATGGTACCGCCACATTTAGTACATTTTTTTTTTAAACCACTAGCTGGTTTTTCCATCTTTTGGGAAAAATGGGGCCTAATGCCCAAAATGGCGCCTAGCACCAAAAGAAAAAGTTTCTGAAGAGAAACAGTTCAAAAATAGATTTATTTTTATTTTTATTTTTTTAAAAGAAAGAACGAACCGGCGGTACTGGTAGGTGTCGTGTGGAGGTAGGCGCGACCACAAGAAAACAAGTTTAAAGAAGAAATTTTCTGCTGTGAAAGGGTATGTGTCCTGTCGGCTCCGCGGAAAACGAAGAACTGAAGAGGGACAGTTGGAAAGGCGGGAAGGCAGCACGCATGTGCTGAGGGATGCTTCCAAAAGCATTCTTATTGGATGCTGGGGAGCGTTCCTGCGCAGGCTCCGTCGATACCGACGATACCCATATGTGAAGACTACATTCCTGCTTGTTCCTGGAGATAAAGCGTAGTTACTCACCTGTAACAGGTGTTCTCCAGGAGCAGCAGGAATCAGTCCTCACTTACGGGTGACGTCGGCGCCGACGGAGCCCTCGCGGAGCAATTTTCCCCAGCTTTCAAAGAAAGCCTTTGGGAATTGCAGCGCGCATGCGCGGTCGTCTTCCCGCCCGAAGGTGCCATCTTAGCCAGTCAGATGACATAGCTAAAAAAGACAGCATAAAAATTTGCAAAAAGAACATAAGCAGACGATTGCAACTCCAAGGGGAGGAGGGAGGGTAGTGAGGACTGATTCCTGCTGCTCCTGGAGAACACCTGTTACAGGTGAGTAACTACGCTTTCTCCAGGACCAAGCAGGAAGTCAGTCCTCACTTATGGGACTCCCAAGCTCAAGGCTACCGGAGACCCTAAGCACAAAAATGAGCTCCCTCTAGCTCAGCAGCACAGAAGGATAGAATCTTCGCTGAATTATCACCCACCGGTAGCCCACATCCGGGATGGAGGGTAGGAGTTGCTCAGACCTCAAAGAGATTACGGAGGACTGCCTGTCCGAAAGCACTGTCCCTACGGGACTCCCTCTCGAGACAGTAATGGACCGCAAAAGTCTGGCTCGAAGACCAAGTAGAGGCCCGGCAGATGTCTGCCAGCGGAACAGAGCGGAGGTAAGCCACTGACGTGGCCTTTGCCCGAACGCAATGAGCCGTGACTCGACTTTCTAAGGCGAGTCCGGCTGCCCCATAAGCCCAAGAGATACAGTCCGCCACCCAGATGGACAGAGTACGCTTGGAGACCGGGAGCCCCAATTTATTGGGGTCAAAAGACACAAAAAGCTGAGCAGCTTTACGGTGCTCCCGCGTACGGTCAAGGTAGAAGTTCAATGCCCTTCTACAGTCCAGGGTATGGAGGACCGTCTCAGCTCGGCTGGAGTGTGGTCTGGGAAAGAAGGTTGGAAGTACCACCTCCTGATTCATGTGAAAAGGGGAGACCACTTTAGGCAAAAACTTTGGGTGAGTCCGTAGGACTACCCTATTCTTGTAGAATCGAGTGTAGGGGGGATCAGACACGAGGGCCTGCAATTCACTTACGCGCCTAGCGGAAGTGAGGGCTATCAAGAACAGTGTTTTCCAAGACAGAAAACGTAGAGAACAGGTAGCCATAGGTTCAAAAGGCGGACAGGTGATCCGCTGCAAAACCACATTCAGGTCCCAGTCAGGCGCTGGCGGGCGCAGAGGTGGTTTAAGTAGAAGGAGACCTCGGAGAAACCTCGCTACGAGAGGGTCATTGGAGAGAGGTCTGCCGTCCACTGGCACATGATGTGCTGAAAGAGCACTGAGGTGAACTTTGACGGAGTTGGACTTAAGTCCCAGATTAGAGAGGTGCAGCAAGTACTGCAAGATCACCGACACCGGGCAGGAGAAGGGATCCTGAGACTGTTGGGTACACCAGACTGCAAAGCGACGCCATTTAAGGGCGTAGCATTTGCGGGTAGAAGGCCGTCGCGAAGCTAAGACGACCTCCTCCACCTCCGCCGGCAGGAGAAGGGGAGCAAGGACTACCCTCTCAGCAGCCAGGCCATAAGGTTGAGAGACCTGAGGTTGGGGTGCAGAAGGGACCCCTGATCCTGAGTGAGGAGATCCGGTTGTATCCCCAGAGGGATTGGGCCCTCCACCGCCAGTTGCAGCAGGAGAGGAAACCACGGCTGCCTGGGCCAGCGAGGGGCCACCAGGATCATGAAGGCTTTGTCTCGGAGAACCTTGAAAAGAGTCCGAGAGACCAGCGGGATGGGAGGGAAAGCGTACAGAAGGCTCCCCGACCACGAGATCAGAAAGGCGTCCGCCGCAACCCGAAGGGGGTGTGGCTGACGAGAGCAGAAGCGAGGAAGCTGCCGGTTGTGAGGACTGGCAAAGAGATCCACCGTGGGGAGACCCCACTTGAGGAAGAGCTTCTGAACTACCAAGGGATCCAGACGCCACTCGTGCGGCTGGAGGACCCTGCTGAGTTTGTCTGCAAGGCAATTTTCTTGGCCCGGGAGATAAACTGCCCTGAGGAGAATGCCGTGACTGACGGCCCAAGAGCAGAGCTTCTGTGCCTCCCGGCAGAGGAGGAAGGAGCCCGTGCCCCCCTGCTTGTTCACGTAGAACATGGCAACTTGATTGTCCGTCTGGACAAGGACGGACTGTTGGGAAGTCAGGTGGGAGAAGGCCTTGAGAGCGAGGCGGATCGCCCTGAGCTCCAGGAAGTTGATCTGCTGAGCAGACTCCCACGTGGTCCAGAGGCCCTGAGTACGTGCCTCTTGGCAATGTGCTCCCCAGCCCAGGAGGGATGCATCGGTGGTCAGCACCCGGGTCGGCTGAGGTGACTGGAAAGGCATTCCGAATATCAGGTTCGGCTGCCGGAGCCACCACCGGAGAGACGAGAGCAGCGGCTCGGAGACGCGCACTAGGTCTGCCAGGCCGCCTGTGGCTTGTCGCCACTGCTGGCGGAGACACCATTGAGCAGACCGCATGTTCAGGCGGGCATTGGGGGTCACATGGACGGTGGAAGCCATATGGCCAAGCAGTCTCAGGAAGCGCCTGGCGGAGACCAGGGGCTGGCTGCGAAAGCGGTCGGCTAGGTCCATGAGCCGTTGAGCCCTGTCGAGCGGTAGGTACGCTCGTGCCCGAGGAGTGTGCAGCCTTGCGCCGATGAACTCGAGATCCTGTGAGGGGAGCAAAGTGGACTTTGCGAAGTTTATGACAAAGCCCAAGTGCTGCAGCAGAGTCACCGTGCGGCACGTGGCGTTGGTGACCTCCTGAGCAGACGCTGCTCTGATGAGCCAGTCGTCGAGGTACGGAAAGACAGAGGCCGTGAAGCCGGAGATGGGCCGCCACGACCGCGAGACATTTTGTGAAGACTCGCGGTGCGGAGGACAGGCCAAAGGGCAGTACCCTGTACTGGTAATGATTTCCTGCCACCACAAACCTTAGGTATTGGCGGTGGCTTGGGTGGATGAGGATGTGCGTGTAGGCATCCTTTAGATCCAAGGAGCATAGCCAATCTCCCTGCTGGAGGTAGGGCAGAAGGATTCCAAGGGTAAGCATTTTGAACTTCTCCCGCATCAGGAACTTGTTGAGGTTGCGCAAGTCCAGGATGGGTCTGAGGCCCCCTGTTCTCTTTGGTATCAGAAAATACCTTGAATAAAAACCTTGACCTCTCAGGTGGTGGGGCACCGGTTCCACCGCCTGTTCCTGCAGAAGACTTGCTAACTCCTGAAGGAGCAACTCCCTGTGCAGAGGGGGGCGCGAAGGTTCTCCCGGAAAATAGGAGGGAGGGACCTGATGGAAGTGGAGAAGGTAGCCCTCTCGCACGACCTGAAGCACCCAGGCATCTGCGGTGATGCTGGACCACCTGTGGGCGAAGTGAACCAGCCGGCCTCCGGTGCTGGGAGGGACCAGCGGGGGGGGAGAGGCTATGCTGAGCGAGTCAAAAACCCCCTCCCTGCTGAGCAGGGGCTGGTGGTGCAGGCTTGGGGGCTTGCTGCCTACGGGACCCGTTACCCCGTCCCTTGGCCTGCTGGCCCTGTTGGGGAGCTGCAGGGGCCTGATAATGGGGGTACTGTTTGTAGGCAGCCGCCTTCCTCGGGTAAAAGGACTTTTTTCCCTGGGAAGGGGCGGAGGTCTTCCTAGAAAGCCTGGTCCTGGTGAGAGTCTCAGTCTCAATTTGTGCAGCCTTTTCCGCCATGGGCTTGCCAAAGAGGTTTTCGCCTCGGCAGGGGACATCGACCAACTTGTCCTGTACCCAGGGCTCAAGGTCCGACGACTGAAGCCAAGCCTGTCGGCGGGCACCGATGCCGGCTGCGGCCACTCTAGCCGAGGCCTCAAAGCCATCATAGGCTGCTCGGGACATGAACTTTGAGCATTCCCGAATGCCCGTGGACAAGGCTAGGAACCTCCGCAAAGGCTCCTCGGAGAGACCAGCGGAAAATCCGGCTAGCTCTTTAGCCAGATCCCGGAGATACATGCCCATGTAGAGCTGGTAAGTCTGGACACGACATGCGAGCATAGAGCCCTGGAAGCACTTCTTGCCAAGGCCATCCAGGTTACGGGCCTCCCTTCCAGGAGGCACCGAGGAGTGCATCTTCTGGCTCTTAAGACGATGCATGGCCGATTCCACTACCATGGAATGGTGTGGCAGCTGTGCCTTCTGAAAGCCAGGGCTCTTGCGGACCCGATAGATAGAATCGACCCGCTTGCTCAGGACCGGCGAGGAGGCCGGACTCTCCCACATGCGGAAGAGTAGTCGTTCCAGCATAGGAGGAACCGGCACAGTAAAGTGCTCCCTCGCGGGAGAGTCATACTGGAGGGCGTCGAGCTCTTCGGCTCGAGGCTCCTCCTCGGGATCCGCAGGGAAGGCCAAAGCCTTGGCCATATCCCTAACGAAGTCCGAGAACCGGGCATCCTCCGGGGGGGACAGCTTCCGAGGCTCGGACCCCGGTGAGTCCGATGGGACACACCGAGTCCGGAAAGAATCAGGTGACTCTTCCTCCTCAGACTCCCAGACCGACTCCGACGAGGACTCGGTGGGGTCGGCCCGGGCAGGGTGCGGCGCCAGCCGCCCCGACGTCGAGGGAGTCGGCGTCGGCGACCTCGGTCCCGAACGGGAGGCCGAGGGTGACCTCGACCGAGGATCGACTCGAGTTCTCATTGACTCGAGGATCGGCTCGGTCTCCGGGGTCGACTTGGACGTCGACGTCCCGGCGGTCGGGGCAGCGGCGCCAGCGAGGCCAGCGAGCAGTGCCCGCTGCTGGTCCATGAAGGCAGACAGTCTGCTCTCCAAGGCCGTCAACCTGAGTCCGAGCTCAGGTGACCCAGCAGCCCCCGACTCGGGCCCCGACGGCGTCGGGCCCGACGTCGGCTGTCGCGGAGGCGAGTCCAGAAGGACTACAGGACTTACCCGGGCAGGCATCTCCGACTCCAGGCGAGGTCGCTTCGGGAGATGTTCCTTCTCCAAGGACCCGGGGCGGCTGTCGGGGCTATGCGACCTGGCCCTCGCGGAGCCAGGAGCGTCCACCGACGCCGCCCTCGCGGGTTTTTCCTTCCGACGATGGTCCCCGGAGGGAGAACCCCGGTCGGAGGAGCTCCGGCGACGGTCCGAGCTGGAGCCCTTTGACACGGAGGCCTCCGACGAGGTCCGGGTACGGCTGGGGTCAGCGAAGATTCTCTCGCGCTGATGCCGCCGACTTCTCAACGCCTTCGAGGACAGTTTGCTGCAGGGCCCACAGATCAGTTCCTCATGATCCGGGCCAAGCAGCGGAGGCAAAAGTCGTGTGTCGGTTAGTGACATATTTCGGTCACACCGACCACACCGCTTAAAGCCACTGGCAGCCATCGGGGGAAAAAGGGCCCCTGCGAGGTCAAAGGACCGGGCTGCCAGGGAAAACGAAAATGAAAGCTGACTAAGTCAGAAAAACCGAAAAAAACGCTAGAGGACTCGAGACCGGCGTCGCGAGTCCGGGCGGGAAAACGATCGGCGTCGAACCGAAAGAAAAAAGTATAAAAGAAAGAGGAAAATCAACTTTTTCGCGGGGACAAGACGGGGACGTCTGCAGGGCTCCGCGGAAAAAAGAAGACTGGCTAAGATGGCACCTTCGGGCGGGAAGACGACCGCGCATGCGCGCTGCAATTCCCAAAGGCTTTCTTTGAAAGCTGGGGAAAATTGCTCCGCGAGGGCTCCGTCGGCGCCGACGTCACCCGTAAGTGAGGACTGACTTCCTGCTTGGTCCTGGAGAACATTTGTTACATTTTTTGAAACCATTGATGTGTTTTTCCATCGTGGTGAAGAAGAGTAGGCTAATTACTAGCACCGATGTCTTCTTTGAGAGCCTAATTCTCATCATGAACTCTGTTTCATCTCTGCTGCCTTCTGCCATGGGCTTCCCGAATAGGTTCTCTCCTATGCAGAGGACAATGAGTTTATCCTGCAACCATTGCTCCAGGTCGGACGACTGCAGCTATGCTTGGCTTCATGCCCCGATGCCTGCGGCGGCCACCTGGCCGAAGACTAAGCCATCGTAGGCTGCTCGGGACAAAAACTTTGAGCATTTTTTTTACCACAGAGTTCAGGGTCCTACACCACTGTAGGGGTTCCCCATCGAGGCTGGTCGAGAATCCACCAAGCTCCTTCGACAATTCCTTCAGATATATGCCGATATAGAGCTGGTAGGACTGGATCCGAGGGCGTCAAAGGTTCGGGCCTCCCTGCCGGGTGGCACCAACAAATGAATTTTCTGACTTTTAAGCCAAAACATAGCCGACTCCATGACCATGGAGTTGTGGGGAAGCTGGGTCTTTTGGATCCAAGGGCTTTGGCGTACCCGTATATGGCATTGAGGCGCCTACTAACGACTGGTACCAACACCAGTGTTCCCCACATCCAGAGGTGGCAGCGGTTGAGGATCAGGGGCACTGGGACCGTAAGGGTTTCCTTTGGGGATGCCTCGTATTGGAATATTTCCAATTTCTCGGTGCATGGGCCCTCCTCGGCCATGTGCCACACAATAACGAGGAATGCAACGTCTTCGGGAGGGGAACAGTGTCAGGTTGTCCGGGGGAAACAGGTTCGAGGGCACATCTTAGTGTCAACTCTTGTCCGGGGACTTTATCCTCGGTCTCCCATTTGGGCACAGAGTATGAGTCCGATGCAGCATTGGTCGAGGGCTTCTCCCGTTGGCCCACAATTTCCGAAAGATTGGCGGTCCAAACCGCAGGTGCTCGCTGGGGAGGATCAGTGTCCCGAGAAATGGGACCAGGATCTCGTCCGGCGCCGGGGTTCACTCGAGGCAGATGGCGCTCAAGGACTGGCTCTATGTCCAGGGTCCCATCGTAGGGGCAGATGAACCAGACGAGTCGGACATGAACGCCTGCTGCATGGCACCAGGGCAGATATACTGCTCTCTAGGGCTGCTTTCCTGATTTCCATAGCCGTTGGCTTCGCAGCCTTTGACGTGGGCACCGCAGACTTTGGGCCCAACGTCAGTACTGTTGAGGGGGAGTCCTCGATGAGAATGGCCTCAGAGGTCCGAGGTCAGTTGGCAAGTGCCAATAACTCCTTACGGGGCAGCTTGGAAGGCCGCTCTTGCCCTGACTCCTCGGACTCACGCCTGGAACTGAGGGTCCTGGGGTGGGATTTCCTTCTTCCCGAATCTATGCTCCGAGGCGGTCATCAAGGGTTTCTTCTTGTGTTCCACCTCCGAGGATTTCCGCTCCAAGGAACTGCGACCGCAGGACTCCGAAAAGGCTCTGGCTTTGCAGGGCACAGAGTTATCGGGGGGGTCCTGGAACGTGGTGTCATCGGAGACTCCAGCGCAGTCTGACTTCTGAAAAAACTTTTTCCTGCTACTGATGGCAGCTCTTTAAGGCCTTTTGAGTTCATGGTTCTGCAGAGTTCACAGTTGGAGTGGTTATATGGCTCTGGGCCAAGGCAACAAAGGCAGCAGTTGTGTGGTTCAGTGAGTAACAATTTTGCCACACCTGTCAATTTTTGAAGCCACTGGAGGCCATCAGAAAAAGGGGGTCCCGCTGTCCGTCATGGGTTTGAGGCCTTTGAATCAAAAAAGGCACGAATGTCAGTCGAGGAACACCTCGATGAAAAAGATGAAAAAATGAATGGATGAACCAGAGGAGCAATGCTGAGGCAAGCTGACTCATGGGCAGGAATGAACCAGTACGCAAAATGGACAAAACTTAACAAAAATCAGACTTTTTGCGAGGAAAACTGTACAACGTCCGATGGGGTCCGCAGAAGAAAAGGAGACTGAAGCTGTCCATCTGGATCAGTACAGGCCGGTGTCACAAGCGGTGATGGAAAGCTCATAGGGCCAAGAAAATTGCCCTGAGCTCCAGGAGATTGATCTGCAGGAGCGACTCCTCCTGAGACCAGCTGCCCTGTGTGCAGCAGTCTCCACAATGTGCCCCCTAACCCAGGAGGGAGACATCTGTGGTCAAGGTTCTCTGCGGCGTGGGTGCCTGGAGGTAGCACAGGTTTTGCCCCCAGTTGAGGGACTCCGCCAGTTGGCCGATAACCCCAACCCTGTTCCATAGTCTGCCTGTGGCTTGAGTGCACTGCGAGGCGAAGGCACCACTGGGCTGTCCACATGTGTAACTTGTTTAAGTTTCTGAGGTCTATTATGGGCCTGAGGCCCCCAGTTCTCTTTGGGACAAGGAAGTAACTGGAGTAGAAGCCTTTTCCCCATAGATGTTTGGGTACAGGCTCTACTGGGTTATCCCTGAGCAGACCTGCAAGCTCTGAGAGCTGAAGGGCCTGGTGAAGGAGAGGTCGCACCGGCTCTCCTGGAAAGAACCTGGATAGTACCCGCTATAGGTGGAGGAGGTATCCCTCTGTTACTATCTGCAGTACCCAATGGCCTGAAGTGACACTGGCCCACCTGTGGGATGATGGTCTCCTGGGGGAAGGGAGGCCCTGCCCCAGGAGTCAAGAGCTCCTCCCGGGCTAGGCGGGAGCTGGGGCTTTTGTGCCTTTGGCATCTGGGCTCCATGGTTTTGTCTTTTAGGGTGAGAACCCTGTTGCTGGCCCGAGAAGGGCTGATAGTGGTGACTCTGATGAAAGGACTCCTTTTTCCTCGGGAACAGGGGGTCTTTTCCCCAATGGTTTCTTACAGGGGAAGGTGGTCTTTTTGGAGAGCCTCTGTTCAGTCACCATGTCAGTCTCTATCTTGGCCACCTTGTTGGCCATAGGCTTGCCGAACAGGTTCTCCTGGGTTCAGGTGACGTCAAGCAACTGGTCTTAGACAAGGACTATGGTCTCAAGATCCGAAGACTGCAGCCAGGCTTGGCACCAGGCACTAATGCCAGCCACCACTACCTGAGTCTTTGACTCAAAGCCATCACAGGCTGCCCAGGAAAGGAACTTTGAGCAGTCCTTGATCTGGAGGTCAGGGATTGGAACCACTGGAAGAGTTCTCCGGTAAGCCCTGCTGAAAACCCAAACTCCTCCTGAGTTAGGACCTTGAGATACATGTCTATGTATAACTCACAGGCCTGGATCAGACACCCCAGCATCGAGCACTGGTAGGACTTGTGCCGAAGGGCATCGAGGGCTCTAGCATCCCTACCAGGAGAAACAGAAGAATGGATCTTCTGGTTCTTATGTTTTTGCATGGTTGACTCGATAAACATGGAGTTATATGGGAGTTGGAGTTTGTGAAACCACGGCCCTTTCCTGATGCGGTGCATGGCATCAAGGCACCAGCTGACCACTGGTACAGACGCCAGGGTCTCCCACATTCTAAATAGGAGCCGCTCGAGGATCGGCTGCATCAGTACTGTGTTTTCTTGGGTGGAGATTCGTACTGGAGGATCTGCAGTTCTTTGATGCGTGGATCCTCCTCCGCCTCTGTTTGCACTGAGGGGGCTCTGGCCCGGGCGCTGGAGGAGACTGGCGCCTGGGCGCTGGAGGAGACGAGTCTGAGGGGATGTCTCGGTACTGTCTGGTTTCCAGGGATTCCTCATCATTTGTCTCCTACTTGGAATTGAGGGGTGACAATGATTTGAGGCCCTGCGACTCCTTACCTCAAAGCCAGTGCAGAGAGGTTGGGGGCCTCTGGAGGTCCTGGGGTCCAAGTTGCGGAAACTCACCGGGGTGAGGGAGGTCAGATTCCCAAGGAATGGGACAAGGACCTCGGCTGGTAGCACACTGAGCTCGGTTCAACAACCAGGGACTCCCTTCGCAGTCGGGGGGGTGGGGGGGGAGAGACAGTCATCGAGGCAGATGATGCAGCCTAACCTGACATCATTGCCTGCTGCAGGGCCAGGATAGCAGTGATGTTCTGCTCCAGGGCTATCATTCTGGTTTCCAGGCCAGAAGGCTCCGCAGCTTTTGGCACAGGCACCGAGAATATTGGGCTCGGCACGGGCACTCCGACAAGTGTGTCTTTGACAAGGACTATGGTCTCGATAAACCTCACACAGTCTCCACCGGCCAAGGAATCGTTTTTGAGGACCTTGGTAGGGCACTTCTCAGAGCTGTCCGAATCCCTCAGAGCGGTTTAACCGTCTTTCTCCTGTGGAACCTCGATGGACTTGAGGAATTTTTCTTCTCTTTCGAGGTTTGGGGTCTTCTCGGAGGAGCTGCCACCGTGGGACTCCGAGGACATGCAGACCTCATGGGAAGTGCTGGGCTTGGAGTCAGGAAAACTGGTGCAGTCAGACCTTGGGAACAGTTTCTCCTGCAACTCCGACCTCTTTTTATTGGTTTTAGACGTCAAGGCCTGGCACAGGTCACAAGTGCCGTCATGGTCCGGTCTTAGACAGCAGTCATGGGTGTCGGTTACTGACATGGTTTGATTGCAGACGTCACACTTTTTTAACCCATTGGGAGACATGGTGGGAAAAACCTGGCCGGGGTTGACGACGCCTGGGAGAAAAAAAGGCACAAACGCCAGACAAGGCAAGCTTCGATCAAAAAAAAAACAACAAAAACCGGAAAAAAGCCAAAAACAGGTGCCGGCTTAAGGCAGGAAGAGGAACCGGTATGCAAACCGGGAAACACTAACTTTTAAGGCTATAGCAAGGATTTTTTTCCCAAGGAAACAGGACAGACGTCCGTTGGGCTCTGCAGAAAAAAGGAGACTGAGCAAGATGGCACCTGTGGGTGTGAAGGGGACCACATATATATGGTAGCATGTCCCAAAGGCTTTCTTTGAAAGCTGGGGAAATGCTCCACGCGGGCTCCGTCAGGCTCCCATATGCGAGGACCGACTTCCTGCTTATTCCTGGAGAATGCTAGGAATCCCTCTGAGCATATCAAACCTGACTTCATGGCTTTGGGACAGAGGATGAAGGAGATAGGTGCACAGGTGGTGTTTTCTTCAATCCTCCCTGTTGGAGGATAAAGGCAGAGGCATAGAAGCTCGCATCCTGGAGATGAATGCATGGCTGCGTGGATGATAAGAGTGTGTTTTGGTTTCCTGAACCATGGGATGATGTTCCAAGAGCTGCAGAGCAGTGATGGTGTCCATCTGTCCAAGAAGGGTAGAACGGTTTGGTGCCCTCCAGGACTTGAGTTTGAGATCCCTGTTCTAAATGACTGATTTACAGCCCATTTCACTTCTGAAACCACTGTCCCTGGACATTCTGGTCTTTACAATATGATACCCAACCTCTTAAGGGTGGCATCAGCTTTAACTGTGATCCATGGAGGTGATGGCATATTTCCTGGTCTCTGCACTTTTTGAAAGAGTGAACAATGTGTTTGCATTTACTCCTTCCATTCCATGTCACTCAGGATTTTAGAGACCTCTATCATCTCTCTTCCTCAGCCATCTCTTCTCCAAGCTGAAGAGCCCAATCTCTTCGGCCTAAAAGAGTGATTCCTCTTCTTTGTACAATTTTAATTGCCCTTTACTGTACTGGAGCCCTTAAGCAGCCCTGGGCGATGCTCCCCCACCTCTACTGCTTTCCTAGACAGGGTTGGGAGAAGAGAAGCCGTCATCAGTGGACGGGGAAGCAACTAAAGCCTTGCGCTCTGGTTCAGGGCTTTTATCTCTAGCCTTCTTTTAGCACTCGACATGCAGCAACCACAATTGCACAGAATACTCAAGGTACACCATGCAGCAATACAGCAGAATTACTATTTTCTTCATTTTATTCTTTAATCCTTTCCTAAAGATTCTTAGCTGTTCACTTTTTTAGCTGCCACTATACTGAGTGAAAGTTTAAATGTTTTATCCACAATAGCACCTAGATCCTTCCCTTGGGTGGCGATTAACGTGGAATCTAGCATCAAGTGGCTATCATTTGATGTAGATAGAGAACCACCACTCACACTGCACCTGTCCACATGAAACTGAGTCCACAAATTCCCAAAGTCCTCTTGCAATGTCTCACAATCCAAACGTCATTTAACAACTATGAATAATTTATCATCTACAAATGACAGCCTCAGTAGAGCAATCCCTCGATATCCAAAATTATCCAAATTTGAGATAAAGATTCTTGGCCAATGACACCTAAATTTCGGAATCTGAATCAATAATTCATTATAACAAAATTTATTGAAGCATGCCTTCCCCAAAAAAAGAACACATGGTTCACCAACTCATTGTCCTCCTGCTTCAAACAGAGACTGACTGCCTAACTCCCTTCCTCCACCACACAGCAAACCTCACAAGCCACTGTACTTCACTCAGTGAGTACCCAATAAAAGAACCTAGTGTTTTCTTTGTTACTTAATTGATAGTTATATGGTTGTTTTGCACTGTTTTAGGGATGTTTGGGGAAACTGCTTGGGTTTTCAGACGAGTAGGAAATGCATTATTGTTCCCATTTAAAATGATGGTAAATGGGGTTTCGGTATCCAAAATTAGGGTATTCAAACCTTTTTCAAGAACAAATTAGATTCAGATATCAAGGTATTGCTGTATTGCCATTTTCAGATCATAGTAACATATAGTAACATAGCATATGAAGGCAGATAAAGACCAGTATGGTCCATCTAGTCTGCCCAATAAAGTGGCAAGAGTACCCACCACTCTCTGCAAGTCAACCCTCTCTATTTGTTGAAGTATAAGAATTAAGTTTATCCTCTTGCTATAAAGGGATCCACTATGTCTGTCCCATGCCATTTTGAATTTTGTCACTATATTTGCCTCTACAACTTTCATCGGGAGGGCATTCCAAGCATCTACCAGTCTTTCAGTGAAAAAACTATTTCCTGGCATACCTCCTTGTAACTTTGTTTTATGTAAAACTATTTAGAGCTTTCCCTTATTTGAAAAAGGTTTGTTCGTTCATTAATACCCTTTTAAGTATTTAAAGGTCTGCATCATACGATTTCCCCCGACCCTTCTCTTCTCTAGGATATACATATTTAGCTCTTCAAGTCTCTCCTCACACGTCTTCTGGCACAAGCTCCAAATCATTTTGGTTGCCTTCCCCTAAACCATTTCAAGTCTGTTTATATCCTTTGTGAGATATGGTCTTCAGAACTGAACAGAAAACTCCAAGCAAGGCCTCACAGACGACTTGTACAGGAGCATTAATACCTTTCTGCTAGTTATTCCTCTTTATATGGAACTTTGCATCCTTCCGGCTTTGACCACCGCCTTGTCATATTGTTTTGCCACCCTGAGATCCTCAAACAATCAGAGGGCTTTCTCCTGGTCCATGCATACCAACCTCTTGCCCCTTATTGCATACAATTCCTTGGATTTCTGCATCCGAAGTACATGAGTGCAGTTCTTCACATTAACTCTCAATTGACAAGCATTCGACCATTCTTCCAGCTTTTGTAGATCTTCACTCCCTCACAGGAGTCCACTCTGTTGCAAAATTTTATGTCATCTGCAGAAAGGCAGGACTTTGCTCCTCAGTCCTTCAGCAATATCACTCTCAAATACATTGAACAAAATTGGCCCCAGGATCGATCCCTGAGGCAGGCCACTACTCACCTTCCTTTCATCCAAGTGTTCCTTTATCACCACCTTCTACTGTCTATTAGTCAACCAATTTCTGATCCTTACCACATTGGAACCCATTCCCAAGCAGCTCAGTTTATTGATAAGCCTCCTATGAGGAACAGTATCAATGGATTTGCTGAAATCTAGGTAGATCACATCCATCGCATGCCCTTGATTTAGTTCTCTGATCACTTAGTAAAAGAACTCAATCAAATTTGTTTGACATGATCGTTCTTTGGTAAAAACCATGTTGCCTTGGATCACACAACCGGTTTCTAGAAAGCCTGCTATTCTCTCTTTCAGGAGTGCCTCCATTATTTTTCCTAATACACAGGTAAAGCTTAATCGGCCTATAGTTTGTCACCTCTTCCCTATTACCATTTTTGTAAAGAGGTACCACATCAGCCCTTCTCCACTCCTGTGGAACCTTTCCCATCTTCAAGGATCTATTATGTTTAGATTTGTTTATTAATCCACAGATTCAACTGAACACATAATGTACAAAGCATAATGCAAATACCCTTTACATTCCAGATTGCACATTTTTTACATTTGTTGTATAAAAACATCCTTTAAAGGCTCTGCCAGAACCTCCCTGAGATCTTTCAATATCCTGGGATGTATCCCATCTGATCCCATGGCCTTGTCCCCTTTAGTTTTGCAAGCTGTCCAAACACATCATCATCTGTGAATGGTGTGGTATCTACTTCATTCCATTCTATTTGTCAATCATATGTGGTCCTCCTTCAGGATTTTCTTAGTGAATACAGAAGTATTTGTTTAGCATTTTCGCCTTTTCAATGTCACTTTCCACAAATCTGTCCCACACTTTAGAGTCTTGCAATTCCACCTCTGATCTTCCTCTTCTCCCAAATATACCTGAAAAAAGTTTTGTCTCAACGCTTCAGATCTTTAGCCATCCTTTTTTCCACTTTGCTTTTGCTATCCTTATTTCTCTCTCTTTTAGCTTTATCCTGTATGCTTTTGTGTTCCTCTGTTTGCACTCTTTTGAATTTTGTGAAAGCTGTGTTTGTTGCCTTTATTTGTGCAGCCACTTCTTTGGAGAACCATATAGATTTCTTTTTCCTCTTTTTATTTACTTTCCTTACATATAATGTATATCTCTTATCCCTTTTATTGCCTCTTATTTTATACCACTGCAATTCCACTTCCCTCATCTCCTCCCATCCTGTCAATTCCTCCTTCAGGCACTTAACCATTCTACTGAAGCCAGCATTTTTGAAGTCTATGACTTTGAATTTGCTCTGAGTGGACTCTGCCTTGGCTTTTATCTCAAACCACACTGTGTGATGATCATTGCTGCTCAGATGGGCATCCACCCACCCTGACATTCGACACGCTATCTTCATTGCTGAATACTAAATCCAGCATCAAACTTATTCATATATTTGTCAAAAAGCATCAGTCACTCTGCATATCCCTGGGGTATTCCACTATTCACCTGTTGCCACCAAAAATAAAAATACTCAGCAAATTTCTTTTATCAACCACCAAGCGAGGTTGGACCCTGCCTCCTCTCTTGTACCAACAGCTTCATTTAAAAGTCTTGGGACAGAAATAACCAGTAGGAAACCAAGTGACCTTTGGAAAGGCCAAGATTCCAGAATCTATAGATTCTTTGGATCCTGATGCTCCTCACTCTCTTGGCCACTACTTATGTGTATTTTACATAACTCATTCCACCGCATATCAATGTTTTTTCATCTTGATTAGATCATAAGCTCTGATGAGCAGGGACGGTCTCTATATGTACAGCACTGCATATGCTTTGTAGTGCTACACAAATTATTAGTAGTGTTACTATGAAAACCTGGCCCATTACAATAGTCTTCATTTGTCCCATCCCTTCTAACTGAAGTCTTCTCTAAATCTGCAGATAACACATAGAAACATAGAAAAATGACAACAGAAAAAGACCACATGGCCTATCTAGTCTGTCCTTCCATATCAACAACTACAACAGTCCCCTTTTTTCCTTTAGAGATCCTGTGTTTGTCCCATGCTTTTCTGAATTCAGATACAGTCCTCATCTCTACCACCTCCACTGGGAGACTATTCCACGGAGCCACCACTCTTTCCATAAAGAAATATTTCCACATATCACTCCTGAATCTATCCCCTTTCACCCTCATCCCATATCCCTCGTAGCAAAACTTGCTTTCAATCAAAAGAGGCTCTCCTTCCCCTGTGCATTTATGCCACGGAGGTATTTAAAGGTTTCAATCATATCACCTCTATCCCGCCTTTCCTCTAAGGTGTACATATTAAGATCCTTAAGTCTGTCCTCATATGCTTTATAATGAAGACCATTTTAGTAGCCACCCTCTGTACTGCCTCCATCCTGTTTATATCCTTTTAAAGGTGTGGTCTCTAGAATTGCACACTATACTCCAAATGAGGTCACACCAAAGTCTTATACAGAGGCACTATCACCTCCTTTTTTCTGCTAGCCATTCCTCTCCTTGCTTCTTTACCATTCCCCCTTTTTTATCCTTGTCTACACCTTCCATGTTGTCTGTCTTGACCAGACTGTAAGCTCTGATGAGCAGGGACTGTCTCTTACATGTCTGTGCAGCGCTGCGTACGTCTTGTAGCGCTAGCGTTATACAAATTCTTAGTAGTAGTACAATTATAAAATACCGATCAGATTATTTCTTTGAAATATGACAATATTAAGTGCAGTAAAACAGAGTGCTAAAATTTCCACCTCATCTTATGCCTCTCTGCTAAGCAACAGCTTCAAATAGCTGCATAAGTTTCCCTCACTGTGAGATGCATAGTCCAATGAAATAATGAACTTTTGTTTTCCATCCAGAAGTAGTACATTCTATTTGAAAGGAGTTAGTTTAGAAAGAACATTTAAAGAAAGAATAAGTTGAACATTAAGAAAACTTACATTGTAAATATCATTTTCGGTAGCTCTGTAAGGTAATCCTCTCATATGTACACAGTGGCCTGTTGTACTTTGGAAAGATGATGTTCCATCGCCATACCTATGGTCTGACACTCCTAAAATAAAAAACAGTTTTAATGAGATGCCTTAAAACAATTTAACAGCTAGCCTGAAAAGTTTAAGACATACCTCTTCCAAATCTGTTATCCGAGCCAAATCCATACCCATCATTATATCCGTTATAGTCCTCATATCCTCCATAACCTTAAAACGTAAAATGCGCACATTAATAGTAATTCCAGTACTAAATACCTTTCCCCCTTAACAGCAGCACGTGGCAAGACATAAGCTACCTTTATTTCAATACCTTATGGTAATGTTGGAAATGGCAAATCCTATGAAACAGGGATAAACTAAGTTCCTAACTTAAAAACATCTTCCTGGCCATTAAATGCAAAGCTCCGAATCCTTGGGGCAAGAGAAGGTAGGACGCATATAAATACATGCATCCTTACCCAAGTCTTATATACTCGTATTAATATCAGCTTTAGTAAATTCGATCCATGAATTTTAGCTGGTCTCAAGTTACCCCTCATCACTTGTAAATAAAATTTGATATTTTATGGAGACTTTTAGGGCCCCAGCCTCCCCTCCCCAATTATCAGCAAATAAAACAAACGCATTAACTAGTCTACCCCCTCACACCAGACAGTGACCATTCTTCCCATTTAACCTGGTGTCAAATGGATCTGGCAGGATAGCTAGTGTTTGTACTTTGGACTGATTTTTATCCAGCTAGGAATGTCCCTTTAGCTGCAGTCCTTACAAATTAACTTTATAATGGTGCTTATCCACAACTCCTGGCAAAATTCTCTACACGTGTAGTCTACTGCCCTAAGATAAAGTCCCCTAATAGAGGCACATACTTCCTCTGGTGCTTGCTATGGCAACATGCATGACTGCAAGCATTGCCTTGTGATAGCTCTTTAGACGCTGCAGCTTATCAATTCACCCTCAGATTAGGTAATCTATGAACTGCTATTCTAGATCTCACAAAAACTGCCACCACCTCTCTCATGTGTGTGAACTAACACGCCAAGTAAGGTTATTGGCCAAATACAATTAGCTACGGCACCACTAGGCTCTAATTATCCAACCCTTATTTGTTTTGGTTATAATCATTAATGTCCTGTTTCTTCTGGTCTCATTCCACTGCTAGATCACGATGCATGCTAAACAGAAGGGATATCAGATTTTCTTAGGCATAACATTTCCTTTGCAATATAGTGAAATCTAAGCTTACTTGTTAATTTCCTTTATTTGAATCCTGCTAGGCCAATCCAGACACGTGGATTTGAATCACCCTACCAGCAGGGGGAATCAGAGGATGAAAAAGTTTCACTACAGAAGCAGCAAATTGCCAGTATATTTTGTCCAAATAAAGGAAAATATATAACCCAAACTGTAACTTGAACTTGACAAAGATTCCACTAAAGGATGGGAGAAAGGATGCTGAGGTAAGCGAGACAGAAGTCCTTCAAAGGTGAGTAGCAGTTGCAGCATCAATGTAGCCCTGTATTCTCCGAAAATGAAACAGGTAAGCTTTAAAAGATCATGTTCCTTATGTTGCTAGAGCAGCTCAAATGCCTGGGAATTTCGGAAGCTTTTTACAGATTAAGGAAAGCTGGTGATACCTTGAGAATACTGGCCCCGATGACCGACACTGTCTTAGTCTGCATATCCCACATGTAATGTTTCATAAGGAAATGCAAAGGTTATAAATGTATTCCCCATGTCGTCTACAACCTTTTTCCTAGATGATTTCTAATGTGGAAACAAGCATCATGTGGCTGTAGTTTGGGTTCTTCCTCCTTAAATAAATAACTTTGCACTTGTCCACATTTAATTTCATCTGCCATTTGGATGTGCAGTTTCCAAGTTTCACAAGATCCTCTTCCAATTTTTTGCAATCCCTTGAGTAATTGTGTCACCTGCAAATATGATCAACTTGCTCATTTCCATATCCAGATCATTTATGAGTGAGTTAAAAAGCAGAGGGCCCAGTACAGATCCCTGGGGTACTCCATTATTCATCTTTCTCCATTGAGAAAACTGGCAGTTCAGTCCTACTCTTTTAATCAGTTCCTTTATATTGGAGTGGAGTATCATCCTAGTGGCCAGAGGAACAACATACTACCCAGGAGATCAGGGTTCAATTCCTACTGGTACTCCTTATGACTTAGGGCAAGTCACTTTATCCTCCATTGCCTCGGAAGAAAAAAGCCTGGCAATCTACTTCGTCATATCTTGCCAAGAAAACCCAGGGGCTGCTTGGTGGCCAGGAGTCAGCATTGACTTGAAGGCACTTACAAAAAAAATAATAATCCGCAATAGTACACTGCCTCCTATCCAGTGACACTAATTTCCTCAAGAAGTTACCATGTGGGACCATGTCAAAGGCTTACTGAAAATCCAGATACACTATAGCAACTAGCTCACCTTTGTCTACTTGTCTGTTCACACCTTAAAAAAAAACATATCAGATTAGTGAAACAAGACTTTCCTTGGCTAAATCAGTGTTGGTTTGTCACACTAACCGATGAATATCAATATGTTCAGTAATTTTGGTCTTTATAATGGTTTCTACCACTTCAGAAACATGATGGCAGAAAAAGATCACATGGCCCAACTCTAATCTTATTCATATCCCTCTCCTTTCCCATTCCACTCTCCCTTTCTCATGTGCCTTGTGGAACGCGCACTCTGTCTCTAATAAAGAGATCTTGAGTAAAAGCAAGTTTATCTCTAATGCTCTACAACTTCTTGCTCTGAGACCTGGATCCTCCCAGATGATAGTGCATCTATTTCTGCTCTCTGTCATGGGGGCTATCAGTTCTCCCACATGCCTCGTCCCACTGGCCGTGGTGGTGGTGTTGGGCTTCTTTCTCCCTCTTGCCAATTCCAACCCCTCCTGCTGCCTCAGTCTCACTCCTCTCTCTCTTTTGAAGTCCACTCCATCCACCTTTTCACTCCACTTCCTTTCCAGGTAGCTGTTATTTATCAACCTCCTGACAAGTCTGCTTCTACCTTTCTCACTGACTGTCTCGTGGCTTTCCTTCTTTCTGGATTCCTTTTCCCCCCACTCTTATTCTTGGGGATTTTAACATTCATGTCGATAACCCCTCTGATCCTTATGTTTTAAAGTTCCTCTACCTTACCTCCTCGTTTGACCTCCAACTTTGTTCCACTACCCCCACTCACCAGCATGGCCACTGTCTTGACCTGATATTTTTCTCTAGTTGCTTACCCTCGAACCTCTGTAGCTCAGTTCTTCCCTCATCTGACCATCACCTTTTAAGCTTTAATTTTCATCACTCGCTGCCTCAGCCTCGCCCTGTTCTCCTCCAACCTATTTAGAAATCTTCATGCTACTGATCCCTTGGCTCTCTCTTCCACTATGTGATCTAAGTTTGTTGACGAGGCAGTAACATCTTATAATGCTGCACTTTCCTTGGCTCTGGATGCTCTCGCTACGCCCATGCCACGTCCTGTGAGACGTTCTGCACCCCAGCCCTGGATTTCATCCACCACCCACTATTTACGTTCCTGTGCCCGTTCTGCTGAGCGTGCTTGGCTCAAATCCCACTCCCCTCCAGACTTTCTACACTTCAAATTCATGCTTGTCTCTTTCCAGTCAGCCAAAGCTCTTCCCAAACAAGACTACTATGTCCATCTGACTCTCTTGCCTCTGATCCTCGCCGTCTCTTTACTACTCTCAGCTCTCTTCTCAAAGTGCCTCCGCCTCTGATCCCTCCCTCCCTTTCTGCCCAAATCCTGGCTATTTCCATGACAAAATAAACAAAAACACCCTCCAATTCCCCACAAAGTCAGCTACTTCCCCCTCCTCCTCCTCTTCAGTCCCAACTCTCCCCCCATACCTCTGCTACCCTTTCTTCCTTTCCTGTGATCTCTGAAGAGGAAACTGCACACCTTTCTTCCTCCAAACTCACCACCTGCTCCTCTGATCTTATCCCCACCTGTCTCCTAAGCCCCATCTCCTCCACCGCTGTCCCTTCCATCTCTCATATTCTCAACCTATCGCTCTCCACTGCAAAGGTTCCTGCAGACTTCAAACATGTTGTGGTCAAACCTCTCCTCAAGAAACCCTCACTTGATCCCACCTGTCCTAATTATCGATCCATCTCTCTCCTTCCCTTCATTTCTAAACTACTTGAACGTGCGGGTTCACCACCGCTGTCTCGACCCTCTCCTCTCATGCCCTCCTGGACCCCTTACAGTCTGTCTTTCGTCCTTTACACTCTACTGAAACAGCTCTTGCCAAAGTCTCCAGTGACTTGTTCCTAGCAAAATCCAAGGGCCTTTACTCTGTCCTCATCCTTCTTGACCTCTGTTGCTTTCGACACTGTTGACCGCAACCTTCTTCTCGATACCCTGTCCTCGCTTAGTTTTAGGGTCTCTGTATTATCCTGATTTTCCTCCTATCTCTCCCATCGCTCTCTGTGTGTGTTCTGGTGGCTCCTCCTCCTCTGCTACAACGTTCCCAGTTGGTGTACCCCAAGGATCTGTCGTGGGTCCGCTCCTTTTCTCTCTCTACACCCAGTCCCCTTGGTGCGCTTATCTCTTCCCATGGCTTTTAGTACCAACTGTATGCTGACTCCACCCAGATCTACCTCTCTATGCCTGAAATATCTCCGGCAATCCAGACCCAGATCTCTGTCTGCCTTTCTGACATTGCTGCCTGGATGTCTCACCGCCGCTTGAAACTGAATATGGCCAAGACTGACCACCTTATCTTTCCCCCTAAAACCTTCCCTCCTCTTCCCCCTCTCTCAATTTCTGTGGATAACTCTGTACTCCTTCCTGTTTCCTCAACCCGCAATCTGTGGGTTCTCTGACACCTCTCTCCCTTTCTCCACACATATACATCTGGATAGCTAAGACCTGCCTGCTGTTTCTTTCTCTATATCAGCAGCAAAATCTGCCCTTTCCTTTCTGAACATACTACTAAAACGTTTATCCACTCCTTAATCACCTCCCGTCTTGATACTGTAACCTACTACTTGCTGGTCTCCCTTTGAATCATCTCTTACCCCTTCAATCTGTTCAACACTCTGCTGCGTAGCTAATCTTCCGCCAGCCTCGTCATGCCCATATTACTCCTCTTCTCAAGTCACTTCATTGGCTCCCTATCCGTTTCCACATCCAGTTCAAACTTCTCCTGCTGACCTATAAATGCATTCACTCTGCAGCTCCTCACTACCTTTCTTCTCTTATCTCTCCTTACAACCCCCATTGGGAACTCCGCTCTTCTAGCAAACTGCTTCTATCTGTGCCCTTCTCTTCTACTGCTAACTCCAGACTTTGCTCCTTTCACCTTGCTGCGCCTTACGCCTGGAACAAACTACTTGTTTCTGTATGCCAGGCACCTTCTCTAACCCTCTTCAAATCCAGACCGAAAACTCACCTCTTCGCTGCTGCCTTTGGATCTTGACTCACCTGATCTCCTCCTTTCCCCTTGCTTTATCCCTGCCTACACCTTCTGTGTTTGTCTTGATTAGACTGTAAGCTCTGATGCGCAGGGACTGTCTCTTACCTGTCTGTGCAGCGCTACATACGACTTGTAGAGCTATATAAATGCTCAATAGTAGTAGCAGTTCACAGATTACTAATAGTAGGTCTGCAACCTCATTTTTGAGTTCGTTCAACATCCTAGGATGTATACCATCTTGTCTAGGTGATTTATTACTCTTCAGTTTAACAAATTGCTGTACTATATCTTCCATGTTTATCGACTTTTGATTCCTTTCAGATACATCACCGAGCATGGGTGACTTCCTTTCATCATCTTCAGTAAAGACGGAAGCAAAGAACAGGCTCTCTGATATGGCCTTGTCCTCCTCCTTAGTGGGCCCCCCTCCCCCACCACTTTTACCCCTCTATTATCTTAATGGTCCAAATGACTCAGGTTTGTTTGTTTTTTTTGCTACGACTACTTGCAAAAAAGATTTTATCATGAGTTTTCCCTTCCAAGGCAAGTTTCTTTTCAAATTCTCTATGCCTGCTTTATGAATGCCTTGCATCTAACTTGCCAGTGCTTATGCTTTCTGTTTTCATCATATGGCTCCTTAATCCATTTTCTGAAAGATCTTTTTTTGGCTATAAAATTCTCTGACCTCACCTCTAAACCACACTGACATTCATTTGGCCTTCCATCCACCTTTAAAACATGGAATATATATGGCATGGGCTACCACGACAGCATCTTTAAAATGCTCTTGCTTGATGTATTTAACCTTTACAGCTGCTGCTTTTAGTTATTTCATAACCATTTTCCTCATTTTATCATAATCTCCCTTTTGAAAGTTAACATAGAAAAACGACAGAAAAAAAGACTACATAGCATATCTAGTCTGTCCTTCCATATCAACAACTACAATAGTCCCCTTTTTTCCTTTAGAGATCCTCTGTGTTTGTCCCATGCTTTTTTGAATTCAGATACCGTCCTCATCTCCACCACCTCCACTGGGAGACTATTCCACGGATCCACCACTTTTTCCATAAAGAAATATTTCCGCATATCACTCCTGAATCTATCAACTTTCACCCTCATCCCATGTCCCCTCATAGCAGAACTTGCTTTCAATCCAAAGAGGCTCTCCCCCCCCCTGTGCATTTATACCACGGAGGTATTTAAACGTCTTAATCATATCACCTCTATCCCACCTTTCCCCTAAGGTGTACCATATTAAGATCCTTAAGTCTGTCCTCATATGTTTTATAATGAAGACCACTAACCATTTTAGTAGACACCCTCTGTACTGACTCCATCCTGTTTATATCCTTTTGAAGGTGCGGTCTCCAGAATTGCACACAATACTCCAAACGAGGCCGCACCAAAGACTTATACAGATGCACTATCACCTCCTTTTTTCTGCTAGCCATTCCTCTCCGTATGCACCCAAGCATCTTTCTAGCTTTTGCTGTCGCCTTTTCTACTTGGTTAGCTATTTTAAGATCATCAGACACAACCACGCCTAGGTCCCGCTCTTCTTTAGTGGACAAAAGTACTTCACCCCCCTATACTATATTGCTCCCTTGGATTGCTGCAGACCAAATGCATGATCTTACATTTTTTAACATTAAATCCCAGCTGCCAAATTCTAGACCATTCTTCAAGCTTAGCTAGATCTCTCCTCATGTTATCTACACCTTCCTGGGTGTCTACTCTATTGCAGATTTTGATATCATCCGCAGAGGCAAACCTTACCCCACAGCCTTTCTGCTATATCACTAACAACGATGTTAAAAAGAATCAGAGCAAGGACAGATCCCTGGGGCACACCACTGGTACCTTCCTTCTCTTGAGAGTGAGCTCCATTTACATGTACTCTTTGTCATCTTCCACTCAACCAATTTCTAACCCAAGCAGTAACTTTCGGGTCGATCCCTAAGGTGCTCAGTTTATAAGTCGCCTGTGAAGAATGGCGTTGAAGGCTTTACTGATATCTAAATACACCACATCTAGGGCTCTCCCTCGGTCCAACTCCCTGGTCACCCAGTCAAAGAAATCAAATTTGTCTGACAGGACCTGCCTCTGGTGAATCCATGCTGCCTTCGATCCTGTAATCTGCTGGACTCCAGAAACCTCACTATTCTCTTTCAGCAGCGTTTCCAATAATTTACTCACCACCGAAGTTAAAATAACCGGCCTATAGTTTTCAATCACATCGTTACTTCCGCTTTCATGTAAAGGCACTACATGAGCCTCTTTCCAGTCCTTTGGCACCACTTCCAACTTTGGCACGACTCCAACGAGGTATTGAAAAGCTCATTCAGTGGAGCTGCTAGAACGTCCCCAAGTTCCCTCAGTATTCTAGGGTGTATCCCATCAGCTCCCATTGCTTTGTCTACTTTAAGTTGAGATTGTGTTCGTGAGAAACTGTCTTCTGAAAATTGTTCAAGATGCCCCTCGCTTCTGTTCCTGTTTTTGAGTGTTTTCTGAGGTCCTATTCCTGGTTCTTCATCTGTGAACACAGAACAGAAATATTTGTTAAGCAATTCCCTTTATTCTCCGCTTCAAAATATTCTTCCCCTTCACCCTTGAGTCTCACAATAGCACTTTTGCCCTTCCTCTTTTCACTAACATATCTGAAAAATGTCTTATCCCCCCATTTTATTGCATTGGCTATTTCCTCCTCTTTTTGGATCTTTGCTCTCCTGACTATTTTGCTAGCTTCTCTAAGGTTTTCCAAATATAGATGCCTGTCTTCCTCTCTGTGATCTCTTGTATTTCATGAAGGCCTCCTCCTTTTTCTTCATCTTCTTTCGAAAGCCATAGCGGTCTCCTTTTCCGTTTACCTTTATTTACCAGTTTGATAAAAAAGTTGGTTGCCCTTAAAATATCCCTTCAGTTTTGCCCACTGTTTTTCTACATCCCCCAGATGTTCCAATCCCGCTAACGACTCCATGAGGTATTGGCCCATCTTGGCAAAGTTAGTTTTCCTAAAGTCTAAGACCCTCACTTTTGAATGGATTCTATCAGCCCTAGTTCTAATACTGAACCACACCATCTGGTGATCACTGGATGCAAAATGATCTCCCACTATAACATCAGAAACATTTTCACCATTGGTAAGCACTAAGTCCAGTATGGCCCCTTCACGTGTGGGGTCTGTTACCAATTGCCTGAATAGTTCTCCCTGTAGAGAATCCAGGATCACCTTACTTCTAGATGATACTGCAGCAGGAATGTGCCAGTCAACATCTGGCATATTGAAATCCCCTATCAGTAGTACTTCCCCATTCCTAGCAATGCTGCGTATATCTTCAATTAACTCTGTCCACCTCCTCCTCTTGTGAGGGAGGTCTGTACATCACGCCAATGCGAACAGATTTCTCTTTCCCTCTTTCTAGTTTGCACCATGGATTTCCTTGCTGTACTCCCATTTATTAAATTAAATGTAATCGTGTTATAATCACTATTGCCAGGCGGACTTAACACCATTCTCTCTTGCACCAGATCCTGCGTTCCATGAAGTACGAGGTGTAAAAAAGCTTCCCCTTGTGTCCGTTCATGAACCAGCTGTTCCATAAAGCAGTCATTTATTTCATCTAGAAACTATCTCCCTAACATGTACTGATGTTAAACTGACCCAGTCGATATCGGGATAATTGAAATCTTCATTACTGTGCTGTAAATTTTGTTAGCTTCCCTGATTTCTTTTAGTATTTCATGATCCACCTGTTCATTCTGGCCAGGCAGACAATAGTACTCCCCCCACGGCCATTATCTTCCCCTTTTTATATGGGATTTTTATCCATAGATATTCTATAATTTTGTTAACTGCTGGAACTTTTATCCTGCTTGACTCAATGTCCTCTTTAACATGTAGTGCCACCCTTCCACCAATATGATCTCTCTTATCACTATATAATTTGTATCCATCAGGATGTCCTGTAGATTGAAGAGAAAAAAAATCTCTATACTTCAGACATTTACAAGGCTAATCTTAGAAAGAAAAGTCCCCCAACTGCACCACCCAGGTTTCAGCAGGAAAAAAACTCTTCTCTCGACTTCTGTATGGATTTAGCCACATCAGGAAAAATAGAAACTTCACAGCTCAAACTGAGTTTCCCGTGCACGAAAAAAACATCTTCATAAGACAGTCCTGATCAAGATCAAAAGCACAGGTAGTTTTAAAAGTTGCCAAAGAAGTCTTACCAGTGTCTGATCCTTCTAAGGCAGCAGAGAGATCCGATCTAATGTCATCCAAGTAAGCTAACCTCCTTCCTCTTCTCTCTTATGGAGTCAAGACAGATTTAAGAGGATTTTTTATACCACTTTATCATTTCAGACAAAGTGGTTTACGTTCAAACTTAAACTTGGTAATGTACATTAAACAGACATCGATAACTAATTTTTCTGAGGCAACGGAGGGTTAAGTGACTTGCCCAAGGCCACAAGAAGTTCTAGTGAGAATCGAACACTGGGCTCTTGGTTCCCAAACCAGTGCTCTAACCATTAGATAAGGAATCCAAACCAAAGGTGCCTTCAAAACCAAGGTAGCAAATGTTTTAAACATATCTGAAGAGGAAACTGATGGCACGCGAGGTACATTTAGAAGACAGATTCTTCCTCCTCACACCATTTTCTAGAGACTCAAGCTTCTAATATTTTCAAAATCACCAATAAAGACATCTTTAATCTGACAAACAACCATCTTTCTCTTCCAGTACAGACACGCTTCATTTAACACCATTATCTGGCTGAAAATCACCAATTGCCTTCATAGGTCCTTACAATTTCTGTATAAGAATTTGAAATTTGTAGGAAAAAGACTTTTCCAGTATAACCAGTCTGTCTCATAAGGACAATGTGCAGGTCACACTAGGACTGAAAGCTGTTAACACTGGTTGAAGTTCTTCTGTTAAACAGCGACAGTGCATGCATCAAGAGGGCTTTCCTGCATTGTCAATTTGTTTTCTGTTTGCAACCCATCTCCACCCGCTGTCTCTCTACCCCCAGAAGACATCCTGCAAGAGGGCAAGGGACATCTCTTGCTCCTCTTACAAGGCCACAAACTGTACTTGGGTGTCCTGCATAGCCGAGGGCCTTTCGAGTGGTCTTGCACATCCAGGCTAAATGTAGTCTCCAGTCCAGGGGAGGGCAGGGAGCCTCCTTCCGCCGCGATCCAGTGGGTTTTGGAGGAGGTAACACCGCCGTTTTTGGTGACCGACTGGCGAATCCATCCATTGTCACCCCTCTTCACAGTCAAAAAAGGTTGAGCTGACTTCGGACCGATCTTCCACAAATTTATGTGGCATTTTCCAAGGTAAGAGAATAATCTGAGACAGTCAGAATCACCCAGCTAGAAAGACGGAACAAGCATGATGCAATCTTGGAAAACCCCTCTGTGCTATCTCTTTTTTGAGATTCAGAGGCCAGACATGCACAGAATAGTCAAGATGCAGTTGCATCATGGGGGGGAAAAAAAGCATTATGATATTCTTTGTCCTATTCTCAATTCCTTTCGAATATTTCCTAACATTCTGTTTAGTGTTCGGCAGCAGCCAAAAATGCAAACAGCAATTTCCTTTTCATCTGCCATTGAAAATATTTTGATTTTAATATCAGATTTAGTACAGGTACCAATCCCTAAAAGGTGGCACGTAAAGCTGAAACAAAAAACTGAACCATATCAGCTACCAGGAGGTTGGGTTAAACTATGCAATTTATTACCTGTTTCTGGGTCATCCTTCTTAAGACATCTTTTTACTTCATATGTGCTTAAGTAAAGCGTAGTTACTCACCTGTAACAGGTATTATCCAGGGACAGCAGGAATCATCCTCACATAAGAAAGCCTTTGGGAGATGCCACCACACATGCATGGTCCCCTTCCCACCCAAGGGTGCTATCCTGCTCAGTCAGATGACATAGCTAAAAGACGGCAAAAATAAAAGACGTTAAAGGAGCAACTCCAAAGGGAGGAGGGAGGGTTGTGATTCCTGATGTCCCCAGAGAACACCTGTTACAGGTGAGTAACTACGCTTTCTCTGGGAACAAGCAGGAAGTCAGTCTCTAGAACCCTAGCTACAGCTTACCGAAAGACCATAGCAAAAATAGGGCTCCCTCATGGAGAGCTGCAAGCAGCAGCAAATGAGTCCATGTCCACAGTGGGACCGCTCTGTCCGATGAAACCAGCACTCCGGTAGCCTGAACACAGAAGGGTCGAAGGGTAGTTGTCGTCCCAAAAAGGTTACGGAGCACAGCATGCTGAAAGCAGTGTCCTGTTGGTACTCTTTCCAGGCAGTAATGAGCTGCGAAGGTATGGACTGAAGACCAGGTGGCGGCCCGGCAGATGTCGACCATTGGGACAGAGCACACATTTGCCACCGAAGCCACCATGGCCCTGACACGGTGTGTCATGCGGTCTTCCAATGGGAGCCTCGTCTGCTCATAAGCAAGGGCAATACAATCCATCACCCAGGTCGACAACATACGTTTGGTCACCGCATCCCCCAGCCTACTGGGGTCGTAGGAGATGAAAAGCTGTGGTAGCCGAGTGCACTCGATATAGAAGGACAGAGCCCTCTTACTGTCCAAGGTGCGAAGGACTGTCTCCGCCTTACAACTTGTTGGCCCGCAGCTCCAACAAGTTGGAGTGAGGTCTCAGAAATAAGGGAGCACCACTTCCTGGTTGAGATGGAAGGGCGACACTACCTTTGGCAGAAATTTAGGGTGCGTACAAAAGCACAACTCTGTTCTTGTAGAACCTGGTATAAGATGCCTCCGCCACAAGAGCCTGAAGCTCGCTAACTCAGAGCAGAAGCAAGCGCAACCAGGAAAACCACCTTCCAAGAGAGGAAGCGGAGATGGCAGGTAGCTAGAGGTTTGAAGGGTGGGCGAGTGAGATGCCCCAACACCATGTTGAGGTCCCATTTGGTTGCTGGAAGATGAACCGGGGCGTCGATAAAAGCAGACCCTGAAGAAAATGGGTTATTTATTTCATTTATTTATTTAATGCTTTTATATACTGTGCTATTTAAAACCAGTGTGGTTTACAGATAACATTGGCACTTACACTGAACAGGAGATACAACTTGGGTAAATAACCATGGAGAGGTATATACAGGCTATATACAGTGTAGGCAGGAAGTCGCTGCACGGCTATGGTAACATGGTTTTCCATGCGAGCTATGTACAGGGGTATAAATTGGGTTGTACGGTTGAGTCAGGTAGGGATGTGCTGTTAGTCTGGGCATAGTGCAGGAGAAAAAGGTGGTGCTTTAGTGCTTTTCTAAATTGTGCGAAGTCAGTGACCATGCAGATGGACATTGGGAGCTCGTTCCAGCAGGTAGGTGCATAGAACATGAACGCTCTTTTGTTGCTCGAGTGCATCTTGTTACTTCACTGGGGGTTTAGTGTGCTGGTGGCGAAGGACCTTCTTGCTCTGGATGTGGGTGTGGGGTGGATAAGGTTTGTCAAGGACCCGGAGGATTTTTGTTAATGGCTTTGAAAGTTAAGAGATCAACTTTGTAGATGAGTCGGCAGTAGACTGGTAGCCAGTGGAGGTCCTTTAGGAGTGGAGTGATGTGCTCTCTTCTTGAGGCCCCGTGTAGGAATCTGGCAGCCGTGTTCATTGCTAACTGTAGGGGGTTAAGTGTGTTCTTAGGGAGCCCATGAAGGATCACATTGGCGTAGTCAAAGTGGGGGTTGCAGTAAGGGTCGGAGATGTCGAATTGTCATCTTCTGGTAGACTTTCTTGACAGTGTTGCTTATGTGGGCTTTAAGGTCGAGGTGCTGGTCAAGTGTGATGCCTAGGTAGCGGATGGTGGGGCGGCTCGGGAGCTCGGCATCTCTTAATTTTAATGTTACCGGAGGGATAAAGGTTTGAATTCTCGTGATGAACAGCACTTCTGTCTTGCTGAAATTTATTTTGAGACTCTGAGTTAAGCCAGTCAGTGACGGCATCAAAGCATTTTACCAGTGAAGAGAAGACTGGTTGATCAATGGTGAAGGGGGTATAGAGTAGTACGTCATCCGCATAAATCAGGCAGGAGATGTTGAAGGAGCAGATGATGGCACATATGGGCTGCATATACATATTGAATAATAGGACAGATAGCAAAGAACCCTGAGGAACTCCATGTTTTGGTTGGAAAGAGGTCGTAGAGCCTGCACGTACCTGTTGTCATCTATCTGTTAGGTACGATTTGCAGCAGCTCCAGGCTGAGCCCTGGATTCCTTTTTACTGGAGACGTATCAGGAGCTGCTCATGGTTGAAAGAGTAGAAGGACACGGAGATGTCCAAGAAAATAAGGGCATATCCTTGTCTGTTGTCAATCCCTGTGATTAATTTGTTAAAAAGCATGGCAAGAAGCGTTTCGATTCCATGCGATTCCCTGAAGCCATGTTGGCATGGATCGAGGGGGGCAGTGGAGTCGATGTGTTCTTGGAATTGCCATTGAACTACCTTCTCAATCTTGGCTAGAAGCGGGATGCTTGAGATTGGTCGGTAGGACTCCACCTTCTGGGGGTCCAGTTTGTTGTTCTTCAGAAGGGGACGGATCGACGTCTGCTTGAGACATGCTGGGAACGTTCCTGTGGAGAAGGATAGTTCCATGATCCTGGCTAGCATCAGAATGAGTTCTCTGCGCAGAGATCTTATCCAGTGGGCTGGACATGGGTCATTTGGAGCAGTGGTGGTATTGATGGTTGCGATAATGCCCTCAATGCCTCTGGCTGATGGTATTGTAAGTGAGTTGAGCGGTAGTGGTTGATTTGTGTTGTGTCCAGGAGTGAGTTTCTTGGCTATGCCGATGTTGCTGGCGTTGGCTAGTATATAGTCTGCATATTCCTGTGGGTGTATCATTGTAGTCTGTGTGGGCGAAGGTTCTTTCGTCATGGACTTCACTAAGTTGAAGAGCTAATGAGGTTTGTTTAGTGAGCGGAGTAGGAGTTCGGAGTGGTATTCTTTCATTTTCACTGAGATGGAGTCTCTGAGTTAAGCTGGGTGATGGAGTCTGCTTGGTCGGTTGGGAACCGGGATCGCCGCCATCTTCTTTCCAGTTTCCTAAGGAGAAGTAGTGAAGATCGTAGCTCTGCAGAGTACCATTGTGCTGGTTTCTTACCTCTAGGTGACTTGTCTGAGGTGGTTGGCTTGGTTGAGGAAGGTAGGTATGCATAGGAATACAGGCCGTTATTCCATGTGGCCATTAGATCATCCAGGTCAGGCGGGTCTAGCTTGAGTTTTCGAAGGACTTCATTTATGATCGCCTCTTTGTTGAATGGTCTGAATCGTCTTATGGGTGAGGGCGGGCTTTCAGCTGTTCTCTTAGGCATATTGCTGTCCAGCATGGGTATCTGGAATTTAATTAGGTTGTGGTCGGTCCATGGGACTGGGGTGATATCTAGCTTGAAGTTGTAGTTTGGGCTTATGTCAGGTCGAGGAATGAATATGAGGTCTAGTATATTTCCTTTCCGGTGGGTAGGTGTTTCAAATATCTGATCATAGCCAAGTTCGTTGAGTGCTTCAAGGAAGGCTTTGGACTGGGTATCTTGAGAGCTGGAAGGTTAAGGTCTACCAATATCCAGTTTGGCCTGTGAGTGTTCTTAGGGTTACAGGCAAGGTCAATTATAGTTGCAAGATCTTCAGGGGAGGAGGACGGTGATCTGTAAATTAGGTTGATGGTGTTGTGGTTGTTGGATATAGTGAGTGTGTCGAGGTGTGTTGTGCTGCTAGATTTGATCAGCTGATACAGGATCTCTGTTTTTGATAGGATGAATGTGCCACCACCTCTGCGGTTAGGTCTGTGGCAGGTGTGGCTTGAGAAGTTGGGAGGGGGGGATGAGTTGGTTAATGAGGACTGCGCTTGAGTCTGTGAGCCATGATTCAGTGACTAGAAGGATGTCTAGTTCAAGGTGGGTTATAAGGTCGGTGAAGGCTGGCCATTTCCTGTGGACTGAGTGTGCATTTATGAGGGCACATATTTCAGGTTTCGCTGACCTAGGGGCTGTGCTGCTTTGGGTTTTGCGGAGTGCTGGATTGGTATATAGATTAAGCGTGGGTGTAGGTTTTGATGGAATTCTGATGGTTTAAAATGTGAGCTGCCTTAATATCTTTTTCCTCGGCCTTGAAGGGTTGGAATGAGGTTGTAGTTGGAGGTCGGACTGGGAGGGCTGATGAATTCACTTGCTAAGGAGGTACAAGCTGGTTAGGGTTAGGATGGATTTGGCCATGTTGAATTGTGAGTCAACACCAGGTACTGGTACAGGAGACAGTTTGTACAACAATAAATGATTTGCCTTCAATGAGGCTAACTTGTACAGCAATGTACACTTTAGAAACCACAAGGCAACAAGGCTACTTGTGTGGGAGTGGCTAGCTACACAATGGAGACCTTTAAAACAATCATTGCGGGGTGGGGACGATGTACAGCAATGTATGCTTTAGAAACAAGGCAGGGTGGGGACAACATACAGCAATGGTTTATCAATGGCTGGACCGAGAGGGGCTTACCATCCACCGGATGGTGGTGCGCCACCAAGACACTGAGGTGCACCCGGACTGACTTAGACTTGAGCCCAGAGAGGTGGAGAAGGTACCGTAACACCAGAGCCACTGGGCAGGAGAATGGAGAGCAGATCACGGGGCGTAAGCCTTCCTAGAGAGGCCTTGCAAAAAGTCAGCAGGATGCCCTCCACTTAAGCTAGGAGGTTGAAGGGGGCCAGTCACCCTCTGAGCACCCACACTGTCAGCAACAGAGAACCCCCTCCTGAGTCCCAGGGTGGTACCCAAGGGGATGGGGTGTCCACCGTCAACTGTAGAAGCAGCGGGAACCATGGTTGCCTGGGCCACTGAGAAGCTACCAGGATGAGAGAAGCTCTGTCGCAGAGGATCCTGAACAAGGTCTTGGCGATTAGCGAGGTAGGAGGGAAGGCATAAATGAGGACTCAGACCATGAGACCAGGAACGTGTCCGCTGCCACCCTGGAGGGTGGGCCTCCCGGGAGCAGAAGCATGGCAACTGAAAGTTGTCCGGGCTGGGAAACAGGTCCATTGTGGGGTCTCCTCAAAGCCAGAAGAACCAACTGGCTACCCTGGGGTCCAGCTGCTACTCATGCAGCTGGAGAATCCTGCTGAGGATGTCAGCCAGCTGGTTACCCTGACCGGGCAGATACTCTGCCCGCAGGAGGATACCCTGTCAGATTGAGAAGGAGTGGAGGGCTAGAGCATCCTGACAAAGGGTCCGAGGCCCTGTGTCCCCTAGTTTGCTCACAAAGATCACCACCACCTGGTTGTCCATTTGGACTCGAACCGGCTGGTGACGCAGGTGTTGACGGAAGGCCCTCAGGGCTAGGCATATAGCTCGGAGCTCCAGAAGGTTGATCTGCTGGGTGCTCTCATCTGGTGACCAGTTGCAATGGGTGCAGAGATCTCTGCAGTGGGCTCCCCAGCCAAGCAGGGAGGCGCCTGTGGTGAGGACGATTGAGGGGAATGGGGCGTGAAAAGGCATGCCCACTTCGAGATGCTGGGGAGACTGCAACCAGACCAGGGAGTCCACCAACTAGTCGGTTACAGAAACTGTTTCGGAGGTGGCCTGTGGCCTGAGACCACTGGCCGCCCTCATGTGGAGGCAAGCATCTGGGGTGATGTGGACCATGGAGGCCATACGCCTGAGGAGGCGCAGGAGAAGCTGGGTGGGCACCGAGGGATGGTACTATACATCCCGAACTAGAGATCTGAGACAATCGGCTTGGTCCCTGGGCAAGAAAGCCTTTGAATGAAGAGTGTTTGATTTTTAACCCAATGAACTCCAGACACTATGTCGGGAGGAGGTGAGACTTGGGGTAGTTTATGACAAAGCCTAAGTGCTGCAGAACCTCGATGGTGTGTGCGGTGGTCTGCTGCACCTCTGAGCCTGTGCCTCCCTTTATGACGCAGTCGTCCAGGTAGGGAAAGACGAAGACCCCCTGGAGCCGGAGGAAAGCTGCCACGACTGCCAGGCATTTTGCGGAGATCAGAGAGGCTGTTGCCAAGAAAGCATCTTTCAGGAAATGGAAAAAAGAGCCAAACGATGAAACCTGGAAACAGCACAAGCACTGGCAGGTCAAATGCAAGACATTGATAAAGGCGGCAAAGAGAGAATTTGAGAAGAAGCTTGCTGCGGAAGCAAAAACGCGAAATAAAGATTTTTTCAAGTACATTCATAGCAAAAAACCTGTGAGAGAGTCAGTTCGACAATTAGATGATAGAGGAGTTAAAGGGGCACTAAGAGGCGACAAGGCGATAGCGGAGAGACTGAAAGAATTCTTTGCTTCGGTCTTTACTGAGGAAGATGTAGGGATGTTACCCATGACTGAAGTGGTATTTAAAGGTGCGGAAGAACTGAAGGAAATATCGATACATCGGAAAGATGTATTACAACTATTAGATAAACTGAAGAGTAGCAAATAACCTGGGCCAGATGGTATACATCCAAGGGTGTTAAAAGAACTGAAATATGAGATTGCAGACCTGCTATTAGTAATCTGTGAACTATCATTAAAATCATCTCTAATACCTGAGGATTGGAGGAACGCCAATGTAACACCAATTTTTAAAAAGGGTTCGAGGGATGATACGGGAAACTACAGACCGGTGAGCCCCATGTCAGTACCGGGGAAAATGGTAGAAACCATCATAAAGAATAAAATTACTCAGCATGTAGATAGTCATGGCCTAATGGGAGACAGCCAACATGGCTTTAGACAAGGAAGATCTTGTCTTACTAATCTGTTGTTTTTTTGAAAGTGTGAATAAACAGGTAGACAAAGGTGAGTCAGTTGATATAGTGTATCTGGACTTTCAGAAAGCCTTTGACAAGGTCCCTCATCAGAGACTTTTGGCAAAACTAAAGAGTCATGGGATAGGAGGCAGTGTACTACTGTGGATCAGGAACTGGTAAAAACATAGAAAGCAGAGGTTTGGACTAAATGGCCAATTTTCCCAATGGAGAAAGGTGAATAGTGGTGTACCTCAGGGATCTGTGCTGGGTCCGCTGCTTTTTGACATATTCATAAATGACCTGGAAAGTGGAATAACGAGTGAGGTTATCAAATTTGCAGATGGCACAAAACTATTTAAAGTTGTTAAAACCCAAGAGGATTGTGGAAAATTGCAAGAGGATCTTGATAAATTGGAAGAGTGGGCATCAAAATGGCAGATGAAATTTAATGTGGACAAGTGCAAAGTTATGCGCCTAGGGAAGAACAACCCAAACTATGGTCACACGATGCAAGGTTCCACATTAGGAACCACCACCCAGGAAAAAGATTTAGGCGTCATTGTGGATAACATGTTAAAACCCTCGGCCCAGTGTGCAGCAGCGGCCAAGAGAGCAAATAGAATGCTAGGTATCATAAGGAAAGGAATGGAAAATAAAACAAAAGATATTATAATGCCTCTATACCGTTCCATGGTGAGACCGCACCTTGAATATTGTGTGCAATTCTGGTCGCCGTATCTTAAAAAGGATATAGCGTTATTAGAAAAGGTTCAGAGAAGAGCCACCAAAATGGTAAAGGGGATGGAAGGATACTCCTATGAAGAAAGGCTAAAAAGGTTAGGGCTCTTTAACCTGGAAAAGAGACGGCTGAGGGGAGATATGATAGAAGTCTATAAATTAATGAATGGAGTGGAACGGGTAAAGCACAGTTACTTACCTGTAACAGGTGATCTCTGGGAACAGCAGGAATAAGTCTTCACATATGGGTATCGTCGGTACCAACGGAGCCTGCGCAGGAACGCTCCCCAGCATCCAATAAGAAAGCTTTTGGGAGCATCCCACAGCGCCTGTGCGCTGCCTTCTCGCCTTTCCCAACCGCCTCTCTCCAGTTCGAGTTTTAAAGCTGAGAAAGAGATAGAGAGGAAAGGAAAGATAGATAGAGAGATACAACTCCTAGGGGAGGTGGGTGGGTTGTGAAGACTTATTCCTGCTGTTCCCAGAGATCACCTGTTACAGGTAACTGTGCTATCTCCAGGAACAAACAGGAATGAGTCTTCACATATGGGGACTCCCTAGCTGCAGATGCCAGGGGAAGACCCCAGGTTGTGTCTCCGTGAAAAGGACTCTACCTCCCCCCATGGATTTCTGGCATCCAACCAGGGTAGGTGGGTAGGAGTTGATTAGGAATGGAACAGGTGTTTGAGAACAGCCTGACCAAACAAGGCATCCCGGCGGGAGTCCTTGTCCAAGCAGTAATGGGCTGTAAAGGTATGAACCGAGGCCCAGGTGGCCGCTCGACAGATTTGGTCGATGGACACAGAGTTTAGATGAGCCATTGAGGCTGCCATGGCTCTCACATTGTGAGCTGTGACATGGCCCTCCAGAGAAAGGTTCCTACTCTGGTAGGCGAAAGAAATACACTGAGCAATCCAGTTGGACAGTGTTCTCTTAGAGACTGGAAGTCCTAAATGAGAAGGATCAAAAGCAACAAAGAGCTGAGAAGACTTTCTATGTTGCTGTGTTCTTTGTAAGTAAAAAGCAAGAGCTCTCTTACAATCCAAGGTATGAAGATTCCTCTCTGCACTTGATGCATGAGGTCCTGGAAAAAAGACAGGTAAATATACCTCTTGGTTCAGATGAAAAGGCGAGACCACTTTAGGCATAAAGTGTGGATTGGTCCTGAGGACTACCTTATCATGATGGAACCTTGTATAAGGCGGATTAGCCACCAAAGCTTGCAACTCACTGATGCGGCGTGCTGAGGTGACTGCAATGAGAAAAATAACCTTCCAAGAAAGAAATTTCAAGGAGGTGGTGGCTAAAGGTTCAAAGGGTGGCTTCATAAGCTGGCCAAGAACCAGGTTTAAGTCCCATGCCACTGGAGGTGGTCTAATGGGAGGTTTAGTTAAAAGAAGGCCTCTCATGAATCTTGCTATAAGAGAATGAGAGGAAATAAGTTGTCCATTGAGAGGCTTGAGGGACGCTGCAATAGCACTCAAATGGACTCTTACCGAATTCGTTTTCAGAACTGCATGGGATAGATGCAGGAGAAACTCTAGTAGAGAATTCAGAGGTATTGCAAGAGGGTTTAGACCCTTCTCTGAACACCAAATGGTAAATCTTTTCCATCTGAAAGCATAGGAACGTCTAGTAGAAGGCTTTCTAGAGGCATGAATCACATCTCTGACTTGCTGAGAGAGATGAAAATCTTGAAGGTCTACGCCCTCAGCAACCAAGCCCTGAGATGGAGAGACTGGGGGTTTGGGTGCCACAACGTTCCTTCTTCCTGGGATAGGTCTGGTGCAGAGCCCAAGTCCAGGGAGGGAGCTTGAGAGAGATGCAGAAGTAGAGGGTACCACACTTGGTGTGGCCAATGTGGTGCAATGAGGATCATGGTCCCTCGATCTCTCTGAAGCTTGAATAGTGTTTTGGGAATTAGGGGAATTGGTGGAAAGGCATAAAGGAAGTCTTGACCCCAGTGAAGGAGGAAGGCATCCTTGGCCTGAACTCCCTGACACGGAATTCTGGAACTGAACCGGGGAAGTTTGGCATTCCACGGACTTGCAAAGAGGTCTATGTCTGGGGTTCCCCAAATTCGAAAAATCCTGGCTACTTGGTCCCTGTGGAGGGACCACTCGTGTGGAAGCAGAACTCGACTGAGTCTGTCCGCCCAAGAGTTTTGAACGCCTGGAAGATATACTGCCAGAAGATGGATGTGATGCTCTCTGGCGAAGGCCCACAGTCGCAAAGCTTCGTTTCAAAGCGACAGAGAGCCAGTCCCGCCCTGCTTGTTCACATAGAACATGGCTACTTGGTTGTCCGTATGGATGAGGACTGTCCTGTAGCTGAGCAGGGTATGGAACACTCTAGAGAGCTAAGAATATTGCTCTGAGTTCCAATAGATTGATATGCAGAGAAGTCTTCTGTGGAGACCAGATGCCCTGGGTGGAGAGATCTTGCAGATGAGCTCCCCAACCCTTTGGAGAAGCATGTGTTGTGAGAGTTGCTTGGGGTAGGGGTTGCTGAAAAGGGGACCCCAGCAACAGGTTTTGAGAGGACTTCCACCACTGGAGAGACCAAAAAAGGCGACTGGAGTTTGCTATTTTGTCTGACAGGCAACCTGATGCCTGAGTCCATTGGGTGGACAAAGTCCATTGAGCTGCCCTCATGTGAAGGCGAGCATATGGAACCACATGCACGGTGGATGCCATGTAGCCTAATAGTTGTAACATCTCTCGAGCAGTTAATTGGGACTTTAATTGAATCTGGGAGGCTAACTGCACCAGACGTAGGCAACGGGCCTGAGGAAGATAGGCCCTTGCAGTTGTGGTATCCAGCAAGGCCCCTATGAACTCCAGGGACTGAGTAGGGGTGAGATTTGATTTTGGGATGTTTATTACTAGTCCCAAATACTGAAGGATACACATTGTGCAGGTTAGACAAGTCTGGGCCTCTGACTGGGATGGGGCTCGAATGGGCCAGTCGTCCAGATATGGGAATACGAATATTCCTATAGTGTGCGGAGAAATGCAGTTACTACTGCCATGCACTTCGTGAACACCCTTGGTGCAGAGGCCAGACCGAAAGGAAGCACCCTGTATTGGTAGTGCTTTCCTTGAAAAAGGAACCGAAGGAACCTTCTGTGTGTTGGATGGATGAGGACATGGGTGTACGCATCCTTGAGATCTAGAGAACAAAGCCAGTCCTGACTCTGAAGGTATGGAAGCAGAGCCCCTAGAGAAATCATTTTGAATTTCTCCTTGAATAGAAACTTGTTCAATTCTCTGAGATCTAATATGGGTCTGTAGCCCCCTGTTTTCTTTGGGATAAGAAAATAAGGGGAGTAGAACCCTGAGCCCTGTTGAAGAAGAGGTACTTCTTCTATTGCCCCTTGGGCAAGAAGGGTAGCAATCTCCTGACCTAGAAGGTTGAGGAGAGATGTTGGAGAATTGAACTGTTTCACCATGTTATGAGGAGGAAGGCTTAAGAAATGAAGCTTGTACCCTTCATGATGGAGAGGGTCCATTGCTCTGCTGTGATTTGCTCCCATCTAGGAGCAAAGTAAGTCAACATTCCTGGCTTTTCCAGAGCTAGAAACCATCTGAGTGGCCTTTGCTTGCTAATCCCTGCCAAACAGGTTTTCACCGGTACAAGGAAGGTTTCCCAACTCATCTTGGACCCAGAGTTCCAAATCAGAGGCTTGTAACCAAGCAATTCTGCATGCACCTATGGCAATAGCCGAGGCTCTGCTTGCATACTCAAAAGAGTCAAAGGCTGCACGGTTGGAGAATTTGGAAACATCTTGGGCATGTTTGAGCCAAGTGAGAAATTCCTGCCTTTTATCTTCTGAAATAAAAGGAGCTAAAGTCTGCAGATGATCTGTGACTTCTTTTAGAAACATCCCCATATAGAGACTATAGGAGTTGATTCTGGCAGCAAGCATATTGGCCTGGAAAATCCTTCGGCCAAAAGCATCTAGAGTCCTACATTCACGTCCTGGAGGATTAGATGAGTGTCTCTTTGCACTCTTTATTCTCTTCATGGCAGACTCAACCACAATATAGTGGTGAGGAAGCTGAGTCTTATGAAAGCCAGGACAGGGAGGGACACGGTACATGGTGTCTAACCTACGAGAATGAGGAGAGGTGGTGAGAGGAGTCTCCCACATGCCCAACATGAGATCATAGAGAATCTCATGAATAGGTAAGGTAGCTGCTTCCTTAGGAGCCTTAGGATATTGCAAAATATCTAATTGCTTGGCTCTAGGCTCTGACTCAGAGGCCACTGTGATGGAGAGGCCCTTAGCCACGTCCCTAATGAAGTCTTGAAAAGACAAGTCCTCTGGAGGAGACATTCTTCGTTTTGGAGAAGCAGACTCCTGAGGAAGAAGTACCGGTGCCTCGACAGAAGCCTCTGACTCAGAGTCTTTGGAGGAATCGAAGTATCGCCTGTCTGGATGCTCCTGTAAAGTCCGATACGCGTACCGAGTGGTATCGACATCGGGAGTAAGTGGTACCGGTTCGGTACTGATGGGCATCATAGGACAGGGTACCGTTGCAGTCGATACCGAAGCCGATGCAATCGGTATCGGTACCGGCACTGGGAACGGTGCCGGCACCGGCAACAGAGATTGTTGCGGTACCGGAGGAGTCGAAGCCTGCATAAACGCCGTAATGGTGCGCTGCATGGACAGAATTTTCTAATCCATCGACGCCACCAAAGTCTGGATGTCGGTACCAGTGGAGGCCACCAGTACCCCAGAACACGGCAACAGGTGATCAGTCGAGGCCGAGCCATCGATGTCAACCTGTGACCCCATAGATAATGCTTTGGAAGCCGGAACTTCCCGCCGGGGTAATTTTGCCGGAGCGTAATCCTCGAGGACAAGCCCGGAGGCATCTCGATGCTTAGAGGGAGATTTGCCCTTCGAGGACCGGCTAGATTTATGTTTGGTTACCTGAGATCCATGGGAGGAAGAAGCAGCCCTGGAAGACGTCGATGCCACCGAGGCTGCATCAGAGGGAAACAGGGTACTGAGCTTGGCTACTCGGTTCTGCCGACCTCCTTTAGACATCATGGTGCAGGACACACAATCCGTGATGGAATGGTGAGGACCCAAACATTTTAGACACCAATCATGGGTGTCGGTGACAGAAATAGTACCGCCACATTTTGTGCACTTTTTGAACCCGGAAGCGGGCTTCTCCATGAGGAGAAAAAATTCAGGCCTAAGGCCCAAACTGAAAATGCACAGTTGAAAGGAAAGAAAAGAAAAAGACCGGCGGTACCGGTCCGACGTTGAAGGCAGACGCGACACAGAAAAATAAAGAAAAAAATAAAGAACTTCTTCTGCGGTGACAGGAACACGACCTGCTGGCTCCGCAGAAAAGAAGAACTGGAGAGAGGCGGTTGGGAAAGGCGGGAAGGCGCTGGGGAGCATTCCCGCACAGGCTCTGTCGGTACCGACGATATCCATATGTGAAGACTCATATCTGCTTCTTCCTGGAGATACGTTGATCGACTGTTTACGTTATCAGAATATAGGAAGACTAGGGGACATGTAATGAAGCTACAGGGTAAACTATTTAAGACTAATAAAAGAAAATATTTTTTCACTCAAAGTGTAATCAAACTCTGGACTTTGTTACCGGAGGATATAGTAAAGGCTGTTAGTGTAGCTGGGTTTAAAAAAGGTTTGGACAAGTTCCTGGAGGAAAGGTCCATAAACCATTATTAAGAAGGGACCCAGGATATCAATGCTTGACCTAGTACAAGCATTGCAGAACCTGTGTCTTTTGGGGAAACTGCTAGGTACGTATGACCTAGATTGGCCACTGTTGGAAACAGGATACTGGGCTTGATGGACCTTGGTCTGACCCAGTATGGCATATCTTATGTTCTTATTTTGTGAAAGGGCAGAAGCTAGGCCGAAGGGGAGCACCCTCTATTGAAAGAGCCTAACCCCCACTACAAACCGCAGATACTAGCTGTGGTTGGGGTGGATGAGGATGTGGGTATAAGCATCCTTGAGGTCTAAGGAGCATAGCAGTCTCCCTGCTGGAGGTATAGCAGCAATGCTCCAAGGGAGAATATCTTGAACTTCTCTCTCACCAGGAATTTGTTGAGGTTGCACAGGTAAAGAATCTGTCCTCTGTCACGAGGAAGTACCTGGAGTAGAACCCCTTGTCTTTGAGGTGGTGAGGCACCGGTTCCACCGCCTTGTCCTCGGGAAGACCTGCCAACTCCTTCAGAAGGTGGTCCCAGACGAGGGGAGACCCGAGAGGCTCTCCTGGGAAATAAAGGGGAGGCGTCTGAGTCAGGTGGAGGAGGTAACCATCCCCGACTACCCTTAGTGCCCAGGAATCAATGGCGATGGTCATCCACCTCTGGACATAAAGGGCCAGAAGTCCCCCTGTGTGTTGCTGATCTCCTTGGGGTAGAGAGGCTAGGCTCAAGGAGTCAAAAGCTCCCTCCTGGCTGGGCTAGAGCCGGTGCCTGGGGTTTTGGCGATTCTGCTTACATGGCCCATGCCAATGTCCCTTGGCCTGCTGACCCTGTTGGGGAGCTGGGGAGGCCTGATAAGGTGTGTAGTTTCTTTAAGCAGCTCCCTTCCTCGGTTAGAAGGGCTTTTACCCGAGCCCTTCCATCAGGAAGGGGCAGCGATCTTTTTAGAGAGCCTAGTCCTCGTCATGAACATTGTCTCCAGCTCGGCAGCCTTATCTATCATGAGTTTTCCAACGAGTTCTCTCCTTGGCAGGGAACATCGACCAATTTGTCCTGAACCCACTGCTCAAGGTCAGACGAATGTAGCCAAGCTTGGCAGCGTGCACCGATGCCAGCTGCTGCTACTTGAGCCGCCGACTCAAATCCGTCATAGGCCGCCTGAGACATGAATTTGAAATATCCACAGACTGCTTTGGCCAGGTTCTTGAAGCACTGCAAAGGTTCCTCAGAGAGACCAGCCGAGAACCCAGTGAGTTTCTTTGCCAGGTCTCAGGTACATGCCCATATACAGCTGCTAGACCTGGATGCAGCCGATGAGCATTCAGCCCTGGTAGCACTTCCTGCCGAGGGCATCCAGGGTGCAGGCTATCCTGCCAGGGGGCACTGGAGAGTGCGTCTGACTTTTCAGCCAATAACAGTCGACTCCAACACCATGGAGTTATGTGGCAGTTGTGACTTCTGGAATCCCGGACTCCGGCAGACTCAATACATCGAGTCGAGCCGTTTGCTCACCACTGGCACAGATGCCAGTGTCTCCCACATTCAGAGCATCAGCAGTTCGAGGATGGGAGGAATGGGCTCTGTGAGCGATTCCCACAGAGGGACCTCGCACTGGAGGATTTCCAATTTATCTGCTCAAGGAAACTCCTCCAACTGTTGGGAATGTCAGGGCCTTGGACATCTCCTTGACAAAATCAAGAATGCCAATACCCTCAGGTGGAGACCGGCATCGAGGCTCTGAGGAAAGGAGTCAGATGAGATGTTGCGGTGGCGACGGGTATCGGAGGACTCATCTCCCACTCAGAGTAATCCGTCGAGGAATCGTAGGAGGGTTGCTCCGCGGGCCTCGGGGCTCCTAAAGTCCTGCCGCCTGTGCCCAGCAGACTTGACAGGGATGACTGCGGTCCCATCGAGTGGGACTCAGATCGCTCCTCAGCTGAGGATCAACTTGGGGCCAAAGGACCTTGAGGATCGGCTTGGTCTCCGGGGACGTCTTGGAAGTCGAGGGCCCGGTGGTAGGGGCAGATGAACCAGTTGTGCCGGACAACAGCACCCGCTGCTGGTCCATTAAGGCAGACAAACTTTGCTCCAGGGCCACCATTCTGAACTCCAGACCAGAAGGCTCCGCAGCCTTCGGCGCAGGCATAGAGGAAATTGGACCCGACACTGGCTCCCCTAAAGGGGAATCCTCGACGAGGATAGTGTCTGGGGACTGAGCTCAATCTGCAGTCAGATCCTTCCAGGGGACCTTCGCAGGCTGCTCCTTCTCAGAGGCCTCAGACGAAAATCTTGGACTTCGGGAACAGGCCCAGGGAGCCCCTGGCTGATTGGAACCATCCAAGGACATCACCTTTGAGGGTTTCTTCTTCTTCCTGGGTTCCAGCGAGAGAGACCTCCTTTCTGAGGACCCACGAGGCTCAGGTTTGGAGGGTTCCGCCCGAGATGTCGGGGCCTCAGACGAGGGCCTGGTCTTTGGAGATACCAGTGACTTATCGTGCTATAGCTGGTGGTTCTTGAGGGCCTTTCTGGAAATCTTCTTGCAGAGACTACAGGCTGCCGAGTCGTTATCTGGCCCCAGGTAGCAGAGACAGCAGTTGTGTGTGTCGGTCAAAGACATTATTTTGGAACACTGATCACACTTCTTAAAACCACTGGTAGCCATGGGGAGAAAAGTAGCCCTGCAAGGTCGAAGACTCTCCAGGATGCCAGTGAAAGAAAAAAGGCGCGAAGATGCCAGGAAAAGAAAGAATGAAAAACACTACAAAAAAGGACCGAACTCTACACCGAGGCAATGAGGTCGGCAGGTGGGAAGAGTACCGGTGCGATACCCAAGGTGAGTATGAAACTCCGAGAAAAAAAAAAAATCAACTTTTTCCGGGGACAAGCCAGACAAACATCTGAAGGGCTCTGCGGAAAAAAGGAGACTGAGCAAGATGGCACCCTTGTGCGGGAAGGGCACCATATAATTGGTGGCATCTCCCAAAGGCTTTCTTTGAAAGCTGGGGTGATGCTTCCGCAAGTGCTCCGTTGGTGCCAATGTCACCCATATGTGAGGACCGACTTCCTGCTTGTTCCCAGAGAAAGGTCAGACTTTTTTTCTGAGTGAAATCATTGCTGACACCACTATCACCAGATATTAGGATGTGAGAACTGGCTGTTTGAACTGTTATGTTTTGACTGGCAGAAAAACAGTATAGCAAAACCTGTTAAATAAATGTTTTAAATGACTAAGAATCAAGGAAAATTAAGTTTTATGATGTGATTTTATTATGGAAATCATCAAGAACCGGTAGAGATCAGCAGAATACCAACACTTGTAAATAAAGGAGAAAGCATAGCTACTCACCTGTAACAGGTGTTATCCAGGGACAGTGGGAATCGGTCATTATATACGGGTTACGTTGGCACCAACTGAGCCCACGCGGAGCAAATACCCAACTTTCAAAGAAAATGTTTGGGAGTTGCCTCCACGCATACGTGGTCTACTTCCCGCCCAAAGGAGCCACCTTGCTCAATCAAATGACATAGCTAAAGACGGTAAAAAGAACAAAACAGTAATAGGAGGACTGCAACTTCGAGGAGGGAGGGTTGTGAGGACTGATTCCTGCTGTCCCCGGAGAACACCTGTTACAGGTGAGTAACTACGTTTTCTCCGGGAACCAGCAGGAATTCAGTCCTCACATATGGGACTCCCCTGCTACAGGCTACCAAGAACCCATAGCCAAAAAAAGGCTTATCGAGAGCCGCGAGCAGCTGCAGTGGAAAACTCTCAACTGACAAGGAACTAGCATTCTGGTAGCCTGAACACAGAAGGGTCAGAGGGCTGAAGTTGCCTAGACCTCAAAATGGTTACGGAGTACAGCCTGGCCGAAGGCACTATCCCATCATGACTCCCTATCCAGGCAGTAATGAGCTACGAAGGTATGAACCGAAGACCAGGTGGCGGCCCGGCAGATGTCTACCAGAGGAACGGAGTGCAGATGAGCCACTGAGGTTGCCATGGCCCTGACCTTGTGGGCTGTGATACGGCCCTCCAATGGGAGCTTTGCTTCCTCATAGGCCTGGGCGATACAGTCCGCCACCCATGTGGACAGCATGCGCTTGGTCACTGCCTGCCCCAGTCTGCTGGGGTCATAGGAAACGAAAAGCTGCGATGCTTTCTGGTGGCCTTGAGTATGTTGAATATAAAAAGATAAAGCCCTCCCTACAGTCTAGAGCAGGGGTCTCCAAACCTGTCCTGGAGGGCCACAGTCCTGCCAGGTTTTCTGGATATCCCTAATGAATATGCATGAGATAAATTGGCATGCACTGCCCCTATTGTATTTGAATTGATCTCATGCATATTCATTAGGGATATCCAGAAAACCTGGCAGGATACCCCTGGGGTCTAGGGTATAGAGGGTATCCTCAGCACGACCAGCGTGCAGTCTGGGAAAAAAGGTAGGGAGGACCACCCTCCTGACTGAGGTGGAACGAGGACACCACCTTTGGGAGAAATTTGGGGTGTGTGCAGGGCACTACCCTATTCTTGTAGAACCTGGTATGAAGCCTCTCCGCCACAAGGGCCTGGAGCTCGCTCACCCTTCAGGCGGAAGTGAGTGCAACGAGGAACACCACCTTCCAGGAGAGATAGCAGAGATGACACTTAGCCATCAGTTCGAAAGGCGGCAAGGTAAGCCGTCCCAACACTACATTGAGATCCCATTTGGGCGCTGGAGGGCAGACCGGGGGCTTAGACAGGAGAAGACCTTTGATGAACCGGGACACTGTCGGGTACGTCGAGAGGGGCTTCCCATATACTGGATGGTGGTTGACCGCAAGGGCACTGAGATGTACTCTGATGGAGTTGGATTTGAACCCCGAGTCAGAGAGGTGGAGAAGGTATTGCAGTACCATAACCACCGGACAAGGAAAGGGGTCAGCCCCCCCCCCCCCCCCCAGAGCGCAAACTTGCACCACTTAAAGGCATAAGCCTGTCTGGTGGATGTTCTGAGCAAAGCGAGCAGAACATCCTCAACTTCCCTCGGAAGTAGAAGCGGAGCTAGTGAGATCCTCTCAGCAGCCACGCCGTCAGCAACAGGGAGCTGGGGTTGGGATGCAGGAGAGATCCCCCCTTCTGGGAGAGGAGCTGCGGGTCTGTCCCCAGGGGGATGGGGGTCTAACGCCAGCTGCAAGAGGAGCAGGAATCACGGTAGCAGAGGCCACCATGGGGCTATCGGAATGACCGAGGCTCTGTCACAAAGAATCTTGAACAGGTTCTTGGCGATCAGAGGTGTTGGGGGAAACGCATACAGAAGACCCTTAGAGGACCCGACCATGAATTTAGAAAGGCATCGGTGGCCACCCTGGCAGAGTGTGGTTGCCAGGAACAGAAACGGGAAAACTAGTGGTTGTCCAGACCGGCAAACAGGTCCAACGTTGTTGTTAAGTGCCATCGAGTCAGTGTCAACTCATGGCGACCCTCTGGATAATTGTTCTAAATTGTGTTCGGTCTTCAGTCAGACGGCTCATTGTTGACAGACTGGTGCCCATAGCTGCTGTTATTGTATTGATCCATCTCATTGCTGGCCTTCTTCTTTTGCGTTGACCTATCTTGCCAAGCATGATGGCTTTCTCTGATCTCCCTCTTCGCATGTGTCCAAAGTATGAAAGTCGAAGTCTTGTCATCTGAGCTTCTAAAGAAAGCTTAGGTTTGATCTCCTCTAGTACTGACTGGTTTATTCTTCGGGCAGTCCATGGTATACACAGTATTCGCCACCAGCACCATAATTCAAAGGCATCAATTTTCTTCCTATCTTTTTCACTGTTCAGCTTTCACATCCATGTTATGTTATTGAAAATACCATGGCTTGAACAAGTCGAATCTTTGTATGGAGACAGACATCTCTGCTATTCAGAATTTTGTCTAGGTCTTTCATAGCCATTCTGCCAAGAGCAATGCGTCGTCGGATTTCTTGACTACCTGTTTCTTCTTTATTGATAGTTGATCCAAGTAGGTTAAAGTTGTTCATCATTGGCTCCCCCCAAATCTGGAAGAGCCTGCCGGCCACCTTCGAGTCCAGCTGCCACTCGTGCGGCTGGAGCAATCTGCTGAGCCTGTCGGCTAGCTAATTGTCCTGGCACGGCAGGTACACTGCCCTGAGACTGTCCTGTCAGACTGCGAATGAGCACAGGTTCATCACAGTCTCCTGACAAAGGACACGGGACCCCATGCTCCGTTGTTTGTTCATGTAGAACATGGCAACCTAGTTGTCCGTCTGGACTAGGACGGATCTGTGATTCAGGGGTCTCCAAAACACCCTTAGGGCAAGGCAGATCGCATGTAGCTCCAACAGATTGATCTGTTGGGCACTCTTGTCAGGGGACCAGACGCCCTGGGTGTGGTACTCCTGGCAGTGGGGCCCCCAGCCCAGGAGGGAGGCGCCTGTAGCAAGGACCTTCTAGTGCTGAGGAGCCTGAAAAGGCATCCTTGCTTGCAAGTGGTGGGGGGACTGGCACCAGTTCAGGGACTGTGCCAGGTACCTGGTGACTGACTCTGTCCTGGAGATGCCCCATTGCCTGGAACCACTGGTCCCTGAAGCACCACTGCACAGTTCGCATGTGGAGGCGGGCATCTGGGGTGACATGGACCGTGGAGGCCATGTGCCCGAGGAGGCGCAACAGGAGTCTCACTGACACTGAGGGACAGTGCTATACATGTCTGGCTGGCGCCGTCAGCCTGCGGACCATGTCTGTAGGACAGGAAGGTCTTGGCTGGAAGGGTGTCGATCCTTGCTCAAATAAATTCCAGCTGAGCCGGACACAGGCTGGACTTGGGGTAATTGATAATGAAGCCCAAGTGCTGGAGGACCTGGACAGTGCATGCCATGGCCTGTTGCAATTCTGGGGCCGTGGTGCCCCTGATGAGTCAGGGGAAGATGAAAATCCCCTGAAGCCTGAGAAAGGCGGCGACTACTGCTAGGCACTTCATGAATACCCTGGGGCCATGGCAAGGCCGAAGGGCAGTACCCTGCATTGAAAGTGATGGTCCCCCACCAAAAAGCATAGGTATTGCCTGTGGTTTGGGTGGATCAGGATGTGTGTATAAGCATCCTTCAGGTCTAAGGAGCATAGCCAGGCTCCCTGGCGAAGGTAAGGCAGCAATGTTTCAAGGGAGAGCATCTTGAACTTCTCTCGCACCAGCAATCTGTTGAGGTTGCGCAGGTCGAGGAAGGGCATTAGGCCCAATGTCCCCTTTGGCACAAGAAAATACCTGGAGTAGAACCCCTTGCCCTTGAGATGATGGGGCACTGGTTCCACAGCTCAGTCCTCGAGAAGACCTGCCAACTCCTTCAACAGAAGGTTCAGTGAAGGGGAGGTCAAAGTGGCTCTCCGGAGAAATAATGCGGAGGTACTTCAGCTAGGCAGAGGAAGTAACCCTCCTTGATCACCTATAATGCCCATGCATTGGTGGCGATAGCTCCCCACCTGTGGGCGTAAAGGGAGAGCCAACTTCCTGTGGGCTGCCCAGCTTGGAAGAGGGGCCATGCTGTAGGAGTCAAAAGCTTCCCCCAGGCTGAACTGGGGCCGAAGCCTGGGGCTTGGGAGCCTTCTGCTTGCACGGATCATACCCTTGCCCCTTAGCCTGTTGCCCCTGGGGAGGCCAGATAAGGGGGTAACTTTGATAAGCAGCGGACTTCCTCGGGTAAAGGACTTTTTCCCTGAGCCTTCTTTCGGGAAGGGGTAGAGATCTTCTTAGAGAGCTAGTCCTCGTCATGAACTTGGTCTCCAGCTCAGCAGCCTTTTCTGTCATGGGTTTGCCGAATAGGTTCTCCCCACGGCATGGGACATTGAACAGCTTGTCTTGTACCCAGCATGCACCAATGCCCACCACAGCTAATCTGGCCGCCGACTCGAACCTGTCGTAGGCCACTCGAGACATAAAATTTATAGCTTTCACCGATGGCTCTGAATAAGCCCTTGAAACGCTGTAATGGCTCCTCGGCGAGACCAGCCGAGAATCTGGCGATCACCTTCGCCAGGTCTCTCAGGTACATGCCGATGTACAGCTGGTAGGCTTGGATCCAGCAATTCAGCATCGCGCCCTGGTAACATTTTCTGCCGAGGGCATCCAAGGTGTGGCCTCCCTGCCGGGTGGTACCAAGGAAAGCGTCTTCTGACATTTTAGTCGACGCATGGCAGATTCCACGACCATGGAATTATGCGGCAGTTGTGACTTTTGAAAACTGGGGCTTTGGCGGACCCAATACATCGAGTTGAGCCGCATGCTATCACCTGTTTCGATGCCGGTGTCTCCCACATGCGGAGCATAAGGTGTTCCAGGATAGGTGGAATGGGCACTGTGAAGGTTTCCCGAGGAGGGGCCTTGCATTGGAGGATCTCGAGTTCATCTGCTCGAGGATCCTCCTCGGACTCCGTTGGGAAAGCCAAGGCTTTGGACATCTAACGAAGTCCCGAAAAGCCATGTCATCCAGAGGAGATCTTCTCCAAGGCTCCGATACTGAGGAATCAGACGGAACATCTTGGTGAAGGTGAGAGTCTGGATTCACCTCGTCTTCAGATTCACAGATGGAGGCCTCCGAGGAAGAAAGGTGGCAGTCCTCTGACATGGAAGGGTCAGGCTGCTCCGGCACTCACTGGCTTGCCAGTGACGATCTCCGTCCCGAAGAACGGGACACCGAGCGGGACCTTGGCCGAGGATCTACTCAGGCCCGTAGGGCTTCGAGGATCAGCTTGGCCTCTGGGGTCAACTTTGTTGTCGAACCTCTGGTGGTCTGGGTAGAGGAACCAGATGTACCAGATACTAGTGCCCTTTGCTGCTTCAGGAAGGCAGTGATCCTGCGTTCCAAGGACACCATCCTGGACATAAGTTCGGGAGGTTCCGCAGCCTCTGGCTCGGGCACCGATGTACACGGGATGCGCTTGCCAGGGTCAATCTGTGGCCGGATCTTTCTGGGAGAGTTTGATCTGATGCTTCTTCCCCAATGCCTCGGGCTGGTGCTCGGGGCTCTGTGACCGGCCTTGCAAGGGACCTGGTCGTTCTGAACCATCCAGACCCACAGCCGTAGAGGATTTTCTCCTTTTTGGTTCCCTTGAGAGGGACCCCCCTCTCTGATGTCTCCCGATGTCGCTCGGGTTCGGAGCGTTCCTCCCGAGGCGTGGAGGTCTGTTGAGACCCTGGGTTTTCGGAGGCATGGGGGAAAAAATGTTCCAAGCTGCTGCTACTGGCAGCTTTTCAAGGCCTTCAAGAGCATAAGTTTGCAAAGGTCACAAACAGCCGGGTCGTGGTCCGGGCCGAGGCACTGGAGGCCGCATTCGTGCGTATCAGTGAGGGACATAATTCTACCACACCTGTCGCACTTTTTGAACCTACTGGTAGACATGGGGGGAAAAAGGATCCCAGCAAGGTTAAAGACCTTTCGGCTGCCAGCGAGGGAAAACAGAGGCGGAAAGCCCAAAAGGAAAAAAGTAAAAGAGAAAAGAAAAAGAGAGCCAACCCGATACCAGGGGTGGATGGGAAGGGTACCGGTGCTAGCCGTAAAGAAAAAACAGCCGCCAAAAAAGTCAATTAGAAAAATCACTTTTTCCGGGATAAAGAACAGACTATGTCTGAAGGGCTCCGTGGAAAAGAGAAGACTGAGCAAGATGGCTCCTTTGGGCGGGATGTGGACCACGCATGCGTGGAGGCAACTCCCAAGTGCTCTCTTTGAAAGCTGGGGATTTGCTCCACACAGGCTGTCGGTGCAGACGTAACCCATATGTGAGGACTGACTTCCTGCTTGTTCCCAGAGAAATGATTGTTAATTCATTTCAAATCTTTAAGTTGACTCTTTCCAGCAAGCGTTACTGAAATTTCATGTGTAAAGTAACATTAAAAGCAGAATTGCAACATCCTTAGAAATCAGTCGTGCATTTGATTCGTTAGACGGCGTGTATGCAATTGCATGTATACTTATGAATTAATCTCATGCAATCTATTTGCACAATTAAAATTGTAGTGCACATACAATGCACACATAAAACAAATAGGTGAAAAAATGCCTTAATATCTGAAAAAATTTATTACCAGCATAAACCAAATTTTTCTTTGGCCACATTTTAGAAATAACCTTCAATCAACTGCTCCAAACAGTTCATGTTAGGTATATGCATGTGATGACATGGCCAGTAGCTGCTACAAGATCATTAGGGTGTGCATTGGAAAACATTTTTGGTTCATTTAAAAAAAACTACTTAAAATTTGATTCTTCACAAAATGTTTTTAAATTTGTGTAACTATGCACATAAATCCTCTGATTTGATGAGATTTAAATGGATTTGGATGTGTACTTTTTACGCACATAAAATTTTCCAAACCATAACTGGAAAGCAAATACATATAATGTTTATATACTGCTCAAATGTGTTGCAGGGCTGTACAGCTAGAAGTAGGGTAGTTCCTGCTATAGACCTTACAATCTAGTAAATAGACAAATATTTGAGAAGAATCAAGGAAAATATTGAACATCTCAAGGTAGGCTAATAGGTGTGGTTTAAATGAAGGCTGGGAGCAATTTATATAAATTCAGTGTAATATTTATGGGGCAATCTATATCAGAAAAATGTGAGGGGGGGGGGGCTCTGTGCCAGAACACCTTTGACTGGAGAAATTAGGTCTTACCTGATAACTGTCTTTCCTTGAGTATCTCCAGTCCAGATGCATGGGTTATGCCCTATGACCAGCAGATAGAGACTAAAAACCACTGATTTGATATCATCATACTATAAGGGCTCCATACCCACTCACACAAGCCAGTGGGTAACAAAGCAGACTCCACAAAAGCGGATACAGCATCTCAAAAAGATTAAACATTATTAAACAAAAGAGATGAGACAATTCACCATAGGGAATCAAAAAACAGAAAATAAAACATATTGCGCAAAAACTATCAAAAATGTGCACAAACTAGAGAACTCGTATTAAAGAATAGGACACAGAATCTAAGCGATACAGGCTCGTCGACAAAACAGAAATCAGGCAGGTTGTGGACTGGACTTGGAAGACTCAAGGCAAGACAATTAGCAGTTAAGACACAATTTTGCTTTCCTTATCCCTCTAATCCAGTCCATATGCATGGGATGTACCAGAGCAATATCAACCTTCGGAGGAACCTGCGAGCCCGGCCTACAATACTCAGACACCGAACTGCACATCCCTACGAGCCTGGATATCAATGCAATGACACAAAAGTATGAAATGATGCTTTAACAAACGTCAACAGGAGGAACCAGGCTACACGCAACCCAAGAGGTTGCCTGAGCCCTAGCAGAGTCCTCAAACCAGCATATAAGCAGAAGCAATCGCTTCCAAAAACCAGCGAGCAATGGAAGCTGCCTCACTCCTCCGTGGACTAGCAAAAAGAACAAAGGGACTATCTGACCTTCAGAAAGACTGGGTACGCTTAAGATAGCAACGAATAACTGCAGATCCAGCAAATGAAGTAGACGAGCATCAGGGTCTTGACCAGAATCATAGAAGACAGGAAGAGAAATGGACTGGTTAAGATGAAACTCAAGAGACCACCTTAGGCAAAAAAAAAAAAGAAGACAGAACACATCTCAAGAGCACTCAATCCCTTGAAATAAGCAAGAATGTGTAGTTACTAACCTGTAACAATTGTTCTCCAGGGATAGAAGGAATCAATCCTCACATATGAGTGACATCAGTGCCAACCAAGCCCAAGCGGTAACCTCTCTCCAGCTTTCAAAGAAAGCTTTTGGGAGATACACCACACATGCATGGTCCACTTCCTGCCTAAGGGTGCCATCTTGACTCAGTATGATGACATAGCTCAAGACTGCAAAAAGGAAAAGCACCTCCATGGGGAGGAGGGAGGGTTGTGAGGACTAGTTTCTGTCCCCAGAGAAAACCTTTTACAGGTGAATAATTACGCATTCTCTGGGAACAAGCAGGACGTCAGTACTCACTTATGGAACTCTCCAGTTACAGGCTACCAAAAAAACCCCTGTAAAAGCCATGGGTGACCAGAAAAGGGCAAACCGTGAGAAGCAGCAACGGAGTTAAGGAACAGCAGACCCACGAGCAGTCCCGAGTGTCAAGCAAGGAACCAGTTCACCTGTAGCCTGAACACACCAAAGGGCCGAAGTTGTCATACACCCCAAATAATGGAGTACTGCTTGGCCAAAGGCACTGTCCAGGTGGGACTCCCTCTCCAGGCAGTAATGAGCTGCAAAGGTATTACTGAGGACCAGGTGGTGGCCTGGCAGATCTCTGCCAAAGGAACTGAGCACAGGTTCACCATACAGGCCGCCATGGCCCGGACACAGCACTCCAGGGAGAGACCGGCATGCTTGTAGGCAAAGACAAAGGTGAAGTCTGCCACCCAAATGGATAGGGTATGATTAGAAACCGGTGTCCCCATCGCTTTAGGTCAAAAGCTGTGAGGAGCGATGGTGGGCCTAGGTATGTTCCAGATAGTAGGCCAGGACTGTTTACAGTTCAGAATGTGGACAGCGGCCTCCGCCCTGTTAATATGAAACCATGGGAAGAAGCTGAGGGGGGGGCCACCTCTTGGTTGAGGTGGAATGGAACCACCACCTTAGGCATAAACTTGGGGTGCATGCGAAGCACGACCCTGTTCTTGTGGACCTTCATATAAGGCGCATGAGCCACCATAGCCTGGAGCTTGCTAACTCTGCGAGCGGAGGTGAGCGCCATGAGGAAGACCACCTTCCAGGAGAGATAGCTGAGGTGGCAAGAGCGGAGAGGCTCAAAAGGTGGTGCTGTAAGCTTTGCGCGAACCATGTTGAGCTCCCACTCCGCCGCCAGGGGGCAGATGGGTGGCCTTGAGAGTAGTAGGCCCCTCAGGAAGTGAGTCACGAGGGGCTGAGCAGAGAGGAGCTTGCCCTCAATAAGATGGTGGAGCGCCAAAAGTGTGCTAAGATGTACTCCAAGCTTGACTTTAGCCCTACCTGGGACAGGTGAAGCAGGTACTGTAGCACCAGCTGGACAAAACAGGAGGTGGTGTTGATCTGCTTCTCTGTGCACCACACAGAGAATTTCTGCCACTTGAAGGCGTAGGCTCGGCAGGTGGAAGTTTTGCGGGAGGCCAGGAGGACCAACTCCACCTCGCTGAAGTGGGCCAAGGCTTGCTGAAAGAGCAGCCAGGCCGTCAGAGTCAGGGACCCCAGACTGAGTTGCAAGAGAAAACAGCCATTCTGTGAGAGCAGGCCCGGGATGAACCACAGAGGAACCGGGGTCGCCTGGGACGGGTAGGAAGGGGAACCAGATATGCTGGGCCCACCGAGCAGCCACCAGTATCAAGGTGGCTCTGTTGAGCTGGACCTTGAACATGGTATTCGCAATCAGCAGCGCGAGCGGAAGGCGCAGAGGAGGCACCCTGTCTACAGAATGAGAAACTCATCAGCCACCACACACGAGGGATGTGGCTACTTGCATCAGAAGTGAGGCCGCTGAGCAATGGCTGGACTGGCTAAGAGGTCCATCTGCAGAAACCCTCAGAGATGGAACAGCCAGCTGGCCACTCGGGCTCCGGAGAAAGACTACCTGCAGGAGCATCCTGCTTTTGCTGGTGAAAGAGCAGAGGCTCACCGCCTCCTGGCACACGAGGGATGATCCCATATCTCCCTGTTTGTTGATATAGAACATCGCCACCTGATTGCTGGTCTGGATTAGTACTGTTTGGTGCTGTAGGTTGTGTGCAAGGATGAGAGGGCTAGCTCTATGTCTCGGAGCCCCAGGAGGTTGATCTGCTGGAGACTCTCTGCCTGTACCCAACTGCCCTGAGTGCGGAGCTTGTCGCAATGGGCTCCCCAGCCCAGTTTGGAGGCATCTGTGGTAAGGATCCTTGGGGGGGGGGGGGGGAGGGTCTGTAAGGACATCCCAACCTTTAGGTGCTGGAGCTGTTGCCACCTGCCAAGGCAGTTGGCCAGAGGATGGGTCATGACCACTATGTCCTGCAGGCACCCTGTTGCTGGAGACCACTGGAAACGGAGGGCCCACTGAGCCAGCCACATATGTAGGTGGGCGTCTGGAGTGACATGCACCATGGATGCCATCAGACCCAGCAGGCAAAGCAGGAGGTGGGCAAACACAGAGGAGTGACCCTGGACATTCCCTGCAAGCGCCGGGAAGGAAGGCACCCCTATGAACTCCAAGTGTTGTGCTGGATGGAGATGGGACTGAATAGTTTATAACAAACGCCAGGTGCTCCAGAATGAGGATGGTACGAGCCATTGCCTGATGAGCTTCAGCAGCAGTGCTTCCCTTTATGAGTCAGTCACCCAGATAGGAGAAGACAAACACCCATCTGAAGATGCAGGATGGCGATGACCACCACCAGGCACTTGGTGGAAACCCTTGGGGCGGAGGCCAGACCAAAGGGTAGCACCTTGTACTTATAGTGGCAGCCTCTTACCATGAAGTGGAGGTACTGCCTGTGAAGGGAATGGATAAGGATGTGTGTATATGCATACTTTAGAACCAAGGAGCATAGATAGTCTCCCTGCCGGAAGTATGACAGCAAGGTTCCAAAGGAGAGCATCTTGAACTTCTCCCTCACCAGGAACCGCTTCAGGTCCCACAGATCTAGAATGAGCCGAAACCCTCCAGTCCTTTTAGGTATCATAAAATAGCAGGAATAGAACCCCTTGCCCCTGAGATGGAGGGGGACGGGTTCCACCATCCTGTCTGCCGATGACTTGCGAGTTCCTGCTGAAACAGGTCCCAGTGGAGTCATAGGGGGGTTTTCCAAAAAGAATGATGGGGGCATCTGTTCAAGATGGTGGAGGCAACCCTCCCTCACCACCTGTAGGGCACATTGATGATAGACCATCGGTCAGAATAAAAAAAAACAGATGCCTCACCATATAATGCAGGGCAGGACCTCCTCCTGGGGGAAGAGAGGCTATGCCCAAGGAATCAAGCACCGCATACAGGATCACCCAGAGGAACAGTCTGGAGCTTGGGGGCCTTAAGATTATGAGGACTGTGCCCTGGTCTCTTGGCCTGCTGGCCCTGTTGGGGAGCTGGGAAGGCACAGTACTGAGAATAGTTTCCATAAGCCTTCCTCTTCTTTGGGTACAGGTTTTTTTTTCTTTTTACCTGAGGCCTTCCTTCAGGAAGGATCAGCGGTCTTTTTGGAGAGCCTGGTCCTGGTCATGAACTCTTCCAGATCAGCAACCTTGTCCATCATGGGCTTGCTGAAGAGGTTGTCTCTCTGGCAAGGGACATCAACCAACTTATGCACCCATTGCTCCAAGTCGGAAGACTGTAGCCAGGCCTGGTGGCAGACACTAATTCCCATTACAGCTACTCTAGCTGCTGACTCAAAGCCATCATAAGCCACCCGAGTCATAGATTTGGAGCACTCTGACCATGGAGGCCAGGGTCTGAAACCACTGAAGATCTTCGTCGGAGAGACCAGCCGAGAACCTGGCAAGTTCGCTCACTATGTCCCGCAAGTACATGTGTACAGCTGGTAGGCCTGGGTCCGGCTGACGAGCATCGAGCCCTGGAAGCACTTCCTGCCCAGGACATCCATGGCACAAGCCTCCTTACCCTAGGGTGTGTTTTCTGGCTCTTGAGCCTATGCATGGCCGACACCACCACCATGGAGTTGTGAGGCAGTTGAGCTTTTTGAAAGCCAGGGCTCCAGCAGACCCGGTATATCGTGTCCAGCTGTCTGCCCACAATCGGAACTGAGGCCAAGGTCTCCTATATATGGAAGACCAGCCATTCCAGGATTGGGGGAAATGGGGTGCCATAAGCGCCTCCTTAGGGGGAGCCTCGTACTGAAGGATCTTGAGGTCCTCCACCCGAGGTCCTCTTTGGACTCAGTGGTGAAAGGTTTTGCCATATCCCGAACAAAGTCCAGAAAGACCACATCCCTGGGTGGGGACAGGCACCGGGCTTCGGGTTGGGAAAGGTCTGAGGGCACCTCCCTGTGGAGTAGCGTACACAGAGACTTATCATCCTTGGTCACTTAGTCAGACCTGGAGTCGGAGGAGATAGTGTAGTTAACTCACTTGTAACAGGTGTTCTCCGGGGACAGAAGGAATCAGTCCTCAAATATGGGTGATGTCGGCACTGATAGAGCCCTCGAGGAAGCATCCCCCAGCTTTCAAAGAAAGTTTTTGGGAGATGCTACCATGCATGCGTGATCCCCTTCCCACCCAAGAGTGCCATCTTGCTCAGTCAGATGACAGCTAAGAGATGGCAAAAAGAAAATATGGTAAAGCAGCAACCCCAAGGGGAGGAGGGAGGGTTGTGAAGACTGATTCCTGCTGTCCCCGGAGATCACTGTTACAGGTGAGCAACTACGCTTTCTCCATGAACAAGTAGGAAGTCAGTCCTCACATACAGGACTCCCCAGCTACAGGCTACCGAAAGCCCATAGCAAAAAACACAGTCGCCAAAACATTGATCCTAAAACACTGGTTTCAACGAAGTTTCCAGCTTCCTATCCTGAGCATCTTTTAAAGCAGCTCCACCTTCTACCAGAAAAGTTGTCTTTTTAGTCACTGCTGACACCAGAACATCTACTTTGGGCAACTTAAGCAGTTCCTTCTCCTCCAGGGGAATGAGATACAACCAAGACACAGCCCTGCCACCACGTAAACTGGCCTCTAGGACCTCCCATTCAACATCAATCATCTCTTTAATGGCTGTAATAAAGGATCCTCCAACTCATCTTCCACCACAGGAGAAGCTAGAGGAATATTTAAAGCCGACAGACTGTGAAATGAGAACAGACTCCTCTCTTCTGAAAACCTGCACAATATTAGGGTCCTCACCTGAAAGAAGCTCTCCAGCTTCCAAAGCTGTGCCATGGGGATCTCCCCACAAATCCAAAGGACCCTCTAATCGATTATTAGAATCACCAAAAGCAACTAAGGCACTGTTCTCCCAAAACTCATCCCGCACCTGCGGACGCCAGATAGGTTCCACCAGGTCCTTAGAAGGAGCCAGAGAAAAATTCTGCGCTTCAGAAATAGCTCCTTAACTACATAACCGAAATAACCACACCATAAACCAACAGTAAGTCAAATACATACAAACATAGAAATATGATGACAGAAAAAGACCACATGGCCTATCTAGTCTGTCCTTCCATATCAACAACTACAACAGACCCCTTTTTATCTTTAGAGATCCTCTGTGTTTGTCCCATGCTTTTTTGAATTCAGTAACTGTCCTCATTTCTACCACCTCCACTGGGAGACTAGTCCATGGATCCTCTACTCTTTCCGTAAAGAAATATTTCCCCATATCACTCCTGAATTTATCTCCCTTCAACCTCATGCCATGTCCACTCATAGCAGAACTTGCTTTCAATTGAAAGAGGCTCTCCCCCTGTACATTTATACCACGGAGGTATTTAAACATCTCAATAATATCACTTCTATCCCGCCTTTCCTCTATCCCGCCTTTCCCCTAAGGTGTACATATTAAGATCCTTAAGTCTGTCCACATATGCTTTATAATGAAGACCACTAATCATTTTAGTAGCCACCCACTGCACCGATTCCATCCTGTTCACATCCTTTTGAAGGAGCGGTCTCCAGAATTGCACAATATACTCCAAATGAGGTCGCACCAAAGACTTAAAGAGAGACCTTATCACCTCCTTTTTTCTGCTAGCCATTCCTCTCCGTATGCACCCAAGCATCCTTCTAGCTTTTGCCATCGCCTTTTCTACCTGTTTAGCTACTTTAAGAACCAGACACAACCACGCCTAGGTCCCGCTCTTCTTTAGTGGACAAAAGTACTTCACACCCTATACTATATTGCTCCCTTGGATTGCTACAGCCCAAATGCATGACCTTACATTTTTTAACATTAAATCCCAGCTGCCAAATTCTAGACCATTCTTCAAGCTTAGCTAGATCCCTCCTCATGTTATCTACACCTTCCTGGGTGTCTACTCTATTGCAGATTTTGGTATCATCCGCAAAGAGGCAAACCTTACCAGACAGCCCTTCGGCTATATCACTAACAAAGATGTTAAAAAGAATCGGACCAAAGACAGATCCCTGGGGCACACCACTGGTAAAGCGTAGTTACTCACCTGTAACAGGTGTTCTCCAGGAGCAGCAGGAATCAGTCCTCACTTATGGGTGACGTCGGCGCCGACGGAGCCCTCGCGGAGCAATTTTCCCCAGCTTTCAAAGAAAGCCTTTGGGAATTGCAGCGCGCATGCGCGGTCCCCTTCCCGCCCAAGGGTGCCATCTTAGCCAGTCAGATGACATAGCTAAAAAAGACAGCATAAAAATTTGCAAAAAACTAAAGCAGATGATTGCAACTCCAAGGGGAGGAGGGAGGGTTGTGAGGACTGATTCCTGCTGCTCCTGGAGAACACCTGTTACAGGTGAGTAACTACGCTTTCTCCAGGACCAAGCAGGAAGTCAGTCCTCACTTATGGGACTCCCAAGCTCAAGGCTACCGGAGACCCTAAGCACAAAAATGAGCTCCCTCTAGCTCAGCAGCACAGAAGGAAAGAATCTTCGCTGAATTATTACCCACCGGTAGCCCACATCCGGGATGGAGGGTAGGAGTTGCTCAGACCTCGAAGAGATTACGGAGGACTGCCTGTCCGAAAGCACTGTCCCTGCGGGACTCCCTCTTGAGACAGTAATGGACCGCAAAAGTCTGGCTCGAAGACCAAGTAGCGGCCCGGCAGATGTCTGCCAGCGGAACAGAGCGGAGGTAAGCCACTGACGTAGCCTTTGCCCAAACGCAGTGAGCCGTGACTCGACCTTCCAAGGAGAGTCCGGCTGCCCCATAAGCCCAAGAGATACAGTCCGCAACCCAGATGGACAGAGTACGCTTGGAGACCGGGAGTCCCAATTTATTGGGATCAAAAGACACAAAAAGCTGAGCAGCTTTACGGTGCTCCCGCGTACGGTCAAGGTAGAAGTTCAGAGCCCTTCTACAGTCCAGGGTATGGAGGACCGTTTCAGCTCGGCTGGAGTGTGGTCTGGGAAAGAAGGTTGGAAGTACCACCTCCTGATTGATGTGAAAGGGGAAGACCACTTTTGGAAGAAATTTTGGGTGAGTCCGTAGGACTACCCTATTTTTGTAGAACAGAGTGTAGGGGGGATCAGACACGAGGGCCTGCAATTCACTTACGCGTCTAGCGGAAGTGAGGGCTATCAAGAACAATGTTTTCCAAGAAAGAAAACGGAGAGAACAGGTAGCCATAGGTTCAAAAGGCGGACAGGTGATCCGCTGTAAAACCACATTCAGATCCCAGTCAGGCGCTGGCGGGCGCAGAGGTGGTTTAAGTAGAAGGAGACCTCGGAGAAACCTTGCTACAAGAGGGTTGCTGGAAAGAGGTCTGCCGTCCACCGGCACATGATGTGCTGAAAGAGCACTGAGGTGAACTTTGACGGAGTTGGACTTAAGTCCCAGATTAGAGAGGTATAGCAAGTACTGCAGGATCACCGACACCGGGCAGGAGAAGGGATCCTGAGACTGTTGGGTACACCAAACGGAAAAGCGACGCCATTTAAGGGCGTAGCATTTGCGGGTAGAAGGTCGCCGAGAAGCTAGGACGACCTCTTCCACCTCTGCCGGCAGGAGAAGGGGAGCAAGGACTACCCTCTCAGCAGCCAGGCCATTAGATTGAGAGACCTGAGGTTGGGGTGTAGCAGAGACCCCTGATCCTGAGTGAGGAGATCCGGTTGAAACCCCAGAGGGAATGGATCCTCCACCGCTAATTGCAGCAGGAGTGGAAACCACGGCTGTCTGGGCCAGCGAGGAGCCACCAGGATCATGAAGGCTTTGTCTCGGAGAACCTTGAAAAGAGTCCGAGAGACTAGCGGGATGGGAGGGAAAGCGTACAGAAGGCTCCCCGACCATGAGAGTAGAAAAGCGTCCGCCGCAACCCGAAGAGGGTGTGGCTGACGAGAGCAGAAGCGAGGAAGTTGCCGGTTGTGAGGACTGGCAAAGAGATCCACCGTGGGGAGGCCCCACTTTAGAAAGAGCTTCTGAACTACCAAGGGATCCAGACGCCACTCGTGTGGCTGGAGGACCCTGCTGAGTTTGTCCGCCAGGCAATTCTCTTGGCCTGGGAGATAAACTGCCTTGAGGAGAACGCCGTGACTGACGGCCCAAGAGCAGAGCTTCTGTGCCTCCCGGCAGAGTAGGAAGGAGCCCGTGCCCCCCTGCTTGTTCACGTAGAACATGGCAACTTGATTGTCCGTCTGGACAAGGACGGACTGGTGAGAAGTCAGGTGGGAGAAGGCCTTGAGAGCCAGGCGGATCGCCCTGAGCTCCAGGAAGTTGATCTGCTGAGCAGACTCCCACGTGGTCCAGAGGCCCTGAGTACGTGCCCCTTGGCAATGTGCTCCCCAGCCCAGGAGGGATGCATCTGTTGTCAGCACCCGGGCCGGCTGAGGTGACTGGAAAGGCATGCCGAATATCAGGTTCGGCTGCTGAAGCCACCACCGGAGAGACGAGATCAGCGGCTCAGAGACGCGCACTAGGTCTGCTAGGCCGCCTGTGGCTTATCGCCACTGCCGGCGGAGACACCATTGAGCAGGCCGCATATTCAGGCGGGCATTGGGGGTCACATGGACGGTGGAAGCCATATGGCCGAGTAGTCTCAGGAAGCGCCTGGCGGAGACCAGGGGCTGGCTGCGAAAACGGTCGGCTAGGTCCATGAGCCGTTGAGCCCTGTCGAGCGGTAGGTACGCTCGTGCCTGAGGAGTGTGCAGCCTTGCGCCGATGAACTTGAGATCCTGTGAGGGGAGCAAAGTGGACTTTGCGAAGTTTATAACAAAGCCCAAGTACTGCAGAAGAGTCACCGTGCGGCGCGTGGCGTTGGTGACCTCCAGAGCGGACGCTGCTCTGATGAGCCAGTCGTCGAGGTACGGAAAGACATAGAGGCCGTGAAGCCGGAGATGGGCCGCCACCACCGCGAGACATTTTGTGAAGACTCGCGGTGCGGAGGACAGGCCAAAGGGTAGTACTCTGTATTGGTAATGATTTCCTGCCACCACAAACCGGAGGTATTGGCGGTGGCTTGGGTGGATGAGGATGTGCGTGTAGGCATCCTTTAGATCCAAGGAGCATAGCCAATCTCCCTGCTGGAGGTAGGGCAGAAGGATTCCAAGGGTAAGCATCTTGAACTTTTCCCGCACGAGAAACTTGTTGAGGTTGCGCAAGTCCAGGATGGGTCTGAGGCCTCCTGTTCTTTTTGGTATTAGAAAATACCTGGAATAAAAGCCTTGACCTTTCAGGTGGTGGGGCACCGGTTCCACCGCCTGATCCCGTAGAAGACCTGCTAACTCCTGAAGGAGTAATTCCCTGTGCAGAGGGGGTCGTGGAGGTTCTCCCGGAAAATAGGAGGGAGGGACCTGGTGGAAGTGGAGAAGATAGCCTTCTCGCACGACTTGAAGCACCCAGGCATCTGAGGTGATGCTGGACCACCTGTGGGCGAAGTGAACCAGCCGGCCTCCGGTGCTGGGAGGAACCAGCGGGGGGGGAGAGGCTATGCTTAAGGAGTCAAAAACCCCCACCCTGCGGAGCAGGGGCTGGTGGTGCAGGCTTGGGGGCTTGCTGCCTACGGGACCCGTTACCCCGTCCCTTGGCCTGCTGGCCCTGTTGGGGAGCTGCAGGGGCCTGATAGTGGGGGTATTGTTTGTAGGCAGCTGCCTTCCTCGGGTAAAAGGACTTCTTTCCCGAGCCCTTCTTTTTCTGGGAAGGGGCGGAGGTCTTCCTAGAAAGCCTAGTCCTGGTGAGAGTCTCTGTCTCAATTTGTGCAGCCTTATCAGCCATGGGTTTGCCAAAGAGGTTTTCGCCTCGGCAAGGGACATCGACCAACTTGTCCTGCACCCAGGGCTCAAGGTCAGACGACTGAAGCCAAGCCTGTCGGCGGGCACCGATGCCGGCTGCGGCCACTCGAGCCGATGCTTCAAAGCCATCATAGGCTGCTCGGGACATGAATTTTGAGCATTCCCGAATGCCCGTGGACAAGGCCAGGAACCTCCGCAAGGGTTCCTCGGACAAACCAGCGGAGAAGCCGGCTAGCTCTTTAGCCAGGTCTCGGAGATACATGCCCATGTACAGCTGGTAGGTCTGGACACGACATGCGAGCATAGAGCCCTGGAAACACTTCTTACCAAGGCCATCCAGGTTACGGGCCTCCCGGAAAAAGACCGGCGTCGAACCGAATGGAAAAAAAAGAGTAATTCTAAAGAAAATCAACTTTTTCGCGGGGACACGACGGGTACGTCTGTAGGGCTCCGCGGAAAAAAGAAGACTGGCTAAGATGGCACCCTTGGGCGGGAAGGGGACCGCGCATGCGCGCTGCAATTCCCAAAGGCTTTCTTTGAAAGCTGGGGAAAATTGCTCCGCGAGGGCTCCGTCGGCGCCGACGTCACCCATAAGTGAGGACTGACTTCCTGCTTGGTCCTGGAGAACATCCTTCTCCTCAGAGTGAGCTCCATTTACTTGTACTCTTTGTCGCCTCCCACCCAACCAATTTCTAACCCAAGCAGTAACTTTAGGGTCCATCCCTAGGGTGCTCAGTTTGTTTATAAGTCGCCTGTGAGGAACAGTGTCAAAGGCTTTACTGAAATCTAAATACACCACATCTAGAGCTCTCCCTCGATCCAACTCCCTGGTCACCCAGTCAAAGAAATCAATCAGATTTGTCTGACAAGACCTGCCTCTGGTGAATCCATGCTGCCTCGGATCCTGTAATACCTCGGCATTACCTTCGACCAGAAACTCAGTTTCCAACATCACATCAAAACCAACACAAGAGCAGCCTACCACAACTCAAACTACTACTCACCGACGACTTTCGAACAGTATGCCAAGTCATAACACCCATAATAGGTTTTTGTAATGCAATTTACCATGGCCTTCCAAAGAAAACAACTCTCCCCCTACAACTGGTACAAAACACTGCTGCAAGAATCATTACTGGAATAAAATACAGCCATATAACCCCTACACTCCACCAACTACACTGGCTCCTTGTCACTCTACGCACTAAATACATCATAATAATAATCTTCAAAGTATTAAACAACCTCTCTCCAGCAACTCTCCAATTATTGATCAGGAAGACACCCCCAACCAGCACAATAAGAGGAGCAGACATCATCCTAGAGACCCCATCAAAGCTCAGAACAGTAAATCAATCCACCTGCAGTACAGCCTTCTCGCTGTACGCACTCCAGCTGTGGAACGATGTCCCCGCCTCAACACGTGCAAAGACCTAGTGGATTTTAGGAAAGTCATAAAAACTAATCTTTTCCTAGAATACTTTGACCCTACCTACCCCAGAAGATCATGATCAATAATGAAGTATACCTCATCACGCTGCAACAATCTGTTTGTATATAGTTAGCAATTGCCAGTAATACCCCAACTAATTCATAAGTTTTATTTCCCAGTTCTATGTAAAGCTGGGTGCTGTAACTGTTCTATGTAAACCGCTTTGAATGTATAAGGCAGTATAGAAGACCTGTTAAATAAATAAATAAAATAAATATGCTTGACGCAACAAAAGCACAAAATCTGGGGAGAAAGGCAGACTGGCAGAGACACCATCTGAACCATCTGACCTCCCTCCAAGCTCTCCCAAAGCCATAGGGACCAAAACATGGCCCCAAAAAGCCACCTGAAGCCAAAGTATTCCCTGACAAGATGGCCAAGGGACCCACTGAAACTGCAGGATCCGGCAACTGAGGTGAAGCGCCAGCTGTTTGCTTCTGACAGCAGCCACAGGAGAATTCAGTATCCGCAGCCCCCCCCCCCCCCCCCCAACGGACATTTTACCAGATTTTGCCACTTTTTCATGGCAAAAACTATCCTAAGACACTAGGAGAGAAGTTTCCGCCGAAAAGTAAAAATCACTGGCAGATCCAACCATGAGAAAAGACATCCTAACTCAAAAAGAAACAAAACTGAAGTGAAAGCAATTAAAAGTAACTAAAATAAGCTCATCTCAAGCTGTAAGAGAAATAAATGCCCAGCAGAGCCAGCTAAACCTTCCCGCTACTCTGCTGGATTCGTCAGCCCTCTCTTCACCAGAAAGCCCCTTCACTCTTTAAAAATTAAAGACAGAGTGGGCAAGAGAATAAAAGTGTCACTCACCAAGAAAATGAACCTCAACCTCAAACAGGGAGAGGAGCCTTGATCCAGAGGGACGGACCAGGACCACCTGGTTATCATCTCAGAAAAAGGGCCAATACCAAAGAACAGTATTGGCTCTATGGTCCAAATCTCTTTTTCTTAACAAAAAACAGCAAGAGCAAAGAAAACCTTAAAATAAAGCCAGTGGAGTTCAGACTGCACAGAAACCCTGTACCATCTGCTGGAGACTGAGAAATACTGGCTTATGTGAGTGGGCATGTAATCCTTATAGTATGACATCATCAAACCTGTTCTCAATTTCCATCTGCTGGTCTGGACTGGACTGACAATAAGGAAGAAAGATCACCAAACTAGATGGCCACTTGAATCATCTACTCTGCAGAAGCCTTCAACATAAAGTGATTTACTCCCCTCTTACCTGATTTAAAATTGTGGGATAGAGGAAACAGATAGTTTTGAACCCCCAATGACAGAATACGGCTTGCAAAAAGAAAAGAAAATGAGTGATCTAAAAGAATTCTCCTACTCCAGGGCAGCAAGGAGAAAATCAATATGGTGGTATGTGAGAAATGCGAAGCAATGAGGAGTGATGCTAAATCTGAGGGAGATGAGCAACTAGAAAAGTCTGCCTCAGATTTCATCAGTTAAAAACTAGAATTGTAGCGGCATGATTAAAAGTAGTTGCACTGGCAGCAGTGGCAGGGGCTGGAAGATGCAGAGACAAGGCTTGATGAGCACAAAGACACCTGATTTTATAAAGAAAAGTAAATACAAGAAGTACCAACAGGAAATTGTCAATAAACTGAAAGATCAGGAAAATCATTTGATGATGTAATTTGAAATTTAGAGGCATCCCTGATTCAAAAGAATCTCCAGACTTTTCAGGTAGTGGAGCAAATAGTCATTTTTAAATCACTTCTCACTATTGGGGAATCCCCCGAGATCCAATGCACTAAACTGGAGTGAGCACAGAGCTTTGCGCCTGGTTAAGTAGAACCTGCCAAAAGTTATCTGCTCTGAAAGAAAAAGTCGCATCTAAAAGGAGGAAGATTAGCGATGTCATCTGGGAATCTCATCATGTAAAAATTTAAGTATTTATTGGCAACTACCCTGAAGAAACAGGTAGATAAGAACATAAGATATGCCATACTGGGTCAGACCAAGGTCCATCAAGCCCAGTATCCTTTTCCAACAGTGGCCAATCTAGGTCATAAGTACCTAGCAGTTTCCCCAAAAGACACAGGTTCCTCAATGCTTGTATTGGGTCAAGCAGTGATATCCCAAGTCCCTTTTAATAATGGTTTATGGATCTTTCCTCTAGGAACTTGTCCAAACCTTTTTTAAACCCAGCTACACTAACAGCTTTTACTACACCCTCCAGTAACAAATTCCAGAGTTTGATTACATGTTGAGTGAAAAAATATTCTATTAGTCTTAAATATTTTCTCTTATTAGTCTTAAGCAATTTACCCTGTAAAGGTGATAAAGGTGAGCCGGTTGTTATAGTGCATCTCGATTTTCAGAAAGCATTTGGCAAAGTCCCTCTTGCGAGGCTCTTGGGGAAATTGCAAAGCCATGGGATAAGAAACAATTGTGGATTAGAAACTGGTTGAAAGATAGAAAACAGGGTGTAGGGCTAAATGGGCAATTTTCTCAATGTAGAAAGGTGAATAGTGGAGTGCCCAAGGATCTGTGCTGGGCCCACTGCTTTTTAACATATCTAAAAAATGACTTGCAAATAAGAACAAGCAGCGAGGTGATCAAATTTCCAATGACACAAAATTATTCAAAATTGTTAACACAAGAGGATTGTAAAAAATTCAAGAGTACCTTAATACACTGGGAGGCTGGGTGTCCAAATGGTAAATGACATTTAATTTGGACAAGTGAAAATTTACGCACTTAGGGAAGAACCACCTAAACTACAGTTACAGAACGCAAGGATCCACATTAGGAACCACCACCCAGGAAAAGGATTTAGGTCTCATCATGGATAATACATTGAAACTCTCTGCCCAGTTTGCAGTGGCAGCCAAGAAAGCAAATAAAATGCTAGGAATCAAAGAAAGGTATGGAGAATAAAACAAAGGATACTATAATGCCTCTGTATAGCTCCATGGTGCGACAACAACTTCAATAGTGTGGGCAGTTCTGTTCACCATATTTAAAAAGAATACAGCAGAATTAGAGAAGGTACAGATACACTAGAGGTCTATAAAATAACAGAAGAACGGGTAGATTAGAACGGTTGCAATCTCCTTTAAAAAGTAGAAAGACTAGGGGACACAAAATGAAGCTATAATGTAGCACATTTAAGACTAATTGGAGAAAGCATAGTTACTCACCTGTAACAGGTGATCTCCGGGAACAGCAGGAATTTAGTCCTCACATAAGGGTATTGTCGGTACAGACGGAGCCTGCGCGGGAAAGTTCCCCAGCGTCCAATTAGAATGCTTTAGGGAGCATCCCACAGCGCCTGTGTGCTGCCTTCCCGCCTTTCCCAACTGCCTCTCTCCAGTTGAGTTTTTGAGATGAGACAAAGAGAGAGAGCGAGGAAAAGGAAGAGAGATAGATACAACTCCTAGAGGAGATGGGTGGGTTGTGAGGACTAAACTCCTGCTGTTCCCGGAGATCACCAGTTACAGGTAAGTAACTATGCTATCTCCAGGAACAAGCAGGAATGTAGTCATCACATATGGGGACTCCCTAGCTTTAGGTGCCAGGGAGAACCCCCAGAAGTTGTGTGTCCCTGAAAAGGGCTCCCCCCATGGATCTCTGGCATCCTACCAGTTGATTAGGTATGGAACAGGTGTTTGAGAACAGCCTGACCAAACAAGGCATCCCGACGGGAGTCCTTGTCCAAGCAGTAATGGGCTGTGAAGGTATGAACCGAGGCCCAAGAGGCTGCTCGATAGATGTCGTCAATAGACAGAGTTCAGATGAGCCATTGAAGCTGCCATGGCTCTCACATTGTGAGCTGTGACATGGCCCTCCAGAGAAAGGTTCTAACTCTGATAGGCGAAAGAAATACACTAAGCAATCCAGTTAGATAGTGTTCTCTTGGAGACTGGAAGTCCCAAATGAGAAGGATCACAAGCAACAAAGAGTTGAGAGGACTTTCTATATTGCTGTGTTCTTTGCAAGTAAAAAGCTAGAGCTTTTTTACAGTCCAAGGTATGAAGATTCCTTTCTGCATTTGATGCATGAAGTCCTGGAAAAAAGACAAGTAGGTAGACCTCTTGGTTGAGATGAAAAGGCGAGACCACCTTAGGCATAAAGTGTGGATGAGTCCTAAGGACTACCTAGTCATGATGGAACCTTGTATAAGGTGGATTAGCTACTAGCGCTTGCAATTCACTAATGCGAAGTGCTGATGTGATTGCAATGAGAAAGATAAACTTCCAAGAAAGAAATTTCAAGGAGGTGGTAGCTAAAGGTTCGAAAGGTGGCTTCATGAGCTGCCCAAGAACCAGGTTGAAGTCCCATGCCACCGAAGGTGGTCTAATGGGAGGCTTAGTTAGGAGGAGGCCTCTCAAATCTTGCTTTAAGAGGATGAGAGGAAATAGGTTGTCCATTTAGAGGTTTAAGAGAAGCTGCAATAGCACTCAAATGGAATCTTACTGAATTTGTCTTAAAGCCTGCATTAGACAAATGGAGGAGATACTCCAGCAAAGCTTGCAGAGGTATCGCAAGGGGGTTAAGACCCTTTTCCGAACACCAAATAGTAAACCTTTTCCACTTGAAAGCATAAGAATGTCTAGTGGAAGATTTTCTGGAAGCATAAAGAACATCTTTCACTTGCTTACAAAGATGAAGATCTTGGAGATCTAGGCCTTCAGCAACCAAGCCCTGAGATGCAGAGACAGGCGATCTGGAGCAGACCAGGGAGGGAGCTTGAGAGAGATGTAGAACCAGAGGGTACCACACTTGCTGTGGCCAATGTGGTGCTATGAGAATCATGTGGCCTCTGTCTCTCTGAAGCTTGAACAGGGTTTTGGGAATTAGGGGAATGGGTGGAAAGGCATACAGGAAGTCTTGACCCCAGTAAAGGAGGAAAGCATCCCTGGCCTGAGCCCCCTGAGCCGGAATTCTGGAACAGAACCGGGGAAGTTTGGCATTCCACGGACTTGCAAAGAGGTCTATGTCCGGGGTTCCCCAAATTTGAAATATCCTGGTCTGCATGCAGAGACCACTCGTGTGGAAGCAGAACTTGACTGAGTCTGTCCGCCCAAGAGTTTTGAATGCCTGGAAGATATACTGCCAGCAGATGAATCTGATGCTCTCTGGCGAGGGCCCATAGTCGCAAACCTTTGTTGCAAAGCGACAGAGAGCCCGTTCCCCCCTACTTGTTCAAATAGAACATGGCTACTTGATTGTCCATATGAATGAGGACTGTCTTGTAGCTCAGAAGGGAGTGGAACACTCGCAGAGCCAGGAAAATTGCTCTGAGTTCCAAGAGATGCAGACAACTCTTGAGGAAACCAGGTGCCTGGGGGGAGAAGTCTTGCAGATGAGCTCCCCAACCCTTTGGAGAAGCATCTGTTGTGAGAGTTGCTTGGGGTAAGGGTTGTTGAAAGGGGGACCACAGCAACAGGTTTTGAGTGGACCTCCACCATTGGAGAGACAAAATGAGGCGACTTGTGTTTGCTAATTTGTCTGACAGGCACCCTGATGCCTGGATCCATTGGGTGGATAAAGTCCACTGAGCTGCCCTCATGTGGAGGCGAGCATATGGAACCACATGCACAGTGGATGCCATGTGGCCTAGCAATTGCAACATTTCTCGAGCAGTTAGATGAGGCTTTAGCACTGCTTGAGAAGCTAACTGCACCAAGCGAAGGCAACGGGCCTGGGGAAGATAGGCCCTTGCCCTTGTGGTATTCAGGAGAGCTCCTATGAACTCTAAAGACTAAGTGGGATTCAGACTGGATTTTGGGATGTTTATTACCAGCCCTAAATACTGAAGGATACGCATTGTGCTGGATAGAGAAGTCTTGGCCTCTGACTGTGTTGGAGCTCGAATGAGCCAGTCGTCCAAGGGAAGACGAATATTCCTAGAGTGCAGAGAAATGCTGCTACCACAGCCATGCATTTCGTGAACACCCTTGGTGCTGAGGCCAGACCAAAAGGAAGCACCCTGTATTGGTAGTGCTTTCCTTGAAAAAGGAACCGAAGGAACCTACTGTGGGTTGGATGGACACTGGTGTACACATCCTTGAGATCTAGAGAACAAAGCCAATCCTGACTCTGAAGGTATGGTAGCAGAGTTCCGAGAGAAATCATCTTGAATTTCTCCGACAAGGAATCTGTTCAATTCTCTGAGATAGGCCTGTATCCCCCTGTTTTCTTTGGAATAAGAAAATAAGGTGAATAGAACCCTGTACCGTGTTGATGAAGAGGTACTTCTTCTATTGCCACTTGGGCAAGAAGGATGGCAACCTCCTGACCTAACAGGTTGATGAGAGAGGTCGGAGAATTGAACTGCTTCACTATTGTGTGAGGGGGCATGCTTGAAAAATGAAGTTTGTACCCCTCCTTTATGATGGAGTGTCCAATGCTCTGCTGTTATTTGCCCCCATCTGGGGGCAAAATGACATAACCTTCCTGGAATGGTGGAAGGTTCTGGTCCCTCCAGAACCAGAAAGGCTAAGTTCTCTAGCTGAAAGTCAAAGGCCCTGAGGAGGCTGAGGCTGAGGCTGCTGGGCCGGTGGATGCCTAGCAGCCTTTGCTTTCTTCTGTTTGGGTGGTTGCTGACGTTTGCTTGAAAACTGACCTGCAGAAGATGCCTGCTGAGCATAAGCAGGATAAAATCTTTTCTTTTTAGCAAAAGATGTTTTCTTGAGCAATTTCTTTCTAACAGGATCAGCAGTGGACTTGGATAGTCTATCCAAGGTGGAATTTTCAGCATCCATTTCATTGGCTTTTTCCTGCCAATCTTTACCAAACAGGTTCTCACCAGTACAAGGGATATTTCCCAATTTATCTTGTACCCAGAGCTCTAAATCAGATGCTTGGAGCCAAGCAATTCTACGTGCACCTATGGCAATAGCCGAGGTTCTGCTTATACACTCGAAGCAGTCAAAGGCTGCACGGTTAGAGAACTTAGAAACATCTTGGGCATGTTTGACCCAAGTGAGAAAATCCCGTCTTTTATCCTCAGAAATGAAAGGACTTAGTCTGTAAATTATCTATGACCTCCTTTAGGAACATTCCCATATAGAGACTATAGGAACTGATTCTTGCAAGCAAGCATGGAAGCTTGGAAGACTCGACGTCCAAAAGCATCCAGGGTTCTGTACTGACGTCCTGGAGGATTAGAGACATGTCTTTTTGCACTTCTGATCCTTCTCATAGCTGACTCCATCACAATGGAGTGGTGAGGAAGCTGAGTCTTATGGAACCCAGGACAAGGAGGGACTCGATACATAGTATCTAATCTACGAGAATGAGGAGAGGTGGTAAGAGGTGTTTCCCACATCCTCAACATGAGATCATATAGAATCTCATGAATGGGTAAGGTAGCTGCCTCCATAGGAGTTTTGGGATATTGTAAAATTTCCAACTCCTTGGCCCTTGGCTCTGTTTTAGGGGCCACAGAAATGGACAGGCCCCGAGCCACCTCCCTGATGAAGTATTGGAAGGACATGTCCTCTGGAGGAGACATCCTGCGTTTAGGGGAGGACCACTCCTCTGGAAGAAGCATCGCCGCACAGACAGAACTTTCAGAATCTTCAGATTCTTCTGAAGACTCGAAGTATCATCTGTCCGGATGCTTCTGCAGAGCCCGATACCCGAACCGACCAAGGTCGGTACCAGGAATAACCGGTACCGGAGGGCAACGGAGGACAGGGTACCGGCATAGCAGACACCGATGCTATCGGTACCGGTACCGATGCCGGTGCCAGTGGAGTTGTCTGTCACGGTACCAAGGGCGTCGATGCCGCAAGGAATGCCGCCAGACTGCATTCCATGGTCAGAATTCTCTAGTTCATGGATGCCGGCAATGCCTGGATGTCGGTACCAGTGGAGACAACCGGTACCCCAGAGCATGGCACCAGGAGATCTGTCGAGGCCGAGCCATCTAGAACATCCTGGAACCCCGATAATGCTTTGGAAGCCGAAGCCTCCCGCTGGGGTAATTTTGCCGGTGCAGAATCCTCGAGGGCAACGCCAAAGGCATCTCGATGCTTAGAAGGAGATCTATCCTTCAAGGACCGGCTGGATTTATGTTTAGTTACCTGAGATCCATGTGAGGAAGAAGCAGCCCTGGAAGACGTCGATGCCACCGAAGCCGCATCAGAGGGAAATAGGGTACTGAGCTTGGCAGCTCGGTTCTGCCGACCTCTTTTAGACATCTTAGCACAGGACACACAATTCGTGATGGAGTGGTCAGGACCTAAACATTATAGACACCATTCATGGGTGTCGGTGACGGAGATGGTACCGCCACACTTGGTGCACTTTTTAAACCCTGAAGCAGGTTTTTCCATGTTGAGGAAAAGGTTTTTTCGTTCTTTTTGTGGTCGCGTCTGCCTTCTTAGACGCTCTACTGGTACCGCCGGTCTGTCTTTCTTATTTCTGTAATATAGATAGATATATTTTTTTGTTTTTTACAGAAATAATAAAGACAGACCGGCGGTACCGGTAGAGCGTCAAAGAAGGCAGACGCGACCACAAAAAGAAAGAAATAAAAAAGAAATTCTTCTGCGGTGACAGGAAACATGACCTGCTGGCTCCGAGGAAGAACTGGAGAGAGGCAGTTGGGAAAGGCGGGAAGGCAGCACGCAGGCGCTGTGGAATGCTCCCAAAAGCATTCTGATTGGACGCTGGGAAGCGTTCCCGCACGGGCTCCGTCGGTACCAACGATACTCATATGTGATGACTACATTCCGGCTTGTTCCTGGAGATCAGGCTCTATGGCAGCATGTAGAGCAAAGGAAAATCTTGAAGGACTACAAAAAGGGACTGCCATTCTGGAGAGAGACCTGCAAATGTAACTAATTACTTCTGGGACTTTTTCTAAATCTTGGGGGAAAAGGAATTCTTTAGAATTAATCTGTGTAAATTAGAATTCAGTGTACTTGCTAAATCAGTCAGGGCCTAGTATCAGCAAAGAGTTTGTAGTTAAATTAAAAACTCAACAGGTAGTTTTCAGTTTAAGTTTAAAACACAGCAGAGAGCTTTCAGTATAAATTCAGAACTCAGCAAAGGGCTTTCTGGTTAAATTTAAAACCCAGCAGAGAGTTGCTAGTTTAAATTTAATACTCAGTTAAACCCTAGTATCAGAAAAGAGCTTGAATTTAAATAAAAATCAGAGTATAATGTAGCATAAAAGAAAAAAGGTCAGTATTCTTTGAGCAATAAATTGTTTCTAGAGACCTTTACACAAAGAGGCTTTCTAAATAGGGGGCAAGAGACCTGTGAAATTTCTTTAAATAGATGTTAAAGTCAAGTGACAAATCAAAGGGGCATTTTGAAAGACTCCCAAAGCAAGGGCTGTGTGAATCACCCAGGAAACTGGTCACAGATTACCTCAGAAGCACAGGATAGGGCAACCCTCCTCGACTCCCACCCACCTCTGGGGTAATAGCTTTATAGGTGCTTAAACCTCTTAAAGAGAAGGAAGTGCCATATTCACTATCAGGTGCAGTTTTTATCCTCATTCCCAGGCATACATTAAGGACCTGAGATTAATTAAGCTTGAGGTGAAGTCCATTAAACGTATTAGGTATAGTTTTATCAGTATAAGGATCCCCAGCAAACCTAACAAAAACTTAAATACCTAAGCACAACCTTAAGATGCAGACAGCAGCCCAGCAGCGAGATGGGGGCTTTCCAGTCTTTTGTATTGAATGTTACATGTATGATTTTTTCCCAGTTGGTCTTACATGTGCACTAGGTGCAAGGAACTCTTTGCTCTCAGGGAACGAGTCCGATCTCGAAGCTAGAGTAGCAGACTTGGAGGACATAAGGAAGACAGATAGGTACATAGATGAGACCTACAAGGATGTAGTTCTGAAGTCCCACCTCCAGTCTGGCAGCATCCCTTTTTGCTCTCCTGTCACATGACTGCTCTCCTCCATGGAGAGCTTCTTGGAGCAGCTGGTTCATGAACCGACCAGAGGGGAAGCCATATTAGACCTAATCATTAGTGGAACAACAGATGTAGTGCAAGAGATAAGATTGTTGGGGCCACTTGGCAATAGTGATCATAGCATGATCGCCTTTGATTTAATTAGTGGAGGAGGGATAGTAAGGATATCCAGAGTACTACCTTTTAACTTTCGAAAGGGAGACTATGATAAAATGAGGAAAACAGTTAAGAAAAAACTAAAAGGAGCAGTTGCAAAGGTCAAAGACGTACATCAGGCTTGGCTGTTGAAAAATACTATCTTGGAAGCCCAGACCAGCTGTATTCCACGCTTTAAGAAAAGTGGAAGGAAGTCCAAAAAACTGCCAGCATGATTTAAAGGTGAGGTCAGAGAGGCTGTTGCCAAAAAAGCATCTTTCAGGAAATGGAAAAAAGAGCCAAATGACGAAACCTGGAAACAGCACAAGCACTGGCAAGTCAAATGCAAGGCATTGATAAGGCAGGCAAAGGGAGAATTTGAGAATAAGCTTGCTGCGGAAGCAAAAACGCGAAGTAAAGACCTTTTCAAGTACATTCGTAGCAAAAAACCTGTGAGAGAGTCAGTTGGTCCATTAGATGATAAAGGGGTTAAAGGAGCACTAAGAGGCGACAAGGCGATAGCAGAGAGACTGAATGAATTCTTTGCTTCAGTCTTTACTGATGAAGATGTAGGGATGTTACCCATGACTGAAGTGATATTTAAAGGTGCGGAAGAATTGAAGGAAATATCGATACATCGGAAAGATGTATTACAACTATTAGATAAACTGAAGAGTAGCAAATCACCTGGGCCGGATGGTATACATCCAAGGGTGTTGAAAGAACTGAAATATGAGATTGCAGACCTGCTATTAGTAATCTGTGAACTATCATTAAAATCATCTCTAATACCTGAAGATTGGAAGATCGCCAATATAACACCAATTTTTAAATAGGGTTCCAGGGGTGATCCGGAAACTACAGACCGGTGAGCCTGACGTCAGTACCGGGAAAATGGTAGAAACCATCATAAAGAATAAAATTACTCAGCATGTAGATAGTAGATAGTGGAGGAGTAGCCTAGTGGTTGGGGCAAGGTACTTCAGGCCGGAAGGTCGGAGGTTCAAATCCCACTAGAGGACAGCAACCTTGGGCCGGAAGGACTGGGGTTTCTAGTCCCACAGATGCTCCTTGTGGTCTTGGGCAAGCCACTTAACCCTCCATAGCCCATGTTCCCTGTAAATATTAGTGTATGTGTCTCATATCCCCGCGTGTTAAATGTATCCCCCAATTGTGTTGTGACCGCTTTGATTGAAGGATAAGGCGGTATACAAAAACTATCTAAATAAATAAATAAAAATAAATAAATAAATAAAATGACATAATGGGAGACAGCCAACATGGCTTTAGACAAGGAAGATCTTGCCTTACTAATCTGTTATGGTTTTTTTTGAAGGAGTGAATAATCAGGTGGACAAAGGTGAGTCGGTTGATATTGTGTATCTGGACTTTCAGAAAGCCTTTGACAAGGTCCCTCATCAGAGAGTTTTGGCAAAACTAAAGAGTCATGGGATAGGAGGCAGTGTACTGTTGTGGATCAGGAACTGATCAGAAAGCAGAGGGTAGGGCTAAATGGCCAATTTTCCCAATGGAGAAAGGTGAATAGTGGTGTACCCCAGGGATCTGTGCTGGGTCCGCTGCTTTTTGACATATTCATAAATGACCTGGAAAGTGGAATAACGAGTGAGGTTATCAAATTTGCAGATGACACAAAACTATTTAAAGTTTTTAAAACCCAGGAGGATTGTGGAAAATTGCAAGAGGATCTTGATAAATTGGAAGACTGGGCATCAAAATGGCAGATGAAATTTAATGTGGACAAGTGCAAGGTTATGCACCTAGGGAAGAACAACCCAAACTATGGTTACACGATGCAAGGTTCCACATTAGGAACCACCACCCAGGAAAAAGATTTAGGCGTCATTGTGGATACCATGTTAAAACCCTCGGCCCAGTGTGCAGCGGCGGCCAAGAGAGCAAATAGAATGCTAGGTATGATAAGGAAAGGAATGGAAAATAAAACAAGATATTATAATGCCTCTATATCGTTCCATGGTGAGACCGCACCTTGAATATTCTGTGCAATTCTGGTCGCTGTATCTTAAAAAGGATATAGCGATATTAGAAAAGGTTCAGAGAAGAGCCACCAAAATGGTAAAGGGGATGGAAGGATACTCCTATGAAGAAAGGCTAAAAAGGTTAGGGCTCTTTAACCTGGAAAAGACGGCTGAGGGGAGATATGATAGAAGTCTATAAATTAATGAACGGAGTGGAACGGGTAAACGTAGATCGATTGTTTACCTTATCAGAATATAGAAAGACTAGGGGACATGCAATGAAGCTACAGCGTAAACTATTTAAGACTAATAAAAGAAAATATTTTTTCACTCAACGTGTAATCAAACTCTGGAATTTGTTACCGGAGGATGTAGTAAAGGCTGTTAGTGTAGCTGGGTTTAAAAAAGGTTTGGACAAGTTCCTGGAGGAAAGGTTTATGTTTATTACATTTGATATACCGCTCAGGCCAAAGCATTAGAGCGGTTTACAATACTACATAAATGATACTGAAAATATGAAAAGAACGCCATTAACAAGATAGGACAGAGTAATAGATAGTGACAGTCAAAGAAATTGAAGAGACAAGAGGAAAGGTTCATTATAACACCAGAGAGGCAGAATATCATACCACCACAGCTCAGTCCTTCCAAACAGACTTGACCATAATCGCTACTCATCACAAATTCAAGCCAGGCAGAAATACGCCGCAGAAATGGCTCCTTATAAACCTCTGCTGCCTGGATATACTTGACAGAAGCAGATGAGGCAGAGCTCTCACTCACAGCCTACGACGCTGGCATCATTCCTCCACTGTCCCGCTCGTCGTGGCATGCAAACCAAATACAGCAGATAACCCGGTCCCGCACAGTCCAACACCTAAGGGCCACGCCAAAGGGCCCTCTTGCGAGGCCCTCAGGCGTGGGCCTGCAAAGCGCAGGCGCGCTGGTGGAATGGCAGTTTAAAAGCCAATGGAGTGGGCAGGCTCTGTGGAGGGAGGTGGAGCTCCCGCTCTCACCTCTGATGCTGGCTGCTGCTCTCCCCTCACAGAACACGCTGGTGGAAGGTCCATAAACCATTATTAAGAAGGGACCCAGAATATCAATCCTTGAACCAATACAAGCATTGTGGAACCTGTGTCCCTTGGGGAAACTGCTAGGTACATATGACCTAGATTGGCCACTGTTGGAAACAGAATACTGGGCTTGATGGACCTTGGTCTGACCTAGTATGGCATATCTTATGTTCTTATGGCATCACCCTGATATGGCAGGAAGTGATCCTGTAGCTAGGGACCTCTCCTCCAGATGATGTAAAAACCTCTCACACCGAGGTAGTTTCTCCAGGGCCATGTGCTCACAAGGGAAGGGTTAGAACAGTTGTTTTAATTCGTGATTCGATCATTAGGCATGTAGATGGCTGGGTGGCTGGTGGACCCGAAGATCGCCTGGTAATATGCCTGCCTGGTACAAAGGTAAGAGACATCATGCACCACCTAGACAAGGTGTTAGAAAGTACTGAGGAGGAGTCTGTTGTCTTGGTACATGTCAGTACCAATGACATATTAAAGTGTGGTAGAAAGCTCTGGAGACCAAATTTAGGCTTTTAGATAGGAAGTTGAAATCCATAACTTCCAGGGTAGGAGTCTTCAAAATGCTTCCCGTTCCACGCACAGGACCCAAAAGGCAGGCAGAGCTCCAGAGTCTCAATGCGTGGATGAGACGATGATGCAAGGATGGGGGTTTTGGATTTGTTACGAACTAGGGAACATTTTGGGGAAAGGAGGGGCTTTTCCAAAGGGATGGGCTTCACCTTAACCGGGATGGAACCAGGCTGCTGGCATTAACCTTTAAAAAGGAGATAGAGCAGCTTTTAAATTAGATAACAGGGGAAAGCCGACAGTTGCCCAAGAGCGCATGGTTCGGAACAATGTATCCTTGAAGGATACTACCAAAAGACTGAAGTTACGGCATATTGACAAAGAGGTTCCAATAAAAATAAAAGTAACCCAAATGCTCTTAAGTATGGAGCAGACAACTTTCCACATTACCCCTCTCTACAAATAATCGGATTAATATGAATAAAATTCAGCCTCTAAAGAGTAGTTACTCACCTGTAACAGGTGTTCTCCAGGAGCAGCAGGAATCAGTCCTCACATATGGGTGACGTCGGCGCCGACGGAACCCTCGTGCAGAGAATTTCCCCAGCTTTCAAAGAAAGCCTTTGGGAATTGCAGCGCGCATGCGCGGTCCCCTTCCCGCCCAAGGGTGCCATCTTGCTCAGTCTGATGACATAGCTAAAAGACAGCAAAAAATTAGCAAAAACAAATCATAAGACTTCAACTCCAAGGGGAGGAGGGAGGGTTGTGAGGAATGATTCCTGCTGCTCCTGGAGAACACCTGTTACAGGTGAGTAACTACTCTTTCTGCAGGACCAAGCAGGAAGTCAGTCCTCACATATGGGACTCCCCAGCTTAAGGCTACCGGAGACCTCAAAGCGGAAAAAATGAGCTCCCTCTAGCTCGTCAGCACGCAAGGAAGGAATCTTCTCTGAGAACGCCCCCGACCGGTAGCCCAACACCAGGGCCGGAGGGTAGGAGTTGCCTAAACCCCAAAGAGATTATGGAGTACTGCCTGTCCGAAAGCACTGTCCCTGCGGGACTCCCTCTCAAGGCAGTAATGGGCCGCAAAAGTCTGGCTTGAAGACCAAGTAGCGGCCCGGCAGATGTCTGCCAACGGAACAGAGCGGAGATGAGCCACTGACGCAGCCTTCGCCCTGACACGATGAGCTGTGACTCGACCCTCCAACAAGAGGCTGGCTGCCCCATAAGCCCAGGCGATACAATCAGCGACCCACATGGACAAAGTATGCTTGGAGACAGGTAACCCCAACTTATTGGGGTCAAAAGAAACGAAGAGCTGAACAGCCCTCTGATGCTCCCGCGTACGGTCAAGGTAGAAGGACAACGCCCTCCTACAGTCCAGGGTATGCAAAACCATCTCAGCCCGGTTGGCATGCGGCCTGGGAAAGAAGGTCGGAAGAACCACCTCCTGATTGAGGTGAAAAGGGGAGACAACCTTAGGAAGAAACTTAGGGTGAGTCCGTAAGACTACCCTATTCCTGTAGAACCTAGTGTAAGGAGGATCAGACACAAGTGCCTGAAGTTCACTCACTCGCCTAGCAGAGGTAAGAGCTACCAGAAACAAGGTTTTCCAGGAAAGAAAACGGAGAGGGCAGGTAGCCATGGGTTCAAATGGCGGACAAGTAATCTGCTGTAAGACCACATTCAGATCCCACTCAGGGGCTGGTGGACGTAAAGGAGGCTTGAGCAGGAGGAGGCCTCTGAGAAAATGAGCCAACAAAGGATGGTTAGAAAGAGGCCTCCCGTCCACTGGCGAGTGGTGCGCTGAGAGAGCACTAAGGTGAACTCTGACAGAGTTATACATAAGGCCCAGATTGGAGAGGTAAAGCAAATATTGCAACACTACCGCTACCAAGCACGAGAAGGGATTCTCGCTGTGCTGAGCACACCAGGCGGAGAATCTACGCCACTTAAGAGCGTAGGATTTCCTGGTGGATTGTCGCCTAGAGGCCAAGACCACATCTTCCACCTCTCGAGGCAGTAGTAGGGGAGCCAGGACTACCCTTTCAGCAGCCAGGCTATCAGATAAAGGGACTGGAGGTTGGGTTGCAAGAGAGTCCCCTGATCCTGAGACAGGAGATCGTGTTGAAACCCCAGAAGAAGAGGGGTGTCCCACCGCTAGCTGCAGCAGAAGCGGGAACCACGGTTGCCTCGGTCACCTGGGGGCTATCAGGATCAATGAAGCCCCGTCCTTGAGGACTTTGAACAGCGTTCTGGACACTAGTGGCGTGGGAGCATACAGTAGGCCTGTGGACCACGAGAGGCCCCAACTGAGAAAGACCTGCTGAACCACCAACAGGTTCAACCTCCATTCGTGTGGTTGCAGGATCCTGCTCGGTCTATCCGCCAGGTAATTTTCTTGACCTGGGAGATAGACAGCCTTTAGGAGGATTCCGTGAGTGACGGCCCAAGAGCACAGCCGTTGTGCCTCCTGACATAGAAGGAAGGAGCCTGTGCCTCCCTGCTTGTTCACGTAGAACAGGGCAACTTGATTGTCCGTCTGAACCAGTACAGACTGGTGAGAGGCGAGGTGGGAGAAGGCTCTCAGAGCTAGGCGTATTGCCCGTAGCTCCAGGAAGTTTATCTGTTGAGCAGCCTCCCAAGGGGTCCAGAGACCCTGAGTACATGTCCCTTGGCAATGTGCTCCCCAACCGAGAAGAGAAGCATCTGTTGTCAGCACTTGAGAATGCGGAGGGGATTGAAAAACCACTCCGAGTACCAGATTCGGAAGATGAAGCCACCATTGCAGGGAGGAGACTAGCAGGTCCGATATCTTTACTGAGTCCGCTTGGCTCCCCGTGGCCTGATGCCACTGAGTGCGAAGGCTCCACTGAGCAGGCCGCATGTGCAGGCGGGCATTGGGGGTGACATGAACCGTGGAAGCCATATAGCCGAGTAGTCTCAGGAATTGCCTGGCAGAGACCAGCGAATTGCTGCGAAACTGCCTGGCCAGATCCATCAGCCTGTGGGCTCTGTCCATAGGCAGAAAAGCCTTCGCTTGAAGTGTGTCTAGTCTGGCCCCTATGAATTCTAAGTTCTGGGACGGGAGCAAAGTGGACTTTGCGAAGTTTATGACAAACCCCAAGTGCTGAAAAAGAGCCACAGTGCGAAGGGTGGCTTTTATTGTTTTTTATTTATTGTAAACCGCTTTGATTTTATTTTGAAGAGCGGTCAATCAAGTTTTAATAAACAAACATTGGCCTCCTGGGAAGATTGGCCCCTTATGAGCCATTCGTCCAGGTACGGAAACACAAAAAGACCTTGAAGCCTCAGGTAGGCCGCCACCACTGCCAGGCACTTGGTGAACACCCTGGGAGCGGAGGACAGGCCAAAGGGTAGTACTCTGTACCGATAGTGGTTTCCCCCCACAACAAATCAGAGATATTGTCTGTGGTCTGGATGAATAAGGATGTGAGTATACGCATCCTTTAGATCTAAGGAGCATAGCCAGTCTCCCTGCTGGAGGTAGGGCAGCAGGATTCCAAGGGTAAGCATCTTGAACTTTTCCCTCTCCAGGAACTTGTTGAGGTTGCGCAAGTCTAGGATGGGTCTGAGGCCTCCTGTTCTTTTTGGTACCAGAACGTACCTGGAATAAAAGCCGTGACCTCTCAGGTGGTGGGGCACCGGTTCCACAGCCTGATCCTTTAGCAGACTTGCTAACCCCTGAAGGAGTAGGTCCCTGTGCAGAGGAAGTCTTGGAGGCTCCCCTGGAAAATAGAAGGGAGGTACCTGGTGAAAATGGAGAAGATAGCCCTTTTGGACTATATGAAGAACCCAGGTATCTGATGTGACGGCTGACCACCTGTGAACAAAGTGGGCCAGTCGGCCTCCTGGGCTGAGAGAAGCCAGCTGAGGAGAAGAGGCTATGCTTTCTGAGTCAAAAACTCCCACCCTGCTGAGCAGGGGCCAGTGTAGGTGGCTTGGGGTCCTTCTGCCTACGGGGCCCTTGACCCTGTTCCTTGGCCTGCTGACCCTGTTGGGGAGCTGCAGAGGTCTGATAATGAGGGTATTGTTTATAGGCAGATGACTTCCTCAGGTAAAAGGTCTTTTTTCCCCGAGCCCTTTTTCTGAGAAGGTGCAGAGGTTTTTCTGGACAGCCTAGTCCTGGTGAGAGAGTCTGTCTCGAGCTCAGCAGCCTTTTCAGCCATGGGTTTGCCAAAAAGGTTTTCACCCCGGCAGGGGACATCGACCAACTTGTCCTGTACCAATGGCTCGAGGTCGGATGACTGTAGCCAAGCCTGTCGGCGGGCACCGATGCCGGCCCCGGCTACTCGGGCCGAAGCCTCGAAGCCATCGTAGGCTGCTCGAGAGATAAACTTCGAGCACTCCCGAATACCAATGGACAAGGCCTGGAACCTCTGCAAAGGTTCCTCGGAGAGACCAGCAGAGAACCCGGCAATCTCCTTTGCCAGGTCTCGGAGGTACATGCCCATGTAGAGCTGGTATGTCTGGACACGGCAAGCAAGCATAGAGCCCTGGAAACACTTCTTACCGAGGGCATCCAGGTTCCGGGCCTCCCGGCCGGGAGGCACCGAGGAGTGCATCTTCTGACTTTTCAGTTGATGCATGGCCGATTCCACAACCATGGAGTGGTGCGGTAAATGCGCCTTTCGGAACCCGGGGCTCTTGCGGACTCGATAGATTGAATCGACCCGCTTGCTTAACACCGGCGTCAAGGCCGGGGTCTCCCACATGCGGAAGAGGAGCTGCTCCAGCATCAGAGGAACCGAAACAGTAAAGGCCTCCTTCGGGGGAGAGTCATACTGGAGGGGCCTCGAGCTCCTCGGCTCGAGGCTCCTCCTCGGGATCCGCAGGGAAGGCCAAGGCCTTGGCCATATCCCGCACGAAGTCCAAGAACCGGGTAACCTCCGGTGGTGATCATCTCCGAGGTTCGGACTCGGGCGAGTCCGATGGGACACACCGAGTCCGATGAGTGTCGGGTGACTCTTCGTCCTCCATCTCCCAGCCCGACTCCTCAGAGGAGGAATCGAGTGGCTCCGGTCGGGCGGGCACCGATGCCCTCCGCCCCAACGCTGAGGGTACCGGCGTCGACGACCTCGGACCCGAACAGGAGGTCGAGGGAGACCGTGGCCGAGGATCGACTCGAGCCCGCATGGACTCGAGGATCGGCTCGGCCTCCGGGGTGAACTTGGACGTCGATGTCCCGGTGGTCGGGGCAGATGCACCGGTGAGACCGGCGATCAATGCCCGCTGCTGTTCCATGAAGGCAGCGAAGGTGCTCTCCAAGGCCGTCAACCTGAGTCCGAGCTCAGGAGACCCAGCAGCCCCCGACTCGGGCCCCGACGGCGTCGGGCCAGACGTCGGCTCCCTCGGAGGAGAGTCCACGAGGACAACAGCACTTACGTGTCCAGGAGACTCCATCTCGACACAAGGATGTCTGGCAGGCCTCTCCGACTCCGAAGACCCGGGACAGCTATTGGGGCTATGCGACCTGGCCCTCGAGGAACCAGGAGCATCCACCGACGCCACCCTCGCGGGTTTCTTCTTCCTGCGATGTTCCCGTGAAGGAGACCCCCGCTCAGAGAAACCCCAACGCTGCTCGGGGCCGGAGTCCCGAGACGTCGAGGCCTCTGACGAGGTCCGGGCCCGGCCGGACGCAGAGTCAGAAAAGATCCTATCCTTTTGGTGCTGCCGACTCCTCAACACCTTTGAGGACATTTTGCCACACGGACCACAGATCGGGTCATGATCGGGTCCGAGGCAGCGGAGGCAGCAGTCATGTGTGTCGTAAGTTTCTTACACCGATCACATTTCTTAAACCCGCTGGTAGCCATCGGGGGAAAAAGGGCCCCTGCTAGGTCAAAAGACCGGGCTGCCAGGGAAAAAAGAAAAAAGGCACGAACGCCAGTCACAAAGGACAAAAACCGAAAAAGAGAAAAAGGACTCGATACCGGCGTATCGGTCCGAGCGGGAAAAGGATCCGGCGTCGAACCGGAGAAAAAAAGAGAAAAAACAGGGAAAATCAACTTTTTCCTCCGGGAAAAACGAACTACGTCCGTCGGGCTCCGTGGAAAAAAGAAGACTGAGCAAGATGGCACCCTTGGGCAGGAAGGGGACCGCGCATGCGCGCTGCAATTCCCAAAGGCTTTCTTTGAAAGCTGGGGAAATGCTCCGCACGAGGGCTCCGTCGGCACCGACGTCACCCATATGTGAGGACTGACTTCCTGCTTGGTCCTGGAGAAAATGCTTGTATGCAAATGCTAGAAGTCTAAAAAATAAGATGGGAGAGTTAGACTATATAGCACTAAATGAGAGGTTAGATATGATTGGTATCTCAGAGACTTTTTGGAAGGAAAACCACCAGTGGGACACTGATACCTGGGTACAAAATATATCGTAATAATAGAGCTGATCAACTTGGTGGAGGGGTTGTGCTCTATGTTACAAAGGGCATTGAGTAACAAAGGATTAAAGTTTTGCACAAAACAAAATTCACTGTAGAATCTCTATGGATTGTAATCACATGTAAAAAGGGGAAGGGGAAGGCGATTGCAGTGGAGGTGTACTATCGACCGCCTGGCCAGAATGAACAAATGGATGATGAAATGCTCAAAGAAATCAGGGAAGCTAACAAAAGTTACAACACAGTAATAATAATCAGCAATTTCAATTACCTTGGTATCGACTATACTAAGGAACTAAAGGAGAAAAAGCAGTTGAACTGTAGCGGCTAAAGGTGAAAAAGCATGGAAAAGCATAAAAAGCTAGTGGAGTGGAGTGGCGGCCTAGTGGTTGGGGGTTCAAATCCCACTAGAGGACAGCAACCCTGGGCCGGAAGGACTGGGGTTTCTAGTCCCAGAGGTGCTCCTGGTGGTCTTGGGCAAGCCACTTAACCCTCCATAGCCCATGTTCCCTGTAAAATAGTTATCTCCAAGTTATAATGCCCTCCTCAATGTAATTTCAGTTTGTTAAATGTAAACCGCACTGATGCAGAATAGCGCGGTATATAAGAGAATGTAAATAAATAAATAAAAATAAATAAAACTCGCAGAAAAGAAAAATACCTCTCAGACAACGAAAAAAAAAAAGAGTGAGGATAAGATGGCGCCATGATGCACACATGTGTGGTGCAGCTTCCAAAAGCTTCTAGGACTGATGCTGGGCATACACCCGTGCGGGGCTCCATCGGAAGACTGAGGGCTTTTTTCCTGCTTGTCCAGAGAAGGGAGTGCTTTGCCCAATTTTATTCTTAACTATATACCTCTGGAAGTGTTTATTCAGCTGAAGATATGAAAACCTACTTAGAGCAGACTCCCCTACCTTAAGTGGAGCAAGACAACTGGCTGCTAATGAAGACAGAAATAACTGAAGAAATGTTTCAGGCCATTAAACCCTTTAAGAATTTGATTAAAATTGGAGTAATTATGGGTGGTCACTGGAAGTTCTTGAGGGAATCTTCACGTTTCGGCAAATATAGTGGAAAATGGATATAAGTAGGGGTGGGATTCAAAATCTCCTAGGAAATGGTTCAGTCAGTGGTGGGAATCAGTCGGGTCGCACCAGTTCCTAGAATTTCCCCGCATTCGAACTGTTCCCCAAAGGCAGTGTTCACTGTCGCATCTGCACTGGTGGGATTCAAACCACCAGATAATTTAGATGGCATCTGGAGCTTCTACCAATGCCATCAAAATACAGTTAGATGTTTTGAATCCCGCCAGAACAGATGTGACAGCTACACAGCCTGTAGGGACCCATTCCATGAACGTGGGAAATGCTAGGAACCGGTTCAGCAAACTGGCTGAATCCCATCATTGGATATAAAGTTTTTATAAAGTGTACCTCATCCCAATGAGATGGTATATTTCTGTTTCATAATTTACGTCGGAGAGGACTGGCCTAGTGAATGAAATGGGTCGTACAGTTGTGGTCAACATTACTGGCCCCCTTACATTTCAACTCCTTAATATCCAGTATCTCCTAAAAAAAAAGCCACTGAAATGGCTTTGGACTAAATGTGCACACATTTTTGACACATAAAAATCAAATAAAACAAGATTAACTTGGAGGAAATAGCAGGAAGTAGTATAAAATTTAGGAAATTGCCAGGACATGATTACCCCACAACAAAAATTCATTCCATCAAAACCAAGAGGGGATTCTGAGACATTCTTAAAAAGGAGAAAAGGATCTCAGAACCTTAAGAGGACAACATTGCTCAAAGACAGACATAAAAAGGCACGCCTGATCTTTGCCCAAACTAAGTTCAAAGCACATCTGTTCCACATTGCCTTTGACCTCCCACAACCCAACTCCCAATCCACCCCCCCAACTGATCAGTTTCTATCCTTTTCTGCTTTGAACGAGTGTGTTACTTTCCTGTCCTAATAAAGGTGTTCCTTTCTCCTTTTCACCTTTTGTAATTTTTTTTTAAACACTGTACACTGCCCTGCTGCCTTCGAAGGTGCGGTGTATCAAGCTAGCACAAAACAAACCAACCAAACCACCCTCCTTGAAATACTACAGTCCTTCTGGGAAAATGTTCTGCGGACAGATGAAACCAAACTTGAGCTGTTTGGCAATGCAGACCAGTGTTACATTTACGGGCAAAGAAATTAAACTTAAGGAAAAACACCCTTCCAACAGTTAAATATGGTGGAGGTTCCATAATGTTGTGGAGCTGTTTTGCAGTCTCAGGAACTGCAGGTCAGTAATGTATTAAAGGAATCATGAAGTCAGAGGACTACCAGGGTATTCTGTAGCGAAACGTGTGTAGTGTCAGAAAGCTAGGTCTGGGTTTAAGGTCATGGGTCCTCCAGCAGGTCAATGACCCAAAACGTACATCCGAAAGTACAAAAGAATGGCTAAAAAGGAACAAAAGGACTGTTTTAAACTGGCCAGCAATGAGTCCTTATCCCAATCCAATTGAGAACCTTTGGAAAGAGCTGATATCTGCCATTCGTAAAAAGAATCTTGGAAACATTCATGAGCTGAAACAAATAGCAGTTGAAGAGTGGGATAAACTACCAGCAGACAGATGTACAAAACGTATATATGGTACCAGAAACGTTTAAAGGCTGTCATCACTGCCATGGGTTGTGCAACCAAATATTAGTAAAGGGTGCCATTAATCCTGTGCAGGTCATTTTGTTTTTTTTCTCAGAAATTACTATGTCTAAGTTGCAGATTATTTTTTTGTTGTATACCTTTGAACATGCTATTAAAATATTATGACAACATACAGTTGAAATATTTCCAAATTATTTCTCAAGATATTCTACACAATATACCTAAAATGCAAGGGTGCCAATAATGTTGATCACAGCTGTATATGGTAGAGCTTCCCTATAGTGAAGGGTTTTTGATTGGGACTTTTGTCCTTACTATAGCTGGAGTAAGATTATTAGAGGATCAAGTGACTATTATATTTATCTGTACAGATAAGAGTACGAAGTTTTGTGATCTGTTTAATGGCTGCAAGAAGTGAAGTAGTAGGAGCATGGAAAAAAAATGTACTGCAAGTGAAGAACTTCTAGGAAAGACTTGAGTCAGTTTATATATCTTGAATAAATAGACAGCACTGTGTAGCAGTATAGACAGATTTATGAAGATTTGGTCTCTTAATGTCAATTGGAAACCAAACAAAATCCTACAACAGCTACAATGCACATGAACCTTTGGGTGTTGCCCTTATACTGGGATGGGTAGGGCATTCAAGAAATTAATGTTAAGGGCAGAATTACTGTGTAGTCTATTGTGTTGTGATGGATAAAATGATAGAATTAAAAAAACAACACACCAACTATGGCTATGACCTACAACTCTTAGCTAGAACTAAAATACTGTATATCAAAGATCTACAGCCCATCTTGGATAATGTTCTCACCCTTACAGGCTTTTGGTAGTGGCCCTATCCTCGCTTTAAAAAAACCCTTTATACTCATGAACAGCAATACCAACTCAGAGACCAGAGCCTGTCACAAACATCTGTCAACTCTTTTTAAAAGACAAAACTACATCCTCGGAACATACACACACAGAGAGGAATGGAATAGAGGCTGATGAATGATTTTCAAAAGACTTCTTCATAAGCTAGCTAGCTAAACTAAAAAGTGGACAAAGCGACTGAGTCAGATGGGATACAACCAAGAGTATGGAAGGAATTTAGGTAAGATCTGGCAGCCCCGCTATCTGATCTCTTCAATCCTTCTTTAGAGTAAGGGGTCGCCACAGGATTTAGCGGGGGTCGCCTCACTCTGCCATTAAAAAAAAAAAGCGCACAAGTTGCTGCCGCTGCCGAGTCTGCTCCTCGGCAGTGGCAAACTCACCGCTTCACTTATAATGCAGCCGCAGCTCCCTGCCTCTTAGGGAACCACGGCTGTGCCTGTAAAACTGTTGCGGAGCCTTCCTGCCTCTCGACGGGCTACGTGCAGCATTGTCCCGCCTCCAAAGAAAGCACAGTTACTTACCTGTAACAGGTGATCTCTGGGAACAGCAGGAATAAGTCTTCACATATGGGTACGTCGGTACCGACGGAGCCTGCGTGGGAACGCTCCTCAGCGTCCAATCAGAAAGCCTTTGGGAGCATCCCACAGCACCTGCGTGCTGCCTTCCCGCCTTTCCCAACTGTCTCTCCTCAGTTGAGTTTTAAAGCTGAGACAAAGAGAGAGAGAGAGAGAGAGAGAGAGGGAAAGGAAAGAGATAGAGAGACAGACAACTCCTAGGGGAGGTGGGTGGGTTGTGAAGAGTTATTCCTGCTGTTCCCAGAGATCACCTGTTACAGGTAAGTAACTGTGCTATCTCCAGGAACAAGCAGGAATGAGTCTTCACATATGGGGACTCCCTAGCTTTAGATGCCAGGGAGAGATCCCAGAAGTTGTCTGTCCCTGGGACAGGGCTGCACGTCCCCACATGGATCTCCAGCATCCCATGAGGGATGGTGGGTAGGAGTTGATTAAGTATGGAACAGGTGTTTAAGAACAGCCTGACCAAACAAGGCATCCCGGCGGGAGTCCTTGTCCAAGCAGTAATGGGCTGTGAAGGTATGAACCGAGGCCCAAGTGGCCGCTCGACAGATGTCGTCAATAGACACAGAGTTCAGATGAGCCATTGAGGCTGCCATGGCTCTCACATTGTGAGCTGTGACATGGCCCTCCAGAGAATGGTTCTTGCTCTGATAGGTGAAAGAAATACACTGGGCAATCCAGTTAGATAGTGTTCTCTTGGAGACTGGTAGTCCCAAATGAGAAGGATCAAAGGCAACAAAGAGTTGGGAAGACTTTCTATGTTGCTGTGTCCTTTGTAAGTAAAAAGCCAGAGCTCTTTTACAGTCCAGGGTATGAAGATTCCTCTCTGCACTTGATGCATGAGGTCCTGGAAAAAAGACAGGTAGGTAGACCTCCTGGTTGAGGTGAAAAGGCGAGACCACCTTAGGCATAAAGTGTGGATTAGTCCTAAGGACCACCTTGTCATGATGGAACCTTGTATAAGGTGGATTAGCGAGTGCTTGCAATTCGCTAATACGACGTGCTGATGTGATTGCAATGAGAAAGATAACCTTCCAAGAAAGGTATTTCAAGGAGGTGGCAGCTAAAGGTTCAAAAGGCGGCTTTCATAAGCTGACCAAGAACCAAGTTTAAGTCCCATGCCACCGGGGGTGGTCTAATGGGAGGCTTTATTAAAAGGAGGCCTCTCATGAATCTGGCTACAAGAGGATGAGAGGAAATAGGCTGTCCATTTAGAGGCTTAAGGGAAGCTGCAATAGCACTCAAATGGACCCTTACTGAATTTGTCTTAAGGCCTGCATTAGACAGATGGAGGAGATACTCCAGCAAAGATTCCAGAGGTATGGCAAGGGGGTTAAGACCCTTCCCAGAACACCAGATAGTAAACCTCTTCCACTTGAAAGCATAAGAACGTCTAGTGGAAGGTTTCCTGGAAGCATAAGGAACATCTTTCACTTGCTGAGAAAGATGACGATCCTGGAGATCTAGGACTTCAACAACCAAGCCCTGAGATGCAGAGACTGGGGATTGGGATGCCACAACTTTCCATCCTCTTGAGAGAGGAGGTCTGGAGCAGACCCTAACTCCAGGGAGGGAGCTTGAGAGAGATGTAGAAGCAGAGGGTACCACACTTGCCGTGGCCAATGTGGAGCTATGAGGATCATGTGGCCTCTGTCTCTGAAGCTTGAAAAGGGTTTTGGGTATTAGGGGAATGGGTGGAAAGGCATAGAGGAAGTCTTGACCCCAGTGAAGGAGGAAAGCATCTCTTGCCTGAGCTCCCTGAGCCAGAGTTCTGGAACAGAACCGGGGAAGTTTGGCATTCCACGGACTTGCAAAGAGGTCTATGTCTGGGATTCCCCAAATTTGAAAAATGTTGGACACCTGGTCCATATGTAGGGACCACTCGTGTGGAAGCAGAATTCGACTGAGCCTGTCTGCCCAAGAGTTTTGAACACCTGGAAGATAAACTGCCAGAAGATGAATGTGATGCTCTGGCGAGGGCCCAGTGTCGCAAAGCTTCGTTGCAAAGCGATAGAGAGCCAGTTCCTCCCTGCTTGTTCACATAGAACATGGCTACCTGATTGTCCGTGTGGATAAGGATTGTCTTGTGGCTGAGCAGGGTGTGGAAAACACACAGAGCAAGGAAGTTTACTCTGAGCTCCAAGAGACTGATATCTAGACAAGTCTCCTGTGGGGACCAAATGCCCTGAGTGGAGAGGTCTTGCAGATGAGCTCCCCACCCCACTGGAGAGGCATCTGTTGTAAGAGTTGCTTGGGGTTGAGACTGTTGAAAGGGGGACCCCAGCAACAGGCTTTGAGGGGACTTCCACCACTGGAGGGACAAAATGAGGCGACTTGTGTTTGCTATTTTGTCTGACAGGCAGCCTAATGCCTGCGTCCATTGGGTGGATAAAGTCTACTGAGCTGCCCTCATGTGAATGCGAGCATATGGTACCACATGCACGGTGGATGCCATGTGGCCTAGCAACTGTAACATCTCTCGAGCAGTTAGGAGGGATTTCAACTCTGCTTGAGAAGCTAACTGCACCAAGCGAAGGCAACGGGCCTGGGGAAGATAAGCCCTTGCCCTTGTGGTATCCAAAAACGCCCCTATAAACTCCAGGGACTGAGTAGGGATCAAGTTGGATTTTGGGATGTTTATTACCAGCCCTAAATACTGAAGGATACGCATTGTGCAGGTTAGAGAACTCTTGGCCTCTGACTGAGTGGGAGCTCGAATGAGCCAGTCATCCAGGTAAGGGAAGACGAATATTCCCAGGGTGTGCAGAAATGCAGCTACCACTGCCATGCATTTCGTGAACACCCTTGGTGCAGAGGCCAGACCAAAAGGGAGCACTCTGTATTGATAGTGCTTCTCTTGAAAAAGGAACCAAAGGAACCTTCTGTGAGTTGGATGGATGAGAACATGAGTGTACGCATCCTTTAGATCTAGAGAACAAAGACAATCCTGACTCTGAAGGTATGGCAGCAGAGTTCCCAGAGAAACCATCTTGAATTTTTCCTTGACTAGGAATCTGCTCAACTCTGAGATCTAAGATGGGTCTGAAGCTCCTGTTTTCTTTGGAATAAGAAAATAGGGGGAGTAGAAACCTGTGCCCTGTTGAAAAGGCACTTCTTCTATTGCCCCCTGGGCGAGAAGAGTGGTAACCTTCTGCCCCAACAGGTTGAGGAGGGAGGTTGGAGAATTGAACTGGTGCACTCTTGTGAGAGGGGGCAAGCTTGAAAAATGAAGTTTGTACCCCTCTCTTATGATGGAGAGTGTCCAATGCTCTGCTGTAATTTGCCCCCACCTGGGAGCAAAGTGACCTAACCTTCCTGGAATGGTGGAGGGCTCTGGTCCTTCTAGAGCCAGGAAGGCTAAGTTCTCTAGCGAAAAGTCAAAGGCCCTGAGGGGGCTGAGGTTGCTGGGCTGGAGGAGGCCTAGCAGCCTTTGCTTTGGCTTGTTTGGAAGATTGCTGAAGTTTGGTAGGGAACTGAGCTGCAGAAGATGCCCGCTGACCATAAGCAGGATAGAATCTTCCCTTTTTAGAAAAAGGTGTTTTCTTGAATAACCTTTTCTTAGCAGGAGCAGCTGTGGATTTGGATAGTCTATCCAAAGCAGAATTTTCAGCATCCATCTGATTGGCTTTTGCTTGTCAATCCTTACCAAACAGGTTCTCACCTGTACAAGGGATATTGCCCAATTCATCTTGAACCCAGATCTCCAAATCAGATGCTTGAAGCCAAGCAATCCTACATGCACCTATGGCAATAGCTGAGGCTCTGCTTACGCATTCAAAGGAGTTGAAAGCTGCACGGTTGGAGAATTTGGAGATATCTTGGGCATGTTTGAGCCCAGTGAGAAAGTCCTGCCTTTTATCTTCAGACATAAAAGGACTTAAAGTCTGCAAATGGTCAGTGACTTCTTTTAAGAACATTCCCATGTAGAGACTATAAGAATTAATTCTCGCAGCAAGCATGGAAGCTTGGAAGACTTCTTCCAAAAGCATCCGGGGTTCTACATTCACGTCCTGGAGGATTAGAGGCATGTCTTTTGGCACTTCTAATCTTTCTCATTGCAGACTCAACCACAATAGAGTGGTGAGGAAGTGGAGTTTTATGGAAACCAGGACAAGGAGGGACACGATACATGGTATCCAACCTGCGAGAATGAGGAGAGGTGGTTAGAGGAGCTTCCCACATCCTCAACATAAGATCATATAGAATCTCATGAATAGGCAAGGTAGCTGCCTCCTTAGGAGTTTTAAGATATTGTAAAATATCTAACTTCTTGGCTCTGGGCTCTGTCTCAGGTGCCACTGTAATAGAGAGACCCCAAACCACCTCTCTGATAAAGTCTTGAAAAGACAAGTCCTCTGGAGGTGACATCCTTCGTTTAGGAGAGGACTCCTCCCTGTGGAAGAAGCATAACTGCATCGACCGACTCTTCAGAATCCTCAGGGGAATCGAAGTATCGTCTGTCCGGATGCTCTTGCAAAGCCCGATACCCGTACCGACCGGGGTCGGTATCGGGAATTATCGGTACCGGAGGGCTTCAGCGTACTGGCATAGCGGACAACGATGCCGATGCCACCGGTACCGGGATTGGTACCGATGGCGATGCTAGAGCCAGTACCGGCAAAGTAATCTGTTGCAGTACCACGGGCGTCAATGCCACAAGGAAAGCCGCCAGACTGCGTTCTATGGACAGAATCCTCTGATCCATTGATGCCGCCAATGCTTGGAAGTCGGTACCGGTGGAAGGCACCGGTACCCCAGAGCATGGCACCAGGAGATCCGTCGAGGCTACGCCATCAAGATCATCCTGGAACCCCGATGATGATGCTTTAGAGGCCGAAGCCTCCCACCGGGGTGATTTT